>CM045762.1:51877582-53106359 GCA_025200525.1 Camellia lanceoleosa | reverse complement strand
CTTACAAAGGAGCCCCTATTTGCATGTTTCAAAGCCATGCTCCAGACCATTTTTGATGAGTTTTGTGACCTGCATGAACTCTGTTAGGAGCCCGTTTTTTCATATTAAGTGTCTATTATGCATGTGTAGAGTAATCTTCTTCAAGGCCTTTCAAAGGGGCTTTCACTTGCATGCTTCCTAGACTAATTTTAGGACCTTTTTGGTGGGTTTTAGGACCCTCATAACCTCTGTCCAGAGGTTGTTTTACCATTTGTGTGTCTGTCATATATGTGTAAAACAACCCCTTGCATGGCCCTCCAAAGGAGCCTATCACTCTTGCATGCATTGACTGAGTTTCAGTGGGTTTTTGGGCATATTTTGGCACGGCATACTTCTATTTTTGGCTGGTTTGGTGAGCTCTCATATGCTTCATATAGTTGTAGTACAACTCATGGTTCACTAACTTTCTTTGCATGCTTTGTTGACCCTTGATTCTAGCACATTTTGACTATGTCTTAAACTGATTTTGTGTATATTTTGGACTACTCTAGCTCTATTTTTGAGTCTCATGGTCGAATGATGCTTGTTTTGCATGCTTGTAGTTCAATATCTATGCTTAGCCTTGAGTTTCGAGGTCCATTGCATGCATATCTTGAGGTGTTTTCATGCTTTGGGGTCATTTTGCATCATATTTTAGAGCTTATGTGAATGCCATATTCTCATGTTTTCTACTCTTTAAATGTGCTTGAGAGTTGTGCATGAATGCCTTGTTTACCGACCATTGAATGAGCTCCATTTCTTTACATTTCGAGCCATCATTTTAGGCCATTTTCCCACTGTTTCAGACCTACCTAGGGTCTGTTTGGGATTGGTTTTTCCATTTGTGCATTGCTTTATATACCTCTAGTGTAACGCACTTCATTAGTTTCGGTATTCGGGGCCATCTAGCTTGCATTGTGTGACATATTTTCATGATTCGGGATCATTGTGTATGCATGTTTGAGCTGAAATTGCATGTGCCTTGTATGCCATATTTCATCCCTTGCCATGCTTTGTTAGAGTTGCATGTTGTGCCTTAGGATCGGTCCTTTGCATTCGTGCATGTTTGCATGTATTTTGGTTGTCTCATTTTCATCATATGGCCCTTGATGTGAGTGTGGTGAGGTCCACTCATATTGGTGTAAGTCCATCTTGCATTGTGTATGCCATTTAGTTCATGTTGTTGCATGATTGCATTGTGTATGCTGTTAGTCTTCATGTGCATTGTGTATGCCATATAGAATCATCTTGCATTGTGTATGCCATTTTATTTCATAGCATTGTGGATGCTAGGTTGCATGTTAGTCCCATTGTGGATGCCATCTCATGTGCATTGTGTTTGGAGTAGGGTTTAGCCCAAACACAGGAAACGAGGGACGTTTCGTACTCGAAGTGACAGAACGTACCTCAATTCCCGGTCGCCGACACTCCGGATTACTCATGATGGAGTCTAGGCCTTGTTGTGTTGTCATGTGCATTCATTTCACATCGAGTCGTGCAATTCGACTCCTTGGCCATCATGCATCGAGATGCGTGATTGGTGGCACGAGGATCGAGGTGTGCATACATATGTGAAAATACTTTGCCATGCCCCTTTCTTGCTCTCTGTTGCAACAAACCAGAAATCAGCAGCCTTCTAGAGCTTTGCACAGCATTCTGGGATTAATTGCAAACAGAGGCAAATCGGGACATCGCGAGGAATTTTCCAACAAGGTGACTCGAGCATGCATGCATCTTTCATCATTCGGAACAGAGCTGAGGCGGTCCATAGACTTGCATGCTAATTTATTTGCTTTCCTAGTTAATTTGTTAATTAATTAGGGTTTTGTAATATTTAATTATTTATTCGAACTGTAATTATTTATTCAGACTGTATTATTTATTCGGACCCTCCGAGCGAGGGTACAATTGTAATAAGTGTGCATGTGTGTGATGTATGTCTTCCAACCCCACGTCTTTCTCCATTTTATTTACCAGCTTATGATGGTTAGTTTAGGGCACATTTCAATTAGCATACTTATGCTCGCATGTTTGCATCCATTCATCTGTCTTGCATGCACCAAGCTCGGCGCATCATACTAACTGCATCGTATTTCGATTCCAAGTTGAATACATGTTAGCTGTAGCATCTCATATGCCATTCTTAGAACAGCCGAGCCTATTATAGTTGCATTTTCGCATGTGTTGCAATAGGCATTTCAGCGTAGTTAGGATTCATGCATGTTTTCTAATTATCTTCTTTCTTTGGCTCGGAGTACTAGGTAAGCTTTTATGCTTTAGCATCTTGCATGCGTGTGAGTGTTGCCATGATAGCATACTTACCATGAGTCTATGTGCTTATGTGATATATCTGCCTGAATGCCTGTGGGTGAAGGTTGGATTATCCGAATTGGAATAATGCATTGACTATGAGTTTTAAGCCCACTAGATAGTGGCAAAACCATCTTTTCTAAGCCCACCTGAGGGTGGCAAAACCTGTATTTTAGACTACTTGCAAGTAGCAAATTGTTTTTCAAAACAGACATGAAATGTTTTGTTCCAATTCAGGCGACCCAGTCTATACTTGTATGCTGTGCGCATCACATAGTAATTCTAGGCTAATAATCGGAATAAGAACACATAATGTTTTCAAAACTCGATATCATAGTTAGTAGAGGCTGATCTTTGATCGGGCGAGCGGCGGTGCTCACGAAGTGACCTTCCCCAATTGTACCCAAGTTCCCGAGCCGAGGCAACTTTGGTGATGACAGACACGTGGCCTTAAGCAAACGAGTCAGGGTTTCTTAAATTTCCCAAAATAAAATATTTAGGCGGTGACTCTGTATTTGGCAAAGCAGTCCATATTTGGCACTTCTTTCAAAAAATCTGTTTTCAAAAACGATTTGCCGGATTTGGACTCTTTGGTGATTCGTCGGTTTTGCATTGCACTCTGCGAGATTAGATACAGGACCGTGACATTGAGTCCTGAACTGTAGTGAGCCCAATGAACAAAACGGGATTTCTCCCGGGACGTTCGGGGACGTCTACAAACGTGAATGAATGGGCCAAAGGCCATATGATATGAATGAATGGGCCAGAGGTCGTATGACATGAACGAATGAGCCGAAGGCCGTTTAACACAAATGATTGGGCCAAAGGTTGTCGGACAGGAACGATTAGGCCCAAGGCCGTCTGTTGTACATTGTTATAGTGCATCTTCTTTACTCGATATTATTCACTGGGCTTTCGCTTCACGCTCATTCATGTGTATGTAGGTGAGCCAAGGGATGTCCAAACCCAGCCTCGGTGAAATATGTGGGAAACAATCAAGGTTTTGAAGAGTCAGCCCAACGTCTCACGCACGAGACTTGTCTTCGCCTTTTTTTTGTTCTTTTGTTATAGTTTTGTTATGTTGGCGAAAACATTGGATCACTTTTGTATATAAACTTTGGGTTTGACTGACTTAGACTTAAATGATCCTGTATGTACAGTTGGTATGTTAATTTCCCTTTGATGTGAGTTATTAACGAATACTTATGTGAAACGTTATGATGTGCACATAAGCACAGCTCTATGGACAAAGTTTTAAATATTTGCTTCCCTTTGGCCCCCTTTACTCTGATGAGTTATGTCTTATATAGTTTGAGGCCGTAGGTAATCTCTCGATTACTGGCCGGTTATGTCTTTAACCCATAGGGGCGAGTTCGGGTCATGACACTTCTTTTCCAATCCCTATGCAGCCATCTCATCCTTCCACTAGTGATTCCTCTGTACTTTCAATGCTAGAAGAGGAGATGGATACTTTTGAAGCCCGACTAGCTAGTCTATTTGACATGCCTTCCTCAGTTCAATCAACCAGTAGCGAAGCTGAACCATTAGTCCTTGCTTACTCCCTCCTGGAAATTTTTTAGACTTCCTCTACTATCAACAGGATTCCTCCGCCTTCGGTGGACTTGAGCACATGTTTGGAATTGCTGACATTATTCTTAAGGGTTCCATTTGAAGCCTTACAAAGAACTATCATTAAGAATGGTTTCCTTCAATGCTGCAAAGTTATTAAGCAATCCAACATAGCTATTTCAAGACACTTATCCCAGGCAGCAGCTACCATAGATTTCTATGTTAATATCTTTCATATTACTAAAGCTGCAAAAGAGAAACTACTGAAGGACAAGGAATTTGTTTCCCATATACATGCTGAGATATTTGAATTAATGGTACAACATTCCTCTGCTTCTCAATTTTGAACTCAACTCTTGGAGAAAAAAGCTCAATTAGAGGAAAAATTAGTAGCAGTTAACCTAGCCTTGGATCGTACTACTAAAAAGCTACAAATTACCAATCAAGGGCTAGCTAACTGTAGGCAGAACATGGCTACAGCCATTCAGATGTTCCCATCCCTTAGGAGTAGAGAATCAATTGTAAGGGAACAATTAAAGCATTGTAATGATTTTTGGGCCAATTTATGGCTACATGTACTTAATTCTTTATGAAATGAAAAACCTTTTATTATCTATCTGAGTGTTTCATGTTCTCTCATTATTTTATTTAGCAATCTCTACACTCCTTGTGTCTCCCACACAATTGGATAATAAAGCTTCAGGTACCTACCATTAATTTTCTTGGGATGTACATATTCATTCAGATTTTTCAGATGGTATGCTCCCTCAGGCAAGACTCTATGAATTTGATATGGTCCTTCCCAATTAGGTGACCATTTGCCAAACTTATGGCTTTTAATTCCTATTAGAAGTATTGTCTTCCATACCAGATCACCTTCATCAAAGCTAATGTGGCTGACTTTCTTATTATAATTTTTGGTTGCCTTATTCTTTTGGAAAAGAATACTATTTAATGCCAAAATTCTAGCTTCATCCACATTTTCTAATTCCAAGAATATGCTTTGATGGTATTGCTCAGAAGTTAACTGGTCCTAGTATTTTACCCTCAAGGATTTAATATTAATTTCCATAGGCAACACTGCATCATGTCCATATACTAAGACATAAGGAGTGATTCTTGTACTTGACCTTGGAGAATTTCTATAGGCCCACAACACATCTAACAATAAGTTATGTCAATTCCTAGAATTGTCTTCCACAACTCTTTGTATTCCATTTTTTAAGGATTTGTTAGATGACTCAGCCTAACCATTTCCTTGTGCATAATAAGGAGTGGAATTAACAAGGCTAATTCCAAACTCTGCTATGAAAGATTTTACCATCTTTTCATAAAAAACAGTCCCATTATCTACAGTTATGGTCTATGGGATGCCAAACATATGGATCAATTCCTTGATAAATTCAATAACTTCAGTCTGATCCACAGCCTTATAAGGCTTAGCCTCAACCCATTTAGTGAAGTAATCTGTGGCCACTAGAATGAAACAATATTGCTTTGAAGAAGGTGGATATATTTTTCCTATCATATCCATTACCCATCCTCTAAATGGCCATGGCTTCACTCCTGCATGCAAATCAACTATCGGAACATGTCTTATTATGCCATGCTTCTGGCATGCCTAACATCTTTTTGCATATTCTATGCAATCCTTTTGGATGGTTGGCCAATAGTAGGAATGCCTTCGAAGCAACCATCTCATCTCCACACTAGGTTGATGGGCACCGCAAATACCTTCATGCACCTCAGCCATAGCAGTCGATGCTTCCTATGGCCCTAAACATTCCAACAGCAACCCATCTGCTCTCTTTTTGTAAAGAGCATTGTTATACACTACATATTGCATATACTGTAGTTTAATTTTCCTACTGGCCTTTGAAGATAAGCCAGTTAAATATTGAATGATTGGATGTCTCTAATCATGCTCTTCTAAGTTATTCTGGTTAACTTCTACCATGATACCCTTTTTAGCCAAAGGTGGTATTAACTTCTGGTATGTTATTTGACTTATGTCCACTTGGATGTTCCCCTTTCTTTTGAAATTCAAAACCTTTTGGGCAACATCATTGGCCTTATGGTTCATGAATCTTGGGATATAAGTCACATTAACAATCTGAAACTGAGAAAGCAAATGCAGTGCAGCAACATAATATGGTAACATGCTTGCACTTTGACACTTGAAGATTCCTTTTATTTGGTTGATTACCAATTGGCAATCTCCAAATATATCAACTGCATGAGCTTATAATCCAATAAGTATCTCAAGTCCCATTATTAAAGCTTCATATTCAGTTTGATTATTGGAACAAGTAGTTTCATCCACTCTGAAACCATGTGTGGTTTCTACCCCCTGTGGTAATTTAATTATAACACCAATTCTAACCAAACCACTGCCTTTTGATCCATCGAACCATATTTGCCATGGCTCAATATTGACCATACCAAGGTCCATTATCTCTTGGCTTTCTATTTGACACAAATGATCTGCCAAGAAGTTAGCCAAAACCTATCCTTTTACTACCTTTTGGGGGACGTATTCTAGATGAAATTCTGATAAAGCTAATATCCATTTGCTAATTCTTTCTCTCAACATAGGCCTAGATAACATGTACTTAATCAAATCCGTGGTTGCAATTACCCTTTTATTGCTGCAAAGTACAATACAAGGCACAACTTTTCTACAGCTGAGTATTTACATTCACAAGAATTTAAAAACCTACTAAGGTAATAAACTGCTTGCTCCTTACCTCTTTCATTGTCCTGGGCTAGGAAAACTCCCAATGAGTCTTCTGCTACGGCAATATATAACTTCAAGGGCTTGTCGCTCCTTGACGGCATCAACACTAGAGGCTTAGCCAAGTAGGCTTTAATTCTTTCGAAAGAAGCTTGATGCTCTACTGTCCACACAAACTCCTCTTCATCTTTCAACTTTAACAAAAAAAAAAAAAAAATACTTTAGTTTTCCCTATAGTATTATAAATAAATCTTTGAAGAAAATTAACCTGATTAAGGAAATTTTGTACTTCTTTCTTACTTGATGGAGGTTTGGCCTCAATGGGGGCTTTAGCTTTATTTTGATCAATTTGTATTCCCTTCTTGTGAACTACATACCCCAAGAAGTTTCCAACTGATACACCAAAAGCACATTTAAAAGGATTAAGCTTTAACTTGAACTTTCTCATTGTTTCAAAAGCTGCTACCAAGTGAAGCAAGCATTCCTCCATAGACTGGGACTCTACAACAATATCATCAATGTAACACTCTAGGTATCCTCCAATAAGATCATGAAAGATAGTATTCATTACCCTTTGATATATTGCTCTAGTATTCTTTAGACCAAATGGCATTTTTATTCATTCGATGGTGTCAATATTCCCAGGACACCTAAATGTTGTCTTGTGGGCATCCTCCTCTGCAATACAGATCTGGTTGTAACCAGAATGCCTATCCATCATAGACAAAATTATGTGTGCTGCTAAACTATCCACTAATAGATCCACTATAGGCATAGGATATTCATCTTTTGGAGTTGCCAAATTCAAATTTCTAAAATCGATGCATACTCTCATCTTGTCATTCTTTTTAACCACAGGTACAATGTTAGACAACCATTCAACATACCTGGCTGTTTTAATGAAGCCTGCTTTAAGGAGCCTGAGAATTTCCACATTCACTTTCTGAACCACTTCAAGGCTCATCCGTCTTGGTTTTTGCTTGTGTGGTTTGAAGTTAGGCTTCATAGGGAACCTATGTTCCACTAATAACCTATCCAATCCTGGAAGTTCATTATAAGACCATGCAAAACAATCTTTATATTGCTTTAGGACTACCAACAACTAGTTCCTGTCAATAGGACTTAACCAAGCATTGATATAAGTGAATCGTTGTGCAGAACCTTCCCCTAAATTGACTTCTTCCAAGGGGTCTTATACTTGAGCACTTACTGATGTTTTTCCTTTGACTTCTTCTACCTTTGAAGCAACTTCTTCGTTTTGTTATGCTCCCATCTTCTCTGATTCAACATCTTTGCCTTCTTCTTCATAGACAAAATCTGTCCATAAGACTTCTTATTCCTATATTTCTTGGAATTTTATTTCGATGTCCAATGCACAGTACTTATCAAGGGCCAAAGGCCTGACCTTTTGTTGCTCCTAATTACAGCCAACCACCATGGCTTCCCTTTCTTGTTTCTGAACCTTCTGAACTATTGACTTTATGTCCAATGCTGAAAACTTGACTAAAGCCAAGGGTCTGGCTTTTGGGGTTTTATCTTTTTACTTACAACCAGGCATCATTATCATCTTTGGTGACAAACTCTTCATCAGCACTCTCTTGCACTAAGTGCTTCAAGTGTGCTACTTTCTCATCAGCCGTCACTTCGGCTATGCCATCAAGTTTCCTCAATATACTGAGTGGTGTCACTCCTTCAGTATATAACTCGGCCTCTACAAAATCAATACAAGCGATAAAGGGTTGAAAGTCTGCTTTGATCTCTTATGTCTCTCCATTGCATAGGGCCATCATTATTTTCTGATGTAGAGAGGAAGGCACATATTTGTTGGTGTAGATCCAATCCTTGCCAAGTAAAGCATTATGCTTGGCATTATTATCTATAACAAAGAATGCTATCATGCAATCTCTGGCTCCCACACTCAAGTTGAAGGGCAAAATACCCTGAGCCATCTGTTTATTCCTAGCGAAGCCAACAATGGTTATGCTGGTTGGGATTAATCTGGGGTTTCTTTTTCCCAATTTCTTCAAAGAGGACTCCGGAAGCAGGTTCACTACTGCCCCATTGTCCACTAACACCCTGTTCATTTGTATATTATCGAAATAAGCCTTGATATAAAAGGGCTTAATGTGTTGCGTTATAGATGTTGTAGGGTACTCAAAGGGATACGAGAGATTAATACTCACCTCCTCACTTACATCTTCAGTTTCCATTAGTGTGGCTACTTTAGACTCATCTTGAATCATGCTAACCTGTGAATCTTCATTAGAAACTGCTGGCCCTCTTGGTTTCCATCTTTAGCCTAGAACTTATGTAGCAGTATATATACCATGTTTACTGACACTGGAGGAAATGAGCTAAACTGAACTGCTAGCTGCACTTGTTTCTCTTCCAAACTAACTTGTTCAGTTATTTCGGAAGCATCTTCCATGCTGCACTCCAGTACCTCTGTGCTAGCAGGTTCCTTTGAAACAACCTATTGGTGATTTACCTCTGTTGGCTTGTCAACCAAAAAGGTTTGCTCAGCCATGAAAGTCTCAAATATTCTATCTTTAACCAATGTTCTCTCTTAGCCTAGTTTAGTCCCTTCATCCATTTCATCATCATTTTCCATTAAAGCCTTTTTGAGGCCTGCTAAACTGGATTTTTCTTTGGCCCTTAGTTCAACATGAACTTTAGGCAACTTCTCTATGCTGGTACTCCTCTTGATCTTGGGAACAAGCTTTGAACCTATCCCTCCATTTGTCTGATCCTTTGCTTGTGCCATGGAAATGCTCTCTCCACTATCTTTCAGATCCTTTTGATATTGGGTATATTTTCATTGGATCTTCCTTTTTTGATTCTGGGTATCTCTCTTCATTTGTTATATAGATTTAGAGTTTAGATGAAGAGTGTTTAGAATGAGAGTAAACATTTTCATATAAGAGGAAAGTTGTAGATTTTGTGAAACCTTACATACCTTATAGCTTATAATTTGGAGATCCATGGAGAAATATCGAGATTCGAGTGGTGGCGACAGAGGAGATTGATTTGAGGTAATTCGGATGGTATACAATATGTTTCTCGAAATCTTTTTGCAAAGAGTTTATTTTAATTACCATAAATTTGTACTCCTCTTGATTATTCTGATCGTTTGGTAAATTCTAAGGAATTATTCGTTGTTGATTCATTTGATTACTCTAGTCATTTGATACATTTCATTAAGTTGTTCTGTATAGTTAGTGTTGATTTGTCTAGCTAAATGACGTGGAAATGCTCTGTACATGGATCGAGTAGACTTTGCCAATAGCTTAGACCAATAGTCCAGATAAGCGGTTGTGCTTGGGTGAGGTGGGTGAGGCCGGTCACTGGTCATGTACCGAGTAGGACCGGGTATTTGGTTCTAGATAAATTATCATATGTTGAGTTGACTTGTTTGTGCAATTTGGTAAATTGCTTGATTATCAAATTTAATCGGTTGTGTAATTGTTGGATCCCTGTTGATTTATTCTCTGTCCGAGCCTTGTTATTTCTGTTGTATTGTATACTTCTCGAATTAATTTATTTTTCAGGTATGGAGCAAATTTAGTGGCGATTAGAGTTGAAGCATCTAAAGAGATTATTTGAGTTGGAGATTTTTTAGTCCACAATTTTATATTATTTTTAGAGATGTGTATAATTTATGTTTTTGAGACATTTGAGTTAATTATTTATGGAGACGATTTGTATATTTGAGATTATGAGTTATCCGCAATTATAAAATTGAGGTTGATTTGATTTCTTAACGACTCAGAAGTTGGGGCGTTACAGAATGGTATCAGAGAGTAGGGATTAGGTCTTACATGGGATCTGTTGGGTGATTAATATTTGGGTTCAATTTTTGAGGTAAAAAAAAAAAAAAGATTGATAGTGGAGGTTAAAAAAATTAAATAAAAAAAATCGTTATTTATATCAGAGTGCGCAGCGAAGCGTGTTATTTCAGGAGTTATTAGTTATTAAATTTTGGAATATTAGAGCTTGTGAATTTCGAGGACGAAATTCATTTAAGGGGGATAGATTGTGAAATCTCGTATTTTTGAGGTATTAATATTTTAATGAGAGGTATGGGTGGTAGTTTGGTGGTGAGGTTCTTAGATGAGAATCTAACTTATTTTTCTCTATTTATTTTATCTCTTTTTATCTCCACCTTATTATTATTCATCTCCTTTGTTTTCTAATATTTCATCATTATTTTTGGGCACCAAGTAAATTTTATTTATTATTTTTTTATCATTTCTTTGCTTACCAAGTAATCTTTTATTTTTAATTTCTTTAATCTTCCTTTCTCTCCAAGTTACTTTGTCTCCAAGAAAGTTATTTTTCTTTTTCTCCAAGTAAATCCCTTTCTTGCCCACCAAGTAAAGTTCTTTTCTTTGGCCCCAAGTCTTCCTTTTCTTTTGTCCCAATTATCCTTGCCTATAAATTGAGCTCACCTCTCAACTTCTTTCTATGGCTTTTCACTTATCTCTCTTCATTTGTTATATAGATTTAGAGTTTAGATGAAGAGTGTTTAGAATGAGAGTAAACATTTTCATATAAGCGGAGAGTTGTAGATTTTGTGAAACCTTACATACCTTACAGCTTATAATTTGGAAATCCATGGAGAAATATCGAGATTCGAGTGTTGGCGACGGAGGAGATTGATTTGAGGTAATTCGAGTGGTATACAATATGTTTCTCGAAATCTCTTTGCAAAGAGTTTATTTTAATTACCATAAATTTGTACTCCTCTTGATTATTCTGATCGTTTGGTAAATTCTATGGAATTATTCGTTGTTGATTCATTTGATTACTTTAGTCATTTGATAAATTTCATTAAGTTGTTCTATGTAGTCAGTGTTGATTTGTCTAGCTAAATGACGTGGAAATACTATGTACATGGATCGAGTAGACCTTGCCAATAGCTTAGATCAATAGCCCAGATAAGCGGTTGTGCTTGGATGAGATGGGTGAGGCCGGTCATTGGCCATGTACCGAGTAGGACCGGGTATTTGGTTCTGGATAAATTATCATATGTCGAGTTGACTTGTTTGTGCAATTTAGTAAATTACTTGATTATCAAATTTAATCGGTTGTGTAATTGTTGGATCCCTATTGATTTATTCTCTGTCTGAGCCTTGTTATTCCTGTTGTATTGTATACTTCTCGAATTAATTTATTTTTCAGGTATGGAGCAAATTTAGTGGCGATTGGAGTTGAAGCATCTAAAGAGATTATTTGAGTTGGAGATTTTTTAGTCCACAATTTTATATTATTTTTAGAGATGTGTATAATTTATGTTTTGGAGACATTTGAGTTAATTATTTATGGAGACGATTTGTATATTTAAGATTATGAGTTATCTACAATTATAAAATTGAGGTTGATTTGATTTCTTAATGACCCAGAAGTTAGGGTGTTATAGAATGATATCAGAGCGTAGGGATTAAGTCTTACATGGGATCTGTTGGGTGATTAATATTTGGGTTCAATTTTTGAGGTTAAAAAAAAAAAAAAAAAGATTGATATTGGAGGTTAAAAAAAATTAAATAAAAAAAAATCGTGATTTATATCAGAGTGCGCAGCGAAGCGTGTTATTTCAAGAGTTATTAGTTATTAAATTTTGGAGTATTAGAGCTTGTGAATTTTGAGGACGAAATTCGTTTAAGGAGGATAGATTGTGAAACCTCGTATTTTTTAGGTATTAATACTTTAATAAGAGGTATTGGTGGTAGTTTGGTGGTGAGATTCTTAGATGAGAATCTAACTTATTTTTCTCTATTTATTTTATCTTTTTTTATCTCCACCTCATTATTATTCATCTCCTTTGTTTTTTAATATTTTTTCATTATTTTTGGACGCCAAGTAAATTTTATTTTATTATTTTTTTCATCATTTCTTTGCTTACCAAGTAATCTTTTATTTTTTAATTTCTTTAATCTTCCTTTCTCTCCAAGTTACTTTGTCCCCAAGAAAGTTATTTTTCTTTTGCTCCAAGTAAATCCCTTTCTTGCCCACCAAGTAAAGTTCCTTTCTTTGGCCCCAAGTCTTCCTTTTCTTTTGTCCCAATTATCCTTGCCTATAAATTGAGCTCACCTCTCAACTTCTTTCTATGGCTTTTCACATATCTCTCTTCATTTGTTATATAGATTTAGAGTTTACATGAAGAGTGTTTAGAATGAGAGTAAACATTTTCATATAAGAGGAGAGTTGTAGACTTTGTGAAACCTTACATACCTTACAGTTTATAATTTGGAGATCTATGGAGAAATATCGAGATTCGAGTATTGGCGACGGAGGAGATTGATTTGAGGTAATTCGGGTGGTATACAATATGTTTCTCGAAATCTCTTTGCAAAGAGTTTATTTTAATTACCATAAATTTGAACTCCTCTTGATTATTCTGATCGTTTGGTAAATTCTAAGGAATTATTCGTTGTTGATTCATTTGATTACTTTAGTCATTTGATTAAATTTCATTAAGTTGTTCTGTGTAGTCAATGTTGATTTGTCTGGCTAAATAACGTGGAAATGCTCTGTACATGGATCGAGTAGACCTTGCCAATAGCTTGGACCAATAGCCCGGATAAGCGGTTGTGCTTGGGTGAGGCGGATGAGGCCGGTCACTGGTCATATACCGAGTAGGACCGGGTATTTGGTTCTGGATAAATTATCAAATGTCGAGTTAACTTGTTTGTGCAATTTGGTAAATTGCTTGATTACCAAATTTAATCGGTTGGGTAAATGTTGGATCCCTGTTGATTTATTCTCTGTCCGAGCCTTGTTATTCCTATTGTATTATATACTTCTCGAATTAATTTATTTTTCAGGTATGGAGCAAATTTAGTGGCGATTGGAGTTAAAGCATCTAAAGAGATTATTTGAGTTGGAGATTTTTTAGGCCACAACTTTATATTATTTTTAGAGATGTGTATAATTTATGTTTTGGAGACATTTGAGTTAATTATTTATGGAGACGATTTGTATATTTGAGATTATGAGTTATCTGCAATTATAAAATTGAGGTTGATTTGATTTATTAATGACCCAGCAGTTGGGGCGTTACACCTGCCCTGCGAAAGATTCTGCGAAAGGTACCACAGGAGGAGAAGTAGGTGTTGCTTCTCTTCCAATTCCAGGCAATCCTTCAAACCTCCTGGGTGTAAACTCAAACACAGGGTTGGTGAAACCCCTTGTGCCAAGCATGTTCTCAAACATAGGATTTGGAAATGCTCTCATGCTATTACCCTGGGTTGGCCCAGATCCACCAAATTGTATGGTTTTGCTGGTAGAAAATGGTACATTCTAAGTGGCCATTGGTCCCGAAGGAGTTTCATACCATGACTGAGGCACAAGTGCTGGCTTATCATGGTTGTGACTACTAGTCTGACCATTGACTTGTCCATTATTTTGCATAGGTTGTTTATCTCGAGCTAATTGTTGTTGAGGACTATTTGCATTTTCTTCAATTTGTCTTATAACAGTTGGTTGATAAGAATTCATTCAATTCAGAAAGGATGTTGCTCATCTTTTCATTGTATACATTAGTTGTTGTCCCATAGCATCTACGAAACCTCCCCACAGATTCAGTGGTTGGGTAGAAGAAACATTCAAAAGTCCAGTCTCATGGCCCTATCCAGTGTGTTGGACATGTGTTGTATATTTTGAAGTGTTGGTCTGTTCGATCATTTGCGGAGGATCTGATAGGATAGATGCATCCATCACATTGTCTTCTGAGTTAGGTATTTCTACTTCTCCTTCTATACCCTCTTCTAGGCATTCATTTTCTCCTCTTGCTCTACGTCTAGCCATTTTTAAGAGTCCCTCCAGGCGTGCCAAAAATATATGTTGACTTTTTTGACTTTTGAGGGTTAATAGTTTAAATTTAAGCGTACCAGTAAGGATCAATTAGTCCTTACAGAAGTTATAATTGCCAACCAATTATCAAGCGATTGTGTTGAAGTTCTTTCAACCTCAATGAAGAAGACTTTTATTGGTGGCTTGTTTTAGGAGAAAATTACTAATAGTAATACGTAAATATAATTCAGAAATCAAATTTCATTAAGCAAATGAAAACTTACAATGAAGCTACAATGACCCAACCTAGACGAGGTTCACAGCAACAAACTATTGAAAAAACTACTTCTAGGATTTAAAGTGCAGAAAATGTAAAGAACTGAAAATGTAAAAAACTGGAAAAAAAAAAATATGAAGTAAATGACTGGTTTATGGATCTGAGTCTGGGTCTATTCTGTTTAGCCCTCTCTGCTATTTATACTCTTTAGTGATAACCGTCGAAGTGGTCTTCTAACCATCAAAATACATTTCCACGATCTCTGGTCGTGGCTTCGCTTAACTAGCTCCTACTATGTCTCTTTTGTAGTTAGGCTTTCTTTCTGAATTTGAATTTGAATTGTAGGTTACCGTTAAACTACGTCATCTTGTGCCTCTTGACTATTCAAATGCCACGCAGATCCGATACTACCAATATGAACTGCCACGTGTTTGTCTTTGATTGAAGACTTGCTTTAATTTCCCAAATTGCCCTTTGGGTGCCACGTGTCACTCTCCAATTGGCTTTTACAATTTATACAGCCAACAATAATCATGTCACGTTTTTCTCTTATAAAAGTCAAAAAAGTTAATCCAAACGAAATTTTTAGTCTCAAGCTAAAAAAGTTACAACTCAAAAAGTCAATTAAAAAAGTTTTTGCCAAACAACAACAAACTCAACCAAATAGAACTAGAGTTAAAGCACTACAAAGAGTGAAAAATTAAGGTTTTAAAGTTTTAAAATTTTAAAATTTGAGAGTTTTATTGTAATTTCATATAAGAATAAAATTATAATTTATAAAAATAAAATAAGAGGTATAAAGAGATATTACTTTAGTGTAAATAAAAACACTCGTGTTGCATGAAGGTTGTCCTTGATGCAGGAAAAATCAAGTTGATGTTCTTTTGGCATGAAAATTGCTTGGCAAAGCGATTTTGGCCAAAATTTTGTATACATTGCCATCCCAAAACGCCATCCGTTTGGTTTGATTTTGGTTTGGTTTGGTTTTTAGAATATGTTTTTAATTTTGTAAAAATAAAAAATAAAATGAATTTAGTGAAAAATAAGAAAAAAAAATTAAAAACACTCACCATTTTCATATAATTTTTTGGACGTAAATAATTTTCAAAATTTTGAAAATATCTTTTTGCTGTTTATTATTGTCAAATTATTTTTTTGTAATTCGAAAAAATTGATTCTAAAATTGAAGGGGAATTTTTTTGTAAGGTCCATGATATTAAAATTTTATAAGATAAAAAACATACAATATTTTCATAATAGTTATGGTCCATCAACATTTTCATAAAGAAAATTCGACACAAAGAAATTTAGTTCTGATACAGAGAAATTTCAAAATTTCTTTTGTATGATCATAGAGAAATTTCATCGAGAAATCTTAATTAATAAAAAAAAAAGAAAAAAAACATATTGAATATATCTTACTACCCAAAATTGAAGATAGATACTTCACTAATTTTCCCAAAATTAAAACTAAACAAAACCCATATTTCATAACCAACCAAACATCAAAAAATAAAGAAAGCGAATAAGACCCACCAAATCCTATTCCAATCGGATCCAAATATTAGGTTCGGCTCATTTCAATTCTCATCACATGCTTACACACAATACAATATTTATTTATTTTTGTAACTCGCACAACACATTAGATGTATATTAACACAGTTCTGTAAAGTATCATTACAGTGAATAAATTAATTAAAATATATAAATTTTAAGATTTTATTAAAAAATATTTTTAAACACATTCACACATTATCATATAATTTTTTGTCTTCTAATTACAATCGTTATTAGTATTATTCTTATAATAAAATGAAATTTTTTATATAAACCAACAAATTTATAAGTTTTTTTATTAAGTGACATGATACACAATAATAAAATTTTAAAAATTAATGTGAGTTTTATTATCATAACATGATTATATGTCACATCAAATAATAATTTTTTTTAACATAACATCTAAAATATAATACTCCCTCCGTCTCAAAATATTAGTCCCTTATTCCATTTTTCATTGTCCCAAAATATTAGTCCCTCTTCTAAAATCAAGTACAAAAATAATATAAATTTCCTATTTTGCCCTTCTTTTAAATTAATAAATAATATAAAAAGTACAATTATGCATTGATATTCTCAAAAATTGTACTATCAAAAGGGTCTTTTTGGAAAATCAACTTTTTTCAAATACAATAATTGTACTACCAAAAAAAGTTGAATTCCCCAAAATGGACCATTATTTTGAGACGGAGGGAGTATTAAATGTAGTGTTTACTTTTAATTTCTCTTTCTCTCTCGTTATACTTACTTGACGCTCTATCTGATCTTATTTTTTAAAAATATCACATCATAATTGTATTAAAAATTGCCCACTTTATAATTTTTCTGATTATTAAATTAAATTATCTATTATATAAAATTTATAATATAGTAATAAAGAATTATACATTAATTAATCTAGCAATTTTCTTCTTAATTCAACCATCTATTAAATAAAAATAATTTATATTTAATTTAAAATTTTATATTTCGATTTTTAATTCAATTAAGAAGCTCTCATTTCCATATATATATGTTTTTATTTTTAATTTTTGTTTAAAAATTAATTTTATTAAGTAATTAATTACAAAAGTTAATAAATATTTATTTTCTTAGTAGAAAAAATTAGTAAAACATCCCTCTCTAATTTTGGGTAGTGGAAGAGATCCAATATATTTTTTTCTTGTTAGTAAGGTCCCTCAATAATATTTATCAGAGAAATTTCTCAATGAAAAGCAAAAATTTCTTAGTAAAGCTGAAATTTCTCTGTGAAATTTCTTTTTGAATAAATGAAATTTCTTTGTAAAAAAAAGAAATTTCTTTGGGAAGAGATGAAAATTTCTCAGTTTTTTCAGTGAAAATGTTGAGACACCCCAACTACTAAAAAAATATTGTATGTCTTTTATCTTATAAAATCATTATATCAAGGATCTTAAACTAAAAACTCTTTTTACTATGTTATAATTTAATATTATATGTATTAATTTAAGTTATGTTTTCAATTGCACAATCTCTAAAGTTCATATTTTTGAGCGAATTGTACTAACTGTCCCCATAGTTTGGGATTCATGTCATTGTCTCTGACTTTTCAATTGTGATATATTTGATCCTAAATTTTGAATCTTATTCCAAATAAAAACAATTGAAGATATCATTGCTCAATTTTAAGAGCAAAGTTGTCAATTTGATAAAATATAAACTAATTTGATAAATATAAATGTCATGAATTTTTAAAAATAATTTCTACCCACCAAAGATAAAATTATGTAAGATTGATAAAGGGGTTGTTTATCAGTGGTGGTGGTAGATTTTTCTCTCTCTAGAAATATGACCGTTACTGGCGATTTGCGAACACCAGCCCGTCAAGATGATCATGGCTGTTCCACAGAGGAAATTGATCATCTGATTCGGAGTACAAAGAAAATTAAAAGCTCCATTGATCACCTAGATGATGAATCGATAGCAGATTCAGTTCCAAATGGAATGGATGAAGGGGACGTACGAAACCCTAGTTCCTCTTCGGACAAAGTCAATGAACTACAAACTGATACCATCATGGACGCCATTGATTCTGATCAATTGGAGGGCGGCAAGGCAACTAAACCAGTGGCCAAATCTTTCAAACAAGCCCTTCTGAGATCGAGATTCATAGAGAATAGGAATGAAAAAAACTTCAATTGTGATGTTGAGGCACTTTTCTCGGATGAGGAGGATGTTCCTTCTAAAGGAGAACTAGAGAAAATAGATGAAGAGGAGACTCACAGTGGCGTTCCTAAAGTCACCATCCCACTAGGGCTCCTAAAGAAAATTCGGGAACCATGGTAGAAATGCTTGATTGTGAGACTTTTGGGAAAAACCATAGGATACAAATTATTCATGGCCAAAATGACCAAATTATGGGGACTACAAGCAGACTTTGAAGCTTTGGATATTGGTCATGGCTTCTTTATTGTGAAATTTGATATGGCCGATGATTATAACAAGGTGTTCACTGGAGGACTGTGGGTTGTCATGGATCACTATGTAACTGTGAGGAAATGGGAACAAGACTTCAAGTCGGCTAAAGCCGAGGAGGATACTACAGCAATTTGGGTGCGATTCCCGAATCTACCAATCGAATACTATAATGAGAAGGTCCTCTACCACATAGCAAAGGTCCTAGGAGCTCCTTTAAAGATTGATATCAACACAACTATGGCTGCCAAAAGGAAATATGCAAGAGTTTGCATCGAAATGGATCTTTGAAAACCACTGATATCTCAATTTTCTATAGGTAATCACGCTTATGGAGTTGAATATGAACATTTGCACTCATTGTGTTTTCTCTATAGTAGGTATAGGCATCGAAGGGAAGCTTGTAGTGATAGAGTTATGCCGGTGCAGAAGAAGGTCAAACAGTCAGGGACCAATGATGGCCAGCAAGTGGGTGTAGTTCCTACTAACAATGGGTTAGGGCCCAGAGGAGAGACAATACCAGAGGCCAACCCAGGGCACTACAGACCGTGGATGATGGTTCAGAACCACAAAAGAAGAAACAGAGGCCCAATAGGCACTAAGTCACAAATAGCCCAAAAGAATAATAGATTTGAAGTCCTTAGGAAAGACGGAGGAAATGAAATAGCCAAGGCCCATCATGGCAAGGGGAAAGGCAAGGGTCCAGGCCAGGTCACTATGAGATCAAACCTCCAGACTAAATTAATAGAAAAGAGTAAAGGGAACACTAGCTCTGTAATGGCTAAAAACAAGATAGGAGCAATAGGTAGTCTGGGGACAGCAGCTAACTCTGACAGAACGATACGAGATCAAGAAATAGGAATGGGGCATAGTGATACAACCAACCCACAAAGCACCACTACACTGCCAGACTCTCTTCCTCTTCAGCCCTCTTTTCAACCAGTCAATTCTATTAGTAAGTTGGGTTGTTCAGATCCCAGGGTGGACAACTCAACACCAAAAGCTAGGGTTCCACCGGACAAACATGGAGGAAGAGGGCGAGAATCATCCAACAGACGTGCACAAGCTCGAACAGAACAGAGTAAATGTGAGCTTGTCCCCAGAGAAAGAAGCATTTCACCTTATTACCACTGCATGGTGGAACGAGGAAGTACAATTGAGTATCATGCCATGGAGGCAAGTCGATGCAAGACAAGACCTCCATTATATCTCAATGACCCCATCCAAGACAATGGAAGAGAACTACAAAGCCATAAGGGGATACCTGGGACTTGAAAACTAGGAACCCTTACCTGCTCAACAAATTTTGTCCATGGATCTACTTATTTAGAATTGTAAGGGTGCAAGGAATCAGCGATTCAAAAGGAATTTGAGGAAATTAGTCCAAATCCGCAAACCAGAACTGATGGTAATCATGAAGACTAAAGTTGAATTCAAATCTATGGGAATGTTTTTCAGCTGCATGGGTTTTACAGCTTTAAGTCATAAGGATCCCATTGGTAGGAGTGGCGGTATTTGGATGCTTTGGAACCCTAATGTGGTCAATGTCAAGGTGGTGGAAGCTAGCTCACAGCAAATCACTGCTACCATTTCAAGACAAGAATTCCCCGACTGGCTTCTATCAGCTGTGTATGCAAGTCCAAATAGTGCCAAGAGGGATGACCTTTGGGCTCAACTAGAAACTATTGCCCAATACATGGAGGAGCCTTGACTAGTTGCTGGGGACTTTAATGACTTCACGACTCCTACTGACAGGAGAAGTTTCCATACTAGGCAACAACAACACCTAAGCCAAGAAAAGAGGAGGAGTAAAAAGTTCACTAAGCGTATTGATTCCTGCAAACTTATGGATTTAGGGTGCATAGGCCCACGGTTGACCTAGTCCAACAATAGGAAAGGCTAGGCCAATACTATGGTTAGATTGGACAGGGCTTTGTGCAACACTGAATGGAGAACAACCTTTCCGGATGGAGCTGTGAGGAACCTCCCTCGTACCTATTCAGACCATTCCCCCATGATGGTGTTCATTTAAGGTAAGTCCCCATTTATCTCCAAGTGTAAACCCTTTAAATTTTTGGCTGTTTGGATTACCCATGAGGACTTTAAAAATGTGGTGGATGTGAACTGGCATAAGAAAGATACCTCATTATGTAATAAATTACAAACACTTGGTCATGAGGCCAGTGTTTGGAACAGGGAGGTTTTTGGTAACATTTTTCGTAAAAAGAGGTAGTTATTGGGAAGAATTGAAGGCATTCAAAACTCTCAAGCCATTAATTATTTCCATAACCTCCACAATCTTGAGATGGAGTTTGTTGATCAATATAATAAATTCTTATATCAAGAGGAACTCTTGTGGTTCTAGAAAGCTAGAACTGATTGGATTACTCAGGGTGAGCGAAATACTAAGTATTTCCACATCACCACCCTGAATAAGAGAAGGAAAAGGCAGATTGAAATGCTAAAAGATGAGAATGGCACTTGGGTTGACCAGGCTGATCAACTCAAAAGCCTTATCAATGCCTACTTTACTAAGTTGTTCAGTAATTCTAACACTGTTTCCCTTGATCAGTGGAACAACATAGTGAAGTGTAAACTTAATCAAGAGGATAACTTGGATCTCATTAGACCTGTTTCTGACGAGGAGATTTGGAGGGCTGTGAAAAACATTAATGCCTTTAAGGCTCCTGGGAGAGATGGGTTTCAAGCCCTGTTTTACCATACTTATTGGGACATTATTGGGACTGATGTTTGCGACTTTGTGAAGGGTTGTTTTTTTGATAGGCACATCCCTCCTGAAATTAACCAAACCTTGATTGCTCTAATCCCCAAATCTGATACTCCTGAGAGCATCAAGCATTTTAGACCTATCAGTCTTTGTAATGTGTCCTATAAAATTATTTCCAAGATTATTGTCAGTCGTATTAGGCCTCTTTTAACAAAATTGTGAGACCTAATCAAAGTAGTTTCATCCCTGGTCGTAATACTAGTGACAACATTATTATTTCCCAAGAGATTCTTCACTCTTTAAGCCACAAGAAAGGTAAAAAAGGGGGCATGATTTTTAAAATCAATTTGGAGAAGGCTTATGATAATATTTCTTGGGAGTTTCTTAAACAAACTCTGGAGGAATTTAACTTTGAAAAAATTCTAATCAGCCTTATTATGAGTTGTGTTACTAGTGTTCGTACTGCTATTATCTGGGATGGTGAACCCCTGGAGGAGTTTCAACCTCAAAGGGGTTTGAGGTAGAGAGACCCTCTATCTCCGTACATATTTGTCCTATGTATGGAAAGACTTTCTAATATGATCAGTTATAAAGCTGATAAAAAGCATTGGAAAGGGATTGCAGCTAGTAGAGGTGGCCCTATTATCACACATTTATTCTTTGCTGACGACCTCATGTTGTTTGGTCAGGCTACCCTACTTACTTGTAGCACTATAATGACAGTTATGGAGGAGTTTTGTGGCATTTCTGGGCTGAAAATTAATCCCCACAAATCCAAACTCTATGTATCTCCTAACCTTGATAGGAGGACTGCTCGAGATTTGAGCTCCTTGTGTGGGATCTCTCTAACCAATAATCTAGGGAAATACTTAAGTGTTCCCCTAATTCATAGCAGAGTTACTAGCAGGCATTTTAATGCAATCATTGAGAAATTACAGAGAAGACTTGCTGGCTGGAAAACCAAAGTTCTATATATGGCTGGGAGAGCAACTCTTATTAAATCTGTGAGTGCTGCCATTTCCTCATATACTATGCAAACTATGATTCTACCCAAGAAAGTTAGCAATGAGATTGATAAGCTGAACAGGAATTTTCTCTAGGGTGATACCTTAGAGAATAAAAAGGTTCATCTTGTTAATTGGAATACCGTGTGTAAAGTGAAAAAAACATGGTGGTCTAGGTATTAAAAAGGCCAAAGACCAGAATACAGCCTTGCTGTCAAAGTTGGGATGGAAGCTGGTTAGCAACCAAGAGGAGATGTGGTGTGAGGTACTTAAAAACAAGTACTTAAAGCATACATCTCTTCAAGGTTGGAACAAAGGGAGAAAAACCTCTCATCTCTGGAGAGGGCTTCTTAGTACCAATAAAGCAGGGGACAAAATGGAAAATTGGGGATGGTGAGAATGTTGATGTTTGGAGGGATTGGTAGTGTGGTGACAAGCCTCTTAAGGTCATTGTTACTAGCCAGAATCTGAACATGCCTACTGAGTTAAGTGAGCTACATGTCAAAGCTTTGATGAGGGAGGATGGTAACTGGGATGAGACCTGGGTGAATGTTGTTTTCCCAACTCCTATCTCAGCCCTGGTCCTGGGCCATCCTCCTCCCAATACATCTGCTATGGACCTCCCTTTATGGAAGGGTGCTCCTAATGGAGTCTTCTCTGTCTGATTTGTTTACAAGTTGTTGGTAAGGACAGATGAGATAGAGGAGGATTGGAATTGGTTATGGAAATTAAGACTGCCCCAGAAATTAAAAGCCTTTCTATGGACTGTGTGTCATGGGAAGTTATTAACCAATTGTCACGACCCAAACCCGCCCATATGGGTTTAGCATCAGAATCG
Organism: Camellia lanceoleosa; assembly: GCA_025200525.1. NCBI lineage: Eukaryota > Viridiplantae > Streptophyta > Magnoliopsida > Ericales > Theaceae > Camellia > Camellia lanceoleosa. The sequence goes on along the minus strand of CM045762.1, from coordinate 53,083,094 downwards.
CCAAGTCATCCGAGATTAGAAGGCACCTTATGATGAAGACAAGATAACAGTATAGGGGCTTGGCGGAAGTCAATACAGTAAATAAATAATGTCCAATGAGCTGTAACAGTTTGTATGCCAAAAAGATTTTTCATACATTTATCTGAGCGATGCAAACAAGATGCATATCATATACAACCAGTCAGAACAGGGACTTAATCCCCGATAAACAGTACAATGCAAAATGTTCAGTCTATACAGTAAACAAAATAGTACAGAATGGGGAAACTAGACACCCCTAAGCCTTAGCTTGGCAGGCTCGGAACCTCGCAGTGAGGCACAGTGGTTGGCTTGACAAAACTGGAGTTTACCCCGACGCCTCTAGCTCTGATCCGGTGCTTGTACACCTACATATATATATAAGCAGTAAGCTAAAGCCCAGTTAATAACATAATGTGTAAAGAGATTTAGAATGAATGTCCATACAGTAATGAAAGCAGTTCATTAAATCAGTATTTCAGTCTTTCAGTCAATCAGTCATATATGGTACATCCATTAGTATAACAGTAAACAGTAGGTCTTAAAAGATCGAACAGTAAGTGATAGCCATCAATCGGTAAACAGTAGTAGTTCCACGAGGGAACTGACAGAGATCTCTGTGATAAGAATAAAGAAATGAGGGTGCTAAGGATGCCACTGATAGATTCAGAATATAGGACATACATTCATTCAGTAAACAATATCAATTCAGTAAACAGTTCAGTTCAGTATTCAGAAGATAGTCATTTTGAATATATCTTTACACAATTGTTACTCACAGAGTTCTGGGCTCCAGTAAGCTAGAGCGTCTCCTCGAAATGCCAACCCTATACAGTTAACAGGTTGAACACACACTAAGTTTCACAGGTGGGAAAGATAATAACTTAATCCCTAAATTTTTCTTGGTGTGTTCTACATCCATATCCTCTTTAAGATGTCTTAAACTAGGCCTAAGAATGCCTAGGATGGGATGAGGATGTAAAGATGCACTTAAAAAACACTTTACAAAATTTGCTGAAAACAGGGGTCTCGCTCGAGGGAGGATTCCTTCGCTCGAGCGGACATGCAGGCAAAGGATCTCCGCTCGAGCGTGAATTCTGTCGCTCAAGCGGACTGTGTGCTACAGTAAAAATACTGGATGCTCAAAATTTATGCTCGATGCTCACTCGAGTATGAGACACAGCTCTTCGCTCGAGCGTAGGTCCTTTCGCTCGAGCGTACGCCTGAGCGCACCAAGATTCTAAGAGCTTGAAATATACACTCGAGCCACCATTCCGTCGCTCGAGCGTAGCTCAGAGTAAATGGTGGTCGCTCGAACGTAGAATCCTTCGCTCGAGCGTAGAAGCCAAATTCTGGAATTTCCAGATTTGCCTCCCAAGCTCAAACCAAGCATTCCTAAGCTCAAAACTCAACCTCTTGGGCCCAAATTTTGGAAAACACAACTAAACTCAATACACAACAAGTTTCAAAGCTCAATTTATGAATTTAAAGCCCAAGGGTGAGTCAATTAAATCCAAATTTCAAACCCATTTTCATGAACATGAAGAACATGCAAACATGTATGAATTCAAATCATTTCAAAGCTTCAATTTGATGCTTTAGTGAGCCAATTGTTCCAAAACAAGTTGAAAACATGGACCATTGCAAAATTATGAACATGCATATACCATTCCATGAAGGACAACTCCAAAACTTCAAATTAAAGGCATGCATGCATGAACTAGGCTCCAATTTGGCATATATGGACCAATTCAAGGCTCAAGTCACTAGAGGCTCAAGAAGCATGCAAGAATCAACCCAATTACACAAATGAGAGGGTGAAACACCAACCTTAAGTCTTGTAGTTCAAGAATGGAAGCACAATTTTGAAATCAACCTTTAATTCCTTCCAATTCCCAAGTAATTCAACAAGAACAATTCAACTCTCTCACTCCCTCTCTCTCTCTAGTTCGGCTATGAACAAGAAATGAGCTGAGCAAAATGTTGCCTAAGTGTATAAAGGCTCAAATATTTTAATAAACAAAAGCCCACTCACAATGCCAATTTGGTAGATAAGGCAACTTATGTGTTTTACATTATTTAATCTAGTTTAATCATACAAAATCACATTTTAACTAAATACACCATAAAATCACATAAATTATGATGGTCCTAAAACACCAATCAATTTCTGGTTCGGCCGCCGATAAGGCCTTCAATTAACAGTTTAAACATAGCAACATGAACAAATAATCAAATAGTCAAATAGATAGAATGTAAATTAACATATATACTCAGTCAATTCAGTTCCAGATTCCAGTCAGTCAGTCCAGTATTTTAATCAGTTCAATTACTTCTCATAATCAGTCTCAGTTTAACAGTAATCAGTAGTTTATCTGTAAACAGTGACGAGGATTGTTACACCAATCATATGAGAATGAAGAGGGGTCTAACCACTGATCCCACTTGTCCTAACTGTAGTGGTCATTAGGATATTAACCATTTGTTCAGGGAATGTTAAAAGGCTAAAGAAGTGTAGCTAAAATTTTTTGGCAAAACCTGGTATATCAATTTGATGAAACAACCTTGGAAAGATTGGCTTAAAAGTAACTCATGCAATAAAAAACATTTTTCTGGAGACATCTCTTGGTACACTGTCTTCATTGTAACCCTTTGGAAAATTTGAAAAAATCGAAACTGTGCTGTGTTTGAAAACAAAATTACCAGTTGCCAAGAGAGTCTCAAATTCATTTCGGATTATTCTAGAGAAATTAACCAAGCATTTCTCAATTTAGTTATTATGCCTAAACCAGCTTATAGACTGATTCAATGGACTTTGCCACCTGCAAGAAGACTCAAAATGAACATTGATGGTTGCAGACGCACTAGAGGAGAATATGGCTTTGGTGGACTACTTAGGAATGAGCGAGGAGCTTGGTTGTGTGTATTTTATGGCAAGATGCAGATGGGAACTAGCCTTGAAGCTAAGCTGTGGGCCTTGTATAAGGGGCTGACTGTTATTCTCCAACAAGGTCTTAACAATGTCACCATCGAGACTGATGCAGCCCAGGTAGTGAAGCTGATGGAGGAACCAATTGCGAGCAACTATCCGTTCAAGAACTTGGTGGAAGATGCAAAAATACTCTTCAGAGGTTGTGAGTGCACCATCCACCATATCTGGAAACAAGGGAATTTGTGTGCAGACGCTCTAGCCAAGCTGGGTGCAGACCAAACAGAGGACATGTTGGTGGTGCACGAACCACCAGCTGAACTACGCAGTTATCTGCTAGAAGACATGATAGGAGTCTCAAGGGAAAGGGGCTAGCCCTCCCTCTGTTTCTTTCTTTCCGTTGTAACCAAAAAAAAGTAAGATTGATAAATCTTTTAGACATTTATTTATTTATTTATCTTACCAAATTAATTTTTATTATGTATTTGGATAATGATCATGTCATGAGTGGTTGTTAGGTTTTTAATGTGGAATCGATATATTTAATATATGAAATATTTTTAATTTTTTAATTTAACAAATTAATTTAATAGTAATATCAAAATTATCGTGATGAAGCAAGGAGAATATCTCTATCTTCCCTATAGTATGTGTAGTCTGTAGCTTCATTTCCTTAAAGTATCTATTCTAGTTTGTGGATGATATATTTAACGTTTGGAAAAATAAAAATCAATTTAATGAAAATAGAAATAATCATTTATTATATGATTATTATTTAAATGTATAATAAAAATTAATTTGGTAAAAATAAATAAATAAATATCTAAAAAATTTAGGGAAAATCGGTCTAGGGTCCATCTCTCACTTTTCGTAATGGAAGAGATCCATAAAATTATTTTTTGATGTCTAAGGTCCTAAACATATATCAGACAAATTTCAGTCAAACCCACTGCCATTCTTACCCACAACACCTTCTCCTCCGACTCCTTCCTGCGCTCCGCCACCGTCGCAGACCTCCGCGCCACCTGGATCCATGACCCAGCCTGTCTCTCTTTCTCCAATGGCGCACTCTAGCAACCTCCCTTGCGACGGAGATGGCATTTGCATGATCTGCAAGAAGAAGTCGGCGGAGGACTTGAGAAATTCATCTTCAAATTCATCTTCTTTGGTCTCAAACAATCCTCCGGTGGACTCGATGCCCTTCATGGGGACCAAGGAACAAAGCTTCTACGATACCGGTGGGAATCATGATCAGATGTTGACTCCAAAGGGAATAAATAAGGGTTTTGAAGAGGGGGAGAGTACTGAAATAGGGTACTCCATAGATGACATATGGGAAGATATTGCTCTGTCTGAAAGCGACAGGATGAAAACAGTTTGTGAAATGATCATGGCTTCTCCAATTTGGAACTACTGTCCTCCTCCTCCTGACATGCTTTGGATATTGGAAGAAAATGAGGAGAGTAAGCTGTTTCCCGCCATAACCGATCCATTTTTTGCATGTTATGATCAAGAGAGCTCGAATTTAACCGGCAAATTATATACTGTTTTTGGCAAATTTTTTTACTTGTCATTCATATATATTCCACTTTCTTAGTCATGAGATTCTCGGATTCAAATTTCATATCTATCCTAATTGTAGTATTAATTGATGAATTGCAGGTTCACCCAACTCGAAGAACTCGGTTACAAATTCTGCAAGTTCATCATCATTGGTCTCGTCTCAAAGCATTACGTCCATGCCCATGGCACCTTTATCCATTATTTTTCTTTCTTATTTTTTTTTCGAGGAGTATGTGATAATTACTGAAATTAACAATTTTTTTGGAAAGATTTGTCTGGGAATTTCTCTGGGTTGTGAAGTCCAGAGAAATTCTTTGGGATGTGGAGTCTAGAGAAATTCTTTGGATTGAGAGAATTTCTTTGGAAATATTTGTCTAGGAATTTTCTCTGGGTTGTGGAGTCCAGAGAAATTCTCTGGGTGATATGTAATACACACATATATTTAGTAGTCAGTTGTTGAATATTCTTCATAAATAATTTTCATATGTTATATAGTTATCTGGTAGAATAAGTAATCAATGCTTAAATTCTAATCTGAAACATTTGATGGTTTGGGTAAAAGGGAAGGGGATACATCCAAAATTCTTGTTGATATCTTTATACCCGTAATGTATGCTTGAAATTTCCAACAAAGCAAAAATATAAATATAAAATGAACGAAAATATAAATAAGTTGTTTATGCCTTTTATAAGGTGAACCTTGTTTTTCCAACACTTGCATTATGTTGTCTGTTATGTGCAGTTGGTTAGACGACTGCAAGGTCAGGAGGAAAATGCTGCTGGAGAAGAGGTAGCACCTACACCAAAGAAAATTTTTCAGCTTTTGAATCAGGTAACTAACTTTCTTCTTGAAAGGGGCTTGCATGGGGCTTTGCCATGTGAGGGGTATTAATAAGAACATGCTATACTCTTCAGATCACAATATTCAAGCACATGTTGATTCTTTTCCACAATTATTATTATTATTATTATGCAGTTTGCTTTTTTTTTTTTTTTTTTTTTAAATTATGAACCCTTTAATGCTTTGGAGTCCAGAGAAATTCTCTGGGTGAGAGAATATCTAGAAATGTTTGTCTGGGAATTTTTCTGGGTTTGGGGAGTCCAGAGAAATTTTGAATTTTCCAGAGAAATTTGAATGTTTAAAGTCTTAAACTCAGAGATGTTCATGAACTTTGAAATGGCTCTAATATTTCTTGGTTTCTACAGGAAACTAGAACCTAAATCAAGAAGCTTGCTTTGCTGGAAGGCATCTAAAGTGACTCGTCGGAAGGTAATGTTTGATAAATTTGTTATGATCTTACAGCAAATTCCAGAAAGTTTGATGTGGAGACAAGAAGCGCTTTTACAGAATTATACTTCTCTGGTGAATTGCTTATTCTCATTGAGAATTTTCTTCTACAAAGAAGAGTTCTGGTTTGTAGTAATGTATCTTCGGAGTCATTGTCCAAAAGTGGTTCAATTGTCAACATCTTTCTGAATGAAGAAGAAATGACCAGAGAAATTCAAAATTTCTCTGGACTCGGCCAATGCATTAGAGAAATGTTGAGAAATTCTAGGAAGAATTGAGCCAGGGAAATTTTGAGAATAATACACTATCATAGTCTCTACTATTTGTGTAACAATGTATGCTTCAAGTAATGCTCTTATCTGATCTTTCATTGCAACTCTATTCATCAATGAAACACCTATTTCACGCTTTTTAATTCTTAAATAAGTTTTGATCGACCATTATTGGCTCGATTGTGTCACGACCCAAACCCGGCCCTATGGGTTTAGCACCGTAACTGGCCAGTAATCCGAGATTACCAAAGGCCTGCCAATCAGTAATACAGTAAATACAGAGTTCAGGGCCTGGCGGAAGCCAAAACAGTAAAAGCTAGTGTCCATAGAGCTGTGTTAATCTGTATGCCAAAAATATTTTTCATACATTTATGCATTCAAACCAGTACAGTATACACAATCATTACAGACATTCAGTACGGGGACTCAGTCCCTCGATAACAGTACAGTAAAACAGTCTATATAGTAACGTACAACAAGACAAAACAAAGAAGGAGACCTATGGGGACACAAAACACCCCAAGCCATGGCATGGCGCCTCGAACCTCACAAGGAGGCACAAAGGTGGCCGACAAAACTGGGACCAATCCCACGCCCTAGCTCCGGCCGGTGGTGAGCACCTACATATATATATAAACAAAGTGAGCTAAAGCCCAAGGAATAACATACAGGTAAAGAGGTTATGAATGATGTCCTTACAAAGAATGAAATCAATTCATTATACAAGATTGCAATCTTTCAAGATTTCACCAATCAAGATTTCAATCAATCACCATATGTGGTACATCCATTAGCCTATAAACAAGAGGGTCCAAAAGGACGGCCTTAACAGCACCAACAATAATGATGGCCATCAATCAAGATGGTTCCACAAGGAAACCGACAGAGCTCAGAATACCAATAACAAGGGTGCTAAGGATGCCACAATACAGCTCAAATGCAGACATACATTCATTCAATAAACAATATCATTCAATAAATGATTGGTTCAAGAATCAAAATATAACCATTTTGAACATATCTTTACACAATCTGTTACTCACAGTGATTGGGCTATCAGTAGCTAGAGCGCGTCCCCGAGAGTCAACCCTAAACAGTCAATCAAATAGAACACACACTAAGTTTACAGTTGGAAAGGATGATAATTAAATCCCTAAATTCCTCGGTGTGGTTCTATGTCTACATCCTCATTAAGATGCTCTAAACTAGGCCTAAGAATGCCTAGGATGCGATGAGGATGCAAAAATGCACTTAGAAAACAATTTCAGAATTTTCAGTGAACAGGGCCTCCGCCGAAGCCGAGTTTCGCCGAGCGGGCAAGAACACAAAGGCCCACGCCGAAGGTGACATTCCCCCGCACGAGCGGACTGATGAAAGGTGCAAAAATGCTGGATGCGCGATTTTCCCGCTCGAGCGTTAAAATCCCCGCTCGAGCGGACTGTAAAACAATGCAAGAAAATACTGGGAGCATGCATTCCCCGCTCGAGCGGCACTTCCCCCGCTCGAGCGGACGTCCAAAATCTGGAAAATCCAGATTCGACTTCTGAGTTTCAAACCAAGTTTTGATGCTCCAAATTCGATCCTCTTGGGCCCATTTTCTGGAAAACTCTTTCAAACACATAGAATAACAAGTTCTAAAACTCAATTTAAGAAATCAAGGCCCAAGGGTGTTTCAATTAAACTCAATTTCAAACCATTTTCAAGAACACTTTCAAAACATGACATGCATGATCTTTAAACCAATTCTAAGCTTCCAATCATGCTCAAATGAGCTCAATTCTTTGAAAAGCAAGTTGAAAACATGGACTATGATAACAACATGGACATGCATGTGACAATTCTCCAAGAATTCAACTCAAACTCATCAATATAAACATGCATGTAACATTTGAACTTCAATTCCACATATATGAATAAAAACATGGCTCAATCCTACAATGATGCATAGAACATGCAAGATGAGGCTCAATAACAACATTAAGAAGGTGAATGTCCTACCTTAGACTTGTGAGAGCTCAATTAGCCAATATACTCTTCAATTCCAAGCAACCCAAGACAAATTCTACAAGGCCAAGACAATTCTCTCTCTCTCTCTCTCTATGCTCTCTTGATGGTCGGTTATGATACAAGAATGAGGCTGATCAAGATGTTGGTCTAAGTGTGATAAGGTCACTATAATCAATAAACAAATGTCCACTACCAATGGCAAAACGTAAATAAGCCTAAGTTCGTAATTAGCTCAATTCAATCTAATTTAATCATTCCTAACCAATTTTCAGATAAAAATATCATTAAATCACAAATATTATGCTGATTCTAAAACATCAAACGGTTTCTAAATCGGCCGCCGATAAGGCCTTCAATTAGCAGTTTAAACATAAAATGCAAACAGATAATCACATAAGTCAACAGGTACAATATGTAATTAAATAGACAAACCCATTCACTTTCGGTTTGTTCGCTTTGTTCAAGAGGTTCATCCAGTTCACTTATCAGTCATTATCAGTTCAGTTTAGCAATGATCAGTAGGTAATTCAGTGGTTTAACGGTAATCAGTACGAGGGTTGTTACAGTCTCCCTTCCTTATAAGGAGTTTAGTCCTCTAAACTCGAATTACCTTCAGTCCGGAAGAAAACAGGATTCAGCGGGAACAAATCCGGATATCGCCTAGCCATGTCATCTTCCCTTTCCCAAGTGGCATACACACCACCATGGTTCTGCCAGTCAACTTTCACTAGCGGAATCTCTTTGTTTCTCGGCTTGATCCGCGGTTTACAATCAGATAGGCCGTTCCTCGTAAGTGTAGTCATCACTCAACACGATACGGGTAGGCTCAATCACATGAAACGGATCTCGAAGATAGTCTCTCAACATCGAAATGTGGAAGACGTTATGCATATGCTCCATTTCAGGAGGGAGTGCAACTTGATACGCCACCGGATTGATTTTCTCAATAATCTGATACGGTCCGACATATCTCGCTCGTAACTTGCCTTTGACTCCAAAGCGAGTCCGCCTTTCATTGGTGTCACTTTCACAAACACGTGATCACCCACTTCATATTCTCTATCCCGCCTTCGACATCCGTCGATAACTCTTCTGCTACTCAGGCGCTTTTCGGTCTCCAGATCAATTTCACTTTCTCGGCCGTTTATATACAATCTCGCCCAAGAACGGCCCATCTCCAACTTCGCCCCAGATTGGAGATCTACACTTTCGCCATACAATGCCTCGAAGGCGCCATACCGATACTCGAATGGTAGTCATTGTTGTAGGCGATTCAATAATGGCAAATGACTTTCCCAATTTCGAAAATCAAGGACACACATTCTCGAGGGTCCTCTAGAGTTTGGATGGTCCTTTCGATCGCCCATCCGTTCGAGGATGATAGGCACTACTCAACCTCAATTCAAGACCCAATGCAATCAGAGGCTCGCTGTAACCTCGATGTAAACTTCAATCCTCGTCAAACAATAGATACAGCACTCCATGCAATCTCACAATTTCGTCAATATAGATAACAGCCAAATCTATCTGCATTATAGATTGTCTTGACAGGTAGGAAGTGTGCAGATTTAGTCAATCTATCAACAATAACCCAAATAGAGTCCATACCTTTCCTGGAGCGCGGTAATCCGACGATAAAATCCATCGTGATATGCTCCCATTTCCACTCTCGTATGGGTAAGGGTTGCAGTAATCCGGCAGGTCGTTGATGTTCAGCTTTGACCTGTTGGCAATGAAGACATTTGGACACAAAGTCGGCAATCTCCTTCTTCATTCCTGGCCACCAGAAATTCTGTTTCAGATCTTGATACATTTTCGTATTCCCTGGGTGAATCGAAAACTTCGAACTGTGGCCTTCTTGCAGAACTCTTCTTTTCAATTCAGGGTCATTTGGTACACACAATTGCCTTGAAATTTCAAGACATTGTTCACAAACTTGAATCCCGGTTTCGGTTTTGAATCCCTTTCTTCAATGATTTTCTTCAAGTAATCATCCAGTTGTTGTTTCTCTTTAATTTCTTCAATCAAGGCTGGTTGAGCAGTAATAGCAGCTAAGGTTCCACCTTGTTCTTTCAAAACAATTTCAATGTCAGACTTTCCGGATCAAGAAGCAACTCTTCGTCTAGTCAACAAACGTGCTAAGTTCCCAATCGATTTTCGGCTCAATGCATCGAAACGGTGTTGGCTTTTCCCTGATGGTACAAAATCAGAGGTCATAGTCTTTTATCGGTTCAAGCCATCTCCGCTGTCTCATATTCATTCTTTCGAGTGAAAAGTATTTCAGCTCTTGTGGTCGATATACACTTCACATGTTGCTCCATACAAATAGTGACGCCAAATTTTCAAAGGCAAAAACTATCGCAAAGAAGTTCTAGGTCATGGGTCGGGTAGTTCTTTTCATGCGGTCTCAACTGCCGGGAAGCATAAGCAATAACTCTCCCATTCTCGCATTAAAACACACCCCAAACCCTTATGAGAAGCATCACTAAAACAAGATAACCATCCGCACTGAAGGTAGAGTCAAAATCGGTGCAACACAAGTCCGGTTTTCAATTCTTGAAATGTCGATTCCTCTCGTCACCAAATAAACGATATCCCTTTCAGGTCAATTGAGTCTGGTAGGGCAATCTTAGAGAAATCTTTGACAAATCTTCAGAATATCCACCAATCCCAAAAAGCTTCGGACTTCATTACATTGGTTGGTCTAGGCCACCACTATGCCTTCAATTTTTCATGTCAACAGAAATTCCATCTTTGCTAACAACATGTCCCAAAACATTATATGATCAAGCCAAAATTCACATTTAGACAGCTTTAGCATACGCTTACGTTCTCTTAAGGTTTGCAGGCAAGTCTCAGATGGTGTTCATGTTCTTCTACGCCTTAGAATAGATCAATATGTCATCAATAAATACCACAATAAAGTCGCCAAGGTATGGTTTAAAAATTCGCTCATGAGGTCCATAAATGCGGCAGGGCATTCAGTAACTCGAACGGCATAACTAAAAATTCAAAGTGGCCATACCTCGCTCGAAGCGCTTTATCAATGTCTTCCGTTTGACTTTCAATTGGTGATACCCGATCTAAGATCAATCTTGGAAAACACTTGTGCACCTCAGAATCGTCAAATAAATCATCAATACGCTGTAATGGATATTTATTCTTTACAGCTACCTTGTTCATTCCACTTAATCAATGCACGCCTCGATGAGCCGCCTTTCTTCTATACAAACAGAACAGCTGCACCCCACGCTGAAGTACTGGGTCTGATAAACCTCTTGTCTAACTGCTCCCGCAATTGTACCTTCAATTCTTTCAGTTCAGTCGGAGCCAGTCTATAGGGGCTTTAGATGTCATGGTACCCTAACCACATCCACAATAAATTCAATTTCCTGTCAATCAAATCCCCGCAATTCATCCGAAATACATCTGGAACTCTCGACTATAGGAATACAATTCACATCGTTTTAACATTATCATTAGCAGTACATCATTACGTAACACGATATCCTTTACACCCTTTTCTAATCAATTTGACAGACTTTACAGAAGAAATCAGATATGGAGGAGGTACTACTCCACTCCCATTAAACACAAATTCAGGCAAACCCGGTGGACGGAAAACTACTTGTTTTGTTACACAGTCTATAGTGGCATGGTATTTTTGTAGCCAATCCATCCCCAATATTACATCAAAATGATCTATGTTCAATGGCAGTAAATCAATAAATAGGTGCATATCCCCAACGATAATCTCACAAGCAGGATACATATATGCACATGTCATGGATCCCCAACAGTGATGATACGACAATAACAAATAGTTCATGGGTTCTAAGGGTCTATTCAATTTACGCGAAAAGCATGCGACACATAAGAATGTGTAGACCGAATCAATCAATACATAAGCATTCTCGAGCACAGATAGAGAGGATACCGACACAACGGTCTCAAGAGTTTTGCACGCCTCTCCAGATTAGGGCAAACACTGCCCCGCCTCATAGGCTCTTTCCGTGAGCTTTGGGGTTCGGTTTTGGTGCTACATTCGATGTTTGCGCTTGGTGCAATTTTTACTACTAGTCAAGGCAGAGGGCGATCTTTGATTCTGTGGCCCACCTTGCCACACCAAACAAGCTCGTAAACTCGTAGCAAACCCCTTTGTGCTTGTTGCCACATATGGAACAGGTGGAGTAAATCCACTCCCTTGGTGGGCTAGTAGTTGACCCTCAGATTCTCGCTTTCTTATTTGCCGGGTTATGCTTGCCTTTCTTAAATTTAAAACTCGCTTTTCCTTGCCACTCACTTGTCGGTGTTTGATTGTTTCATCACCGCAATATTTGTCTCGCCATCAATGCCCTACGAGAACACCTACATAAGTTGGCATTTTCAAAACATTTATCCGATCCTGGATAGCAACACTAAGGCCGCCTTCAAACCTCCTGGCCTTCTTATAATCGGTATCCACCATATGTGGTGCATACCTAGCAAGTTCAGTAAATTGCTTCTCATACTCGGCAACAGATGTTTTGCCCTGTCTCAGCTGTTCAAACTCACCACTTTTTCGTCTCGATGCAATCGGGAAAATACTTTTCAAAGAAGGACTCTTGAATCGAGCCCAAATCAGAATGGTATTTGCATCACGGGTCAACATCCACCACCTTTTGGCTTCTTCCTGAAGGGTGAAGGTTGCCAACAAAACTTTGTTTGCTTCGGAGCACGGAAAAACCTCAAACAACTTTTCGGTCTCAAGAACCCAAGCTTCAAATTTTAATCGGTTCTAAGCCTCCTCGAAGGACGGCTTTCATTTCTTGAATTTCGAGTCAGGTAATAATGTCCACCTCGATAGCATTCACATTTTGTACATTCTGTTCCGGTTGCACCGGAGGAGGAGGAGGTGGGGGCTGTTGGTTCGGTTGTTGTTCTAGTCTTTCCATTATCAGTCCCATCATTTGTTCAAGTCTGGCCATTCTGGCCTCAGAGGATGATGCTTCAGTTTCATTTGCATTATCCATTTCACTATAGCAGTTATACCAGTTATCATTATAAACAGTTGTACAATTAAACAGTTTAACACTTTAACATATAATCAGTCAGTCATAAGCACACACTTTTCAAATTCATGAGATGCCCTATTTGCTTTTCTAGGACACCCTATAGCTCATTTGGACACGTGTGTGCGGTATAACTCGTGGTTAAGTATCGCTCTGATACCAATCTGTCACGACCCAAACCCGGCCCTATGGGTTTAGCACCGTAACTGGCCAGTAATCCGAGATTACCAAAGGCCTGCCAATCAGTAATACAGTAAATACAGAGTTCAGGGCCTGGCGGAAGCCAAAACAGTAAAAACTAGTGTCCATAGAGCTGTGTTAATCTGTATGCCAAAAACATTTTTCATACATTTATGCATTCAAACCAAGACAAGATACACAATCATTACAGACATTCAAGACGGACTCATCCTCGATAAGATAAAGAAAACATTTATACAAGAACGCATAACAAGACAAAACAAAGAAGGAGACCTATGGGGACACAAAACACCCCAAGCCATGGCATGGCGCCTCGAACCTCACAAAGGAGGCACAAAGGCCGGCCGACAAAATCGGGGACCAATCCCACGCCCTAGCTCCGGCGTGGTCGAGCACCTACATATATATATAAACAGTGAGCTAAAGCCCAAGGAATAACATACAAGGTAAAGAGGTTATGAATGATGTCCTTACAAGAATGAAATCAATTCATTATACAAGATTTCAATCTTTCAAGATTTCACCAATCAAGATTTCAATCAATCACCATATGTGGTACATCCATTAGCCTATAAACAAGAGGGTCCAAAAGGACCGGCCTTAATGCACTCCAACAATAATGATGGCCATCAATCAAGATGGTTCCACAAGGAAACCGACAGAGCTCAGAATACCAATAACAAGGTGCTAAGGATGCCACAATACATTCAAATGCAGACATACATTCATTCAATAAACAATATCGCTCAATAAACAGCTGTTCAAGAATCAAAATATAACCATTTTGAACATATCTTTACACAACTGCTACTCACAAAGGATTGGGCTATCAAGAGCTAGAGCGTCCCCGAGAGTCAACCCTAAACAAATAATCAAATAGAACACACACTAAGTTTACAGCTTGGAAAGGATGATAATTAAATCCCTAAATTTCTCGGTGTGGTTCTATGTCTACATCCTCATTAAGATGCTCTAAACTAGGCCTAAGAATGCCTAGGATGCGATGAGGATGCAAAATGCACTTAGAAAACAATTTCAGATTTTCATGAACAAGGCCTCCGCCGAGCGCAGTTTCGCCGAGCGGACAAGCACACAAAGGCCCACGCCGAAGGTACATTCCGCCGCCGAAAGCGATCATGAAAGGTGCAAAAAATGCTGGATGCGTGATTTTCCGCCGGCGTTAAAATCCGCCGAGCGGATCAGAAATCAATGCAAGGAAATACTGGGAGCATGCATTCCCCGCTCGAGCGGACGTCCAAAATCTGGAAAATCCAGATTCGACTTCTGAGTTTCAAACCAAGTTTTGATGCTCCAAATTCGATCCTCTTGGGCCCATTTTCTGGAAAACTCTTTCAAACACATAGAATAACAAGTTCTAAAACTCAATTTAAGAAATCAAGGCCCAAGGGTGTTTCAATTAAACTCAATTTCAAACCATTTTCAAGAACACTTTCAAAACATGACATGCATGATCTTTAAACCAATTCTAAGCTTCCAATCATGCTCAAATGAGCTCAATTCTTTGAAAAGCAAGTTGAAAACATGGACTATGATAACAACATGGACATGCATGTGACAATTCTCCAAGAATTCAACTCAAACTCATCAATATAAACATGCATGTAACATTTGAACTTCAATTCCACATATATGAATAAAAACATGGCTCAATCCTACAATGATGCATAGAACATGCAAGATGAGGCTCAATAACAACATTAAGAAGGTGAATGTCCTACCTTAGACTTGTGAGAGCTCAATTAGCCAATATACTCTTCAATTCCAAGCAATCCAAGACAAATTCTACAAGGCCAAGACAATTCTCTCTCTCTCTCTATGCTCTCTTGATGGTCGGTTATGATACAAGAATGAGGCTGATCAAGATGTTGGTCTAAGTGTGATAAGGTCACTATAATCAATAAACAAATGTCCACTACCAATGGCAAAACGTAAATAAGCCTAAGTTCGTAATTAGCTCAATTCAATCTAATTTAATCATTCCTAACCAATTTTCAGATAAAAATATCATTAAATCACAAATATTATGCTGATTCTAAAACATCAAACGGTTTCTAAATCGGCCGCCGATAAGGCCTTCAATTAGCAGTTTAAACATAAAATGCAAACAGATAATCACATAAGTCAACAGGTACAATATGTAATTAAATAGACAAACTCATTCACTTTCAGTTTCAGTTTCGTTCAGTTTGTTCAGTAGTTCATCCAGTTCACTTATCAGTCATTATCAGTTCAGTTTAGCAATGATCAGTAGGTAATTCAGTGGTTTAACGGTAATCAGTACGAGGGTTGTTACAGATTGGCTCAACTTATCCATTTTTATACTGGTTTTGTTTTTTATCCCCCCAAAATGGTCGTGTATCTTTTACATGGATTGGGTGATTTCGGAAGAAAAGAATATTGGATTGCTAAAAATGAGAAAAATTAGGGGAAATGAGAAGAAAAGTAGAGAAACTCATCCAGAGAAATTTGGTCCAGAGAAATTTCTCTGGGCCAGAATTTCTCTAACCAATTTTCTCTGGACTGAAATTTCTCTGGACCAAATTTCTCTGGGCCAGAATTTCTCTGGACCAATTTTCTCTGGACTGAAATTTCTCTGGATCAAGGTTGAGGGACCTTAGACATTATGAAAATATTGTTTATGGACTTCAGACATTATGAAAATATTTGGTGTCCTTTATGCTATAAAATCATAATACCAAGGACCTGAAAAAAAATACCCCAAAAATTTAACAATTTTATATAATTTTATCTTTAGTGGGTAGAAATAATTTTTAAAAATTCCAAAATATTTTTTTAACATTTATTTTTTTCAAATGAGTTTATATTTTATCAAATTGACGACTTTGCCTTTGAAATTAAGTAATGGTATCTTCAATTGTCCTTATTTAGAATAAGATTTAAAATTCATAATCAAATGTGTTACAATCGAAAAGTTATGGATGAAAGTGATACAAAGACCCAAACTATAGAGGCTATTAATATAATTCACCCTATATTTTTTTAAATCCTACATATGTCACAACATATTTCTATTCAAAATTTGAAAATAATGTTTTATATAGTTTCACTTTTCAAATATCTTTAATTACAAAAATAAAAAATAAGAATTACTCACTAATTTTAAATTATTAATTCTTTGATATATATGTAAATAGCTCAACTAAAATTTATGAAGCATTCATTCTTTTTTGTTTTAAAACTCAAAAACTGTTTATTTTTCATATTTTTTAAAATTTTTAGTGAACCTTTGTGTAATATTTTAATAATTTATTTATTTTATTACTTTATAGATTGATCTATATATTTTTCAAAAATAAAATATTTGTAAAGAAATATAAAAAAAAAGAGTCACTATACGAAGAAATATAATAAATAAAAACAAAAAATACACATTTTTTTTAATGTAATGTTTGCCAATTGACTTTTTTTAGCCTAAAGTCAAAAAATAAAAATTAAAAAACATAGTATTTATATTTTTTTACACATTTTTAGTAAAAAGTTAAAAAATTATCCTCAAATATTTTAATTTTTTTCACCTCATATATTAGTTGAAAATTCAAAAAACTATACTAAAAACTACTTTCCAAATAATTGAGTGCATCTAAAAAATTAAAATATAAAAAAAAATAAACAACTGAAAAAATAAACATTCAAAAACAGTTTTAAAAAACTAACCAAACAGGCGTCAACCGGACCAACCCAATCTCCATAGAGAAACCAATCTGGATCTGGGTATTATGAAATCGGGGCGTACCGGATCTCCCAAACTCGCCTCATTTGATCCGGTTCAGATTCTCTCCGGTATTAACCCTAACCCTGAACCTCCCGGATCGTCCGATCGGACTCTGCGAACCACACACACAGAGAAATCGAAGAGCGTGAAATCCCTATGCAATTCTCTCAGGTTCGATTGTTTTTGTGATCATTTTTTCGTTGTCATTTCAAGCTATCTTTCGATGTCTTTACACGTAGTTTCTAGGTTTTTAATCTGTTCATTTATGTTGTTTTATCAATGTTATGTGTTTGAATTTGATGGGTTAGTTCGATTTATCGGTTGGAATGTTGAGATTTTGGTGATTTTAGAGTTGTGTCACTCGAATTTTTTATTTTTATTGTTACCTTAAATGGGAATTTAAAGTCTTCTAATCAAATGATAATTGTCTTAAAATCCTTTTTTTTTTTTTTTGGAAATGGTTTGATTCGACCCATTTGCTTGATTTTTGTCTTCCATCAATGTAAATGTTCTAGATTTTTTTTTTTTTTTTCAGATTAGGTTAAAGACCTTACTTTTTTTAATATTTATGATCAACTATGATTTGACTTGTGAACTTGACCGTGATATTACATATTGAAGTATTCCTGTATAGATTCTATACTGTTTAGGAGTTGGATCAAACTGTTGGAATATATTTGAAATTGGATCAAACTGGACAAACTGGACCAAAATGCTGATACATTAGAAATTTAATATATGTATACAAAGTTTTCTAAGGCAAATGTGTAATGTGAGCCGTTTTACCCTTTCAGAGAGGCATAAGCATTTCGAATTTTAAATCATTATATTTAGTAAATAAATTATATTTTAAAATAGTAAAGAAAAAATTAAAATTAAATATGAAGGTGTAAATACTTATCTGCTCAGGGTGTTGAACATTTCATCACAGAGCTCTCATTGAAAATCAAATCAACATTCTTAGCATTAGTTATCGAGTTTCTCACTTGATCCTTAACTTTGTGTTTTTTCTTTATTGGTCATTTACTTGATTTTTTCCTATAGAATGCAGTTGCAAAATGGTTTTCTTTTTTTTTGTTTAAACTATCTACCAGGCTAATTTTAATAAGAGCCCAAGACAAGCTCTTCATATGTGTACTTCTCATATGCTTCTGCGCAAAAGGCATATAATGCGCCCTTGTGGTGCACGCCTCAAACTATGATGCGCAAGCCTTTGGGGAGTGTTGCCTAAAAAGATGGCACTAAGATTTCAGCTCTCTCTGTTAACATTCGTTCCTCCATTCTGTTTGTTTACTTGGATGCTGTATGCGAGAGCAGGTTGCATTCAATAGAAGATGTGTAAGCGTAGTATACGTAATTTGGCCCATCCTAATCTAACTACTTGAGCATTTTCAGTAGCTGGTTTCTCACAGTTCACTTGTGAGATTAGTAATTGAATTGAGGGAAGGATATTGATGGAACACTATATGCTAGTTAGTTTGCAGTTTGACACGGGAGGGGCCAAGGACCATGTGCAATGGAAGTTCTTGTCTTTCAAATCGAGTGGCCTTTGGGGTCCAGAAGCTCCAAGGGACCTAGCTCTGTGATCTTGTATCTTGCATGCCTTTCAAAGACAGGTTCACCTTTACTACTTCAGAAGTTGGATGGAGCTGGTCCACTTTTAGTTTTTTTCTGTACATTTATGGAATTATTGTCATCCTAATTTTTTTCTTCTTCTAGATATATGGCAAGACTCATAAACTTTTGGCTCGTTGCGTTAAATTGCAATTGGAAGTGTGCAAACATGCATGTATAGAGTATGAATCTTTTGGGTTCTCCAAAATTAGACTGATATACATTATTGTGTTCCTTCTGCATAGCTTTAGGTTTTCTCTTCTTCTATAGTTTGGAGAAGGAAGATCTTGAAATTTTTTATCTGAGCACAATTATAATCAGCCAAAATTGCACGTTGATGTTTTCTTTAAGCAATTTTTCTGGTACAATATGGGCACTTAATGGCCTTGAATCATGATTTAATTTCTCGCTGAGATTCAAAATGTATTTTGTTTAACTATTTCTTTGGCTTGTGTTATTTTTGTTTGATGCCATTAAAATTCTCTTTGCGAGTTTATTCAGTTACTGCTATGTTATCTTAATTTTAAAGAAGAAATATTCTACTTACTTGATTTCATTTGGTTTGCAGGGTTTAATCAATATTGAATCCATGTGATGGAAATAGCTAATGACGTACCTGTTAAGAAACCAAAGAGGCTGACATCTATTGTATGGAATCACTTTGAGAGGGTTAAAAAGGCTGACGCTTGTTATGCTGTTTGTCTACATTGTAAGAAGAAACTTAGTGGATCAAGTAACAGTGGAACTACTCATCTGAGAAATCATTTGGTACGCTGTCTGAAGAGATCCAATTATGATGTTTCTCAAATACTTGCAGCAAAGAGAAGGAAAAAAGATACTACCCTTGGTGTTACTAGTGTTGACTATGAGGCAGTGGAAAGAAATGATGGAATTATTACTCCCTTAAATATTAAGTTTGAGCAAGAGCCAAAGAAAGATGAAACCATCAACCTTGGAACCACCAACCTTGGAAGTGTTAAGTTTGATCAAGAGAGGAGTCAGCTGGATCTTGCCCGTATGATCATGTTACACGGTTATCCATTGGCTATGGTTGAGCATGTTGGATTCAAAATATTTGTCAAGAATCTCCAACCCTTGTTTGAGATTATGACTAATAGTGCAATCGAGTTTGACTGTATGACAATTTATGGGAAAGAGAAACATAAAGTGTATCAGATGATTCACGCTTTGCCTGGCAGAATTAGCATTGCTGTTGATATGTGGACTTCACCTGAAAATGCAAGTTACTTGCGATTGACAGCCAACTATGTTGACGAGGACTGGAGGCTACAGAAGAAGATGTTGAATTTCATTACATTGGATGTTTCTCATACTGATGACATACTTTCAGAAGTTATTATCAAATGTGTGATGGATTGGGATATTGATAGGATGTTGTTTGCCATGACATTTGATGACTATTTCAGCAATGATGACATCGTCTTCAAAATCAAAGACTGGCTCTCTCAAAACAAGCCTCTTTTGAAGAACGGTCAATTGTTTGACATGCGCTGTGCAACACTCATTCTAAAATCTATTGCTTCGGATGCCATGAAAGCACTTCAAGATGTGACCCACAAAATTCGACAATATATTAGGTATGTTAATAGTACACAAGCAATTCGAGGAAAGTTCAATGAGGTTGCTCAGCAAGTTGGCACCAATAGTCAGACGCGCCTATTTGTTGACTGTCCACTGCGATGGAATTCAACATATCTCATGCTTGAAACAGCCTTGGAATACAGGGGTGCCTTTTCTGTTCTTCAAGAACATGATACTGGCTGCACAGTGGCTATGTCAGAGAGAGAGTGGGAATGGGCAAGTTCTGTTACTGGCTCTCTGAAGCTTTTTGTTGAAGTCATCAATGTCTTCTCAGGGAACAAATATCCAACTGCAAATATATACTTTCCCGAGATTTGTGATGTTCACGTTCAATTGATTGAATGGTGCAAGAGCCCAGATGATTTTATTAGTTCTATGGCATTGAAGATGAAAACCAAGTTCGATAGGTATTGGAACAAGTGCAGTTTGGCTTTAGCAATAGCGGCTATATTAGATCCCCGATTCAAAATGAAGTTGATAGAGTATTACTATCCCCAAATTTTTGGCAGTGATGCCCCAAATCACATCAAGGAGGTTTCTGATGGTATTAGGGAACTTTTTATTGAGTACTCTATGTGCTCGACTTCACTTAATCAAGATTCAGGGAGGGCAGGTAGCAACTTACCTAGTACTAGTAATGGTACTAGGGATAGTCTAAGGGGCTTTGACAAGTTCCTCCATGAAAGTTCACAAGGTCAAAGCACAATATCAGACTTAGATAAATATCTAGAGGAACCGGTCTTTCCTCGTAATTATGATTTCAATATATTAAATTGGTGGAAAGTGCACACGCCAAGGTACCCCATCCTATCAATGATGGCACGCGATGTTTTGGGAATACCTCTGTCAACTCTTGGACCAGAGTTGGCGTTCAGCACTCAAGGGAGAGTACTTGAAAATCATTGGAGTTCACTTAATCCAGATATCCGAGAAGCTTTGATGTGTGGGCAAGATTGGTTGCAGATGGAATCAGAAGGTATGTGTGTTTTCTAACTTCTTTCTATTTTGGGGCTATTTTGGAATCTCAAGAAGTGGTTCAGGTTGGGTCTCACTTCATTTTAAGTTTTTGGATCTGGAAAACCAAAATTGAGTTGGTTTGGGAAATGAAGAAATGTAGGAACACAAATCAATCATAGTACCACACATAACCCTCACGTTCCACCTTTTTGTGGATCCCACATTCATGTGAGAGGGTCCGGTTCTGTGATTAATTTTTGTGCAAGTGGAAGAACAGATGGGAAATTGAAATGGAGGAGCCTTTTCTGCCTTAATTTTTTGCACATTTGTATAAAATCTACTAATAAATGATTTTTCCAAACTAAGCATAATATTTGGTGGCCGACCCCATCCTCATTCTCATCCAACCTCGATCTTGGGTTTCCAGATTGCCTGTTACTTTTTATGTTGCCTCTGATCTATAATTTAGCGCTTACATAAGTTTTATTTTTCTTGTATCAGAATCCAACCAATCCTCTATCCTTTCAGCTTTGCCCCTTCTCATTGAAACAAATTAATGTGTCCATGGTATGATTCTCTTATGCTGTGTTTGGTTGGGAGATTTGGGAAGGAATTTGGAAATGGAAAGAGAAAAGGTGTGTGAAACTAGGTGACATGTAGGTTATTTTATTTACATTTCACCTACATTTTTCTTTTCCCTTTCTAAATCGCTTCCCAAATCCCCCAATCAAACACCACATTAGTTTTGCCTTTTCCGTATCTTCCCAGAATGTCTCATTCACTTTTAGTGATTCATAGTTTTGCTGATCTTGTCAATTTCTTTCCCTTATTGTCTTCTCATGCAAGGTTGATGATCAGATTGTGTGATGGTGTCTGATTCTTTTCAGTTTGGGCCTGATTTTGATCCTGGTGTGGAGCTGTTATATGACCTCCGTGCTGCTTGTACATATTTTACACTCAGGCTAGATGGATAATTGCTTATGTTATTATTATGATTTTTGGTCATCTTTTTATGTAAATGTACATTTTTGAACTGAATAAATGCTCACTTTGATCCTTAAACTAAAGGATGCCTCCATTTCACCATTCGGATGGCCCCCCTGTTTGCAAGTTTGATTGTAGGTTTCTGATCACTATGAAATAGAATGGAGTGTTTTTTTTCCTTCGCCTTTATTTTTTCATTTCTCAAGCTTTTAACTTGAAGATCTAAATATTTTGCTAGCATGATAGGATGGATTCAGGAGATGAGTATTTGGAACTACTGACTTCTTTGAATTGATTTCCATTTGTCAATATTCGGTGTGTTTGAAGCTCTAGTGACTGCTTGCTTGTACTTTGACCTGTTTGGTACAACTTAAATGGATTGCTTATTAGTTTTATTATTATTATTTATTATGAGAGTTTGTATTAGACTGTTTAATATAATTTATGTTTACAAGCTGAAAATGTTGATTATTTGAAAGTTAGTGGAGGGGGATTTTTGATTTCTGTTTTTTTATTATCAGTTTTTAATTTACAATAAGGTGGAGGGTTTTGAAACCCTACCTTGTTAGCACCAGATCCTCATGGAAAGAGGATTGAGTAAACAAATTTTCATTTTTTAAATATAAGTTTTGAATTTGAGTAATCAACCTGTTGCGTTCTTCAATAGTTGATGTTGGATCTCCGTAAAACAAGACTTTCATATTCTTTTTTTTTTTTATAAGAACGAACTGATTTTTCAATGACGTTTATTTCATCATTTTCATAAAACAGATGAGGTATTGAGGTATCTTCAAGAGGATCCCAACCTTCGCTAGGTTCAGTTAGAAAATCTATTTTTGTTATTAGATTTTTCATTTTTTTTTTCATTTAAATCTCTATTAATTATATTACCAAGATTTCTAATAACTTGTTCCACATTTACTAAAGTCTGATGCAAATTTCTTATCTGTATACATATGATTATGTTTTTGTATTTTTTTTCTATATTTTCAAACCAGGAAGAAAATAAATCAAACATACCATTAATAGTAGAGGTTATAGGAAGTAGATTATTACTATTTCTTTTATCAATGCGCATACTATGATGAAATTCAGATTCTACCATTCCTATTTGCATAGCTATACATCTAATATTTTTTTTGAATGTCTTTTGCCATATTAGACTATCAATGGTACTTAAATTCTTCTTGTTCTTCTTCAGGTGCCTAAAATTGTGTCCCTAAATGACTGACACCCTAAGAGCCTTCAATTGGCAATTTTGGGTATCAAGTTTGCCCTGGCCAATTGTTCTTCAGAAAAGATAGTTTATTCACCGATATAATCTCCTAATCGAAGGGTTTCTGATTCCTCAGGATTTTTTGTAATTGTATTCATCATAAAGATGTATTCTTCATCTTCACTTGATAAATATTCTTCACTTGAAATTTCATAAAGTATTTCTTCTGTATCCGAAATTTCTTTACCAAAACAAATTTCAAAATCATGTTCTTCAAGAACTTTTATCATTTTTTTTAGCACTCGTTCCTTTTTTAGGACACTGAGGTGCATAATATCCTTCTTCATGACAAATATAACATTTACAAAATTTTTTCTTTTTAGATGTTTTTGAAGAAGTAGTTTTTCTTTTTTTAACATATTTTTTATATTTAGAAATTTTTTTCTTTTTCTAAGGTTTCCACTTAAATTTCTTTTTCTTAATTTTACTCTTTCTTTTATAAGAAAGTGTGCAACTAATTTTCCAATTTTCTTGCTTTTGTGGAATTGATGATTTGATTTTTCACCTATTTCTTTGCTTATACCGTTAAACACTGATTTGCTATTAGTCTCGAGACAAAATTTATCAAAATCTAAGATTATCACTTTTTCCTAATTTCTCTAAAAATTTAGGATATTTTTTAAAACTTAATTCATCTCATGGGTTTAGGAGTTTATGAAAAAACTGGTCTAACTAGTAGATACTTTGTAGAGGATCTAGAACATACTAATATTTTTGGAATAATGTCACATACTCTTTAAATTGACAAATATTACATAGTTATAGTTTGGATAGAGCATAATTTGCATCTTCTTGCAAATTAATTTCTCCTGAATAACCACATGTATTTTCTTTAATTATGGTGACAAAATCACTCAACATCTCATCAAAACTTAAAAAGTTTGATAAAAGAGCTGTTTTTTGGTTTTTTTCCCATAATCAAATTTTTCTCATTGTCTTAGCTATTGCAAACAATTTCCTTGTAAAGTTGCTAGAATATAATCTAAGAATCTTTCTATGGTCCATATTGACTTATAATTTGTTATTAAAATAGACATAGATTGTACTCAATCATCAATTGTTTTTAATTGATCTTCAAAAGCAACATGTGTTAAATTCAGCTAATTACCGTGTTGAGTTACTAGATTTTTGTTTAAATCATATTTTCTTTGGCAAGATGGTTTAGGATCACTAGGTTTAAGTTCATAAGTAGATGTGTCTGGTACCCTTTGTTCAGTAGTTTTTATGAACTCATGAAATTCTGGTTTTGCTTCAAATTCTTCTAGATCTAATGGTTCATCTATTTTTCTTTTACCTTTACCTGCAGTTGCAGATTTGGTTTCTTCATCAGAAATTTCAGTATGAAGTTTTAGATTCTCAAGTCTGTTCTTCTTTAATCACCATGCTAGTTGTGTTGGTGAAATGAGAAGAGGAGTCATCATCAAATTCATCATCTATAAAAACTTGATACCCATAATGGAAATTCAAACCGAGGGAAGAGGACTGTAGGTGTAGTACATGTATGGAATAGAAAGTCATTGTAATTATTATTTTTTAGACTTTTTGTATTCCACTGTTTTTATTATTTTAGACTTTTTTATTATTATTATTTAATTATAGCTTCATAGACTTTTGAAGAAGCAATGAAGCCTACGGTTAGACTTGAAGATTATTAGTTTTTAGAGTTTTGTTTGTATCTACAAGTTGTATTATATAAATTGGCCTACGAGATGTAAGCAAAGATGAGAGTTTCTGAGAATTTACAATGATCCATTATGTTGGCTTTAGGCCAATTTATAGAATACAACTTGTAGATACAAACAAAAGTCTAAAAACTAAAAGTCTTCAAGTCTAACCGTAGGCTTCACTGCTTTTTCAAAAGTCTATGAAGCTAGAATACAAAATTGGAATATCATTAGTTATTCCCTAGTCGATTTCTTCATATACCTTTCAATCATTATCTTCATAGAACCATTCTTGGGTATCTAAAAATAATGTGGTTTTTGTAATATCATCTCGTAAATTAATCTTATTAATTGATTTGGAAAGAATTTGTTTAATTCTTTCACAATGGTCTTCTACTTTATCTTTAATGAGTCTAAAAATTTCACAGGAAAAGATTGTTCTTACTTTTTCAAAAAGACAAATTCTTCTAATTGTTTCAAAAGAAAGATCTGAATATTCATGGTTTATAAATTCAGAAATTTGAAGAAAAGTATTTATTTTTTCAAATTTAAAATCTTGATCCCAAATCATTTGTTTAATGAATTGGAAACAAAATTTTGTAACTCATTTATTTTAGTGGTTTGTTCCATTAATTAAAATGATAAGTTAGACATATTTAATCTAAAACCTTTTTTGTTTTCAGAAATGTGGGTTTTCCACACACTATTTAATTCATTATTAATTTTTCTAGGAATACCAGGATTAAAAAAGTCTTTAATTTCATATTCATCTGGTTTAGATTTCTAAAATTATTGGTTTGCTGCTGCTGAAAAATAGGCATTGATGAAACACTATAGAAAGTCTTTTTAGCTTTTGCCATATTGTTATACACTTGATAGCAAGCTCTAGGGAATCCCACAACTTGCACATTGCAATCTTTTCAATTTGTGTAAATTCCAGGTTGTCTACCTTAAAAAACAACATAAACTTTTTCTGTTTTGAGAATTGTTTTTTTGGCAATTGTCACCTATTCTTTATCGGACTCAGCGGTCTGTTTACCCTTGTTCATGGCTGAAAAGAGAAAACACTGGTTTAGTGATTTCTGCTTAAAAAATCTACAAGAAAATTATTAGTTCATTTCAAATGTTCAACTTCAAAAGTATATGTAGCAATTTCATTATACCATCGAAGTCAGCGGCCTTTTTCAATATTTTTCTTGTTAACTAAAAATTCTTTTACTGCTTGATTGTTTGTTCTAACAATAAAGCATTCAGGAGCAACATATATGCTGAATCTTTTTAAAGCAAGTTTTATGGCTAAAAGTTCTTTTCCAAAAATAATATATCTTGTTTCAACAAGTTTAAATTTGCCAGAATTATATCCACAAATTAATTCTTATTTTTGAGTTTTTATGGAAATAGGTTTTTTCTTGTTTTTAATTCCATAACTATTTGTTTCTTCGGACTCGGTCCAGAATTGAGAAGGTATTGTTTTTAATACACATCCCCAACATAAATCTGAGGCATCCGTTACAAGAATAAATTTGTCTCCTTTTTTAGGTAAATAAATTGTAGGCATGACTATAATATTTTTTTTTTATTTGTTCAATTAAATTAGTATCCTCTTTTGACCAGTAAAATTGTACATCTTTCTTTAATTTTGCTAACAAGAGAAGTTCTAATTTTGCTAGATTTTTGTGGTAATTTCTCCCATAATTAAGAATTCCAAAAAAAAACTTTGAAGTTGTTTTACTTCAATTAATTCATCTGGAAATTCTTTTACTTTTGAAATAATATTTTCTTATAATTTTAATCATGTTGGTGTAAGGACTAATCCTAAGAACTCTATTTCTTCTTTCTCTACCTCTATCTTTTTAGAAGAGAGAATAACTCCATGTTTTTTGAATTTATTACATAATTACCTAAGATGATTCTTGTGTTCTTCTATTGATTGGAAAAAATAAGAATGCCATCTATATATACTACACAAAAATCTATAAAAAATAGAATCCATCCATCTTTGAAACATTTGTGGTGTAGTATTTAATCCAAATGGCATTACATTCCAGTGGTAATGTCTTCTTAGAGTATTGAAGGCAATCAATGGTTTTGACTCTTCTGTTAATTGTAATTGCCAATATCCCTACTGACAATCAAATTTACGAAAGACTTTTGACCCTTAGATTAGGTTTATCAAAATGTCCTTTCTTGGGATATAATAACCATCAAATTCTATATGTTCATTAAGCCTTTTATAGTTAATTACTATTCTGGCTTTTTCTCTTTTAATTTCTGCATGATTTCTAACCATAAATGTAGGGCATGAATGAGGACTAGTGGTTACTTCAATGAGGTTTTTCTCAAGAAGTTCATTAATTTGAATTTTGAATTCATCTATATCCTGGCGGGTATAGATCATTGGTTTTAACCTATTATATTAGGATTTTTTAATTTTAAACTACAATATCATCGACTACGATGTCATAGTATCAAAGGATTGTCACTAAAATTTTCAGTTAAAATTTTATAAATCCAATGAAATTCATCAAAAGTTTTTATATATGGTGTTAAGTCACCACGCTTAGTTGGTGTGAACTCTCCATCACATATAAAATGATGTTGTTCCAACAAAGGAATTGTTACCAATTGTTGGTTGAGAGTTAAACTAATTGTTTTTTCAGCAAGCATGATTGGTAAACATCCAAATAAATTTTTTTTTCCCAATAATAAAATCTCCATGCATATTTGGGAAGCATAAAAATTTTGGAATAACAAATTTGTTATTATTAAAACAAACAGTTATATTTTTTGCTTTTAGAATTATGGAGGTGTCAGCACCACTAACTCCTTTAAATGAGATGAGATGTTTGATTAAAATCCATTTATCCTCAAATATAGCATTTATTCTACATGTGCTTATTGTGGCGCAAGTGTCAAGTAGAACACTAAGACTATATGGTTTATAACCTTTAAAATTAAAAGTTCCCAAAACATAAGTATATTTTCGATTTCCTTGGCTGGGGGCAAAAATTACATCATCTTGTTTTGTTTGATAATGGTAGATTTGAAACATTTTTTGTTCTTCCAATCTGTGATGTATTCCTGGCATGATAGGAACTTGCACTATCTTAATACCAATAGGTTCTATTTGAGAACTACTGCTATTAATATTATGTGCAATTTTTAGTTTATTGAATTTTTCCAGTTTGCTGATAAATTTTGTGGTGGTTGTTTTAATTTGTCATTTGTTATATACAAATTACTACCAGATGCCTGTATTTTGACATTGCTAGCAGATTTTCTTGCTCTTTCTTCTGATAATTCAAAAATTAACTAATTTCTTGGAATTTCTAAATCTGATCAATTTATAAGCTTTGATTGAATTGTTGTCTTGTATGGTTTGGGTTCCTACATGTCAACTATTTTTGTATCAATTGATTTAATTGATATTTCAGGTAGCCTTGTTAATTCATTAATAATTTTCCATTGAATTGCGAGATCATATAAATCTTTTTTCATTCCTATATTTTGTGTTTTTAGACAAATCCTAAAATCTTCTATATTCAGATCATCTATTGAAACAAAGAAATTTGGTTTTATATTAAACCAAACTATTCCATTTACTAAATTAGGTTGTACTCCAATAATGGCTCTTATTGAATCATGAAATCTTTTATCTAGTAAAACTACTAAGATGATTGTGTCAGTACCTTATCTAAACAAAGTAATGATTTTTACTTGAATTAATTTTGTATGAATATATCTTAATTCAGCATCATTCTTTTTTCATCTAACAATTTTCTTTTTGTCGAATAATATATTGACATTTTCTTTATCCGTAAATTGAGCACTAGTGTGGGTGGTTTGATTCTATGATATTATTCTGAAATCAGAAGTTATGAAGTACTCACATGGCAAAAAAATAAACGACAAGAATAATTTTAAAAATAGATCATATATTTTTTTGATTAAAAAAAGTGATAAAATTATACAGTTTTGGATTGATTAAATTTTTTGTATAAATAATCTACACAAAGTGACTTAAAAATAAATAATTTAAATGGTTGAACTAGAACTCTTTGGGTGCGTTTGATTGGGGGGAGGGGGGGATTAGGGAGATTATTTACTGTTCGAATTGTAATCCATTGGAACCAAATAGTCCGACGTTTCTTTTTTTAGTCCGCCAAACATGGAGTCTGGCCAGACTCCTTAACCCCCATATGTAGGATTACACTATCTGCCGTGGGAAGGGGGGTGTGGGACAATTTTATGAGATTATTTACTGTTGGGATTAGGTGATGAAATGACCATTTTGACCCTCTACTATTTAATTATGTATTATATTTAGTAAAATTCAATAAAATTTAAATGTCATAATTTAAAAATAAAATAATTTTATTTAACTTTTTATTGATGTTTTATTTATTTAATTTTTTTAAATATTTTTTTATAGATATTTTATTTTAAAATTTTGTTTATATTTTATTTAATTTCATTATTTAAATTTTAATAGATATTTTATTTTATTATTATTATTTTTTAAAATAAATTTATTTAAAATTTTAATTACAAAGTAGGAAAAATTACCTATAAATCCCAAATTGAGAAAAGTTAAATCATTTGGTCCTGAGAGTTTTTTTGTACACCAATTAATCCTATTTTTTTGGTATGTTTTATTTGGATGAGTTTGATTTTATTTTGATTTTACATGTGTACCCTTATGTTGTGTTTGGTTGGGTGATTTGAGGATGAATTTGGAAAATGAAAGGAAAAAAGTGTGTGAAATTAGGTGAAATATAGGTATGTTTTATTCACATTTCACCTACCTTTTCCATTTCCCTTTCCAAATCCCTCTCAAAATGCCCCAACCAAACACAGCATTAGTGTGATTGTGCTTTCCTAATTGACTATTTCAATTTTGAATAGGGATAAGGAAATGTTATCTAGGGAATCTGTTTTGAATTGGTTTACATTGATCTCATTTGTTTAGTGGTGAGAGAGAGTGGTGATATTGTCTAGTGGGGTGGACATTTTTTCCGGTAGGGAGTGTTTTCATTCTTTTTGTGTTTCATTTCTGGCGGTGTTTTTGTCACGACCCAAACCCGCCCCTATGGATTTAGCACCGTAACCGGCCAGTAATCCATGATTACCGAAGGCCTGCTAACAAGAAGACAAGATACATAGGGCATGGCGGAAGCCAAAACAGTAAATAAACAATGTCCAATGAGTCAGGATACAGATGCAAAAAGACTTTTCATACATATATACAATCAGTGCAAAACAGTATGTACCACATTTAAAATCATTCGAGCAGGCCTAATCCAGATATTAAGCGGTCGATGACGGTCTATACAGATTACAAAAGATCTGAGACGAGGCGGAAATTAAAACACCCCTAAGCCATAGCTTGATAGGCTCGGAACCTCGCAATGAGGCATAATGGTTAGCTTGACAAAAAGGGGAGTCTAACCCACGCTCCTAGCTCCGGTCTGGTGTTTGAACACCTAGATATATATATATATATATATAAACAGTGAGCTAAAACCCAGTGAATAACATAATGCATAAAGAGGTTTAGAATAAATGTCCTTACAGTAATGAAAACAATTCATTGATTCAGTATTTCAGTCATTCAGTCATAACAGTCATATGTAGTACATCCATTAGCATAGCAGTACAGTAAATAGTAGGTCTTAAAAGACCGAACAGTCAATAATGGCCATCATAACAGTAAACAGAAGTTCCAAGATAGGAACCGATGAGATCTCAGAATAAGAGTAGTAACAAGAAAATGAGTCGCTATGGATACCACAATACAGTTCAGAATAGAGGACAAACATTCAATCAAGAAATGAGATGTCGGTTAGACAAGATACAATTTAAGCGATCCAATTTGAACATATCATTACACAATTGTTACTCACAGAGTTCTGGGCTATAAGTAGCTAGAGCGCGTCTCCAACGGCCAACCCTATACAATGACAGAACGAACACACACTAAGTTCACGTTCGGAAATCAAAGACTTAGTCCCTACTTAGACTCGGTGGGGTTCTACATCTATATCCTCATTAAGATGCCTTAAACTAGGCCTAAGAATGCTTATAATGAAATGAGAATACAAAGATGCATTCAAAAAACATTTTCAGAATTTTTAGAAAATAGGGGTCCCGCTCGAGCGTGGATTTCACCGCTCGAGCGGAAATGCAGATAAAGCTTCCTGCTTGAGCGTTACTTCACACGCTCGAGCGGACTGCAAAACATAGCAAAAGTACTGGATGTGCGAAAATCACGCTCGATGGGCGCTCGACACCCACTTGAGCGTGTGACACAAGGTCCCGCTCGAGTGTCCATTCTTACGCTCGAGCGGACTGCAAAACAATGTAAAGTGCTGGGAACACAAATTTTACGCTCGAGCGCTACTTTCCCCGCTCGAGAGTGAGTCCAAATTCTGAAAATTCCAAAATTGAACCCCAAGCTCAAAACCAAGATTAAATGTCTTAAATTCGATCCTCTTGGGCTAATTTTCTGGAAAACACTTCAAAACCTGTAATATTACATGTTTCAAAGATCAATTTAGGAAATCAAAGCCCAAGGGTAGTTCAGTTAAACTCAATTTCAAACAATATTTTAATGAACATAATTCAAACATGACATGCATGAATTTAAACCAATTCAAAACTTTCAATACTTGCTCTAATGAGCCAATTGTTTCAAAAACATGAGGAATTCATGAACTAGAATTATAGTATGAACATGCATGTGGAATTCTATGAACAAACACCTCAAAACTCAAGAATGAAGGCATGCATGCAAGATATATGCTATAATTCAACATGCTAGAACCAATTCATGACTTAGCTCTTCAATATGGCATGAATCATGCATGAACCAACTTAAAGACACAATTAAAAGGTTGAATTCCTTACCTAAGTCTTCAATTACAAGTATGGAAGCTCAATTTGCAATCTATACTTCAATTCTTCAAGTTCTTCAAGCCAATACACAAAATGAAGTCAAATTCTCCCCTAATTCTCTCCCTCTCTCTCTATTCGGCTATACACTCAAGATATGGCTGAAGAAAATGTTTTGTCTAGGTGTGATAAGGCTCCAAACAATGTATAGGTAATGGCCCACTTCTATGGCAAAATTGTAAATAGGGCAACTTATGTAATTTAGCTTAATTTAGTATAATTTAACCATACCAAGTCACTTTTTAATTAAATATGCCATAAATTCAACTAAATTCTAATGATCAAAAACATCAATCGATTTCAGATTCAGCCGCCGATAAGGCCTTCAATTCGCAATTTAAAACATAAAACATGAACAGATAATTTAACAGTCAACAGATAGACATATGATTAAACAGATATACTCAATCAATTCAGTTCCAGATTTCAGTCAGTCAGTTCAGTATTTCAATCGATTCAATTACTTCTCATGACTA
Organism: Camellia lanceoleosa; assembly: GCA_025200525.1. NCBI lineage: Eukaryota > Viridiplantae > Streptophyta > Magnoliopsida > Ericales > Theaceae > Camellia > Camellia lanceoleosa. The sequence goes on along the minus strand of CM045762.1, from coordinate 53,050,487 downwards.
GTCTCAGTTTAGCAATAATCAGTGGTTAAACCAGTAATCAGTGGTAAGAGTTATTACAGTTTTGCTATGTTTCAGCATAAAAAACAGAGGAATTATTAACAAATTAACATAACCATTAATTTGTAAATCGCCTCATATATAAATACCTTTATATGGACAAACCCCCAATCACAATTTAACATAACCAGCTAACAAAAGACAACTACACAGAGGAATCCAAAACAACATTAACACATTCATGTGCAAATCAAAAAAATTGGGTAAAAAACATCTGCACCCAAATCCCATTACATTCAATCACATTTCGCTGTCCCGACCATCAACATTACTCAACAACACCATCAGTTTCCATATTTCAACAAACTACAATACCCTTCAAACCACTTCCACAACTCAATCTGAACAACACCATCTATATCATTTAGTTCACATACACAACTAAGCAACTTACCCCACGTCATTTGTTGATGTCACAATTACCAACGGTAACGACTAGAGGTTGTTTTCTTTTCGCACCACCACACAATGTCGCGACAGACTCTCTAAATTCATAACCTAAACGTATTGCCCCAATAACGGTTTCATATGTTTCTAGGGTTTGCAAAGAAAATGAATGTTCAAATTAGTGTACCAATCTACACTAAATCAACGTGTACCCATTACAAATAGATTACTAACACACCAACCAATATCTCATTAACATCGGATAAAAAGCACAAATTTCTATTTACGTCTCTTCCATTCCGATTACTTTGGAGGGAAACCAAAATACCCCACAGGGAATATTTGGGGCATAGACATAAAACCAACATCAACAAAAATTCACAATTACCCTTACTTTGCGTGATAAAACATGGGAACTTGGTCTTTAACACTAGGATGGGACTTATTGGTTTATAAGATTAAAGTTCGGACTAAATGGATCAAAAGATTAGAATTTGAGATTTATTAGTGCATCTCCCTAAAAAATAACATATATTTTTATTGATATTTTATTTATTTTATTTTTAAAAATAAATTTATTTAATTGTGTAAAAAATAAAATAAAATAAATTTTTATTTAATCTAGCTAAGAAATAATTAAAATATTAAAGATATGTTTAATATTTCCATTACTTAGTAAACAATTGAAAAATGGTAAAATAGTCTTTTGTTCATTTATCCTTATCCAGTCCGTCTAACCAAATATTGGATTCACTAAAAATAGTTATTTTCAGACATCTAATCCTATAAAAAAACAAACATAGATATACATTCCAATCCAACCAAATAGTTCGGGAAATTCACAGTCCTAAGATTTAAGTCCGATGGATTCTAGTGCCCCTTATCTAGTCTGTTTAATCAAACACACCCTTCGTGTAGATCTCACAAGCCACATCATCATTTAGTCTACAACATTTTATTTGTTTAACGGTGGTACTACATGCGCTAAATAGTGTACCAAGTAGTATACTAACTCTTATTATGATATTATTATTGACCCCACTCATTATACAAATTACAAATATCAAAAACATCTTAAATTATGTCATATCATCAATTGATACCTTAATTAGTACATTAATTTATACATATAACATTATTCTTTGTTTAATGGCAATTGCAACTCTGTTGTAATTCTAGAATTAATGTGTAACAAACCTTGACTTCGTCAATAATCATTCCTCGAGTTTAACTACGAAAACCTTATTACGAGTTATCAGGTAAATTACACTCTATTCTTTTTATATTTGATCATTTTTTTATTTTAATATTAAATTTTTTTTTTTTTCACTTTTGGCCCTTTATATTTCTAATTTTTTTCTATTTTATTTTTAAAGTTAATTTTTGTTAAAAATTAAACACAAAATAACACATTAACAGTTATATGATATACAAATATTTTATTATAGAGAAAAGAGTGGTAGCTCGAATTTCGTGGCTCGAAAATGACCCGAATTTCTCTCCTTTTTTTTTCTTCTTCTTTTCTTCCTTCTTCCTTCCACCTCAAGCTGAAATTGATTTCAGAGAAAGAGAGAAGCAAGAGAAAAAGAGGAGAAAGAGGGGAGAAGAAAACAAAGAGAGGGGGCCCTCCGCCGCGAGGAGCTTGTCGCCTCCACCGCCTCTGCCTGCCGTCCTCGTCGCAACTCGCAGCTCGTTCGTCGCCTCCGCCCGCCATCGCAGGTCGCAGCTCGTCGCCTCTGCCCGCTCGATCATGCCTCCGACCCCCGCCTCCGCCTCCAGCCCTAATAATTGGGCCCCCTCCAGTCCTCCCTCCTCCGTCCTCCTCCTCCTCCTCCTCCTTTCTTCCTCCTCCCTCCTCCGCCTCCAGCCCTAATACGTCGTCGTTTTTCGACTCGAGCCATTCGAGCCTCAAAAGTCTCGAGCTACCAATCGCGGTTGTTTATTATATATAACTCATATTTGCGATACAAATTCAAATCTCAATATAATAATCTATTTTTTATATTATTTGATGGTAATCGTGGTATTTTTCTGTATAATTTTTTTTAAAAAAAGAAGAAGTTACTTTTAGGAGTTAAAAAAAAAATTTAAATCAAAATGAAAAAATGACTAAATATAAAAGAGACAATAAAATTTATCCTTTTTATAAATATTATGGATTTCTCGTAACGTCTTCGACAACAAGCGGCCCATGTCGCGCGGCAATCCAAACACTTGCACCAGTTTTCATTAATTTTAAAACTCCATTCAATTTTTTAGTACTATCAATTTCCAAAAACACTTTTTACTCAAGTGGTCCTCCTCCTCCATGGACCTGGTGTGGTAATGGTGTGGATATTAACCTGTAGGCCCGCTTAGTTTGCACAGCTTGATCTGATTCCAATTTTTTTTTTAGGGCTTGGGAAGATTATTGTTTTAACTCATAAGGTCAAATTAGACCAACATTTTTAATCTGATATATTAATAGGCTATATTTGGGATTTGTACTTTGAACTCAGCCCGACCTGACTCAACCCGTTATTAAATTAATTAATTATAATATATTAAAAAAAATTGGTTGAGATCTAGATTTTATCTTTGTTGAATTTATTGAAATTCACATTTGTGATGATCATATATATTGTTGTTGTTGATGATATACAGATTTTTTGACTCTTTACATGACTTCTTAAAATTATATGAATTCTGTTGGTATAACATTATATTTTAAAATATGGGAATTTGGTCAAACACTCTCATAATAAAATTTTAATGCATTAAGGATAAATATAAAAAGTTTTCGTTGAAAAGTTCAACACATACCATTATTACCAAAACATTAAACTTTAAAATAATATAACTTTTGATTTAGATGTCGGTTTTTAATAAAATAAGTATTTTTAAAATCTTCTCATCAAGATCTGTCAAAACAAGATCTATGTTGATTATGAAATTCTTAAAATATATATATATATATATTACAGTCGAAATTGATATAAACAGTAACATATTACTTGTTACTCTGACAATATTGTTCCAAAAAAAAAAAAGATATTTTATTTTGTCCTTACTCAATTATACACCTCCTCCTTAAGGGTTTATAAAGTAAAATAAATTTGGCTGTCTTTCTCACCAAACAAGGTCTAATGGAAAAGCTTTGGCTAAATTTCTCCATATGTTATTTTTTTGAAAATAAGTATGATAAAATCATACAACTAAAATTAATATATAATTTTTTTTTCCATCATATATGATCTATAATAAAGGGCCCAACATTAGACACAAAATCATTCAATTTATTATGATATCAGTATATTTATTTAATAAATATAATATGTGATTAAATTTAATTTTAAAATATTTAAAAAAAATTTAATGTGCAGTTTGATAAATAAGTTCAAAATTTATAATTATTTTTTAGATCAAACTTAGACAAATATAAAGATCTAATATTAAGATCACACCAAATTTAAACAAAAATAAAATCCTTTATTATATAATGTCAACCCAGTGTAGCCCGACGAATACCCACCCCTAGGTAATGGGACCAGCAGCTATCTCTCTCCTATTCTCGAACGAAAAAACTTGCGTGGTGATCTTGGATAGAGCCGGCAAGGATCCAAGGCAAAGCATTAATTTCTGGTCTTATATTTTTATATATCATTTAAAAAAATAAAAATTAATTTAAAATAGTAATTATAAAATTTTAAAAATATAAAATCTAGTATTATTGTTTTATATTCTAACCATTTACCCAACAAAAAAATAGTATACAAAAATCTAAAAAGTAATAAATAAATTGAACGCAGTACCACTTAAACAATATTATTTTTTTATTTCTAGTCATGTAATTGAATCGAGAGCTTTTGTAAGAAAAAATATATGATTCCACACAAATAAATCATCAATGAGAATAAAAATTAATGCGAAAAAATTAAATCAACAACGATACAAGAATTTTTACGTGATTCTCTTAATGTGAGGTACATCTACAAGATCGAAATCCGATTATATTATCAGCCAAAAAGTGTTCAAAGGATTACAAATAAGACACGAATAGTCTCACAAAATCACTCTTAAATGAATTTTAAAAAATTACAAATAATCAAGAAAAAGATCTTACCAAATAAATAAATAAGAACCCTCGAAACAAAATTATAGAAAATTCAAAATAATAAACAAAGCAATCTCCCAGCACCAGCCGAAACTAACAATACTTCAAAAGAGAACTTGAAACCAATAAAATCTTCCAAGCAACCAATTGAAAAGGTTACCCACCGAATTGATGTATGTAACAGCCGCAGGCCCTCTGATTTTTTTCTTGGGAAAAACAAAACAATACCAATATTTATATTATGAACTTTTAGGTTATTTATCAAAATTCTAATTGTACTAAACTGATTATAATCAAATTATTAGGCTTTTCAAAATTAGATATAATATATTATAATATATTATAATCAATACTAAATTAAACTAAACTCTTTTAATAAATTAATTGGGTTTCAAACTCTAATAAGAAGGTATACCCAACACTTTTGTTGAGATTTAATTAATTATTCTATACTTTCTAGGAAGTAGGATCAAATAAATAATCCATTTCATAATTCAATAAGCAATGATCAATTTAATTATAGAGATTTCAATTTTTCAGAAAGTGAGCAAAAAATTGACATAAAAATTGAAATGATACAAAATCTAAAGTCATCTAGATATAATATTACAAAAATGATTTGTGGCACTAATTTCCTTAGCACTAATGTCCCTAATTTCCTGTTTTGATAAGTTTTTTTTTTTTTTTGGCTATATATAGAATTTCGGGGCATTAGTGCCCCTTTTTCAGGGCACTAATCAGGATTGATAATATTAAGGCCAAAGAAGTTTAATATCAAAATTATGAAGTGGGTAGGAAAGAAGTAAAATCAATTACTTAGAGTTCCAGTAATAAAAATAGTATCGTTTTTAAGTTTGGTATTTTAACTAATAGTATCGGTTTTGATAAGTTAAAATATAAAACAGTTTTGTTTTTGATATTTTGGATAGTTAGTGGTATTTTGAGAAGTTGATAAAAAGTTAACTTTTGATTTTTTTAGCCAAAAAAATTAATTTTTTGGGTTAGAAAAAAAGCTAGCTTGCCAAAGCAATTAAAAGTTAATTTTTTGATTTTTTTAAATCACATAAAATCGCATTTTTATTTTTTTGCACGTTTTTTAAGAAAAGTAAAAGAAATTTAAAATGTCAATTTTTAACTTATTTTTCAAAATAGACAGCTTAAAGTTAAGTAAGATCGAAATAATTGACGCTTTCTTTTAAAAGAGATCTTAAAAAAAATTTACTCAATATTATAAGAAATTTTCTTACAGGGAGCTTATTTTTTCAGCTCAAATCTGGGATTTAAAGCGGCGATTTTATCAGCTTGTCCCCGTAACCGGCCTGATTTTAAAACAAATTTTCATGATATTTTAACTTAATATTTATTAGTTAAAGTTGTAAGATTTAATATTTTTTTCTAAAATTTAAAAAAATAATTTAACAAAAGTCAAAGTGAAGGTAACGTTGAAAACTTTTCTAACAATTACTCGTGGAAATGGACCTACTCTCAGTTGGCGTTTTGAATGGAAAAATTATGTGGCAGATCTTGAACAAATTTACATGCTATTTCAACTTTATATTTATTAGTTAAAATTATAAAATTTAATATTTTTTTTTTAGAATTTTTAAAAACAAGTTAACAAATGTCAAAGTAATAAGTAACGTTGAAAAATATTCTAAGACTACTAAGGTATTGGTTGGTAAAATTTACATTTATTGTTTACTTTCAGTAAAAATGAAAATAAAAAAATATGTTTAGTACATAAGTATTTTAAAAACAAATGAAAATAGAGGTTACAAGAGGTGATTGTCGACGGTTGCAGATGGTAACTCAAGTTAGTTGTTGACAACAGGAGGTAATGGCCGAAAGTGATTTTCACTAGTAAGAGACAGTTGGCAATGTCTAGAGGTGGTTATTGCTCACAAGAAGTGTTGGTCGAAAATGATTGTCAATGATCGGAGATGATAGCCGGTCAACCGCCTAAAATGGTAGTTGAAAAGATGGTTACCGTCAATAAGAGGTGATTGGTAGCATTGAAAGGTCATTAGCAATTGCGGAAGATCGTGATCGAAAGTGGTTGACAAATATGGTTATTGTTGGTGCCAATAGCAATGAGAAGGAATTGCAATGAGGCGAATTTGAAGCGGATTTGTCGTCCTCCACCTACACCTGCACCTCATATCATATTGTGAGTGGGGATAAGTTAGTTTTGTAACTTTAAAAATAAAAAAAAAATTAATAAAAATTAAAAGTAATAAAATATATTCTAGATAATAATTTATAATTAATAAGAGTTAAAAGATGTAATATTATAAATAAATGTGTGAAAATGAATATTAAGTATAATATTTTAGTTTTATTATAGGGAGTCGCTATTCTTACTTTACTTTATTTCAAATACACTCAATTTTTTTGTCTTTATTATACATAGTTATATTAATTCTATTGAAATTTTAATTTTTTCAAGGAGTGTATTTTTTGTGAAATGATATCAATATAACTATGTATAATAAAGGATAAAGAATTAAGTGTATTTGGTATGAAATAGAATGAGAATGTTGGCTCCCTTAATATATTAAAAATTTTAATTATATAAATATTTTATATATATATATATATATTTAATAAATAAAATTGAAGTGGGGATGGAGTAGATCGAGATGGGAAAACAATGGGTGGTATTCGGAAAAAGTGGGAGAAAAAAGAAGCAATGAAAAAAAAATTAAACAGAAAATGAAACTAATTTTTTTTGTGTTTATAGGAGAACACAAAAATAGAAACCAAACGAGTTTTTATTTATAATTTTTAAAATTTTTATAAATATAAATAAAAAATAATAAATATAAACATATTATTGCTAGAGCATCTATAGAAGCCTAGCTAAAATACACATTAAGGTCTCGTTTGGTAAGTGAATATTTTAGCTTAAAAGTTAAAAAGTCATTAAAAAAATTAAAAAGTCAATAACCCATATCAAAAAATTAAAAATTTTATTTTCTCTTTACTTTTTGTACATCTTTTTATAAAAAGTTAAAAAGTCATTCCAAACATATTAATTTTTTTGCATCACATTTTAGTTAAAAAACAAAAAAAATACTAAAAAAGCTTATTCCCAAACAAGGGTCTCATTTGGCAACTCAATCTTTTAATGTAAAAAATTAAAAAATCACTAATCAAAAAGCCAACACCTTATATCAAAAAGTAAAATAAAAAATAAAAAATTGTCTCTACTTTTTGCTTATTTTTCATAAAAAGTCAAAAATTCATCATAAATAATAATTTTTTAATAATGCTAGAGATCTCAAAATTTCTACCAAAATTTTTACCAAATATCTCACACTCATGTGAGACATTTGATAGAATTTTTTAAGTCTTTAGCATTGTTGATAACTTTTTTTACTTTATATTTTAATTAAAAAATCAGAAATTATTAAAATAATATATTTTTAAAAGGGGCCAAAATCAACTAACTAGCTAAACTAATAAAGTGAAATTTTGGCTAATTATTTTGTTAAAAAATATTGGATAGCTCGAATTTGTATAATTTGAATAACTCAAATATATTAAAACGGTATCAATTTACTTCTAAAATAATATTATTTTAAAATATTCGAACCACTCAGATTATAAAAATACGAGATATCAAGCATTGTTATATTTTGTTAGATGTTACTGGAGATGCTCTAAGAATGGACCTACTCTGGTGTTGTTTGGAAAAAAGGTTGGTTTTTTGATTTTTTTTTGACTATTTTAGTCTGGAGTTAAAAAGTTTAGTTTAGAAAGAACTTTTGACTTTTTTTAACTTTTTTATGAGAGAAAAAATGTAATAATTATAAGTTGAATGTGATATTTTGTCTTATTAAATTAAAAAATTTATTTTATTTTTTATAACTATTTTAATATAAAAAAAAATCCCAAAAACCTCTTCCCAAAAAGAGGCTCTATCTGTTTTGGTTTGGTTAAAACAAATTTGATTGGTAAAAAATTGAGGGACGAAATCTCCGTACACTGGGCCAGCAGCGTAGAGCACGCGACGGCATTTAGCAGGAGTCAGCAAGCCTAGGCTCAGGCCCCGCATGCTTTGGAGATTCGAAGCCGAAGAATCATTCCCCCACTACCAACTTGGGATCTCTCTCTCTCTCTCTCTCTCTCCCCCCAACTTGCTCCACTCCCCCATTGCCCATGCCATGTGCATCCATCCATAAATAAAATAAATTGAAGGGACAAAATAATGAGTTGTTTGAAATGATTTAAATATAATTTTATTTGATATAAATTAAAAAAATATATTTATTTACATTATATTATTTATTATTATTTTTATATATCTTTTTATAAAAAATTAAAAAATATATTTATTTAAATCATCATAAATAATCCCTGAATATATTTTTTACCTTTTTATGAAAAGATGTATAAAAAAAATAAAAAGATAATATGATCTAAAAAATATAAAAAAAGATTAAAAAAAATATGTGCACTTTTGTAATGCACTCCAAACCCCCTCTAAATTGTAAGTCAGGCATTGGTTGGAAATATGTTTTTTGAATAATTTTTTAATTAAAATATAAGATAAAAAATTTTATATGTTTGGAATGAATAACTTTTTACGAAGAAAACATATTAAAGAAAAATAGAGATAATTTTTTTTTTTGACTTTATATATATATATATATGTATGTATATAAACTTTAAGATTTTAGTCTTATAACATAATAAATTCTGAATTTTTTAATTTTGTTATTTTAAACTCTAATATTTGGATTTATTTTCAATCTAAACGTACTTATTTTTGTTTAAGTAAAACTGTCTAAAAAAATATTATTTAGTCATCAAACTCAATGTAGTGTACGTAAAATGTATAAAATACCTGTTTTTATTGAGTTTAATGACTAAAATATATTTTTTTTATATTTTTAATTATCGAAAATTGACAAATGATTTATATCAAAAATAAATTAAAATAATTAGAGTTTAAATTGAAAATTCTGAGCTTAAGGTTCAAACTCTAAGATTTTTTTAAAATTTACCCAATTTTTTAATTAATTACATAAATATGAAAATTTTATGGTTTTACCCTCTTTCACCTTCTCTTTTTCTCTCCCTTCCATCCTTTCTCTCTTTGTTTCCTCCCTCTTCAACCACCCATCATTGCTACAAAACCACCATAAACACCACCACTATAGTCCACCTCCCATATGTGCCCCCTCCCACCAAACAATCACACTCTCACTCCACTTTAATTTTGTGTCTCCAAAACTCACTATCGTCACGTCTTGCCTCTATTGTCACCACCATTAACCCCCACCTATCATTTCCTCTACCTAAAAAAAATAAAAAAAAATCTAATTACCACCACTAACCTACACTACCACTTCTATCTCCATCTGCAAAAATTCACTACTAACCTATGCTAACACACCACCACACAAATCAAACCACAACCCTACACACATGCACGCACGCGCACACGCACAGACTTGGATTAGATTTGGATTGACTATGGTCACATCTAGCTAGAGAGAGAGAGAGAGAATACAAGTAGTGGGTAAATGGTGATTGCAGTAGCTGGCAGGAAAATAGTGGTTAAGTTGTTGAAAAAAATAGTTTTATAGTTACTTTAATGAGAAATTAAAGTAGGTCTCACCCATTGGTTGAGGTGGGATCAAATGGGTTTATATTCTTTGTAACAATATTTACATCACAAAAGAATGATAAAAAATCATTAAGAATTGAATAAGAAATTGTCTCATAAAGTTGGTCTCATAAATGAGGTATTGAGAATTGTGTATAACTGCCAAACTCACATTGATTGAAGAGAAAAGTATTGATGAGTATTTAAATCTCAAGCTTTTGATAAAGGCATGAGCTCTTTGGGCATCCAAATTTTCCGAAGAAATAGAGTTATGAATGCTTCAAAAATGGACTTGGGTCAAAATCATGGTCCAAGTTAGTTATGCAAAAATTGCAACACGCGCGCGTGCGCCTGGTTCGGGTCCGTGGATCGTGGATCGTGGATCTTGGGACTTGGGCTTGAGGCTTGGACTGGGCCGGATTAGTGGTTGACCAACCTAATTTTTTGGGGCTAGGTTTGTTTGGTGGATGCAGATATACACACGTGTATATAGAGTGTGTAACTCACACACTTATTCCTCGTCAGTTTTATGCATTACTTCATCAATTTTGCAGAAGTAATGGGCTGCATTTGTTGCCAGCCTTCATGTTTGGGAAGCTTCTGCTCTCTCCTCCATTGTGTATTAAATGAGGCCATCTTCCTTGGTTTCAAATACAGAATTTTTGGCTTCCATACTATACAACCAATCTACTACTATATTATTCTTCTTGTGTGAGAGAGTACTATCATTGTCAGTTCGCCAGAACTAAATAGAAGGTGCTTCTGCATTAGTTGGTCTACATCGTCATATACAGGAAGACAAACACAGATATATCTCCAGCACTCACAGTGAGGCGGCGAATCTGTTTTAAGGAGACTGTGATATTACACAGATTTCAGTTTGCTTTCTTTTCCTGAAGTTCTATTATATGCATTGTTGTTCATTAAGTTGTATCATTTAATCTCATGATTTCTTATTATGTAAATCAATTTAATTTCGTATGAATCTGTTTGATTATTTTATTTAATTACATAATTTGTAAAGCTTAAAACAAATTCTATGTTTCCCATAAAATTGGACAAATAAATTCAGATTTGAATTAGTTTTTTTTTTTTAGAATGTACTTTGTTTGCTGCATGGGAAAATCAGTGCTCATTTTCATTGAGTTACAATTGCATGCTTCTGTAAGTCAATAACCGAAATTGGTTTTGAGCAGCCTAGTGTTACGTACATGTGTTCATAATAAGAAATTCTAATTGTCCTTGTAGATTACACATGTTATTGCTTGTGTGAACATTAAATAATATATATATATATATATATATGCATGCTACTGTTTGTTTCTGGGACCACACCTGTAGGAATTCTAGCATGTTTATAGCTATTGTTTCATAGAGTTGAGTAGTCTACTGTTCCAGTTGATTTAAGTGGTTAAGTACATTTTAATGTGTTAGTATTATATGCAATGGTATTTGATAATTTTTCAATTTAGAAGAGAATGCTTTTTATTTCTAGATCTCTAGTATAAGTGGTATGTTTATTTGTTTCTAATATAGTTTTATTGTATGAGAATGATTTTTTATTTCCTACCACGATTTGCATATTTCTTTATTTTATAATTTTATAATATAATTTGCATACTCACGAGTCTCTAATCGTTTAGTTAAAATTGACATACTAAATATATTCTACTTTTCTAATATAATATACATGTTCATATGTTCTAGATTCTAGTTTACTTCACATGTTTATTAATTCTAGATTTGTAACCTAATTTGCATGTTCTAAATTTTCTAAATTTAAGTTAAATAACATGCTTATTATTGTCTAGTGTTGTAGAATTGTTTGCATGAGTTTATTTCTAATTTTTTGTTTTATTTACATGTCAATTGCTCTAGAATTATTTGCATGATTACTAGAATTATTTACATGTTTATTGTATAATAATTTCCTATAACCCTTGCCAATTATATTTAATTTAATTTTTAGAGTTATAAGTTTTTTAATTTATTTTGGAGTTATAAGTTTAATTGTGTAACCTGTCTAGCATTTTAGTTTTTACTTAATTTTGCTAGTAAATTAATTTATTATTTTTACAGTTTCTTTCAATTATTTGCTTTGTATTTTGTAGTGTTTTCTGCTAATTTTTTTTTTTATAGGAATACCTATGCAAAAAGGAATGGGAAAAAATACAAATCCAAATGAATAATATTTGGTACTGTAAAACTAAAAATTTGGACTTCTAACTTTTTGTTTAACAGAAATACCTAAGCGTAGAAAGAAGTTTTGGACAAAATAGAATCCTAAGTGGATTGGTTACTTTTCTTTATGATTGAAGCATGTTTTTGCTTGAGTTCTAGTAGTGGTTATTTCCCAATATGTTGAAACAAGTTTGTTTGCTTCTAATTTCTTGAAAGCATTTTATTTGCTTATAATTGTTGTAGCAATTTTTTAATTACTAGTAATTTTTAGAACTTAATTTGTTTTAACCTAGTTTATCCTCCAAAAAATTTAATTCTAAAAATTGTTTCCCATCGATTAGGAGTCAACATGCTTTTGAAAGTTTTGTCTAAGGTTAACTAGGTTTTAAGTGGGACCGGTGTAACCCCTCCAGTCTTCCTAGAAACTTTCTTGACCATGTTCAATTCTAGGATAAGTGGTGAGACTAGTTTTGAATTAAATTTCCAACTTTGGGATTTTCTAGTGTTAAGTTTAATTTCTAAAAACACAGAATAGTGAAATTCTGTTATATTTTTCAGAAATGGCAATTGTCACTAATGCTACTACTAATGTTAGTGGGGATTAGAACCCTAGGGAACTGCTCTCTGTTTCCGCTGCGCCTCCGTTTCACTTTTCTTTGATTGAATAATCTCTTTTCTAACCTAATACACCATTATATAATATTATATTATATAATACATTATAATATATATAAATATAAATTATAAGATTAAATATATATAAATATCTATATATAACCCCTCTTTTTTTTCCTTTTTTTTTTATATAACAAATATAAATATTTAAATATTTAGATTAATATATATAATTAAATAACACATTAAATTAATTAATCACCACATTAAATTCATTAAATACCATATTAAATTTTCATGTGACCACACAAGTAATAAAACCAAAAATAAAATAAGATAATAATAATTATAATAATAAATAAATGACCAAAGAAAATTAGGGTCGCTACAATCTAGTGTTCGGTTGATCGAGGTTGTCTAAGGTTTGAAGGAGGGTAAGAGTTGCATCGCCATGACTCTGGCTAAGACGTTGATGGGCTTGGATGCTTTCTATCGTCGCGAAACGACCAAATTTGCGGGGAGTCCACTACTACTGTAGGTAAAGTTTCCCACCCAATCTCTTATATGTATTACTCACATCACTCGGCCCTCAAGCTTGGTTTTCTCACAAAACCCTTTTCTCACTTTTTCTTTCATCGTACATCTCTTTATTCTTCATTCTCTCATTTTCATCCCTTCTCAGGTGTAGTTGATGGACAAGTTGCAGGTTGTGGACTCTTGCCCAACATACTCAGCTCGAGGTTACTTCTTTAGGCAACGCCTAGTCGATGCCCTTGATGAGGGTTGGTGGTTTGATTGGATGTGTAGTTTGTCCGCAAATCGCATTGCTTGGCGGTGCCCTTGGCTCAATCTACCGGCAATGGGCTATAGCATGATCCGCCAACCCGAGATTCAGCTGATTGGCTTGACTCACTGTGTGTTCTACTTCCCATTTCGGTTTCAGCGCCAATTTGGTCATGATCAGACTTGTCCACCAGAGGGAATAGAGTATTCGGCTACATTCCCGATTCGAGGCGCACAGCTTGCCCGGTGTATGATAGCATGGAGGATTAGAGAGCTCTTGGCCCCCGCTCCCACTTTCAGTTGCACTTTGTCAGATGAGTGTGTAGATTGGCTCAACGAAGAGGCACAGATCGGGTCTAGCTTGGCATCAGAGGCTTTGACCAGCTTTGGAAGGGGGCGCAGGAACACATGACTTACCTATGCCCCGAATTTATTGCTTTATTAGTACTCCCAAGTTTTTTTTTTTTTTAATGAATGTAATAAAAAGCAACTTCAATTTGCATGCAAGAGCAGGAGAACTCTATATTGAAATCAATGAAATTGAAGGTTGTGGTACTGAAAATTTCTCGTTTTGGTCGAGAAATGGTCTTAGTTGTAAAAAGATTTATTTGAACAAAGTCAACTTCTATTAAAACTTTTCAAAACTATCTTCGATATGGATCAGAACTGGACACGCCTGAGATCTATCACTAAGATGTACAACCCCGGATTCCAGCAACTGGAAAGTTGCCCCTAGTCTGAATATCGACCTTTGCATAGCAACGGAAAGTTGCCCCTAGTCTGAATAGCACTGCACCGGAGATTACAATCAAAGCTTTTGAATACTGAATAGGCCAAGATGACCGAGCTGATCAAATGGACAAAGTTGATCGGGGAAAATTTTATGACTGGACTTCAGGATGAAGTTGCCTACGTATCCCAAAGATGGGAATCAAGCCTTACGTAGTTCAGGCTTGGGTTCACTCGAGTATTTTCACTCTCCTTTTGCGTTCTAACTTTTTCCAAGGCCGCCCTTTGCGGGTTTTCAACCTTGCGAGCTCAATTTTTATAATTTCAAAATTTTCAATGCTCTAACTTTTGCCTAGGTCGCTCTTTCAGGTTTTTGACCTAGCGAGCCTCTCAGGGGTAATATTTCTTCAACTTGTCCATGTTGATCGGTTGTGAGAACTCTAGGCCATCTAGGTCCATTAAAATGACGGCTCCACCCGACCAAATAGACTTAATGATGTAGGGACCAGTCCAATTGGGTCTGAACTTGCCCTTTGGGTCGTGAATGAGAGCTCGGTTGTCCTTGAGTACCAAATCTCCTTCCTTTAGATTCCTGGACTTAACCTTCTTGTTGAAAGCCCGGGCAATTCTGCACTGATAACCTTGAACATGGTACAATGCTTTCAATCTCCTCTTGTCAAATAGCATGAGTTCCTCAAATCTGCTCTGCTGCCACTCTACTTCGGCTATCTGGCACTCAGCCAACACTCACAAAGACTGAACCTCAATTTCGATAGGTAGAACGGCCTCCATCCCATAAATCAAGGAATATGGAGTCGCCCCAGTAGAAGATCTGATTGAAGTCCGGTAGCCCCACAGAGCAAACGGTAACTTAACTGGCCAATCCCGGTAGGTTTCCACCATCTTCTGCAGTATGTGCTTGATGTTCTTGTTGGCGGCCTCAACCGCTCCATTGGTTTGCGGCCGTTATGTGGATGACTTATGAAAAACCACGTTGTATTTTTCCAACAAGTCAATCACATCCTTTTTGAAATGGGAACTGTTATCCGAAATGATCTCATTTGGGACCCCATAACGACAGATGATGTTATTTCTGATAAACTTCGCAACATGTGAAGCCTTCAATACCGCATAAGATTGGGCCTCGACCCACTTTGTAAAGTAATCTATCGCGACCAGGATGAACTCATGCCCATTCGACCCCTTTGGAGTAACAGCCCCGATCACATTGATTCCCCAAACTAAAAATGGCCATGGCGAAGTCATGTTGTATAGTTTTGACGGCGGGATGTTCATGCGGTTTGCATGGATTTGACATTTGTGGCATAGCTGAACAAAGCTGATACAATCCTCCTCCATGGTAGACCAATAGTAACCCTGCCTGAGGATCTTCCGAGCCAACATTACCCCGTTCATATGTGCACCACATTCTCTTCCATGGATGGCGTCCATCAGGCGCTTCGACTCTTCAACTTCTACACACAGCTTATGCATTCCCAGATGACCTCTCTTATACAGCTTACCCCCGCAGATGATGAACTGAATAACCATTCTTCTAATTGCCCTTTTATCCTTGGCATTTACCCCTAGTGGGTATGCTTCCTTCTCCAAGAAGTTCCAAATGTCGTAATACCAGGGGTTGTCGTCCTGAACCTCATCTATAGCAGCAATTGATTCATATGCTGGAGCAAGCTTCTGGTCAATGATGACTGGACGCATCCGGACTCCAAACGGGATGTCTATCATGGAAGATAGAGTTGCTAGTGAATCTGCGAACCTGTTGTTCTCTCTTGCTAGATGAGCGAAGTTTAGCTTTTCAAACCGAGGAATTAACAAATCTAAGGTCTGGTGGTACATTATCATCTTTTCTTCTTTGACTTTCCAATCTCCTTTTGCTTGAGACACAACAAGGTTCGAGTCCCTAATGACGTCCAATCGTTTTGCCCC
Source organism: Camellia lanceoleosa (assembly GCA_025200525.1). Taxonomy (NCBI): domain Eukaryota; kingdom Viridiplantae; phylum Streptophyta; class Magnoliopsida; order Ericales; family Theaceae; genus Camellia; species Camellia lanceoleosa. Next base: position 53,034,081 of record CM045762.1, on the reverse strand, counting down.
TAGTTCCAGGGCTGCTTCTAGACTGGCAATGCATGCCTCATATTCCGCTTCGTTGTTCGAGACTTTGAACCGGAGTTTGAACGCTAGAGGGATACGGGAATTTTCAGGTGCTATCAATAACATTCTATCCCATACCCGTACTGGTTTGACGCTCCGTCAAAGTACATCGTCCAAGTTTCATCTTCGATGTGCAAAATGGTCTCATCTGGGAATAAGTACTCAACTGCTTCACCCTCTTCTACTAGATGATCGGCTAAGAATTCTGTTACTGCTCTTCCCTTGACTGACTTGCGTGTCACATATTTCAGATCAAATTCGGAAAGCAATAGCAACCAACGAGCTAGCCTACCCATAAGTGCCGGTTTCTCGAAAAGATATTTGATGGGATCCAATCGTGAAACCAACGTTACAGAGTGAGCTAACAGGTAGTGCCGCAGCTTCTTGGTAGCCCATACCAAGGCTAAGCAAGCCTTCTCCAACGGTGTGTAGCGAGTTTCATACTCAAGCATCTTCTTGCTCATATAGTAGATGGCCCCCTCTACCTTGTCCTCTGATTCTTGTGCGAGCATACAGCCTATTGTGGTTTCAGTCACCGAAAGGTACAATATCAACGGTCTCCTTGGCTCTGGTAGTAACAATATGGGTGGGTTCTGTATGTATTTCTTGATCTGTTCAAAAGTAGCTTGGCATCGGCCGTCCCATTGGAATTTCTTTCCTTTCTTTAGGAGACCAAAAAGTGGTCCACAAGTCAAGGTTAATTTTGAGATAAACCGTCTTATGAATTGCACTTTACCCAGAAAGCCTCGTACCTCCTTTTCAGTCATTGGTGGTGGCATTTCTAAGATGGCCTTGATTTTGGAAGGGTCGACTTCGATGCCCCTTTGTGTAATCAGAAACCCCAGCATTTTCCCTGCTGTAACACCAAACGTACACTTCTGCGGATTCAGCCGCAACCGGAATTCTCTGATCCTTTGGAAGAACTTTCGCAAGGCGGTGTAGTGGCCCTCTCTTTCTTTGGACTTGACAATCATGTCGTCCACGTACACCTCAACCTCTTTGTGGATCATGTCATGCAATATCGTGGTCGCGGCCCGTTGATATGTAGCTCCAGCGTTCTTCAACCCAAATGGCATTACTCTGTAGCAGTAAGTCCCCCACGGGGTGGTGAAGGCAGTCTTTTCCCGGTCTTCAGGTGCCATCACTATCTGATTGTAGCCTAAGAAGCCATCCATAAACGAAAGCAAAGCATGCCCCGCTGTGAAATCCACCAACTCATCAATATGTGGCAAGGGAAAGTCGTCCTTCGGACTAGCTCTGTTCAAATCCCTGAAATCCACGCATACTCGGATTCTGCCATCTTTCTTCGGCACTGGAACAATGTTGGCCAACCAAGTCGGGTATTCGGATACCAGCAGGAAGCCTGCATCGATTTGCTTGGTGACCTCTTCCTTAATCTTGATAGCCCAGTCAGGGCGGATCCTTCTGAGTTTCTGTTTGACAGGTCGGGCCTCGGGGTCAAGAGGGATCCGGTGCTGTACAATCTCAGGATCAATTCCAGGCATGTCTTCGTAGGACCACGCGAAAACATCTTTGAAATCTTTTAATAATGCGACTAAACGCTCGCGTTCCTCCGAAGACAACGTAGACCCGATCTGGACCAGCCGCGGGTCCTTCTCAGTACCAATATTCACAGTAGTGATTTCATCAACTAAAGGTTTAACAAATCTTTCCTGCTCTTGATCAATTAATCGTTGCAAAACCAGAGGAATTTCTTCCTCGTTGTTTTTGTCAAAATTTTGAAAGTCCTGATTCAAGCAATAAATCAAAGGCACAGAAAAGTATTCAGAAACCACATCCATATCATTCTCATTATGTACTTCCAAACCGTCCGATTCTTCTGTTACAACAGACTCAAAAGAGAAAGAAAAAGATGACCTAGGCAGGACTGTGGCAGCCGGGTTATCACCCCCAAGAATACCGGACTCAGACTCAGTTGAGCTGGAACCTGATTCTGACTCACAAGACTCGGTGGAATCAGATTCTGGCTCACTACCTGACCCGTTGCTGTTTGACAAAAATCCCTCTTCGTACTGCCAAACGAGAGAGGGTGCGATGGATGCATCCAAAATAGTTGATGGTAGGCTCGCAGCCGTTTCATTCCCGATCATGGACACCGAGAAGTTATCTCCCAAGCACTTCTGTTTGATCGGAGGATCTGAAAGTAGACATGCCAGTGCTACCCCCATTTCAAGTTCGGTGTCCTCAGACTTCATTTCCTTGCTTTGCTCAACCTTAATTGTCGGGTCTGTCTGCTCTTTGGCAACATCATTCCCAGATAACTGTAGGTCAAAGAAAATCTCGAACCCCGGCACGTGCTTCCTCTCTGCGTTCAACCATGGCTCTGGAAAGCCACAGAATGGAAAGTCCTCTCCCTCCCGGACGAAGCGTCCGTTTAGGGTACCCCGGATGGGCCGGTGCATCAACTCAAAAGGTTTCCCCATTTGTTTCGCTCTGGCTCTCCCGACTATCTCCTTTCCTTTCCTTACCCAATCCTCCTTGGTGGGCAGATAACCCAAGCCAAAGGTATGAGGGTTGTGTGGCACTTCGGCCAATGTTGCGACGCCCTTCCGGCCGTTTCTTCCCAATCCCATCCCGGGGATGTGTTGGAGCTTGTTCATGAGGTATACTGCTTGAGCACTGACATATATCCCCTCGTTAGCAGCCATGATGTTCTGTACAACCCGAGCCTCAGCCAGGGTAAGACTCGATATGAACATATCCTCCATACCATACTCAATTTCTAGAACAGGCGTAGATACCTCCGGTGGTGGATGAATTGATGAATTTCCAAAAACAATGACTGCTCCCTTCCCATGGGGGTATTTCACCATTTGATGCAAAGTGGACGACACTGCCTTTACCTGATGTCAGCCATGGCCGCCCCAAAAGCAGGTTGAAAGTTACCGAAACTTCTAAGACATGGAAATCTATCTCATGCTGTCTTGGCCCAACTTTAGTCTGAATTTTCACCATCCCCATGACTTCTCTGCTCGTGTTATCGTATGCCCTAATCACTTGGGCTGTCGGTACAAAGTCTGCGGTTTTCAAATCGATTGCATACGCTGTCCTAGCTAGGCAGACGTTGATGGCGGATCCGGTATCAACAAGAACCACCGGTATCCATTTATTCTTACACTCCACAGAGATGTAGAGTGGCTTGTTGTGGTTTGCCCCCTCGGGTGGCAATTCCTTGTTGGAAAAAGTTAGCGTCGGGGTAGCTCCTCCCAGAAAGACTAATCCCACCAGCTGTTCTGGCATGATTTCTATCGAAAGCTTGGCCTTGTCCATGGCCGATAAGACAGCCTGTCTGTGCACTTGTGATGCCATAAGTAGTCCCCAGATGGAGATGTCTGCTTGTATTTTTTTTAACTGTTTGAGCACAGCCTCCTCTTCAAGTTGTTTCTCCTTTTCTTTCTCAGTCTCCCTATCTTTCCCAGAAGCCTCTGGTTGATCTAGGTGCGGGGGTTTGAAGTACCGCCCACTCCTTGTCGTATGGTCGACTTCTCTAATGTACCAGGTGTCGTCGGGTTGGTTGTTCCCCCAATCTTCATCCATGCGGGCAAAACATAAATCATCGTCCTCCCACCATATTCCATCCACAGCCGACAGACACCTGTCTGGCTCTGGTATGACTGTTCTCGTACTCGTGGTACCTTCCATCCCTATGTTCGCAGCATTCTCTGTTTCTGTGCTCATAGCAGTTTCAGTCCCCACATGGGCCTTTGCCTTCCTGATTCTCTCGGAATCTTCAAATCTTTCCTGTTCCGACTGTGTCAATACAGCTGGCTGTTCAATAATTCCTGTATTCAAAATGCTCCAATCCTGAGCGAAATTCTTGACACTGGCGTTCTCCGGCGATGTACTCTGTTCTCCGACCCTTCCGGCCGTCACTGACCTTCTTGCCCCTGCCGGGCCCTGTTCTGGTTGGAACTCTTCCACCACATCCGGTTGATCATCCAACCACCCGGTAGCCTCTGCCGATTCCTCATAATCAAACCAGTTGACTGCTGCGTCCCCTGGATCTTGGTCACTGTAAAACTGGAGATTGGCAAGGTCCTCTTCCACAACTGTCAAGTCATCCGTCCTCTGTCCCAAACCATCCCCTTGGATCGCACACAGCTCTGCCTCCGTTGGCAATTCCACATCTAGCCCATCCTGGCCTATTGACGAAATGTAGTCGCTCGGACTGTACACTTTCTCAACAGAACTCCCAGATTTCTCAAACTCTGGCTCAACAACCCTCTTCTCCTCTGAAATCTCCCCTCTTCTGTCCTCGACAGTCACCACCATGGGCTTAGGTTGGGTTATGGAGATGTCCATCATGCACAAGTCGGTGCAATCAGGAAGGAGTACCTCCGGTTTAGGCAAATGGGAAGGAGTGATATAGATGCTAGGATCGTAAGACACGACCCCAGTCTGGATGAAATTGATTCTTTTGGGAGGTGGAGCTTGGTTATGTGTAGGGAGAGGGTTTGTTGTAACATTGGGTTTCTCGGGAGGCAGAATCATCCCGTTATCAATGAGATCTTGAATCTCATGACGTAATCGGTAGCACAGATTGGTGTCATGACAATGCTGTTGGTGAAATGCACAATATTTGGCTGGATTGTGGGTAGGGGGAAGTTTTTCCGGTAATGGCCGCAGCTCTAGGGACATCAAGTGCCCTTTTCTGATTAAAACCCCCAGAGCTTTGGACAGGGGCATATACAGTGGAACGAAGGTTCTTGTGTTTTTGGGTGGGTATTTGGCTGTTTGTGTATGGCTTCCGGACACGCCGGAGAATGGTGTAGCTACCATGGTTTTTGGAGGGAGGTTGGTGGTGACCATACTCACTTCGGAGGCTCTTGTAGTTGTAGCGCCGCTCAGGCCTGCATTAGTGTTGCGGTTGAAAGTTCTTCGGGGTTGCTCCCGGTCATTATCAATTAAGCCTTGCTTCAAGGCATCCTCAATCTGTACCCCCATTTCATGTAGATCGGAAAAGGTAGGAAAGGGGAGTACAATCATCTTCTGCATTAACTTCGGCTGAAGATTGCGCACAATCATCCGAATCTGATCTTTGTCTGTGGGCCTTAAGGTCATCATCGAAGCCTTGGCCCTCCATCTGGTCACGAATTCTGAGAAGCTCTCTTTAGGCTCTTGCCTTGTTGTTTCGAGATCACGGGTCGTAATCTCGATTTGTGTATTGTATGAGTATTGCGCAATGAAGGCCTCAGCCATCTCGTCCCAATTTCTCTTGACGTCATCTTCTAATTTGGCATACCATATGGCCGCCACACCCGACAGGGTCCGGCCGAATAAAGACAGCTTCTGCAGTCTGGTGAGGCCCATCGGCCTTAAAATATCCGAAAACAACCTCAGGTGCACCATGGGGTCCCCGGATCCATCAAATCGGTCGATATGAGGCATTTTGAATCTGTCAGGCAGCGTCACAGCTGCGTCGGTATATCCATCTTCAATGTCAGGGATGGTCTTGACTCCCTGGGATCTCTTGAACAGCTTTTCAAGCTTGCTCAACTTCAGTGCTGTGGGATCTGTCTCGAACTCAAAGGGAGAGTCCGGTAGGTTGGTGGGTGTTTTGGATAACTGGGGTGGGATTGGGGGTAGGATCGGGGGTGGAGGCGGTCCTGTGGGAATGTCTGTATCATTCTGAACATTAGCTGTCTCCCCGAGGGTTGGAACTCCTGGCGGGGGAGGAGCTTGCTGCGAAGCAGATGCTCCGGCTTGCTGCTGTAACCTCACGATTAACTCTGCTTGTTCATTCATAACCGTGGCCTGCTGCTTGGCGAACTCTGCCTGTCGGACAGCATCCTGCTGCATCATTTTCATACTCTCTTGGAGTTGGCGCACCATCTCCTCTAAGCTGGCCATACTGTTCTGATCTGATTGAATTACCGGTATATATTCCCTCTCTGTAGGTGAAACAGAACCCTGATCCCTACTGTACTCAGGTGGGGTAGATAAGGCCCTCTGAACTGACTGCTGAACTGATGCCCTCTGCCTAACTGCCCTCCGTCTAGTAACCGGGGGTAGAGAGTGGTACACTGGTTGTCCGTCTACCAGATCCTCAGATCGATGGAGTCGACGACCTCTAGTCCAGAGTGCTTGGGGAATATCTACTGGGTCAGAAGCAATCGTGCTCAACTACCTAGCAAGAAGATAAATAAAGCGTATAAGGAAATAAATAAACAGACAAATGGACAGCGTAACGGCGTAAAATAAATACGCAGCACACAGTTGGGTATCACAACATCCTGCCAATAAGCTGAATATACTGTTCCTTAATCACTGATCACTGTTTCCAAATCGTTGCCCCCAAGTCTGAATCTGATACCCGCAGATAACTGATTCCCAAAAACACTGATGCCCGTAGGCCTGATACTCAAACTTGCAAACTGATATGTGTGTTCCTGTAGAGATACACTCTAAAAGCACATAGCAAGTAAAAGAGAGCCAAAACACCCCTATGTTGGGGTAGGGTTTCCCTGTCCTATTTTGTCAGGAGCTAGGGTTTCACTACGCACGCAGCGGTTTCAAACAACCTAACATCGGGTAAGCAACCTGTCCTTGTTTGGAATGGTCATTATGGATTTCGATATGCACTAGGTCGAATGGTCGAAAAGGGTGCCTCGGTAAAACCGGGGTTTGTGTTCCCATACTGGCAAAGCCCGCAACTGGTCAGCCTTATGGCATGCTTCTCGAAGCGAGCCTCCGGCAAACCGCTTAGGAATAGCAGATGGCCAACACGATGTCCTAGGCGCACCAATGCACATGCAATGCAAAGAAACACATTAGTGTAGTCAAAACAAGATATCACGAGTTCGAGTCAAGTTCTCTAAACTCCCCAGCAGAGTCGCCAGAAACTGTGGACGCGCCTCGGGGGAGGGACTTATGCTGCCACAGTTCGGACTCGTTTTGTCACGGTTCTTAATCTGAACCAAAGAGTCCAAATCCGGCAAATCGTTTTGAAAAAAACAGATTTTGAAAGAAGTGACAAACATGAACTGCTTTGCCAGATACGGAGTCGCCACCTAAATATTTTTAATGGGGGATTTAGGAAACCCTGACTCGTTTGCCTGAGGCCACGTGTCCGTCATTACCAGAGTTGCCTCGGCTCGGGAACTTGGGTACGATTGGGGAAGGTCAGCTATGAGCACCCCCTCTTGCCTGATCCGAAGATCGGCCTCTACTAACCATGATATCTTGTTTTGAAAACATTACGCGTTCTTATTCCGGTTATTATCCTAGAATTACTATGTTATGCACACCGCAAACAAGTATAGACCAAATCGCCTAAATTGGAACAAAACATTTCATGTTTGTTTTGATGATGGTTTGCTACTCACAAGTAGGCTAAAGATGCAGGTTTTGCCACCCTCAAGTGGGCTTTAGAAAAGATGGTTTTGCCACTATCTAGTGGGCTTAAAACTCATAGTTTCAATGCATTATTCCAATTTAGGTAATTTGACCTCCATCCACAAGTATTCAAGCAGTTATATCACATAAGCAGCTAGCCTCATGGCAATCATGTTATTATGGCAACACTCACGCATGCAGTATGCTAAAGCATAAAAGCTTATCTAGTACTCCAAGCCAAAACAGAAACTAGTTAGTAATCATATGCATGATCCTAGTTCATGTTAAGATGGCTAATACAACACATGCAAAATGCAACTATAATAGGCTCGGCTATCCTAAAGATGGCATGTGAAATGCTGCAACTAACAAGTACTCAACTTGGAATTGAAATACAATACAGTTAGTATGATGCGCCGAGCCCAATGTATGCAAGACAAATGTATGGATGCACGCATGCATAGCATAAGGTATGCTAAGTTAAATATGCCCTAATACTAACCATTGAAAGCCGGTAAGTAAAAGGGAGAAAGCAACGGGGGTTAGAAGACATATACACACTCACACATACTTATTACATAATTGCCCTCGCTCGGAGGGTCCGAATAAATATTACAAAACAAATGAATACAGCTAAATTAATTGTTACAGAACTTCTAATTAATTAACAAATTAAATGCAGAATTAAAGTGGCCACAGCCCCTGCCTCAAAATGTTTGGATGATGCATGCTTGACTCGTACTGCCCGGAAACTCGCTGCCATAGCATTGCTGCCTCTGTTTACACTGCCTAGCTCCTCTGAAGACTGCACAAGTCTTGGGTTAGGTTCTCTGCACATTGTGGAGCACCACCGACTAGGAGGAATGGCCACCGGCTATGGGAAATGGTTACCGGCCGCTGATGAAGTTATCGGCCATTTATGGATGGCCGGTCGGCACTAGAGATGGCCGGCTAGCCAAAGCTTCCTGCAGAAAATGGTTTTGACAGCAACAGAGGGCATGCAGTGTATGGCATGGAATTTTTAAGCAAATGTAAGCATGGCCACACTCCCTATCATGCAATGGACTCAAGAGAGCATGACTCTCGACCCTCGGGCCATCAATTATGCATTTTTGATGCATGATGGCCTAAGAGGCCAAATTTCGCAATTCAATGTAAATGCATGCAACCAAAAGAGATGAATGCCAACACCCTATCATGTTGAGGTCAAGGGGATTGACGACCGAGGGTTGAGACGTGTTACATCACTTGGAGTATGAACACTTCTCAATCCTCATACTTGGTTTGACACCCCAAACCAAGCAAAATGTAATGCAATGTATGCAAGGTGGCTCAAGTATGCAACATGACTCAAACATGCAACATGAGGCTAATAGGTACAAAGCATGCCAAATGCGAAGTGACCTATCATACAAAATGCAATGTGATACATCCTATCGTACAATGTAAGCATGAAACCAAAGTAATGCAATACAATCATGCAATGATGGACCTAAAACACAAAGGGGCAGACCTCAGCCCACCCCCAAAACAGTGACAAAAGATGCCTAAAATGATGGATAAATACTCATGTAAGCATGCACACCAATAGGCTCAAGACTAAGGCATAACAAAAGAGCATTCTACTACCACTACCCTAAGCAAACATGGCATAAGCTATACAACCAAAACAGAGTTTTAAGGCACCAAAATAAGTCCCAAAACCCACTGATATGGCAGCCCCAAAGGTTTAAACACTTAAGCATGCACAATACTCATTCCAAGGCACAAAAGGACACATCTTCAAAGCATGAAAGAGGTGATGAATGCAAGCATACAAGCATGGTTTGGGGACTGAAATGGCATGGCAAATGATTCCAGATTATTGAAATAGACCAACTAAGGCGTGTTTATGACTCATATACTTAGGGCTCACAAGCCAAAATGCATAGCAACCATATCACACATGTCAAACATGACCAAATCAGTAACCAACAGACCTCAAGCACGGCAAAATAATGCTAAAACTTTTTTAGGACCAAACCAAAATCATGCTCAAATGATATACTACAACATGATACACTTTAAGCCAAATGATGGGATTTCAAAGCAAGTGTATTATACATGCAAAAGGCCAACAAATCAACATGAGGCAGAGATAAAATATACTAAATGAACACCAAATAAGCTCTGAAATAAAGCCAAACAAGACTAGGCGTGCATGCTACCATATTGAGCCAAATATGCAAACAAGAGAGAGACCAAGGGAGAGGGGTGTCCCTCCTCTATATAAGACCTCAAAACCCCTTCTTCACCACTGAAAATCCACTGGATTTCAGTGGTGAGAAGGTCAATACACAAGAGTAACCAAAGCTTAACAAAGAGAGCACCAAAAGGGCCAAACAAGGCCTAGAAGGGGGAGGTCAACCCCAAACAACAAAATGTCCTTAATGAAAGATCTCAAGAATGCAAATACAAGACTTTTCTTAGTTATACACAAAGTCTAAAACAATAAGCAAGATAGGAAAAAGTCTAGTGCAAGATTGGGGAATCTAAAGTGAAAAGGTTACCCTTGAAGAACCCTTGATGAACAGCAAGTGCAGCCTCATTCCTTTGATCAAAACTAGTCCAAAACCTCAAGAACAAACCCTCAAAGCCTCTCAAGGTCAAAGTATGGTGTAATGGTGTGTGTCTTAGTGCAAAACTAAGGTCAAAACACACTTTTAGACTTCCAAACACACACAAAGGATGAGAGAGAGGGAGATATAGAGAGAGAAAGTATATGACAGATATATGTATGTAAATTGCTCTGGTTTTTGCTCAACCCTTAACAATGGAGGAGGAGGGCTCTTATATAGACAATGCAAATGACTTGAAGCTTCTCAAAGAAGCTAAACGAAAAAGGGTCAAAGGGGGCAAGGCTTCCTGAGGAAGCTGAGATAGTTGGCCAGCTTCTTGAGGAAGCTAAGACAAAGGTCCAAGCTTCCTCAAGAAGCTAGACCAAAAGGGTGCAAAAGGGACAAAAAAACCCCACTTATGCACGGGGGCAGGGTTAGTGCATTCCAGCTTGCACAGTTGGCATGCACCATGCCTGAAAAAGGAAAAAAAGTGCTACCGGCCAGAAAAGGAGGCCACCGGCCAAACAGATGGCCGGCCGGCCACACTGAATGCCGACCGGCCAATGGTATACTTCACCAATGGCCGGTAGCCTTAAAACATGGTCGGTGACCTCAAGCCACGGCCGGTGGGTTCCAGGGGTAGCTAACAAGTTACTTTGTACCCTTAGAAACAAAAACACAAGTGTTTGGTGCAAAACCAAACACAGGACAGTCGAGTTGAGAGATCTTGAGGTAAGGCGTGTAGCCTAGACCTTCGGGAACTCGAAACGAAACACAAATATGAGTAATCACCGAGTGTTCGAGTGGTGATGTCCAAGTCTTGAGGATGGTCAAAAATGGGGTGTCTACACACCCTTACCTCTACCTCGACCTCGGCACTTATCTCGATCGCGTGTTGGGGCCTGTCTACCTCTCCTTTTTGCCGCTAGAGGAGGTGTCGTTGTTGCTGGTGTTCTTGGTACAGATAGGATCTGGAAAACAAGTGTTGATATATCAGACACAGTGTATGTATGCGGAATGAGTGCAAAAGGTATAGTATAAGTACAGTGTGTTAGTGTAGTGAATCAGTGCAGTATAAGGTAACAGTGAAATGTATGTGGAAAAAAGAAAAAATACCTGGATACCATGGAGATCAAGCAATGTCTCTCTCCTCTGCACTATGCCAATCAGAGAAGTAACCAGCTGGAGTTTGCCCTCTGTGTACTCAGTTGGTGCCTGGAAGTGCATCTAAATGATTAGTATCTGGAATAATTAATCTCTGGAATAGGAGAGTATGGTTACAAGCTGTAAAGTGTGGTTCATACCTGAGGTGCACCACGGGCTCTGACATACCCATGTCCTGCCTCGGGTGGCTCTATTAGGATCTAATAGGTTGATTCGGTCGGCCGCCAACATGTAAGCGCAGTGGAAATCACTGGCCAATCGGCAACCTGCACAATGGAAAGGGCTACCTTAATATCGGCCTCAGTCCCTTGAGTAGCCTCACCCTTCAAGGGAGCATCTACTGCATCACCCACGCGAACGGCTGTTAGAGGGAGCATGAGATAAGTCTAGATGAATGTCGTATAATCGCCCTCTGCTCTGAAATAATCGGCATCCAGCCCCACCATAAACTGAATGATAGCTCCAGCCGGGAGGCTATCGACTGTCCGCATGGATGTTAGAGGTGGCATAAGAATGACTGGGACGGGTGACCCTAGAGCTTGGCGTATGAAATGATCACCTAAGAACCAGGCCCGGCAAACTAGGCTCTCTAGCAAAATTCAAAATTGAGATGTGGCCCAAGCCCCAGCATACTGGTCCCTCACTCCAGCTGGCATCGTCGCCTAGGGCTGCTAAGTGATCTGTAAACAGAGAATGTATAGATTATTAGTTGTCGTCAGTTGTCGAATCAGAACAGTAGTAAAGAAAAAATGATTCTGAGTTTTGGATTACCTTATGGGCAACCATCGTATCGAAATAGCGGCGGTAGAAGGTGAAGGTCATATCATCGTTGGCACCGACACTGGCCGTCATATCGCCATGAGTTAGGTATGATGGGAGGGATATCATCCACTGGCTTGAGAGCCAGAGCCGGGAAATAGGCATAAACCCATAACTACAAGAAAAGGGGAGCAGTGTTATCAACAATGTCAACAAATATAAAATAGAAAGTGCAAAGCTGAAAGCACAAGTTGTGAACAAATATAAACAGAAAATGCAAAGCAGAAAGCATAATGCATGAATAGATATTGAACAAAAAGTGTAAAAGTAGAAAGGTGTGGTGCATACCTTTCACACTCTCTAGTAGCCTCTGACCCGTTCCTCCTTCATGCGGGAAGTGGAGCTCATGTAACCATAGAGTATGGCGAGGCCAGCTCCACCTCAATTGTAGAACCAGACTCGAGGCGAGGTCACGAGGGCGCTCAGTAAGTACAAACTTTCGGTGTTCCACCTGTTCACAAAAAAAGTGGTATCGAGTAGGAACATCAAGAAGCCCCGGACATACTGCTCTACCTCCTTCGGTGTCTTGGGCTCACTCCAGCGGAAGTGCTTGGCGAACCAGCTGTACCTCACAATCGCCGGTCTGTATAGAGGTGGGTGTGCTCCAAGCAGGTAGATCCATGCCACCTTCCACTCGCCCATATCCATGTCAAAGGGGATCAGATCACTCCTTACTCCTAAGCCCGTGACCATGGAGAAGTCATAGAGAGTCATCGTTATCTCCCTAGCGGAAGAGAGATGGAAAGAGTTGGTGGTGTCCCACCACCTCTCCACCAACGCTCCGAGTAGAGCTCGGCTCGCCATGTGTCGTGAGAGTCCAGTGCAGAATAGGCCAAAGCTAGCCTTATCGACAAGGTCGTAGACCTCGGAAGGGAGCTCATAATACCAGTCTCTCGCTGTCACTGTCCCATAACCCCTGTAAGAACAGGAGTCTCCCTGTGGCAAAGAAAGAGTGGAATCAGATGAAAGACAATGATAAAAAGCATTCAGATGCAAGGTAGTGTAAGAAATACAGTCAAATGAAATGCAAGAAAGCATGAAAATAAAGTTTGTACCTCGGCTGTAGGAAAGTTGGGAGTGAGGCTCTCTTAGCAAAACGTCCTCTAGCATGCCACCAGCGAAATCGTCAAAACGCATCAGGCCTCCAATCGCCAGCATGTGCATGTGAGGATGATAAGTCACCGGATCAATGGGCCGTATCCTCAGCGGTAATGGCTCAGGCTTGAGTCCTGGAGCGAACTCTGCCTCAAAGTCAGCCGCAACGCCCTTCATCGCCACGTCGGCCTTGGCGACCACCGGCTTCTTGACCTCAACAGGGGGTGATAGTGGAGGTGGAACCTCAGAAGGAGCACCATCATGTGGAACATCATTTGTCAGCTGGAAAGTGGGTGAAAAATGAAGAAAAATAGGGAAAACTTCGAAAAAGTCAACCGTAGGAGAGAGAAAATGAGAGAAAAAGTCAAAACTCAGAAAAATTCACAAAACCCGAGAAAAACTCGACGGAAAGAAGCCCGAGGTGGTGATAACACAAAAAGATCAACGAAAAGAAAATCTGATTAGTTTAAAGTGTAGAGGATCAAAGAGGGTTTACGAAAAAAGTTTGCGTGGGGCATTAGGAAACACGTGTAAAGCACAAATTTAGAGAGAGGTAGCACTTAGAGAGAGAGAGTGAAGGATTTTGGACTTGGGTGTGTGAGGAAATGAGGTGTGGTGGTGTATATATAAAGACCCGTGCCGAAATGTCATTTCTGCCCCTGTTTTTTCATTAGTGGTCGGCAGGCTTCATTGGTGGCCAGTAGGTGGCCGGCAGTCCTCATTTGGCCTAGTGCCGTTTGGTTTCTTCTTTGCCCTAGCAGTTTATGGGAGGTTCCCTTTTGGGTTCAGATTGGTTCTTGAGGGACTCGAAACTATGTTCCGATCGCGCCGTTCCCAATACTCGTTATGTTCTGGCATGTGAATGTTCTCCATTTGCCAATATGAACAGGATGTATCCATTTTGAGCATGTTGTAAAGTCTCCGAGGGGTAAGTCGGAGGTTGTCGCCAAACATCACTTTTGTTCGTTCTGTCAAAATATATATTTGTTCTCTTCTGTTGCATAGAATGTGCGTTTTCACATATACTTATCTTCCATGCGTGTCCTGCATCATTCATGATTCATGTATAGAATGTGCTTTCAATGTGGCATAGAATATGCTTTTAATTTTGCATAGAGCATTGTAACATACCCGGGGGGTACCCATGCGCATTAAATAGTTCAGACCCTTGATCTCTTTGATCTAGTCTTACTAGTACAATGTGAAACATAGATGAGAGTCCAGATTTGGCAACTTTTAAAAATCCATTTTATTGCAAAACTTTTTGCCAGAAATGGACTGGGTCATCAGATCTCAGAGTCGCCATCTAATATTTTTGGAAAATTAGGAAACCCATGACTCGTGCCAAGGCCACTGTTCGTCATAACCAAAGTTGTCTCGATTCGAAACTTTAGATATGAGAGAAGAAGGTCATTAATTGAGCACCCCCACTCACCCGATCAAAAGATTGACCTTTACTAAACCATGATATGAATTTTATTTATTTTATATATTCATATTTCGATTATTTAATAAACCCTAAAAATTACTATGTGAAGCATATAAGTATAGAATATGTCATTTATTTTGGAATAATTTGATTTCATGTATTTTTGAAAGAGTTTTGGAGATGTACAACCTAAAAAAATTGAGTTTACAAACATAAAAATCAATACTATTCCAAATTAAGCGATACAACCTCCATCCATTGGCATTCATACAGTTATATCAAGTAAGCAAGTAGCTACTTGGTAGGATGCTTAAACATAATAAGAAAAACATACACAAACGGAATGCTAAAACATAAAAACTTACATATTTACTGACGTCCCTCGAACAACTACAAAACAAAGTTAGTAAAACATGCATGATCTTATATACAAAATTCTAACGCAATTCACTCATGAGATGCAACTAAAGATTCGGCTTCTAAGATATGACATGTGAATCATCTCAAAAACATGAGGTAGCGCACAAAATCACATAAGAATTGATTAAATCCACAAATGCAAACTTAGCCGAATCAAGATGCATGGAACATAGATGCAAAGCATGGATATAATGACAAATAAAATAAAATAAAATAAACATGATGCATATTCACAAATAAGGAAAGCAAGTAAAAGAATGGGATAGAAAGAAGTGGGGCGGAAAATTATTACAACACTTTGAATAAATTATTACAAACCAAATTAGAGTTGGTTGAGGAGAATATTACAACAAAATAAAAACCTTACAATACACTCGAAATAAAATAAACAAAAGAAAAAAAAAGTTTCATGTGCCTTGGAAACCAGCAGAGGTTGGTTGATGTTAAGACAACACTGTCTTGTCCAAAAGAAGCTAATCGACTGGCCAAATAAGCAGGCCGGCCAACTAGGCCTAGCAAAACCTGTCTTATTGCGAAACCAAGAAAATGAACAAACAAGAAATATGTAGGTGGCTCACCTAACCACTACCGGTTAGATTAAAAACAAGAAAACAAATATAAAATAAAAAAAAATAGTGAAACTTACAACAAAACTAATATGAACCTAAAACAAGAAAACAAATATAAGGTAGAACATGTAAGATTACAACAAAACTAATATGAGACTAATACAAGAAAAATATAAGCTAGGAAATGCAAGATTACAACATAATTACTAACACTAAAACAAGAAAACAAATATAAGATAGAACATGCAAGATTACAACAAAACTAACATGAACCTAAAACAAAAAGCAAATATAAGATAGAACATGCAAGATTACAACAAAACTAACATGAACCTAAAACAAAAAAGCAAATATAAGATAGAACATGCAAGATTACAACCAAACTAATATGAGACTAATACAAGAAAAATATAAGCTAGGAAATGCAAGATTACAACATAATTACTAACACAAAAACAAGAAAATAAATATAAGATAGAACATGCAAGATTACAACAAAACTAACATGAACCTAAAACAAAAAAAAGCAAATATGAGATAGAACATGCAAGATTATAACAAAACTAATATGAAATTAAAGCAATCGAATAAAAATAAATAAATAATTAAATAATTATGAGCTAAACAAACCACTTAGATTATAACAACACACTATGAAATATAAAGTAAGAAAATAAATATGAGATAAACAAACCACTTGGATTATAACAAAGCACTATGAAATAAGAAGCAAAAAAATAAATATGAGATAGAAAATATAAGAAAATGAAAGACTAGAAATTCACATTTCAAAGAAAGATTGAACTTCCTGATTTCCAAACTTCCTCTTGGTCACCCTCAAGTTTAGGAAGTGTGTTCTCAATCCTTAATTTGAAACTAGAATGGAACTCTGGGTATGTATGGTGGAAAAGTGGCTAACTTTCTTATTTTTTTCTCACTTTCAACAACACTTACTCTTTCCTTTGATCAATCACTACTAAAATTTAGCTATTTCAGAATTTTAGAGGATTTTTGGGTGTAGGAAAGATGAAATTTCAGTTTGTATGGAAGGTATAGGGTGTATATGAAAGATAGGATTGCTTTTTGCTCAAAAACTCAATTTTCTCTCTTTTTTTCAACCTTTTCTCACTCTTTTCTCTTCAATTTTGTCGTCCTCCCTTCCTCTTACAATATGATCATTCTATATAGGCAATGAAGGAGAGTGAAGGTCAAAAAGAAGGTAAGAGACAAGAATGTGATAGGAGGGCAAATTTTCAAAGTGGTTGCATGGGATACTCCTTTATGGATGCAAACAAAACCTCTTTTTGATAATGGTGGATGATTAGATATAATGGAGGATGAGTGGGTGCACTTGAATGGATCAGAAAATAGGTAAATGGGGTGTCCCAACTGAACTAAAACCAAGAAAAATGAGGCTGCTGCTGTTTTGGGCCGAGTCAACAAAATTTGCTATTAAGCCCAACTTCAAATGGGTATATCTCCCTTATCCGGACTTGTTTTAAGTGGTTCTTGGGTCTAAATTGAAGCCCCAAAAGTCTACTTGCCAATGGTGATAACCTCATATCTAAATTCCAAGTGTACAAAGAGACATGCTTAATTTAGTGAAGGCTGTTTATTTCTTTCTTAACAATTTAATGCTCATCCTTTCCCTAAACCAGTTTTCTTCCATCCCCTCCTGTTTCTTTCAAATCCAAACCTATCCAAACCTATAAAGAAAATGTTTTTAAATATATATTTTTTTAAAGAGTTCACCTCCCTTCTATTTATTTCTACTTTGTCCTTACTTGGTTTATTGAAAAGTATAATATTTTAATTGAAATGAGAGCCTCGGCACATCGTAGAAATATTTGGAAACATATTTTGAAAAGAGGGTTTTAAGGTGTAAAATATTTTGATAAAAAATGTGTGAAGGTTGGAATTAAAACTCAAATTCCATTTTTCTTGTTGAGAACTGCTGGGAACACATTCTGATTGTTATCATCGAGTAATCAACAGAAAGTGCCCAAGTCTTAGGACTGGTCAAAATAGGATGTCTACAAGCATGCTTTCAATTAACATCATACGTCGGTTGTCTATCTTGCATGGAATATGTGTTGTCACTGTATTGATTTGTAATCTTGTTCACTTTATGCATCTATCGCACTTGTTCAGTTTGTGCATCTATCGCACCTGTTCACCTCGTGCATCTATCACACACTTTCACTGCATTGTGTATTTATTGTACGGTCTTGTACCTTTTGCCTTTATCTCAGGACACGTGAAACGCGACCCTAAGCGATTTTATCTCGGGACGTGTGAAACGTGACCCCGAGCATTTTTTCTCCTATTCTCACGATTTCAGCGTGATTAGAGTATTTCAGGACGCGTGAAACATGACCCTGAGCGATTTTATCTCGGGACGTGTGAAACGCTACCCCGAGCAGTTTTTCTTTTCTTTTTACCATTTCAACATGATTAGAGAATATCAAGATGCGTGAAATGCGACCTTGAACGGTTTTTATCTCACGACGCGTGAAACGTGGCCTTGAGCGATTTTATCTAAAGACGTATGAAACGCGACACCGAGCGATTTTTCTCATCTTCTCACGATTTTAGCGTGATTAGAGTATCTCAGGACGCGTGAAACGCAACCTTGAGCAGTTTTTTTCTCCTCTTTTCATGCCTTCGACATGGTTAGAGTGTGCGTTTTTAGTTCTTCTCGTGTGGAACCAATTTTGATTTAAGCTTGAGGTTCATTCATATGTTGTTATCTTATTATTGCTTATCGCATATGTTATTGCTTATTGCATCATCTTGCATGATCATGAGTTTTCAAAATAGCCGGCTTCGCGAAGTGTGTGAGTCCAGCTTTCAAAGTATTTTTTGCGCATGTCATTTGCATCCTGCCCCAGAACTACGTTGGTTTGATTCCTTGCAAAGGGATACGTAGGCAGCTTGTGAGCTCAACCAATTTTGTTTATGTCTTGATTGTTTGCCCAAGTCATATAGCCTTGTCAAAATGGATTGTCTTCGGGCTTTGACATTCACTCACGTCATGTTATGACTTCAAGTTCTGTCAAAGAAAGGAAACTGTAGACATCCCATTTTTGACCGCCCTTACGAGTTGGGTGCCACCGATTGCGTACCCAATGATGAATTTGTATATGCTCGTCAAATGTTCGAAGTCCTCAGTAGAATGCCTCAGCTTTGAGCCTCAAAACCCTATGAACCTCTTGCCTTGTTTTTAGACCAAAGTAGCAGTTTTTCAAACCTAAATATCCTAGGACCTGCAGACCCACTAGTGTGGACTGCCGGCTAGTATAGTGGTCGGCAACCCACTATTTGTGGCCTGCCGGCCACTTGTGTGTTTTTTCAGATATTTTTGCCAGCTGTACCAGTTGTTTTCACAGATGCATGCACTCTAAACCAAACCTTGTGATATTTGTGCTGAGGTGTTTTTGAGCTTGCATTTAGCTCTTGAGGGTGTGTAATTGTTAGTTTGTAACTCAAAAATGGAATCTCTCTTCAAGAGATATAATTCTTAACTTGTTTCCCTTCTTTATTTGCCATATTTTCTACTATTTTTGGGCTGTTTTTACACTAAATTTCTAGGCTAAAACTTGTGGTTTAAGGCCATTAAGGGTGAAGGGGTGGATCACCCTTCTTTACACCTAACTTCTTAAGCATTTGCCCTTGTGTTTCCCACCTTTCTATTATCTTTTTTTGAGCTTTTTACTACTGAATCTCAGAGGTTTTTCAGAAGCTAAAATCATGTTTTGAGGTCCCAAAAATGGAGGGAGTAGCCTCCCCTCCTTGTACTTGCTTACTAGCTTAACTTGCTTCATATTGTAGCTTACTTTTTTAGCTCTTTTGACTTCAATTCTAGCATTGTTTTAGCCTATTTTAGGACTATTTTTTATGTGTTTCTTCCAATCATGCTTTGTATTGTTGGCTTGTAGTGTAATGGTGTAACAACCACGACCTCTGATTAACGTTAATTTATGATTAAATATGCCTAATAATCAATTAAGGTGAAATTTTGAAGAAATTGCATGTGTGTCACATTAATTGTGCTCATATTTGTCTAATGTAGAAATATCTGTTTGAATTTCTATTTTGTTTATTGAATTGAAGGCCTTATCGGCATCTGATCATGAAATCGACTTGATGCACGTGTTAGTTGAAATTTTTAGAATATTATGATAAGTTTAATTAGAATTCGATTCGGAACAATTTAATTAAAATAATTGATGCTCAATTAAGCCTAATTAATGAATTCTTTAATCCAAGCCTATATAAGGCACCTATTATGCCTCCACTCATCCTTTTCCTTCATATCAACACATTTTTGAGCTCACACACACACAAACCAACGTAGGAGAGAGGGAGAAGAGGAGTTTGAGCTCAAATTAAAAGGATTGCTAGAGAACTTAGAGATTTTGGCTTCGAACTTCTAACAATTGATTATCTAGAGCATCATTGACAAGCCTAGGTAAGAATTCAACCTTTAGATTGTACAATTATGATGTGTAGGACATGAATTTTAGAGAATTATGTTGAATAATTCAAGGATTGAGTTAGAAATGTAGAAAATTGAACCATATCATGCATGCATACATATATCATGGCATTTCGAATAGATTTTTAAAGGATTTTCACATGCATGTGTTTATCTTGACTTGGTTTTGAGAATTCACCACATTTCTTACCATTTGATCTTAATTGATCATGTTTTGGAAAGCCTATGTTCTAAATAATTCATGCATGTCATGTTTATGGCATACTCATAAATTTCAAGATAGAGTTTTGATCAATTAACATGCTTTTGGGCCTTGATTTAGTGAAATAATCTTCAAACCATGGTATTTTACAAGTTTTGAAATGTTTTCTGGAGTTTTGGCCCAAAAAGATGAGTTTTGAAGTGTGTAATTCGAGTTTGGAACTTGGGAGTGCAATTTGGAAATTCCAGATTCTGCACTTCCGCTCGATCGGCTGAAGTTGCGCTCGAGCGACCACTCTGTGATCTTGCACTTCCGCTCGAACGACCAGAAGTCTACTCGAGCGTGAAATGCATGCTCCAAGAAGTTTACCATTTTTGCAGACTGCTCGAGCAACAAGAGTTGCCCCCGATGAGTCTCACACTTGAGCGACTGTCGAGCGTTCGTCGAGTGTGAAAATCACATAACCAGTACGTTTTCAAAGTTTGCAGATTGCTTGAGCGAAAAAAGTTGCGCTCGAGCAGCCCCTCACATATTTGCATGTCCGCTCGAGCAAAGAAAGTTACGCTCGAACGGGACCCTTGTTTTCAGCAAGTTTTGTTAAGGGTTCCAAAGTGTATTTTGGCATCCACATTTCATCCTAGGCATTCCTAGGCCATGATTAAGACTCAATAAGAGGTTAAGACTTAGAAACACACTACGAATGAAACGAAAGAAGTTATGTACCCAACGAGTGTGTGTTTTATTATGTGTTTCTGCCATGTGTGTGTAGATCATGCACTACAAGTTATCTGATTTGTCTGTTCTGCAAGTGAAGCCATTTGTGAGTAATAACTTTGTAAAACTATGTTCACGTTAAAGTATTTTCTTATACAATATGACAAAAAATAATTTGCCTTCTGAAATGCTATGTTCTGTATGAATGAATGAATGTCCAATTTTTAACAAGTATGCATGGCATCCCAAGCACAAGGCGCTTGCTCGGGGATAACAATACCGTGGTTTCATGGCCCTTACCCAAGGGTAATAATACTGTAGCCCAAGTATATTACAAGTACCCGGTACCGGAGGTTCCTTATGGAACTAACAAGCATGATAACGCTAATGGATGTACCTTGTATGATTAAGCATGAACTCTGATTTTCGTATGTAGTTTGAACAAGAATATGAACATACATCTGTTTTTCATACGAACTCTAATTTCTGAATCTGTTGTGGACATCATTCATTTAAACCCTTTACTCTGTTATTATTCACTGGGCTCCTGCTCACTATTTATTTTATGTATGCAGGTGAGCAAGCGCGTGACTAGGCCTAAGTTGCTGCCTGGAGTGTTTTATGTCAGCCAACCACTGTGCCTCCTTGAGAGATTTCTTTTGAGAAGTCAAGTTTTGTGGATCTCATGAAGATGTTTTGTTGGTTGCTTTGCTTATCTCTACGTTGCATTAAGTTCCTCATGATATTATATGTATGGTGATATAAGTTTTATGGAAGTTGATATTATATAAGTTAAAAACTTATTTATCTCATGTACGTCTTCAGAGCTCTATGGACTTTGTATTTTGTATAATTGCTTCCGCAGCCCCTTATATTTTTGTTATTCTATTAAAAGGCCTTGGGTAATCCCAGGATTACTGAACGGTTATGTCGTTAAACCTTAAGAGACGGGTTTGGGTCGTGATAAATGGACCTCATAGGTTTGGTGGTTTAGGCCTTAGCCACCAATCTATTTAAGTTGATAGTGTTTATTTCTTGCTTTCCATACTTGTATTCATCTCTAATCACCTCTGCAACTTCCCTCATTTCTTGGCTTTTTCTTTGTTTTGAAAGTTGTTTCAAATTAATTGCTTGTTTAAGATTGAGATACATGTATTGTGCTTAATGGTTTAATCCCTTTGGGGGTTCATTACCAACGGCATGGTGTCTCTCTCATGCCCAAAACAACTTTTTGTTTGATGCTCTTTTCCATTAGAGGGCTGAAAGCTCATTTTTGGACTCAATTGATTAAAGAATGGAAAGGTAATTAAAAGAGGTGTTAAACTTGAACTAAAATGGAACAAGATAATAAGTTAATTTGGTGTTCAATCGGACGTTAATTGAACACATGGAGACTTGAGTCATTTCATACTTGTTAGTGATGAAATGGTTCACGTTTCCAAAGTCAACCACTTCCCTTGATCATTCCATGATAGGGAGGAGGTTTTGTTGGTCTTTTGTTATGCATTTATTAAAATTATGTCCCTTGATTCATAAGTTATCATGCAATGAAATTGCATCGATTGATGGCTTGTGAACCAAATCTACCCCTCCTTTGACCTATTTGCTGATAAGGAGAGGCAGGGTGGACAAACATTCCCTAAGAATACTCTGATTTTTGCTTTGTTTGTCCTCTGTTGCTACAAGAGAGAACCAAAATTAGTGGCCGGCATGCCACTTTTATCGGACGGCAACCCACTTTTAATGGGTGGCCGACCACTACTTTTGGGTTGCCGTCCACTTTTTCCAAGCAAGCAGTATCCTTTTTCCAGCAGAGTAGAGGCTAAGGTGGAAAACATGTGCAATTTTCTAATTGTGCAACAGAGGCATTCCAGTAGCAAAATTGAGAGCATTATCAAGTGGAAATCCGCATTCACGCATGAGCCATCCCTCGATTCTCGTGATCCGTGAAGTGTTGTTGTAATATTAGTGATGTTGTAAAAGTAGTGAATTTGTAACTAATTAGTTGAAATAGCTAGTTGGTTTTGTGTTGTAATTATTTAATTCGCTAGAATAGTTAATTAATTTGTTGTTGTAATAATTAATTAATTAGCTAGTTTAGTTAATTTATTTCATTTGGGTTTGTAATAGTTAGTTAATTAGGTAATTAATTAGCTAGTCCATTCATTCGGACCCTCTTGTGTGAGGGTCAAACTTGTAATAATGTGTATGTCTTTCAACCCCATATCTTTCTCCCTTTTATTTACTTGCTTATGGTGGGTAATTTAGAATATCATGTTTCTTTTAGTATACTCCATGTTTGTATCCACTTGTCTTGCATGCATGAGGCTCGGTTTATCATTCTAAACAAAGCATTCCGTTTATTGCTTCGCTGAATACGTCTTTAAACCGCATGCTATCAAATTGATTCACATGACATAATTAGTAGCCGAGCCTATTTGTTACATATCGCATGTGTTGCATTTGTCATGTTGCATTAATTAGGAGCATGCATGTTTTTTAACTCTTTCGTTTCCTTTGGCTCGCTTCGAAGTACTAGGTGAGCATTTTTATGTTTTAGCATATCGCATGTATGTGATTGTTGCCTTGTCTAGCATGCTTGCCATGAGGCTAATTGCTTAATTGATATAACTCTTGAATGCCTGCGGATGAAGGCTAATTGCTTGAGTTGGAACAATTTGAGTAATGTACATATGCGATCACTATTTCAAGTGGTACAGATTCGAAATAATTTTCAAAACAAACATGAATCAAAATGTTCCAATTTTTACAAATTAGTCTATACTTATGTGCAACACATAGTAATGCTAGCCTAATAATTAGAATAAGAGCATATAATGTAAATAAAAATCACACCATGATTAATAGAGGCCGATCTTTGATCGGGCGAGGGGGGTGGTCAATTCATGACCTTCCCCTCTCATACCTAAGTTTCCGAGCCGAGACACTTTGGTGATGACGGATAAGTGGCATTTGACACAAGTCTCGGGTTTCCTAAATTTTCTAAAAATATTTAGATGACGACTCTGTATCTGGCAAAGCAGTCTATTTTTGGCATTTTGATTCAAAATCGATTTTCCAAAAGATTTGTCGGATTTGGACTCTTTGGTGTTTATCTTTTTCACGTTGTACTTGTGAGATCAAATTCAGAACCGCGGAAGTCCAAACTGTAGGTCTAGTCATATCCGAAAGGAGCACGAAAAGTTGAGCTACACTCATTTAATTCTTAATGGTTTTTGGTCATTCTTTTTGTAGAGTAAAGATCTTGTTACCAAGAATCTAAACCCATTTGATCCCACTCAACCAATGGTTAGGACCTACTTTAATTTCACATTAAAGTCAGCATAAAACCATTTTTTCCAATAATCCCCCACATGAATAAAAATTGACTGAATAAAAAAAACGTACAACGTTTACAACCAAGACTTGGAGAGAGAACACACAGACTAACCCTGCATTAGAAAAGATAGCTGTTGGCCTTGAACCTTTCATAGTAAATGCCTATCGAATTTACTAGCTAACCAGTGAACGTGATGTCTTGAACTGTTCTGTCATTTGTGTAAACTGAGACAATAGACCTCACATAGGAGTTAACTAACCATTGTTCTTGGTCTCATTGGTGTGTCCAATGTGGCCTTGGAACGCTAGCTTGGTTTAGTGAGTTTTTTTTTAAAGAATTCGACCTTACCAATTCTTAACGAAGCAGCCTCACTTTGCACTCACATAGGTGACCTATATAAAGTATCTCATTATACCATAGTTGATTATTCATATCACTTAGGTCATTAAAAACATTAGCTTAACCTTCCACTCCCATAGGATATCACTGTACAAAGTAATGGACAAGAGGATTTACCTCTTCAGTGACTCACCTGTTACACGAAGTTAAATTGTTCCTTTAAACCTAGATCTTGGGATCTCCAGTCAACTAGGTTGGGTTTTCCGTTCTAGTAATATTACTAAAGGCCTTAATTCCATTCCTTTTGACGACATTTCTATTAACTCTCGAGTTAACCCTTTGGTTAGCAAATCCGCAATGTTATCCTTAGACTTTACATAGTCTAGATAGACAACTCCATTAGAGAGTAGTTGTCGTATGGAATTATGTCTACGACGGATATGTCTAGACTTTCCATTATACATATTACTTTGTGCTCGTCTAATCATGGATTGCCTATCACAATGAATATAGATAGCTAGCACAGGTTTCGGCTAACGTGGAATATCTTTAACGAATTGGTAAAGCCATTCAGCTTCTTCAGCTGCTTTATCCAAAGTAATAAACTCAGATTCCATCGTTGATCTCGATATACATGTTTGCTTGGAAGATTTTCAAGACATGACTGCCCCTCCGAGGGTAAACACATAACCACTAGTGGATTTGGAGTCCTTTATATCATATATTCAATTAGCGTCACTATACCCTTCTAGTACCACTAGGTATCTGGTATAATGCAGCCCATAATCCGGGGTGTAGCGTAGATATCCTAACACTCGCATAATACCCCTCAAATGAGTAGCATTTGGATTACTCGTGTATCTACTGACCTTACTAACATAGTAGACTATATCTAGCCTTGTACAACTCATTAAATACATTAAACTCCCAATGACTATTCTAGCTGAGAGACACTCTTACCATTATTCTTGGTCAAGTGTAGACTCAAGTCTACTGGTGTCCTAGACACACTTGTATTTGATTTACCAAATTTCTCAAGTATCTTCTCAACATAGTGAGATTGAGAAAGTATAATAGCACTAGATGTTCTGGTAATCTTAATACCTAGAATTACATTTGCAAGGGCCATATCTTTCGTGTCAAACTTAAAATTTAACAATCTCTTAGTAGTTCTAATCATTTCATCATTACTACTAATAATGAGCATGTCATCGATGAATAGACACAAAATGACATAGCCTCTATCTGTGTCTTTGACATATACAGATTTGTTACACTCAGTGATTCTAAACCCATTTGACAACATAGTGTTGTCAAACTTCTTATGCCATTGCTTACGAGCTTACTTCAAACCATATAATGACTTGACACGCTTACAGACTTTCTTATTTTGCTCTGGAGTTAAAAACTCCTCGGGTTGCTCCATGTAGATTTCTTCATCTAAATCTCCATTTAAGAAAGCTGTCTTTATGTCCATTTGATATATCTCCAGACCACGTAAAGCGACTATCGCAATCACCATGCCAATGGATGTAATTTTTGTCACAGGTGAATACGTATCAAAGTAATCTAGGCCTTCTCGCTGCCTGTATCCTTTGATTACTAGCCTAGCTTTATACTTATCAATTGACCCATCCACTTTTATCTTTCTTCTAAAGATCCACTTACTCCCCAAGGCCTTACTGCCTGGGAGGAGATCAACCAACTCCCAGGTATGGTTTTGTGAGATGGAGTCAATCTCACTTTTAATTGCTTCTTTTCATAAGGGACTTTCAGGTGAAGTCATAGCTTCATAGAAAGTTAGGTTCTCCCTCTAACATATAAGTCAAGAAGTCTGGACCAAAGGACTTAGAAGTCCTAACCCTCTTATTCCTTCTTGGCTCATCTACTTCCTCATCTTGATCAGTATTGCTAAGGTCATCTTGAAGTTCCTTTTTAGAACTTTGATCCGCTCCTCGGTTTTGGCAAGGAAACGTGTCCGCAAAGAAAGACGCATTCCTTGACTCCATAATGGTATTCTTGTGTATATATGAAATATCAGATTTGTGCACAAGAAACCTATATGCACTACTATTCTGTGCATAACTAACGAATATACAATCCATGATTTTTGGACCTATCCTAACTCACTTGGGTGGAGGTACTGCCACTTTGGCAAGACACCTCCACATTTGTTGGAAATTATAAGAAGGTTTGCGGCTTTTCCGTAATTCATATAGAGTCTTGTCCACTTTCTTCTGAGGTATTCTATTTAGAATGTAATTTGCAGAAAGAATTGCTTTCTCCCACAAGTTCTATGGCAACCTAGAGCTTATCAACATTACATTCATCATTTCCTTCAACGTCCTATTTTTTCGTTTAGCAACACCATTTGACTGAGGGGAATAAGGCACTGTAGTTTGGTGGATAATTCCAGATTGAGCACAAATTTCAATAAAAGACAATTCATATTCTCCACCACGATCACTTCTTAAAGCCTTGATCTTTTGGCATCAACTTTATTCTTAAAAAGAATAAACTTATCAGTCCTTTCATCTTTACATTTAAGCAAATACACATAACAATATTTAATGCCATCATTAACAAAAGTGATGAAGTACTTGTTGCCACCACATGATTGTACGACTTTCAAGTCACACACATCACTGTGCACTAAATCTAAAGGTTCGGTACGTCTTTCAACAGAATGAAATGAAATCTTGTCAGTTTAGCTTCTACATAAGTTTCACACTTATGATTTGGATTAATCTTGACA
The DNA here is from genome assembly GCA_025200525.1 of Camellia lanceoleosa. Classification (NCBI taxonomy): domain Eukaryota; kingdom Viridiplantae; phylum Streptophyta; class Magnoliopsida; order Ericales; family Theaceae; genus Camellia; species Camellia lanceoleosa. The sequence continues at coordinate 53,006,727 of CM045762.1, read as the reverse complement.
GATGGTATGTGATCTAACTTGATTGATCTACGCAAGGAGTCAAAATTCACATGACTAAGTCTACCATACCATAATTTAGAAGCCTCAAGCATATAAGCAGAAGAAGAAGCTTTCTCATTAATCTTAAGGATAATAGTCATTACATTGAGCTTAGACATACCGCCCAACATATACCCCTTCCCCACATAGACCCCGTTCTTAGTCAACATGACCTTATCAGACTCAAACACCATGCGAAAGCTATGCTTGCTTAAGAGCGACCCCGAGACAAGGTGTGACGACTCCGACCTCCATAATATTATATTACATTATTTCAATAAGTTTAATTGCATGATTGTTTGTTTGTTTAAGTGTGTGATTACATGCTTAATTTCGTGATTATCTATTGATACATGTAATGTCTGTTTACTTACCAACTAGGAATCAGAAATTGAAAGCCCAAATGGCTTTAGAAACCAAAATTGACTAGCCCAATAAGCTAATTAGAATAATTAGAATTTTATGGCAACTTGAATTGAAATTTGATTTAGATCAAAATAATTAGAATAAACTAATTAGAATTAATCAAGACTAAGTGGGATTAACTAGTTCTAAGCAAGCTTGATTAGCCCAAGTTAATTACACTATATATATATAAGCCTAACTCATGTCTTAAACTCATATTTTTCATACATGGGCTAAGAATCCTAGAGAAAGAGAGTGCGTGTGCTCTACACTTGAGAGAGAGAAGAACCCGAAGGAGGTTTGGAGAAGATTTGAGGAATTAAGCTAGAATATACTTGAATTCACACTCTAGGTATGAATTTCATACTTAAACTTTAGAAATAAAACATGTAGAAGTTGAATTCATCTAGTTCTTGAGTTTTTGCATGTAATTGTACAATGGAGGCATGAATTACCTTGAATTTGGAAGACAATAGTTGATCATATACATGCATACATAATTTGAGTTTGGAATTCATGAAATTCTTACATGCATGGCACTGTTACACCTCAACTTGAAGAGTTCTTCATGTTTTCATACTTCTCATGTCATTTGATCATATTTTGAAAAGATATAGATTCAACTTGGTTCAAACATGGTTTATAGCTTGAAATTGAAGTTTTTTTTTGAAAATTGGCCTCAATTTTGAGTAATTGGTTTCGAATTAGAGAGTGTTTTTTTGTTACACAATGTTTTTCCATGTTTTTGTACCAAACTAGCAAGTTTTGAACCTTTTAATTCATGTTTTGAGCTTCACATTCAATTCTGAAAATTTCAGAATTCGACTAGTTCGCTCGAGCGAAGAAAGTGTTGCTTGAGCGTAAAATTCAAGCTCCCAGTATTTTTGTAGACAATTGCAAGATGGCTCAAGCAACAAAGTGGCTCGAGCGAACCCACTTTTGCCTAGTCTTTGGCTCAAGCGACCGTCGAGCATAAATTTCAAGCAACCAGTACTTTTGTAGAGTTTTGCAAACCGCTTGAGCGACCAAAGTTGCGCTCGAGCAAAGACCTTGTTTTCAGCAAATTTTGACTAATTCTTGTAAGTGAATACTTGCATCCTCATATCATTTCAAGTACTCTTAGGCATCAATTGGACTCATATAACCATGAAATGAGTTAGAAACACATAAGAAGAGTTAAATTAAAATGAAATGGATATTGAGTGGTGTTTTAATTGTGTATTTGTTATGTGTTTTGTTTAGGTGGACGTTCAAGGCTTAGCATCAGCTTAACCCACTGTGAGTAGTAACTTTATAAAAATATGTTCAAGTTATATCTACTTTCTAAACTATTATTGTTTTCAGATTCGATATATGATTGATTGAATGGTTTATTGAAATACTATTTTTCCTCAATGAATGAAGTTCCCTTTGAAATTGTATTCGTGGCATCCATTGATTATAGGCCCTTGCCTAGGGGAAACAATACCATGGCTATTGGATTAATTGAAACACAGAGATCTCTGCTGTTAGACCTTGATGGTTCATTGGATTGTTGAATGACCTGTTATGGTCCATTGATTGACCCTCGTGGTCCATTGTTATTGTAATGGATGTACCACGTAAATTGTTATTGTATTGAATATTGTTATTGAGAAATCAAAGAACATTTTGAATTGAATGGAAATGAGAATTGTCTGGAAAAACTATTGAACTTCATTCATTTAACTTCTTTATCTTGTTATTAATCACTAGGATCTAGCTCACTATTTATATGTATATGTAGGTGAGCAAGCTAAACGCCAAAGTTAGGGAAAGCCTCGAAAAGTCTACCCTGTGTCAGCCTTTTTGAAGAACTTCCAAAGTGAAACAAGTTAGGGTCGTGTGGAGCCAAGTAAGTTAAACCCTTTTTTGTTTGAAACCTCGTTTTGATACTTTTGGTATTTGTAGAATGGGGTTTTTGTTTATTATGACTTGTGGAGTTTTGATGTATGGATTAGATGTTTTAAACTTTTGAGATGTATGTACTTAAAGAATGGTTGCACAGCTACAATATGAAGTCTTTTCATATAAGTACAGCTCAATGGATTATTTTCAAGTCATATATTACTTCCGCTAAGCCCGCAAATTAAATTAAGGATGTTTGTAAGTAGAGGCCATAGGTAACCTATGATTACTGGCCGGTCATAATGTTAAACCTATATGGACATGTTTGGGTCGTGACATAAGATTCTTACGAATGTTTGACACAAATCGGACATCATTCAAAGTCAGCACTTTTCCTGAAGACATCTTCAAGACCACCTTACCTTTACCCTCAATAGTTGAGGTTGCAGAATTTCCCATGAAAAATTTCCCACCGTTTGATACCAGTTTAAAAATTATGAACATTTTCTTCTCAGCACTGATGTAGCTAGTGGCCCTAGTGTCTACCTACCATTCCTTCAGGTTGGACCCCACCATGTTCATCTTAGAGACGACAGCTGACAGATGTATGTCATCCATATCTTGTGACAGATTCTCCATTTCAACCATGTGAGCTTGGCTTTTGTTATGTGGAGGGTACTTCTTGTAAGGCTTATTCTTCTTGTGGCAATCAACTACCCAATGCCCATCGCTTCCACAGTTGAAGCACTTTCCATCAAACCTAAAAGTAGGTTCCTACGGCTTGTAGACCAGCCTTTTCGAGGCGCCGCCTCTAGGCCCCAGCTTTGAGCTTTTTCTTGTCGATGGCTTCTTCTTCACCCCCGAGGATTGGCCATGCTCAACCCTGTTCACTTTCGCAGTATAGGTACGTCCCCCACTCTTCTTGTTGTCTTCCTTAATTCGTAGTTTGACAACGAACAATTCAATTGTCATCTCTTTTCATTTGTGCTTCAAGTAGTTCTTGAAGTCTATCTAGCCGCTAGGCAGCTTCTCAATCAGAGCAGCTGCCTGGAATGATTCACTCAAGAACATTCTCTCTGCATGAATCTCGTGCAGAATCACTTGGAAATTTTAGACTTGGCTAATGACGGTTTTTGAGTCCATCATTTTGAAGTCCAGAAACTGGCCAACACAAATTTCTTTGGCCTAGCATCCTCGATTTTGTACTTCTTGTCCAAAGTATTGCACAGCTCATTCGCCGACTTCTTGGCATAAAACACGTTGAACAATGTATCTGCCAAGCCATTCAGAACATAGTTCCAGCTAAGGAAGTCTGACTGCTTCCAAGCATCTAGAGCCATGAACTTCTGCTTGTCTTGCTTATTCTCCCCTACGGCTGGTGGATCCTCACCCAAAAGCCTCGCAAGGCTAAGAGTAGTCAGGTAAAACAACATCTTTTGTAGCCTTCTCTTAAAATTCACTCCAGTGAACTTCTCCGAGTGCTCATGATGGTTGAGCGGTCCTCTCGGAACAGCGAGAATAGCAACAAGGTTGACCACAGAGGTTACGGCAAGGGCTGGCAAGCGAGAGAGAGAGAGAGAGAGAGAGAGAGAGAGAGAGAGAGAAAGAGAAAAGAGAGACGGCTCGGAAGAGAGATAGAGGGGAGAAAGAAAGAAAAAGAAAAAGAAAAGAAAAATAAAGAAAAAGGAAAGGGGTTTTGGGTTTATTTTGGTGGTTCAATTAATCCTCTTGGTCTTGCTTCGATCTTCAAAAATAATTGTGAGTACAAATTCTATTTTTCTTGATTATGTTTGATTCGTTAGTTTATTTATTTATTTATTTATTTTATTAGGTTGATGTGATTTGATATTTTTGTATGTGATTGTAAAGGATGAATTAACTTAATTATTTTGATTAGTGTCTATGAGATGTTTAGAGTTTTTAGATGAGAGATTAATTTTATTTAATTTGATTAGTGGAACGTGTAAAATTTAGGGTTCTCAGATGATTGATTTATTTTAATTAATATGATTAGTGATATGTGCAAGGTTTAGGGTTCTTAGATGATTAAGTTATTTTAATTAATTTGACTAGTGGTACGTGCAAGGTTTAGGGTTCTTAGATGATTAATTTATTTTAATTAATTTGATTAGTGGTACGTGAAAGGTTTAGGGTTCTTAGAGGTTTGATTAATCTTAATTAATTTGATTAGTGATATGTGCAAGGTTTAGGGTTCTTAGATGAGTGATTAATTTTAATTAATTTGGTTAGTGGTACGTGTGAGGTGTAAGATGTTTAGATAATTAATTGATCGTAATTATTTTGATTAATTGGGTATGTAAGGTTTGGAATTTTTAAATGATTGATTAATTTTAATTATATTGATTAGACGTATATGTAAGGTTTAGGATTTTTTTAGATGATTAATTGATTGTAGTAATTTTAATTAGTTGTGTACGTAAGGTTTGGAATTTTTAGATGATTGATTAATTTTAATTATGTTGATTAGACGTATATGTAAGGTTTAGGATTTTTAGATGATTAATTGATTATAGTAATTTTAATTAGTTGGGTATGTAAGGTTTGAGATTTTTAGATAATTGATTAATTTTGATTATGTTGATTAGATATATAGGTAAGGTTTAAGATTTTTAGATAATTAATTGTTCGTAATTATTTTGATTAGTTGGGTATCTAAGGTTTGGAATTTTTAGATGATTGATTAATTTTAATTATGTTGATTAGATGTATAGGTAAGGTTTAAGATTTTTAGATAATTAATTGATTGTAATTATTTTGATTAGTTGGGTATATAAGGTTTAGAATTTTTAGATGATTGACTAATTTTTAATTATTTTGATTAGACGTGTATGTAAGGTTTAGAGTTTTTGGATGATTGTTTGATTTTAATTATTTGAATTAGTTGAGTATGTAAGGTTTAGGGTTTTATTTTCGGTGACTTTATTAATTCTTTGAGAAATTCTTTGATCTTCAAAAATAATTTTAAGTACAAAACCCACTTCCCTTGATTTATGTTTAATTCGTTGTATTTATTTTTATTTGCTTGATGTTAGTTTGATTTTGTTTTTACATAAAGATGATAGATTAATTTTAATTATTTTGATTAGTTGTGGATATAAGATTTAGGATTATAGATGATAGATTGATTTTAATTATTTTGACTAGTAGTGTATGTAAAGTTTAGGGTTCTTAGATAAGTGATTGATTTTAATTACTTTGATTAGTTGTGTAGGTAAAGTTTAGGGTTTTTAGATGATTAATTAATTTTAATTATTTTTATTAGTTGTGTATGTAAGATTTAGGATTTTTAGATGATTAATTGATTTTAATTATTTTGATTAGTTGTATATGTAATGTTTAGGATTTTTAGAAGATTGATTGATTTCACTTATTTTAATTAGTTGTGTATGCAAGGTTTATTTTTTTTTTTATGTATTTATTTTATGGATTTAATCACACTCATAATTATATGAAATTGGAATAAAGTTAGAATCCATAGATATTGGTTAGAGGATGGATTGATTCGTTGTTTTTATTTATTTATTTTTAATTGATTTTGTATTTGCATGTAGATGATGGATTGATTTTAATTATTTTGATTAGTGGTGTATGACATGTTTAGGGTTTTTATATGAATATATTCTATGGTTGTACTCATATTCATGGTCATATGAAATTTAATAAATTAAGAATTCATAGATAAATTCCTTGTACTCCACTATGACTCCATGGATTGTTATTTTATTTGAGTGATGGTGAGAAAGAGTGTATAAAAAAAAAGGTGAGGATTATGAGAGTTGTTTGATGCCTTATGCCCGGCATTGTTATATTTGTCTCATGATGTCGATGAGATGTTTATATATATTGTTGCCTCGTTCTCATGAGTAGACGAGTGCTTTAATTTGCGCGCATACGTATATGCTAACCATCCGGGGAGTGTGAGTCAAACTCGGGACGATATCCCCGTGCAAGTTTGGCTTCGGAGTGGGTTAGGTATACGGGAGGCACATGGGATATATGTGTAGGCCAGAATGGGAGGGCCGAAGTGGTGGAGTCAAGGTACAAAGAATTAATTATGAACTTGTATGTTAGTTCGAATTGTCTTAATTGAGTCAAGGTACAAAGTAGAAATTATGAACTTATATGTATAGTTCGAATTATATTGATGGAGTTAAGGTACCAAAATTAAATTATGAGTTTATTGATTTGTACATCCTGAAAAATAGTAATCGGCCTCAATAAATTATGAAATTTGAGTAGAGGTATGTATACGTGATTTTGGATAACTTTTGTGTGGTAGCTTTTACTAAAAAGATAGATTAGAACTTATAATCGGATGACCTTGGTTATTGTCGGTTTGATTCATTTTGGTAATGCAGATTTTATAGGCTGTTTTAACCCACGAAACGAGCTCATTTTTATTGGTTTCGCGTAAACTGAAGTAAAACATTATTCTGCACATTTTTCATGTTTTGAACTTTTTCGAAAAAAATCATCTTAGGGCAATTTTTGTTCATTTTCAGTTTCAGATTTTTCAATTGAATTCCGTCTAGAATTTTAGATCAAGTTTTCCTCTTAACCTGTTCAGTTTCTGTCAAATTCATCCACGCTATCTTTTATAAAATTTGATTCTGTACAACTTTCGTTCTTTAAGTTTTCGTCAATTCGAATTATTTAAACATGAAACGGTACGTTTTTATACTTCTTCAGCAAGTTACTTATGATTAATTTATACTAACATTATTTTCTTTTGCAGGATGGTGGGTCATACTAACTTTTTATGCAGGGCTGACCCACCATATTTCTATTTCTATTTCTATTTTTTTTTATTTTATAATCAATTTATATTTCGTTGTGTACGGACAAGAAACTAAATGCCACCGTATCTTGAGAAACTACTCATTCATCTCGGTGCGGTTGGAACTACTTGTCTTGTCTAGTAATAAGAATTTAATGTATTTTTGTTTGTGTTTGGTGGACACGTGGGTGTTGATTCTTGTACTCATACCAGTATATCTGTATACTGACCCGTTTTGTTTCTTGGCAACTCGGGTGCGTTCTGTTTGAGCGCAGCTGAGCTTCCTTTGCAGGATTAGTAGAGGCTTTGGTGGTGACAAGAAATAACTATGATCGTAGGACATGTCGATTGGACTTCTTTTGTTTTCTCATGTTTATGAATGTTAGTAGTTTATGTATTTTTATTTTCTTTATGACCTTAGTATTTTGAAAATTTGGCATGGGTTGTAACCGTACTTTATTTAAGTTGTTTTGAAGTATTTATTGTTACTTTAATGTTGAGGTATTTATTAGTTATGAGATTATGGTGGATGGTTTGGTTGGTGTTTTAGTTTTTTTTGTTTTTGTTTCACCCCTAGGATTTGGATGATGGAATATTGATTGGGGTTTAGTCCTAATTTAATATTTAATTGTCCAAATTTTGGGGCGTGATATAGATTCTCTGGAGCTTGAGGCAAGTAAGAAATAAGATAGCATGCACAAACAAAGTGCATGTTGCCGAAAACCTTGCCAATGACGGTCACTGCGGTCACCGGCATCAGAAAAACAGCAAATCAAACTCGGAATATCCAGCATTCCGTCACAAATCAAAGATCGAGCGTCGGATATTGAGAGCCCACACATTTGTCCTAAGGCTTGGGCATGGCCAAAACGAAGTTGGGGTAGGATCTTTTCGTTGCGCTCAGACTCCATTAAAGCTTGAAAATCTTCAAAGGTAGGACATACCTTTTGCACGCCGAAGCTAAAAACATGTGTCACTGGATTCCAAAACCTTGCCGCGGCATGGAGAAACGGAAGGTGTAGCGGGGTACGACCCAAAGTGAATAGTGCGTTTATGCCGAAGCCCCGGAAATTCAGCTTTTCCGAGCCATCCAAGTTGTTAATCCAAGTTGTGAGATTTTGGGCAAGAAGCGCTTCCATTTGGGGCAAATCAGTGTTGAATTGAGAAGAACCACGAAGCTAAGGCATTTTTGTAGAAGATAAGGTTGAGTGGAGGACAGATGTCAGCATTCTTCTGGTTCTGGCAATTCATGGTTGGCCGGCCAAATATAGTGTCGACCGACCACCACCACTTCTGGCCGATTGATCAAAGTTGCTGGCCGATGGCCATTTCTCATGGCCAATGGCCTTTACCCATGGCCGGTGGTCTTCCTCCTTGTTCTCTGAGCTGTTTATGCTGAGGATTGGGGAATGCCACCACTTCCAATGCCCTCCGGTGATCGATTCTTGCAGAGTCACGCCTATTTGCTTATCGAGTTGTTGTACATTTGCTTATCGAGTTGTATTTCACTCTCTTTAAATCTTTGATTTGCTTATCGAGTTGTACTCGCACTTGGTTGGTTATGTCAAGTCTCTCTGTTTTGCTTATCGAGTTGTAGATTGGTTCACTACCTGATTATTACGATGCGAATGCTCTATTTTCAAATGAATTTCATTCACATTGTTATGTGATGCCATGCGATGCAATGCATAGAACATACAAATGGAACACATTTTGAACAAAATAGCAGTTTCATTTCCATCATGTATTTTGCAAAAATACGCAGTTTTTTAAATAAAACCTGCCTAAGGCAGTGCAATGTGCTTAAACTACCAGTAAAAAGGAAAGTAAAGCAAAAAGAAGGAGCAAGGCAGCAAAGTATCAGGGTTGATACCGGTAGCCCCTCCCTTGTGGTCAATACATCTCTCGCGCCCTTGTTTGGATCAATTGTATGATTTGACACCTTCATTTCTCGAGGCAGTGCAAGGAAGTACACCTTCAGAACATTCATAGACCTCCGAGTTGACCTCAAGTTGTGTCTGCTATAAGCGATGCTCCGTACGTACGAGGAACATCCCTTCCCGTATCCTTTACGTATCTTGTGAACTCCACGAATCACTTCAATCATACTATGTCGCAGTGCTCTGCATTTTAACATCATGAATAGCTTGTCTTTACCATGCTTCAAGTTTTTATACACATTGCATGCATTGTCGCGTTATACTTTACTTACATGTGTTCAAATTCCTTTTATACACATTGCATGCGTTGTCGCGTTATGCTTTACTTACATGTGTTCAAATTCCTTTTATACACATTGCATGCGTTGTGACGTTATGCTTTACTTACATGTGTTCAAATTCCTTTTATGCACATTGCATGCGTTGTCACGTTATGCTTTACTTACATGTGTTCAAATTCCTTTTATACACATTGCATGCGTTGTCGCGTTATGCTTTACTTACATGTGTTCAAATTCCTTTTATACACATTGCATGCGTTGTCGCGTTATGCTTTACTTACATGTGTTCAAGTTCCTTTTATATACATTGCATGCGTTGTCGCATTATGCTTTACTTATATGTGTTCAACTTCCTTTTATACACATTGCATGCGTTATCACGTTATGCTTTACTTACATGTGTTCAAATTCCTTTTATACACATCGCATGCGTTGTTGCGTTATGCTTAACTTACATGTGTTCAAGTCCCTTTTATACACATCGCATGCGTTGTTGCGTTATGCTTTACTTACATGTGTTCAAGTTCCTTTTTATACACATTGCATGCATACGTGCATTACTTTACTTACAAGTGTTCAAGTTCATTTTATACACATTGTATACATTGTCGCGTATACTTTATTTACATGTGTCTACATCTTCACACATTGCGCACATTGTCCCGTGTTCTTTACTTACATGTGTTTGTGCCTTCACAGCATTGTTATGCTTCCCACTTGCTTTGCATCGTCACGCACTTTCAATTGCATTGATGTGCACGTTGTGCATGTTGCTAACAATATTATGCCTGTTAGGTTGCTTTCTTTTGCAGGCACGATATTGTATGTACGGTTCATTTGAGGCTGTCACAACTAGACGAACCGCACAGGTATTGTACTCTCCGCGTGAAACGTAGCGAGAATTGCATAATTCTCTTACATCCCCTCTACATTGTAGTGTAGTTGGATGTGTGTATGCTAGCTCAAAACTGTCGCATGTTATGCTTCATTACAGCTTTCTTTGCATGATCATAAGTTATGTTCGGCTTTGTGCATTGCCTTGCATTCTGCCCCTGCCCTCGAGCGCATATCTTTATCTGTGGCTTGTATGCCTTGTCCAAGTCTTCGGCCTTGTCAAAAATGGGTCGTCTCTGGACTTTGACAATCACTCCCGTCATTGTTATGACTTTCGAGTTCTGTCAAACAGGGCCAACTGTAGACACCCCATTTTTGACCGTCCTCAAGACTTAGACGTCACCGCTCGAACACTCGGTGATTACTCATGTTTGTATTTCGTTTCGAGTTCCCGAAGGTCTCGGCTACGCGCCTCGCCTTAGGATCTCTCAACTCGACTGTTCTGTGTTTGGTTTTGTACCAAACACTTGTGTTTTTGTTTCTAAGGGTACAGAGTAACTTGTTAGCTACCCCTGGAACCCACTGGCCGTGGCTTGAGGCCACCGGCCATGTTTTGAGGCTACTGGCCATTGGTGAAGTATACCATTGCCCGATCGGCATTCAGTGTGGCCGGCCGGCCATCTGTTTGGCCGGTGGCCTCCTTTTCTGGCCGGTAGCACTTTTTTGCCTTTTTCAAGCATGGTGCATGCCAGCTGTGCCAGCTGGAATGCACTAACCCTGCCCTCGTGCATAAGTGTGGCTGTTTTGTCCCTTTTGCACCCTTTTGGTCTAGCTTCTTGAGGAAGCTTGGACCTTTGTCTTAGCTTCCTCAAGAAGCTGGCCAGCTATCCTAGCTTCCTCAGGAAGCCTTGCCCCCTTTGACCCGTTTTCGTTTAGCTTCTTTGAGAAGCTTCAAGTCATTTGCATTGTCTATATAAGAGCCCTCCTCCTCCATTGTTAAGGGTTGAGCAAAAACCAGAGCAATTTACATACATATATTTGTCATATACTTTCTTTCTCCATATCTCCCTCTCTCTCATCCTTTGTGTGTGTTTGGAAGCCTAAAAGTGTGTTTTGGCCTTAGTTTTGCACTAAGACACACACCATTACACCATACTTTGACCTTGAGAGGCTTTGAGGGTTTGTTCTTGAGGTTTTGGACTGGTTTTGATCAAAGGAAGGAGGCTGCACTTGTTGTTCATCAAGGGTTCTTCAAGGGTAACCTTTTCACTTTAGATTCCCCAATCTTGCACTAGACTTTTTCCTATCTTTCTTATTGTTTTAGACTTTGTGTATAACTAAGAAAAGTCTTGTATTTGCATGCTTGAGATCTTTCATTAAGGACATTTTGTTGTTTGGGGTTGACCTCTCCCTTCTAGGCCTTGTTTGGCCCTTTTGGTGCTCTCTTTGTTAAGCTTTGGTTACTCTTGTGTATTGACCTCCTCACCACTGAAATCCAGTGGATTTTCAGTGGTGAATAAGGGGTTTTGAGGTCTTGCATAGGGGAGGGACACCCCTCTCCCTTGGTCTCTCTCTTGTTTGCATATTTGGCTCAATATGATAGCATGCACGCCTAGTCTTGTTTGGCTTTATTTCAGAGCTTATTTGGTGTTCATTTAGCATATTTTATCTCTGCCTCATGTTGATTTGTTGGCCTTTTGCATGTATAATACACTTTCTTTGAAATCCCATCATTTGGCTTAAAGTGTATCATGTTGTAGTATATCATTTGAGCATGATTTTGGTTTGGTCCTAAAAAAGTTTTAGCATTATTTTGCCGTGCTTGAGGTCTGTTGGTTACTGATTTGGTCATGTTTGACATGTGTGATATGGTTGCCATGCATTTTGGCTTGTGAGCCCTAAGTATATGAGTCATAAATACGCCTTAGTTGTTCTATTTCAATAATCTGGAATCATTTGTCATGCCATTTTAGTCCCCAAACCATGCTTGTATGCTTGCATTCATCACCTCTTTCATGCTTTGAAGATATGTCCTTTTGTGCCTTGGAATGAGCATTGTGCATGCTTAAGTGTTTAAACCTTTGGGGCTGCCATATCAGTGGGTTTTGGGACTTATTTTGGTGCCTTAAAACTCTGTTTTGGTTGTAGAGCTTATGCCATGTTTTCTTAGGGTAGTGGTAGTAGAATGCTCTTTTGTTATGCCTTAGTCTTGAGCCTATTGGTGTGCATGCTTACATGAGGATTTATCCATCATTTTAGGCAATTTTTGTCACTGTTTTGGGGGTGGGCTGAGGTCTGCCCTTTTGTGTTTTAGGTCCATCATTGCATGATTGTATTGCATTACTTTGGTTTCATGCTTACATTGTACGATAGGATGTATCACATTGCATTTTGTATGATAGGTCACTTCGCATTTGGCATGCTTTGTACCTATTAGCCTCATGTTGCATGTTTGAGTCATGTTGCATACTTGAGCCACCTTGCATACATTGCATTACATTTTTCTTGGTTTGGAGTGTCAAACCAAGTATGAGGATTGAGAAATGTTCATACTCCAAGTGATGTAACACGTCTCAACCCTCGGTCGTCAATCCCCTTGACCTCAACATGATAGGGTGTTGGCATTCATCTCTTTTGGTTGCATGCATTTACATTGAATTGCGAAATTTGGCCTCTTAGGCCATCATGCATCAAAAATGCATAATTGATGGCCCGAGGGTCGAGGGTCATGCTCCCTTGAGTCCATTGCATGATAGGGAGTGTGGCCATGCTTACATTTGCTTAAAAATTCATGCCATACACTGCATGCCCTCTGTTGCTGTCAAAACCAGTTTCTGCAGGAAGCTTTGGCCGGCCGGCCATCTCTAGTGCCGACCGGCCATCCCTAAATGGCCGATAACTTCATTAGCGGCCGGTGACCATTTCCCATAGCCGGTGGCCATTCCTCCTAGTCAGTGGTGCTCCACAATGTGCAGAGAACCTAACCCAAGACTTGTGCAGTCTTCAGAGGAGCTAGGCAGTGTAAAAAGAGGCAGCAATGCTATGGCAGCGAGTTTCCGGGCAGTACGAGTCAAGCATGCATCATCCAAACATTTTGAGGCAGGGGCTGTGGCCACTTTAATTCTGCATTTAATTTGTTAATTAATTAGAAGTTCTGTAACAATTAATTTAGCTGTATTCATTTGTTTTGTAATATTTATTCGGACCCTCCGAGCGAGGGTAATTGTGTAATAAGTGTGTGTGAGTGTATGTATGTCTTCCAACCCCCACTTCTTTCTCCCTTTTACTTACCTGCTTTCAATGGTTAGTATTAGGGAATATTTAACTTAGCATATCTTATGCTATGCATGCGTGCATCCATACATTTGTCTTGCATGCACCGGGCTCGGTGCATCATACTAACTGCATTGTATTTCAATTCCAAATTGAGTACTTGTTAGTTGCAGCATTTCACATGCCATCTTTAGGATAGCCGAGCCTATTATAGTTGCATTTTGCATGTGTTGCATTAGCCATCTTAACATGAACTAGGATCATGCATATGATTACTAACTAGTTTCTATTTTGGCTTGGAGTACTAGATAAGCTTTTATGCTTTAGCATACCGCATGCGTGTGAGTGTTGCCATAATAACATGATTGCCATGAGGCTAGCTGCTTATGTGATATAACTGCTTGAATGCCTGTGGATGGAGGTCAAATTACCTAAATTGGAATAATGCATTGAAACTATGAGTTTTAAGCCCACTAGATAGTGGCAAAACTATCTTTTATAAAGCCCACTTGAGGGTGGCAAAACCTGCATCTTTAGACTACTTGCGAGTAGCAAACCATCATCAAAACAAACATGAAATGTTTTGTTCCAATTTAGGCGATTTGGTCTATACTTGTTTGCGATGTGCATAACATAGTAATTCTAGGATAATAACCGGAATAAGAACGCGTAATGTTTTCAAAACAAGATATCATGGTTAGTAGAGGCCGATCTTCGGATCGGGCAAGAGGGGGTGCTCATAGCTGACCTTCCCCAATCGTACCCAAGTTCCCGAGCCAAGGCAACTCTGGTAATGACGGACACGTGGCCTTAGGCAAACGAGTCAGGGTTTCCTAAATCCCCCATTAAAAATATTTAGGTGGCGACTCCGTATTTGGCAAAGCAGTCCATGTTTGGCACTTCTTTCAAAATCTGTTTTTCTCAAAACGATTTGCCAGATTTGGACTCTTTGGTTCAGATTAAGAACTGTGACAAAACGAGTCCGAACTGTGGCAGCATAAGTCCCTCCCCCGGGGCACGTCCACAGGGTGCTTGAAGCCAGAGCAACGAGTCTGAGCCCATATTGAACGAAGATGATACCGAGACCCATGACTCTAAGGAGGCAGTGAGCCAACATTCTGAGTTCGAGAGCAGTGGCAATGATGCTGGCTCGGGGTCAGGGAGTGAAGATGATGCTGAGGGTGGCTCTAGCTTAGGGAGCGGAGATGATGAGACCGGCTCTAGCTCAGAGTCTGATTTTGATAGTGATGCTGACGGATACAATGCCCCTGAGTCCCCTCCGAGGAAGAGGACGAAGATTTTTGTACTTTTTACTTAGTTTCTTTTATTTTGGTAGTTCAGCACATGTACAACTTCAGATAGGCTTTTACTTTTGCTTTTGAAAACTTGTATTCTCTTTTGTAAAAACTACGATTGGGGAAAAACCTTGCAGTTTTATGAAAAGAGTTATTGTTTTTACGCATCGCACCACTGTAGATGTCCCCGAACGTCCCGGAAGGGAATCCCGTTTTGTTCATTTGCCCTCACTACAGTTCAGGACTCAATATCACGGTCCTGTATCTAATCTCACAGAGTGCAAAGCAAGACCGCTGAATCATCAAAGAGTCCAAATCCGGAAAATTGTTTTTGAAAACAGATTTTTTGAAAGAAGCGCCAAACATAGATTGTTTTGCCAGATACAGAGTCGCCACCTAAATATTTTGTTTTGGGGGAATTTAGGAAACCCTGACTCGTTGCCTAAAGCCACATGTCCGTCATCACCAAAGTTGCCTCGGCTTGGGAACTTGGGTACGATTGGGGAAGGTCACTTTATGAGCACCCCCGCTCGCCCGATCAAAGATCGGTCTCTACTAACCATGATATCGAGTTTTGAAAACATTATGTGCTCTTATTCCGGTTATTAGCCTAGAATTACTATGTGATGCGCGCAGCATACAAGTATAGACTGGATCGCTTGAATTGGAACAAAACATTTCATGTTCGTTTTGAAAAACAGTTTGAAGGTGCTACTCGCAAGTAGGCTAAGACGTGGATTTTGCCACCCTCAGGTGGGCTTAGAAAACATGGTGATTTGACACTATCTAGTGGACTTAAAACTCGCAATCAATGAATTGTTCCAATTCAGATAATCCAACCTTCACCCACATGCATTCCGGCAGATATATCACATAAGCAGTTAGCCTCATGGTAAGCATGCTATCATGGCAGTCACTCACACGCATGCAAGGATGCTAAAGCATAAACACTTACCAAGTACTCCAAGTCAAAACAGAAGCTATGTTAGAAATCCATGCATGATCCTAACTATGCTGAAATGCCTAATGCAACACATGCAGGAATGCAACTACAATAGGCTCGGCTATTCTAAAGATGGCATGTGAAATGCTACAACTAACAAGTATTCAACTCGGAATTGAAATACAATGCAGGTAATATGATGCGCCGAGCCCGGTGCATGCAAGACAGATGAATGGATGCAAACGTGCGAGCATAAATATGCTAATTGAAACATGTCCTAAACTAACCATCATAAGCTGGTAAATAAAAAGGAGAAAGATGTGGGGTTAGAAGACATACATCACACACACGCACACTTATTACACAATTGCCCTCGCTCGAAGGGTCTGAATAAATAATACAGTCCGAATAAATAATTAACTACTCTAGCTAATTAAATATTACAAAACCCTAATTAATTAACAAATTAACTAGGAAAGAGAATAAACTAGCATGCAAGCTATAAAATGGACTGCCTCAGCTCTTGTTCCGAATGATGAAAGATGCATGCGTGCTCGGGTCGCTTTGTCGGGAAATTCCTTGTGATGCCCCGATTTGCCTCTGTTTTGCAATTGGTCGTAGAACACTATACAAAACTTCCGAAGGCTGCTAACTAGTTTTTACTGCTAGATTCTGATTTGCTGCAACAGAGAGCAAAAAAGGGGCATGACAATATATTTTCAACACATGTGTGCATGACCACTCTCCCCGTCATTGGACAAGCTCTAGGGAGTGTAGTCCTCGATCCTCATGCCACCAATCACGCATCTCAATGCATGATGGCCGAGGAATCGAATTGCACGACTCAATGTGAAATTAATGCACATATAAACATAACAAGGCCTAAACTCTATCATGGGTAATCCGGAGTGTCAGCGACCGAGAATGGAGACACGTTTCGTCACTTTGAGTATGAAACGCCCCTCATTTCCCGTGTTTGGACTAACCCTACTCCAAACACAATGCAATGAGATGGCATACTCAATGCGACTAACATGCAACCTAGCATACGCAATGCTATGGGCTAAAATGGCATACACAATGCACGTGACATAACATGGCATACACAATGCACTTACAAAGACTATCATGCGCACATGAACTAAATGGCATATACAAATGCAAGATGGACTTACCCAATATGAGTGGACCTCAGCCACACTCACATCAGTGGCCATGCATGATGGAATGAAATGTAGGAGTACTCATGCAAACATGCCCGATGCAAGGGACCGAACCTAAGGCATCAAATGTCACTCTACCAAAGCATGGCAAGGGATGAAACATGGCATACAAACACACATTTTCCAGCTCTGAAACATGATACACAATGGTCCTGAATCATGCAAATATGTCACACAATACATGCAAGATGGCTCGAATACCGAAACTAGTGAAGCGGGTTATACTAGAGGCACACAAAGCAATGTATAAATGGAAAAACCAACCCCAAACAGACCCTAAGAAGGTCTGAAACAGTGGGAAAATGGCCCAAAATAATGACTCAACATGCAAAGAAACGAAGCTCATGCAATGGTTCGAAAACGAGGCATTTATGCACAACTCTCAAACACGTTTAAAGAGTGAAAATCATGAGAATATGGCATTCACATAAGCTCTGAAATATGATGTATAATGATCCTAAAGCATGAAAACACCTCAGCATAAGCATGCAATAGGCCCCAAAACACAAAGCTAGGCAAGAGTATTGAACTACAACCATGCATAGCAAGCATCATTCGACCATGAGGCATAAAAATAGAGCTAAGGAAGTCCAAAACATGCACAAAATTAGTTTAAGGCATGGCCAAAAAGTGCAAACATGAAGGGCCAAAACAACATGCAACATAGGCTAGTAAGCATGGTTTACACTACATGTATATGAAGCACATGAGGGACCACCAAACCAGCCAAAAACAGAAACATGGAATGTCAAAATATGACCAAAAATCCACTGAAACTCAGTCAACACATGTTAGAATGAAGTGTTCCTTTGAAAGGCCAATGAGAGAGTTGTTCTACACATGTATGATGGACACACAAAATGGAAAAACTACCTCTGGACAGAGGTTATGAGGGCCCTAAACTCACTAAAAAGGGCCTGAGATGAGTCTAAGAAGCATGCAAGTAAAGGCCCCTTAGGAAGGCCCTGAAAAGGATTACTCTACACATGCATAATAGACATTCAACATGGCAAAAAGGTCTCTGGACAGAGCCTATGAAGGTCACAAAACTCACAAAAAGTGGCCTGAAACATGGCTTTGAAACATGCAAATAGGGGCTCCTTTGCAAGGCTAACAAAGCTAGTAAACAAAACAAGGGGTGAGAGGGTTACCCCTCTCTGATTTTGAGGCTCAAAAACACATGTTAGCCACTAAAAATCTGCTAGATTTCAGTGGCTAAAAGGCCAAACCAAGGCCAATACAAATGCTCTAATGCATAGCTCAAAACAAGAGGAAATGAAGCATGCAAGGGGATAGATGACCCCCAACAGAAAAATGGCCTTAAACAAACATGTTTAGAAGCTCAAAACAAGACTTTTTTCAGTTTATGAAAAAGCCTAAATATGCTTGCAAATAGAGCTAAACAATGAAGCAAAATAAGGCTACAAAGAGGGAAATAGAGACTTACCCTTGTAGAGAAGAAGGCCAGCAGTTTCTGGACCAAAATAGGAACTCTTCAACCTCTAAAAATGAGCTCCTAGGTGCTTAGGTTGACCATGAAGGTGTTGTGCTTAGAGGTGTAGTGCAATGGGGCCAAGAACTAGGAGTTTTGGACACCAAAATAGAGAGATGTATGGAGATAGGTGTATGTATGCCTTGGTCAAAAAATCTAAACCTTTGCTAATGAGGGAGAGGGTTTCTCTTATAGAAGAACAAAGGTCCAAGCTTCTCTTAGAAGCTTTAGCAAAAGGGCCAAGCTTCTCTTAGAAGCTAAAGCAAAAAGGGTCAAGCTTCTTGAGAAAGTTAGAGCAAAGGGGTCAAGCTTCCTCAAGAAGCTAAGAAAGGTTCAAGCTTCTCTTAGAAGCTTGGAGCAAAAGGTCAAGCTTCTTGGAGAAGCTAAAAATGGTCAAAAGGTTCAAGCTTCCTCAAGAAGCTAAAAAAAAGGTCAAAAGGTTCAAGTTTCCTCAAAAAGCTAAAAAAGGGTTCAAAAGGTCAAGCTTCCTTGAGAAGCTAAAAAAGAAAGGGGGTCAAAAGGTTCAAGCTAAAATAGACTCGGGAAGATGGGCACCGATAATGCATAGCCGGGTGCGCGGTCGGGCACCTCGAAAACAGGCTGTTAAGAACCAAGAGTGGCGTATGACCACAAAGGTGGTCTTCCAGGCCACAGTGTCCCTCTAGAGAGAGGAAACAAGGTGTGTGCCAAAAATCGGAGTAAACGGAGAAAGTTAAGCTGTCCCGAACTGAGGCGCACGGCCGACGGCTCCGAAAAATCGGAAACTGATCTCCAAACGGGAACAGTGGTCTACGACCACAAAAAATAGCCTACGGCCACTAAGAGATGGTCTACAAGACCTCTCCCTCCCTTCGAGAATAGAAAATAGAACCTGGTTTGCAAACCGAGGCGAAGCACAGAAGGGTCCCGAAGTCTGGAGGCAAGGCTCTCAGCCAAGACTCCGTAACCTCAGAGCGAGCACAACATGCGCAATCATTGAGCGCTCAGTCGATGATGTCTGAGTCTTAAGATCGGTCAAAAATAGGGTGTCTACAACCACATTTGCATGGAATGAAAATGGAGTTGAATTTGAAACCAAAAAATGAAAACTTGTATTGGCACGATGTTCTTAATTGGGTAATGAGTCAACCAATGACCAAAATACAAAATATAACTCGATAAACAAAGCAGAAACAGCTCAAACACAGCTATGCGCACTTTCTAAAACCAAAAGACTTAAAACAATACCTCAAAACACAAAGACCAAGACAAAACCAGGCTGCCAAATCTGCCAGACCCACAAATGGATGATAGGCCAGAAAAAGTGGGTGGCCGGCCACTAAAAGTGGGTTGCCGGCCACTTGTGATGAATCCACCAGACAGTTGACAGCTGGCCACCACTCACAGCCTTTTCTTCTACAAAAGGTCTTTCTTCATGATTTCTTCAACAGAACCTCATTTTTGTTGTTGTTTCTTCCACAAATGGAGATATTTCTTTCCCAGAAGCTCACGAATTGGATAACCACTTTAGATGGCACAGAAAAGGTAATTTTTTTAGGTTTCGACATAAACGCACTTTTTTCGTTAAGCCATACTCCACTTTGCTTTATGTTCCTCCATGTCGCGGCCCAATGTTGGGACCCAATTATGCATGTATTTCACTTCGAAACACAGGAAATGTGCCCGACTCTAGAAGAATTTTGAGCATTGATGCAAACCCGACGCGATGAGGAAATCATGTCTCAACCTCGTTTTGGTCATGCCCAGGCTTTGGGACGAATGTGTGGACTCACTTTGCACGAAACTTGATCTTTGGTCCACGACAGAGAGCTAGATATACCCAGCTTGATTCATTGATTTTCTAACATCGGCGATAGAGGCGACCCTCTCTGGCAAGGTTTTTGGCAACATGCCCTCTATTTATGTATGCTTGCGCATTTCCTTCTCGCCCCTAGTTATGGGAAAACTACCATTCGGTTGATCGAAGTGGCCGAATGTCTGAAAAAAGGTAAGAGTTATATCGACTTGGCATTGGTCGAGACCCTGATGGGCTTAGATGCTTTTCATCAATGAGAGACCACCAGGTTTGCGGGGAGTCCACTACCTCTTTAGGTATTGTTTCCCACCCTTTCTGATATATGCCTCGACATCACTCAGTACTCATGCTCTATTTTCTCTTAAAGCCCTTTCTTTACTTTTCTTTCCACGCATATCTCTCTATTCTTCAATCTCTCTTATTTTTCATCTCTTCTCAGGTATGGCTCATGGATAAGATGAAGGTGGTGGACCCTTGCCCCGAGTATTCAGTTCGAGCTTATTTCTTCCGCCAACGACTAGTGGACTTTCCCAATGAGGGATGGTGGTGCAATTGGATGTGCAGCAGGTTTGCAGCTGACATAGCTTGGCATTGCCCCTGGCTCAATCTGACTGAGATTAGTTACAGCATGGCTAAGCAACCTAGCATATAGTTGATCGGCCTCACGCACTGCGTGTTCTACTTTCCCTTCCGGCTCAGACGCCAATTCGGGCATGATCAAACATACCTAGAGAAGGGGGTAGAATATGTGACGATCCCGATTTTGACCTAGTCAACTTACGGGGATCAAGCTTGGACCATTTTGAGGTCAGTTTTTGTGGACGACATCTTGATTTATTCAACCTCTGAAGAGGAACACGAGACTCACTTGTGGGTAGTGCTGGGTTTACTTAGTGAGCACCAATTGTATGCCAAATCTGAAAAAAGCGAGTTTTGGTTAACAGAGGTGAAGTTTTTGGGGCATGTAGTGTCTAGAGAAGGAGTGACTGTGGACCCCTCAAAGATAGATGCTGTACAGGATTGGGAACAACCCAAGAATGTTTTTGAAAACCGGAGTTTCTTGGGATTAGCGGGATATTATCGACGTTTTGTAAGGGACTTCTCTAGACTAGTTGCACCTTTGACTAGGTTGACTAGAAAGGATATCAAATTTGTTTGAAGTGAGGCTTGCGAAAAGTCATTCCAAAAGTTTAAGACTAGATTGACTACCGCACCGGTTTTGATAATTCCGGAAAGCGGTTTGAATTACACTATCTACTGTGATCCGTCCGGAGATGGACTTGGTTGTGTCTTGATGCAAGAGGGAAAAGTTGTGGCCTACGGTTCATGAAAATTGAAAACTCATGAGAAAAATTATCCCACACATGATCTAGAATTAGCAGTGGTGATTTTTGCTTTGAAATTTTGGAGGCATTACTTGTATGGTGAGAAGTTTGAGGTTTTCTCCAATCATAAGAGTCTAAAGTATTTGTTTTCTCAAAAAACTTGAATTTATGACAACAGAGGTGGATGGAATTCATGGAGGATTATGACTTTGAGTTACACTATCATCCGGGGAAGGCCAATGTGGTGGCCGATGCTTTGAGTCGAAAATCTGTGAGTAATTTGGCAAGTGTGGCCATTCAAGAATGGGATATGCTAGATATTATTGGCAAGTTTGATTTGCACTTGGGTGAGTCCGAAGAGAGTGCTACCTTGTTTACTTTGAATGCTCAACCTACCTTGGTTAGTAAGGTCATAGAGGCACAACGAGGAGACCGTGATGTGGAATCAATCCGTGTTAAGATTTCCAATGGAAAGAAAGAAGAAGGTTTGAACGTTCACTCGGATTTGAGTGTATGTTACCTAGACTGTTTGTTTGTACCAAAATCTTGTAGAGAGGAAGTACTTCGGGAGTTCCATCACTCACTCCTTGCAGTACACCTGGGAGGCACTAAAATGTATCATGATCTTAGTCGTCAGTTTTGGTGGAGGGGTATGAAACGGGATGTTGCTTTATTTGTATCGAAGTGCCTTACTTGTCAACAAGTGAAGGCCAAACACCAAAGACCAGCGGGGTTGTTACAACCCTTACTGATAGCCGAGTGGAAATGAGAGCGTATTACCATGGATTTTGTAGTTGGGCTTCCTAGAACACAACGAGGCAATGGCACCGTTTGGGTGATTGTTGATAGGTTAACTAAGTCTACACATTTCATTCCGATGTGCACCAGCGACTCAGTTGAACACTTGGCAGAGTTGTCCATTAGAGAGATAGTTCGACTTCATGGAGTCCCTGTGACTATTGTGTTGGATAGGGATCCTCGTTTTACTACCCGGTTATGGCAAAGCCTTCAAGAGGCGTTGGGAACTAAGTTGACTCTTGGCATTGCTTATCACCCTCAAATCAATAGACAGTCAGAACGTACTATTCAGATTTTTGAGGACATGCTTAGAGCTTGTGTCCTTGATTTTAAGGAGCCTTGGGAAAGGCACTTACCATTGATTGAGTTTGCTTACAACAATAGTTACCAAGCTAGTATTGGGATGGCACTATTTGAGGCCTTGTATGGCTGACCTTATAGATCACCGGTTTGTTGGGCCGAAGTGGGTGATACACCATTACTGGGTCCGGAAAGTGTTAGAGAGACAACCGGGAAAGTTGTTCTCATTCGGAAGAGGTTAGCTACGGCCCAAAGCCGACAAAAGAGTTACGCCGATAAGAGGAGACGACCTTTATCTTTTGCAGTTGGTGACCATGTGTTTCTAAAAATCTCACCAAGGCAGGGTTTGATGAGATTTGGTAAGAGTGGCAAATTATCTCTAAGGTTCATTGGGCCTTTTGACATCTTAGAGCGAATTGGGGAAGTGGCATACCGGTTAGCTTTACCGCCACAACTTTCGGAAGTTCACAACGTGTTTCATGTAGCTATGCTTAGGAAGTATGAACCCGACCCTTCTCATGTGCTTGATTGGGTTAACTTGGAGGTAAATGTGGATGCCTCTTACGAAGAACGACCGGTTCATATATTAGATACCCGGGAGCAAGCGCTACGGGGCAAAACTATACCGTTGGTAAAGATGTTGTGGAGACACCATAAGGTTGAAGAAGCGACATGGGAACGGGAGGCGGAAGTTCGCTCTAAGTATCCGGATTTGTTTGAAAATGCTTAAGTTGTTTTTCCTTGTAATATTCCCCAGTGTTTAAAGGAAATGTGTTCAAATTGTTGACCACATGTTGTTATGTATGTTGTTATGTTAAGCATGAAGTAGTTACGGATTGTCATTTCTTTGCTTCATGTTTAGGTTGATGTGGACGGTTGTTGTTAATGAGATAACCATGGTGGAAATGGCCACAAAAAAAAAATTTGATTGAGAGTTAATATTGTGATTTTTAAAATGAAATAGCGTGGTTTTGATCGCTAGAAACCCCCTTTGTTTGGGTAGTTTGATTTGAAATTTCGGGGACGAAATTCCTTAAGGGGGGGAGGTTGTAGCGATCCGGATTTTTGACCCGGTCAACTTACGGGGGTCAAGCTGACGGTCAGCTCGCCGAAAGCAAAAATGCAAAATGCATTCGAAATTTCTTACGGGAAAGTATATTTCACGGTCAAGTGGACTATGTTATATCAGTCTGTAAGCAGAGATTTCAGATCACTTTTTCAGTTCTCTCTCTCTCTCTAATACTCTCCAAAATTTCCATATCTAGAGCCTCTCTCTAGAAGTCATCTTCTCTCTTTGATTCCTTCAAATCCGTTGCGAGTTAGACCGAAGTTCTTCATCAAAGTTGTGTAACTTCTTGAGGGTTTCATTATGTGCGGTGGAGATCGAGTTTCGACATCGTAAATTTTGGGATTTCATCTCATTTCTTCTTCAAAACTTGAGGTAGGGATTTTCTTAGAATTATATATATATATATATATTTGCAAGATCTATATGATTTTCGAAATCATCTTTTGATAGCTTTGAAAATTGATTATTGATTCAAGAAATTGAGCGATTTTAAAAGTGGGTTTGTCTCTTGTTCTTTTAAAATCATCTTTATGGGTTTTGATCTTCGTTGATTGAAGAAAATATGATTTTGAAAAGTTTTTTTCAAAAGATTTGAGTTGTATAGTTTTGGTGAGAAAACCTAGAATTTGAGATTTTTTTTTTTTTTAGACTGAAAATCCATAAATGATATTGTTATATTTATTTTGTGTGTCAAAATAAATGGATGTTTGGAAATTTTCTTATTTATATTTATATAAATGATGAATTTCAGAGAATATGAGAATTATTGTTCATTTTGGAAATTATTGTTCAAAACGTTAAAATAGTCTTGAAATAACTAATTGTTGAGGATACTTAAGAAGATGGAATTGTGTTATTCCTTGGATGATAAATTAGAATAAAAGTATTTATATTCATCTTATGTTATTGGCATATCAATTCATTTGATTACATTAAACTTTAAAAGTTGATTTGAAAACTTGCATTGAGAAAAGAATGTTAAGAAACATGTTTTCATGGAATGGTTTTGGGGTAAATACGTTGGTAAGTCTTGATAGGTGGTGTAGATGATATTGAATAAGTTGGCCTGAGAGTCCGAGGTGAAAGACCGAAAACTCGCGTGGATAGGTGTCGAGCCTTCCGGTTAATACCGGTAAAATGACAAATTGGTAGTACTTGTATAGTCTACTTGCAGACACCGACCTAGGGATTACCAGAGTCGTATTTACCGCTCTTGAAATGAATTGTTAAGTTTTAAAGAATTGAAATTGCATGACATTATTGAGCATGAGGGTTTTCAAAGATGAAGATGTGATTTTCTTTCAAAAGAGCATAAGATGGCATGTGCATTTCATCTCTTGAGACTTGTATAAAATGTATATACTTTGTTAAGGATTTCCTACTGGGCTTTATCCTCACCCTACGAGATTTTTGTGTAGGAAAAGATGTGGTGATGCCGCCTAACTAAAGGTGAGGAAATGTGTGTTGAGAGTACGAGACTCTCATTTTGCTGTGATTGTGTGTAAGCCAAGGGCTGTATATGTGTGGGTTTGAATAACCGTTTTATGTAACCAGGCTCAAGACTTAAAAACTTGTAAACCCTTGGGGGTATTTATTTGTTTATTTACTTGTTATTGGATTAATGTATTATTACATGAAGAACTATTGTATCATGTAATGTAAATTTGGAGATTTATATTCAGTTTTTCTTGAAAGAGCCATGATTGTTGTATTATCATTTAGGTTAGAAATTTAGGGCGTTACAGAATACGCGACTTCATTCTCGATTCGTGCTTCACACTTTACTCGGTACCTCACTGCCTAGAGGACGAAGGAGCTTTTAGCCCTTGCCCCCAGTTTCAGTTATGCCCTTTCTAGCGAGTGTTTGGCTTGGCTCGAGGATGAGGCACAAGCTAGGCCCACTATGGCTACAAAAGCTTCCGCAAGCACGAGTAGAGGACGTCGGAGCACTTGACTCGCCCATGCCCCTAGTTTATTGCTTTGACCTTTCTTTTCAAGTTTTATGATATAAAAGCAACTTTGATTTGTACCAGAGAGTTGGAGAATGTACTTCATGTTGAAATCAATGGAATTAAAGTTGTAAGCACTAAAAATTTTCCTTTTGGTCCAAAAATGGTCTAAGTTGTAAAAGGTAAAATTTTGAACAAAATCAACTTTTATTAAAACTTTTCAAAACCATTTCGAAAATGATCACTACCTGACACGCACAGAATGGCTCCTTAAGATATACAACCCCAAATCGGAAAATCATAACTACCTCTGATTGAATACCACTACTACTCTGCATTGTAACTAGCTTTTCTTTCCAAAATGAAGATCACAACCAAACTAACAAATGATAAAAAAAATGGCCTGATCAGAAAAACGGACAAGACAATTGAGTTGGAGATAGTTACGGCCGAACTTCAAGATAAAGTTGCCTACGTATCCCAAAGATAGGAATCAAGCCTTACATAGTTCGGTTGAGGTTCACTCGAGTATTAACTCTCTCCTTTTGCGCTCTCACTTTTGCCAAAATTGCCCTTTAGGGTTTGCAACCTTACGAGCTTAGTTTTTCTTTATTTCTAATTTTTCATGCTCTAACTTTTGCCTAGGTCGCCTTTTCGGGTTTTCGGCCTAGCGAACCTCTCAGGGGTAGTATTTCTTCAAGTTGTCCATATTGATCGGCAGTGAAAATTCCAGACCATCTAGGTCCATGAAAATAACTGCCCCTCCTGACCAAATAGCTTTGATGATGTAAGGACCAGTCCAATTGGGTCTGAACTTGCCCCTAGGGTCATGGATGGGAGCTCAGTTGTCTTTTAACACTATGTCTCCCTCTTTGAGATTCCTAGACTTAACTTTCTTGTTAAAAACCCTGGCAATTCTGCACTGGTAGCCCTGAACATGATACAATGCCTTTAGCCTCCTCTCATCAAACAGCATTAACTCCTCAAATCTGCTCTGTTGCCAGTCCGCCTCCGCTATCTGACACTCAGCCATAAATCACAACGACGGGACTTCAATTTCAATTGGCAAAACGACTTCCATTCCATATATGAGAGAATAAGGGGTAACCCCTGTAGACGTCCAGATTGAGGTTCTGTAGCCCCAGAGTGCGAATGGCAATTTATCCGATCAGTCTCTGTAGGTCTCAACCATCTTCTGCAAGATATTCTTGATATTCTTATTGGCGGCTTCAACATCTCTATTGGTTTGTGGCCTATATGTGGATGACTTATGAAAAGTCACGTTATATTTCTCCAACAAGTTAATCACCTGTTTCTTAAAGTGCGAGCCGTTATCTGATATGATCTCATTTGGGACCCCGTACTGGCAAATGATATTGTTTCTGATAAATTTGGCCACATACGATGCCTTCAATACGGCATAGAACTGAGCTTCCACCCACTTTGTAAAATAATCAATCACCACCAAGATATATTCATGTCCATTTGACCCTTTTGGCGAGACAGCACCGATAACATCAATTTCCCAGACTAAGAAAAGCCATGGCGAAGTCATGTTATAGAGCTTTGACGGCCGAATATTCATGCGATTGGCATGAATTTGACATTTGTGGCATCGCCGCACAAAACCAATACAATCCTCTTCTACGGTAGACCAGTAATAACCTTGTCTGAGGATCTTCCGAGCTAACATCATACCATTCATATGCGCCCCTTATTCTCTGCTGTGGATAGCCTCCATAAGGCGCTTCGATTCCTCTTCTTCCACACACAGTTTATGCATTCCCAGATGACCTCTTTTATACATCTTACCCCTACAAATGATAAATTGGATGACCATACGCTGTATTCCCTATTTGTCCTTGGCATTTACCCCTAGTGGATACATTTCCTTTTCTAGAAAGTTCCAAATATCATAATACCAAGGGTTTTTGTCTTACACTTCATCTATCATGGCAATAGTTTCATAAGCCGGCGTGTATTTCTATTCGATGATAATCGAACGCATCTGAACCGTAAATACGATGTCTACCATAGAAGATAAAGTTGCTAAAGCATCAACAAACCTGTTATTCTCTCTCAGTAGATACGTGAATGTCAACTTTTCAAACCACGGAATCAGAATATCCAAGGTCTGATGGTAAATCTTCATCTTCTCTTGTTTGACTTTCCAGTCTCCATTTGCTTGAGAAACAACCAAGTTTGAGTCCCCGATGAAATCCAACCTTATTACCCCTAGTTCTAGGGCGGCTTCTAAACCAGCAATACACGCTTCATATTCTAATTCATTGTTGGATACCTTGAACCGGAGTTTAAAGGCTAAAGGTATATAGGAGTCGTCGGGTGCTATCAACAACACACTTATCCCATAACTGTATTGATTAGACGCTCCATCAAAGTACATCGCCCAAGTTTCCTCTTCAACTTGCAAAATGTCTTCATCTGGGAATAAGTATTCCACTACCTCATCTCCTTCTACCGGGTGGTCTGCCAGGAACTCCGCTATAGCTCTTCCCTTGACCGACTTGCGGGTGACATATTTGAGATCAAATTCGGAGAGAAGAAGCAACCAATGAGCCAGCCTGCCTGTAAGCACTGGTTTCTCAAAGAGATATTTGATGGGATCTAATCTCAAAACCAAGATTACAGAGTGAGCTAACAAGTAGTGCCTTAACTTCCTGGTAGCCCATACCAAGGCTAGGCAAGCTTTCTTTACAGGAGTGTACTGGGTCTCGTAGTCTAGCATTTTCTTGCTCAAGTAGTAGATGGCTTTTTTCACCTTATCTTCAGATTCCTGAGCGAGCATGCATCCCATGGTCACGTCTATTACTGACAATTACAAAATCAAAGGCTTTCCTGGCTCTGGCAGGGACAACACAGGCGGATTCTGGAGGTACTGCTTAACCTATTCAAAGGCAAACTGACATTGATCATCCTATCGGAATTTCTTCCCTTTCTTCAAGAGAGCAAATAGTGGTTCACAAGTCAAGGTTAAATTGGAAATAAACCGTCTTATAAATTACACTTTACCCAAAAAGCCACGCACTTGCTTTTCAGTCCTTGGTGGTGGCATTTCTAAAATGGCCTTAATTTTGGAAGGATCTACTTCAATTCTTCTCTGTGTGATTAGAAAGCCTAGTATTTTTCCTATCGTTACCCCGAAAGTGCATTTCTGTGGGTTTAATCTCAATCTGTATTCCCTGATCCGTTGAAAGAATTTCTCCAAGGTGGTGTAGTGGCCCTCTCGTTCTTTGGACTTGACAATCATGCCATCTACATACACCTCAACCTCTTTGTGGATCATGTCATGTAGAATGGTGGTTGCGGCCCTCTGATAGGTAGCTCTAGCATTTTTCAAACCAAACGGCATAACCCGGTAACAGTAGGTACCCCACGGGGTGGTGAATGAGGTTTTCTCTCTGTCCTCAGGTGCCATCAGAATCTGGTTGTACCCGGAAAACCCATTCATAAATGATAGCAATGCATGGCACGCAGTGAAATCCATTAACTCATCAATATACGGTAAAGGAGAGTCATTCTTCGGACTAGCTCTATTCAAGTCCCTAAAGTCAACACACACCCAAATTCTACCATCCTTCTTCGGCACTAGGACAATGTTGGCCAACCAAGTCGAGTACTCAGATACGAACAAGAAACCTGCCTCGATTTGCTTGGTGACCTCTTCCTAGATTTTCAGCGCCCAATCCAGATGAATTCTACGCAACTTCTACTTGACTGGTTGAGCCTCGGGGTCAAGAGGGATCTAATGCTGTACAATCTCAGGATCGATTCTAGGCTTGTCTTCATAGGACCACGCAAAAACATCTTTGAAATCTTTTAACAAAGCAATTAAACACTCATGCTCCTCCAAAAACAACATGGACCCAATCTGAACCAGGCACGGATCCTTCTTAATACCCACATTAATGGAAATGATTTCATTAGCACAAGTTTAGCAAACCTCTCATTCTCTCGATTAATCAAGTTTTTCAAAGCCAGAGGAATTTCTTCCCCTTCGTTTTCATTAAAATTCTAAAAATCTTGATCAATACAATAAACCAACGGCATAGAAAAGTAAACAGAATCTGCAGAGTTCTCATTCAAAAGGTCTAGATCTTCAGTTATAGACTCAAAAGAAAAGTTGAATGAAGACCTAGACAGGACTTTGGTATCCGGGTTCCCACCTTGAGAAATACCAGACTCAGACCCAAAAGAACTTGAACTTGATCCCGACCCCACAAACTCAGTGGAATCAGATTCTAGCTCATCACCCAATTCAGAACTGGATAGATAGCCTTCCTCCAACTGCCAGGTAAGATATGGTGCCCCTAATGCATCCAGAATGCCACTGGTTGGGTTCACACCCGGTTCTTCCCCGATCATGGCGATAGTAAAGCTATCCCCCAAGTTCTCTAGGTCGGCCGTGGGATCTGTCAGGAGACTAGCCAGTGCTGCCCCTACTCCAGGTTCGCTGCCATCTAAGTCACCTTCCATGCTCTGTTCAACTTTGATGCTTGGTTCAGCCCTTTCTTCATCATCATTGTCCTACAGCTAATGATCAAAGAAGATCTCGAACCCAGGGACACGTTGCTTCAAGGAATTTATCCAAGGCTCAGGAAAGCCACAAAAAGGAAAATCTTCTCATTTCCGAACAAAACGGCCATTCAGCGTCCCCTGGATTGGCCTGTAGATGAGTTCAAAACATTTTTCAGCTTGCTTGGCCTTGGTTCGGCCTCTCATTTCCTCTCTCTTTCTGATCTAGTCCTCTTTTGGGCACATAGCCCAGTGCAAAGGCATGTGGGTTATATGGCACATCTGTCAGTGCTACAACACCTTTCTGATCACTTCTTTCGAGCCCTATTCCTAGAACGTGCTGCAGTTTGTTTATGAAGTAGATAGACTGGACACTGATGTACATGCGTTCGTCTGCGACCAGAATGGTCTATACTACCCGGACTTCAGCCAAAGTGAATCCCGAGAGAAATACATCCTCCTCGCCATAGTTGATCTCTAGCACTGGCGTAGTCACCTGTAGCGGGGGATGGATAGATGAATTCCCAAAAACAATTGTCACTCCTCCCTTATGAGGGTACTTCAACATTTGATGGAAAGTGGAAGAGACAGCCTTCATATGGTGCAACCAGGGCCTCTCTAACAGCAAATTGAAGGTAGCCGGCACATCCAAGACATGAAACTCGACCTCTTGCTCAACTGGGCCCACCTGGACTCTGACTTGCACTGTGCCCAAGACTTTTTTTACTTGTGTTATCATACGCCCATATTACTTGGGCCATGGGAACAAAGTCTACTGGTTTGAAGCCAATTGCATAGGCAGTACGAGAAGGACAGACATTAATGGCCGAACCGACATCTACCAACACCACCGGCACCCATTTCTCCTTGCATTCCACAGATATGTACAATGGTTTATTATGAGCCGAGCCCTCCGACGGCAGCTCTTTGTTAGAGAAAGTAAGCGTTGGCCAGGCACCCCTTGGAAAGACCAAACCCACAAGCTACTCAGGCATCATGTCAATGGACAATTTAGCCTTGTCCATTGCCGACAATACTGTCTGTCAGTGTACTCATGAGGCCATGAGAAGACCCTAGATGGAGATGTCAGCTTGAATTTTCTTAAGCTGTTTCAATACTGCCTTTTCTTCTAGTTGTTTCTCCTTCTGTTTCTCGGCCTCTTTGTCCTTTCTAGATGCCTTTCCTTGATCCAGGTGAGGTGGCTTAAAATACCGTCCACTTCTTGTCAGATGGTTTATTTCCTCGGCATACCACGTATTGTCCAGAACGCATTCGCCCTAGTTTTCATCTGTATAGGCTAGATGCAAATCATTATCGTCCCACCATTCGCCTTCAACGGCCGACAAACAGTTGTCTGGCTGTGCTTGTATCACCTTTACATCATAGGTGTCCCCCACAGGGTGTTTTGAATTTACCATTTCCCGGCTGTCTTCAATTCTTTCTCATTCAAACTGCTTTAACGCAACTTCCTGTTCAGTATCTATGGTGCTCACAACGCCCACTTCCTAGGGTGGGTTTTCCACACCAGTGCTCAGTAGCTTTCCTTTCTCATCAGCCCTTCCGACTACTACAGTTATCTCTACTTCTTTTCCCTCTTGTTTCATTCCAGTTTTTTCTTCCTTATCTAGCTCATCACTCAGCCATCCAATGTTGTAAATTGATTTGTTTAGGTCGAACCACCCAATCTGTACATCTCCCTGATCTTGCTCATCAAAGAACTGCAGATTATTCAAATTCTCTTTGAGATCTATCAAATCATCTAATCCCTGGCTTAGGCCATCTTCCCTGACCACATTGATGTCTACCAAGGTTGGCAGCACCAATTTAGGCTTGATTTGACTAGTTGACATGATATAGCAACTTGGATTATACACTCTATCAGATAAGACCACAAGACACTCTAGCAGCGGACTAGTACCTTCCTCCAAGGTCGACTCCCCTTCCACTGTAAGTCTTATCACCACAGGCTTGGGTTGAGGGTTGGACATGTCCATCATGCACAAATCTGTGCCTTCCGAAGACAACGTCAGTTTTGGTAGGTGGAAGGAAGTAATATATATGTTGGGGTCATAAGAGGTGGCCAGTGTATGGATCATGTTAAGATTTCAAAGTGGGGGGACTTGGTTATGGACTAGGAGTGGATTTGTGGTTACATTCAGTTTTTGAGGTGGAGCGATCACCTTGTTGTCAATGAGATCTTGAATCTTATGACGCAATCAAAAACACCAGTCGGTGTCATGACCATACTGTTGGTGAAACACACAGTATTTTGTGGGGTTGTGTTTGGGTGGGAGAGGATCAAGAAGTGGGCGAGGTTCTAAGAATTTGAGGTGCCCTTTTTTTACTAGCACCTTCATGGCTTGAGAGAGGGTCATGTAAAGTTGGTTAAAAGTCCTCTAGGATAGGGTAGGGTTGGACGATGTTTATGAGCTTGTGTTGGCAAAAGGGTGTAGACACCCCATTTTTGACCGCCCTTAAGACTTGGGCGTCGCTAATTGCTTACTCGGTAGAGAAATGTGTACAGGGCAAAGGTTCAATTTCTTCGACAAGGAGAGGGTCAAATCTCAACTTCATACCCCTTTTGGACCAAAACAATCTTGATCAAAAGATTTTAGATCTTAAAGCCCTTTCTTTCAAAATATTTTTGAAATAAAGTTCCTACAATGTTCCGAGGCTCACATTTTGTTAAATGTCGTGTTTTTCGGTAAACCGAGCCAGGACAAAGTGGAAATGAATGAAAAAGAGATGGAATCTTTGAAAAATCTTTCAAAACACCTTGCTTAGGGGTTTGAAGTTGAAGAAAAGAGGAGAAGAGGGAAGAAATCCAGTTGGGGGAGAAAATGGGCATGAACCGTTAAGAAAGAGTCGAGCAGCCCTCGCTGAATCGGGCCTATTCATTTGCATACTTGGATTGCAGCTATAAGGCCACCACCATTGGAAAGCTTACTTTCGGGGCTTCATTTTGCACTCAATAATCTCCTAAAGCCAAGTCCAAACAGGGGAGATATAGTTAGTTGAAGTAGGACATCAATCCGGTTGGACTGAATCTACGCGGCTTCACCAAAACAGGCATAACTTTTTGCACAGTTGGAATTTTAATACAAGGCTAGCGCCATTGGAAAGCTAACTTCTGGGGCTTTATCATAGGGGATAGCTGACCACCTTGGACCTTTTGACCTAGTCGGCTGACCAAGTTAAGTGGTCGGCCGACCACTTGAACTGGTCGGCCAGCTCTCTGCAGCTTTGTCTCTGTGAGTTGGTTCCAACTGTGCCAGCTGGAGGGCACAGACTGGATCCTCCATACACGTATGAAGGATCTTTGGCCTTGATTCTTGGCTTCTTGGAGAAGCTTTGGTCTCCTTGGTCTATAAAGGAAGCCCTCTCTCTCCATTGCAAGGGTTCAGAATTTTGTGGAAGGCTCCAAGCTTGTATCTCTCTATATCTCTACATCCAAGCTCCAAAACTCCCTTGTTCTTGGCCTATTGCATACCACCTCCTAGCACAACCCCTCCACCATCACTCTAAGCATCTTGGAGGCCATTTTCAAAGGCTAAGGGACTGGTTTTTGGGTCCAGAGGTTGCTGGTTCTTGCTGTGCCACAAGGGTAACCATTTTCTCCCTTTTTGAGCATCATTTTGATCCTTATTTTAGCCATACTTTCAGGCATATTTGAGCTTTGGTGTAAACTGAAAAAAGTCTTATTTTGAGCTTTTTACCAAGTTTGTTTAAGGTCATTTTTCTGTAGGGGGTCATCTACCCCCTTGCATGCTTGTTTTCACCTTATTTTGAGCCATGCATCTAGGCCTTTGAAGTGAGCTTTGTTTGGTCTTCTAGCCACTGAAATCCAGTAGATTTTTAGTGGCTAGAATACTGTTTTGAGCCCCAAAATCAGAGATGGGTGACCCTCTCACCCCTTGTCTTGTTTACTAGCATTGTTGGCCTAACAAAGGGGCCTATATTTACACACTTCTTAAGCATGTTTCAGGCCATTTTTGGTGGGTTTTAGGACCTGCATGACCTCTGTCTAGAGGTGGTTTTTCCATATTAGGTGTCCCTCTTGCATGTGTAGAGTAACCCTCTTCACAGCCTTTCAAAGGAGCCCTTGTGTGCATGCTTCCTAGCCTCATTTTAGGCCCTTTTCAGTGAGTTTTAGGGCCTTCATAATCTCTGTCCAAAGGTGGTTTTTCCATTTTGGATGTCCATTATGCATGTGTAGAATAACCCTCCTTTTGGTCTTTCAAAGGAACATATCATTCTTGCATGCATTGACCATGTTTCCATGAGTTTTTGGGCATTATTTGGCATGGAATACTTCTAACTTTTGCTGGTTTGGTGATTTCTTGATTGCCTTACATACTTGTAGTGCAAATCCTCTTTACTAGCTTACATTGCATGCTAGGTTGACCCTTGATTCTAGTACTTTTTGGCCATGCCTTGAACTGATTTTGCATATATTTTGGACTGCCTTAGCTCTGTTTTTGGGTATCATGGTCGAATGATGCTTGTTTTGCATGCTTGTAGTACAATATCCATGCCTAGCTTTGAGTTTTGAGGCCTATTGCATGCATATACTGAGATGTTTTCATGTTTTGGGGCCATTACACATCATATTTCAGAGCTTATATGTATGCCATATTCCACTCTTTAAATGCGTTTAAGAGTTATGCTTGAATGCCTCATTTACCGGCCATTGCATGAGCTTCATTTGAATGCATTCCGAGCCACCATCCCAACATATTTAGCCACTGATTTTGGTCTGCATAGGGACTGTTTGGGGTTGGTTTCATCATTTGAGCATTGTTTTGCATACCTTTAGTGTAACGCACTTCACTAGTTTCGGTATTCGGGCCATCTAGCATGTATCGTGTGAAGTGTTTGCATGTTTCAAGACCATCTTTTATGCCTTTTCAGAGCTGGATCATGTGCCATTCTATTCCATATTTCATCCTTTGCCATGTTTTGTTAGAGTTGCATGTTGTGCCTTAGGATCAGTCCTTTGCATTTGTGCATGATTGCATGTATTTCGGCTATCTCATTTTCATCATATGGCCACTGATTTGAGTGTGGCTGAGCCTCACCCATCTTGGTTTAAGTCCATCTTGCATTGTGTATGCCATTCTAGTCATAGCATTGCGCATGCCATGTAGTTCGTTGGATCGAGTATGCCATTTGATATTCGCATTGTGTGTCCTAATCACATGTTGTCATATTGTTACATAAGGTGTCTTGTATCGAATATGCCATGTAGTTCATAGCATTGTGTATGCTAGTAGCATGTTTGCATGTCATTCTCTGCATGTTTGCATCATTTAGTCGTATTGCATCTAGGTTGCATAGTCCGAGTCGCATTGTGCATGCCATGTATATTGCATTGTGTTTTGAATAGGGTTAGTCCAAACACGGGAAACAAGGGACGTTTCATACTCCAAGTTACGAAACGTGCCTCAATTCTCGGTCGCCGATACTCCAGATTACCCATGATGGAGTTTAGGCCATATTGTGTTTATGTGTGCATCCATTTCATATTGAGTCATGCAATTCGACTCCCCGGCCATCATGCATTGGGATGCGTGATTGGTGAAACGAGGATCAAGGACTACACTTCCTAGAGCTCATGCAATGACGGGGAGAGTGGTCATGCATACATATGTTGAAAATACTTTGACATGCCCCTTTCTTGCTCTCTGTTGCAACAAACCGGAAACCAAAGAAGACAAAAAGCGGTCAAACAAATTTCGGAGCTTTATGCAGATTCGGGACCGATGCAAACAGAGGCAAATCGAGGCATCGCGAGGAATTTCCCGACACGGCGACTCAAGCATGCATGTATCTTTCATCATTCGGAACATAGCTAAGGCGGTCCATAGATCTGCATACTAGTTTATTTCGTTTCTTAGTTAATTTGTTAATTAATTAGGGTTTTGTAATATTTAATTAGCTAGAGTAGTTAATTATTTATTCGGTCTGTATTATTTATTCGGACCCTCTGAGAAGGGCAATGTTGTAATAAGTGTGCGTGTGTGTGATGCATGTCTTCCAACCCCACGTCTTTCTCCCTTTTATTTACCAGCTGTAGACGTCCCCCGAACGCCCCGGGATGGTTAAGTCCCGTTCCGTTCATATTGGGGTCACTACAGTTCGGACTCGATTGTCACGGTTCTTAATCTTGAACCAAAGAGTCCAAATCCGACAAATCGTTTTGAAGAAAAACAGATTTTTTGAAAAGTAGTGCCAAACATGGACTGCTTTGCCAGATTACAGAGTCGCCACCTAAATATTTAAAATGGGAAATTTAGGAAACCCTGACTCGGTGCCGAAGGCCACATGTCCGTCATCACCAAAGTGGTCTTGGCTCGGGAGCTTGGGTACGATCGGGAAGGTCACTATATGAGCACCTTTCGCCCGTCCAAGACCTCTCTACTAACCGTGATATCGATTTTGAAAACATTACATGCTCTTGTTCCAATTATTAGCCTAGAATTACTATGTTATGCGACAAACAAGTATAGACTAGATTGCCTAATTCGGAAATAAACATTGCATATCCGTTTGTTTTGAAAACAGTTTGAAATTGCTACTCGCAAGTAGGCTAAAATACGGATTTCAACGAGTTATTCCAACTCAAGCAATCCAACCTCCACCCACAGGCATTCGAACAGTTTATCTCACATAAGCATTTAGCCACATGGTAAGCATACTGTCATGGCAACATTCACACGCATGTGGTATGCTGAAGCGTAAAATACTTACATCGTACTCCGTGCCAAAACAATAAACTAGTTAGCAAACGTGCATGTCCTAGTTCATGTTAAGTGGCTAATGCAACACAAGCAAGGATGCAATTTAGAGTAGGCTCGGCTAACCCTAAACATGGCATATGGAATGCTACAAATAACACGTATTCAATTTGGAATTGAAATACAATGCAGTTTGTATGATGTGCCGAGCCCGATGCATGTAAACAAATGCATGGATGTGCGCATGCATTGCATAAGGTATGCTAAAATAAACGTGCCCTAATCTACCATCGTAAGCAGGTAAATAAAAGGGAAGAAAGAAATGGGGATTGGAAGACATACACCCACTCACACACACTTATTACAATTATGCCCTCACACAGAGGGACCGAATAAATATTACAGTCCGAATAATAAATGAATTTAATTATTACAAAATTCTAATTACTTAATAAATTAAATAAATAAAAGAAAGGGGGCCTCAACCCTGCCTCGGGATGCGCGAATAATGCATGCTCGTTGCGACTTGCCCGGAAAAGCCTACACCGTGCCACTGCCACCTCTGTTTTTACTGCCCCGTCTCTCCAAAAAATACCAAAGTCCCAGGAAACCTTCCTTGTGTTCTGCTGAGTGCCACCGGCTGGAGGAAACTACCACCGGCTGCTTGTGGTGGCCACCGGCTGCAAAATAGTCTATCGGCCAGCAATACGTCTTGCGGTCGGCACCCTTTCCTGCCGGTCGGCACAAAATTCCTGCAGAAGACAGTTTGACAGCAACAGCAGGCAGCAGTGCATGGTATTGGATTTTTGAGCATATTTATGCATGGCCAATGCTTCCTATCATGAATGGGACTCAAGGAAACATGGCTCTTGGTTCTAGGGCTATCAATTGTGCACCTTGGTGCATGACAGCCTAAGATACCAAGGTTGCATTTCAATGTAAAAATGCATGCAACACAACAATGATAACTAAGTCCCTATCATGCCAAAGTCAAGGGCCTCAGTGACATGGGAATTGAGGTGTGTTTTGTCACTTGGAATACAAACACCCCTCATTTCCCACACTTGGTTTGACACCCCAAACCAAGTAATGAAATGCAATCCATGCAAACATGCATCAACAATGCAACATGACACAAAAGTGTAAGGCATGCCAAATGCTATGTAACACATCATGGGAAGTATACAATACTAAGCATGCACAATGCAAAGTGTGATACAAACATGAACACCTAAGGCAATAGGATTGTCTTATGTCAAGACCGTGTTGACTAAGCATGCAACACACATATACTAAACATGCAATGGTAGACTAAGCTACAATGGGGCAGCCCTCAAACCTCCCTAAAACAGTGGCAAAACATGCCCAAAATGATGACCAAAACTCATGCAAGCATGCAAGGCAATAGGCCCAAAACCAAGGGTACCAAAGAGAGTACCTTACTACCATTATCAAGGTCACTCATGGCATGCATCTAACAACCAAAAACAGACTTCTATCATGCAAAATGACACCCAAAACCCACATATGGCAGCCCCAAAATGTATTAATCATGCAAGCATACACAATGCCAATTCCTAGACATAAAAGGGGACGCCCTTGAAGCATGAAAATGGTCACATATGTAAACATACACACATGATTTATGGACTGAAATAGGGTCACAAATGATGCCAAATCATGAGGATGATCAATGTTGAACATGCTAGGAACCAAAATGCATGAGGCTTACAAGCCTAGAATACAAAACAACCATGTCAAGCACACTATACATGGCAAAATCAGTGGCTCACAGCCCTTATACATGGTAATATGATGTTAATACCCTTATGGAACCAAGCTAAAACATGCAAAGAACATGGCCTAGATGCATGGCATATTTCTAGGCATAAAAGAGCATTTCAAAGCAAGTATAAGAGGCATGTTAAGGGCTATAAATCTAACCTAAAACAGAGGCATAACACATTATATGGACCACAAATATGCTCTGAAATGAAGCCAAAACCAACCAAGCACACATGCTATTCTTTAGGCCAAGAACAAAGGCAAACGAAGGGCCAAGGGGGAGAGGGGTGTCCCTCCCCTATATGTGACCTAAAATCATCTTCCTCACCACTGAAAACCCACTAGTTTTCAGTGGTGAGAAGACCAAAAACACCAAGTAAGCAAAACTTCAAGAAAAGACACTAAAAGGACCAAAATAAGGCCTAAGGAGGTGAGTTTTCACTCAAACCAAAAAGTGACCTTAATGAATGTTCTTGAGCAAGTAAAAACAAGATTTTTTTATGTTATGTACAAAGCTTAAATCACAAAGCAAGAGGGGTAGAAACTAGTTGCAAGAATGGGGAAACTAAAGTAAAGAGTTTACCCTTGAAGATCCCTTGAAGAATAGGTGGTCCAGCCACTCTCTAGTGATCAAAGTCAGTCCAAAACTTCAACAAACAACCTCCCAAGTCTCTCAATCTCGAGCTAAGGTGTAATGGTGTGTGTAATGGTGCAAAAGTATGGTAAAACACACCTTTTAGGCTTAGAACACACACACACAAGGATGAGAGATGGTAAATATAGAGAGAGAGGTATATGAGCTCTGGTTTTTAGTCTCTCAAAGTGGCTAACCCTTAAGCCAAGAAGACAAGGCCTCCTCTTATAGAGGAGGCAATCTTGTAAGCTTAGCAACTAAGCAAACAAGAGGTTCATCCCTCCATACACGTGTATGGAGGGGAAGAGAGTGTGATACAGCTGCCTAAAAATATCTCCAAAAACAGCTGTAAAGTGGTCGGCAGGGCAAAATGGTCATTTTGCCAAAAAGTGTCACGCCCCAAACCCGCCCCTAAAAATTTGGGCATGACCCATTCGAAAATGGACACCAAACCTGATAAATATTATCTATGGGGCCTGGACGGAAGCATTTAATATCATACAATAGCATAAAATAATATCCATTGAGCTACCACTACTATGCCAGGATCACAGACAAAACATAATGCAGATAAATATACATTGACGTGCATCTGGAGATAGCTAAATACATATACATATACATCAAGCTTAATAATCACTTAGGGTATAAATTAAAACTTAGCAAAACTTCATAACTTGAACGGTCAACACCTAAGAATCTAGATACTCAAGGCTTGGCAACTGGTAACGGAAGCCACGGGTTAAGGTTGACCCCGTGTTGAGTGCCTCTGAAGCAGACATAAAATAAAGTGAGTCAAGCTCGGAATAATAGTACGTAAATCATGTAATGTTCAACTCAAACAATAAAATATATAAGCTGCAGTATATGATTAACTACATTCTCAGAAGATGTCTCAAACACACATGGGTCTAATTTCCTTAACAGAGCTTTAAGTCCCGCATGAGCAATACGTAATGGCCATATGCCTAAAATGACAGAACAGCCTATCAGCCCAGAAATAACAGAATAGCCTTTCGGCCGTAATGACCTTTTGACCCGTAACGACCTTCGCCCAACGCATAATTATGCACGATAACCTTTTAGCCCGTAACATACTACTATATGCGTATATCTTTTCAACATTTCATTCTCATTGAGTTCCAATCAACACATATGCTAATATCGTAACTGACGGAAATCAGAATGATATTAACGAACATTATGTTACAAAACATACATTGAATCAAACAGAAGTTAATATCATGTTATAGCATAGCACAACCGAAACAGTAATAGAAATAACTTTAGT
The DNA here is from genome assembly GCA_025200525.1 of Camellia lanceoleosa. Lineage (NCBI taxonomy): Eukaryota > Viridiplantae > Streptophyta > Magnoliopsida > Ericales > Theaceae > Camellia > Camellia lanceoleosa. The sequence continues at coordinate 52,966,122 of CM045762.1, read as the reverse complement.
TTTCTTAGAATACCAGTCTGCTTAACAAGGACAGAATAACCCACATTCTAACGTGAGTCTCATAATAATGTTAAACATTTACATGCGTATCATAGATTCTCAACGACTTCGGGTCTATGTGTAACACAATGGAACATTCTCAGTTTCATACAGATATTTGGTTTAAAGATAAACATAATTCCATTTATTCATTAAGAATTGCTTATAGATAATAGAGAATTATTATTCGTCATTGACAGAGCAGGGTCATTTCAAAGTCATACCGATGTATGCCAATCTTTCAACGTTCACATTGACTTTCAACCATCATAAATGTTTGTGTAACACTTACAAGAAACAGTATGCTAGTAATAATAATTATCGATGCTAAATAAAATGTATATCTTTGTACTATTACTCACAAAGCATTGGCGAAGCATTTATTCCTCCGGCGTGTCCTACACACATATGAAGTCTCACATTAATTCTTTAAATCATTTCCCCTAATTTTCCTTTCTCATTTTAACATGATTCACAAGACCTATAACAAGATTCATTCGTAATTTTTAACATTATTTCAAAACATCTTAGAAATCTAATTAAACTTGTTCACATATCATTCAACACCCCAATTTCATTATTTTACTTCCAATTTGGCCCAATTCATGGGTTATCAACATCAATCACTTAGGGTTTCAAGAAATAATGAAGATTGTCAACAAAAATTCCAACTTCTTAAATCACCACTTTATATTCCACCATTCTCAATAATTATACATTTAGGATTTACAATCCACCATTTTAACTCATCAATTTAACTCTCAACACCTTCAAACCCCAAAACCCCCCCCCCCCAACTCTTATACTATACACCACATGCTCCAAACATGGAAAATTCGCACTTTAATATAATGAAATACCACAAATCTATCTCTTAAGGTAAGTATTGAAGGGAATTAGAACCTCTACCTCAAGAACCAAGCAAGAAAACTAAGCTTTGAGAAGAATCCTTCACAATCCCGAATTCCAATCGGTTGAAAATATAGATCTTCAAGCCTTCTCCATCTTTGATGTAAGAACCATGGTAGATTGTTGATCAAAGTAGAGGAAATCAAGGATTTGGGGCTAGGGTTTCGGACTTAGGCAAAGAGGGAAGAAGAGGGGAAAAGAAAAATTGAAGAAATGATCTCAAAACCCGTTTTTTAAAGTTGCTGTCCGTAATTTCCGCTCGAGCGGACTGATTTCCGCTCGAGCGGACCTGCCCTCAGCACAGAACTCGAAACTTTGAACAGGTACAACTCTTCCATCCGGACTCCGTTTTAGGTCGTTCTTGTGTCCAAATTGAAGCCCGGGAAATAAGCTTTCCAATGATTCTAACCTCACATCCAAATTCAAAGTGTGGAAAAAGAAAAGGGCAAATGAGTGACGGTTGGTCGTAAACGAATTATTCAAATTAAGGTTTTTGGTCCAATCTCACTTTACCATCATCTTATCATCTCAATCAATACCCCAAAATAAGGTAAGAACATTTCAAATACACTAAGAAGATCATCAAAATGAGCCCTCATACTTCAGAATCAAGCTTAACCAGCGACTCCGCCGAGCGCCAACCTTCGCTCGGCGCAGACTAACAAAGTCATCCGCCGGCGGAGAATCACAACCGCTGTAATATCGCCGTCTGCAAAATTGCTGGGACCCCCAAAAGCCCGCTCGAGCGGCCACTCCTCCGCTCGAGCGGAGGAAAGAATTTCTGGGTCGTTACAAAAAGAGTGCCGACCGGCACAATATAGTGCCGATGGAAACAACAACCAGCCGGTGGCCTCTAGCCACTGCCGGTGGTGTGTAGGGATGCCTGAGAAGGCATTCCCTGCCCCTCCAAGGCAAAACACAAGTGTTTAGTGCAAAACCAGACACAAAACGGTCAAGTTCGGAGGTCCTGAGGCAGGGCGCGTAGCCAAGAACTCCGGGAACTCCAAACAAACACAAACATGGGTAATCACCGAGTGTTCAAGCGATGACGTCCAAGTCTTGAGGACGGTCAAAAATGGGGTGTCTACACCAGCTTATGATGGTTAGTTTTAGGGCACGTTTCAATTAGCATACTTATGCTCGCATGTTTACATCCATTTATCTGTCTTGCATGCACCGGGTTCGGCACATCATACTAACTGCATTGTATTTCAATTCTAAGTTGAATACATGTTATCTATTGCATTTCTTATGCCATGTTTAGAATAACCGAGCCTATCTTAGTTGCATTTTGCATGTGTTACATTAGCCATCTTAACATGAACGAGGATCATGGATTGATTACTAACTAGTTTCTGTTTTGGCTTGGAGTACTCGGTGAGTGTTTATGCTTTAGCATCCTTGCATGCGTGTGAGTGACTGCCATGATAGCATGCTTACTATGAGGCTATTTGCTTATGTGATATAACTGCCTGAATGCCTGTGGGTGGATGTTGGATTATCTGAATTGAAACAATTCATTGATTGCGAGTTTTAAGCCCACTAGATAGTGGCAAATCACCATGTTTTCTAACCCCACTTGAGGGTGGCAAAATTCGCATTTTAGCCTACTTGCGAGTAGCAAACCGCTTTCAAAAACAAACATGAAATGTTTTGTTCCAACTCAGGCGATCCAGTCTATACTTGTATGCTACGCGCATCACCTAGTAATTCTAGGCTAATAAAACCGGAATAAGAGCACATAATGTTTTTAAAACTCGATATCATGGTTAGTAGATGCCGATCTTTGATCGGGCAAGCGGGGGTGCTCACGAAGTGACCTTCCCCAATCGTACCCAAGTTCCCGAGCCAAGGCAACTTTGGTGATGACGGACACGTGGCCTTAGGCAACGAGTTAAATTTCCCCAAAATAAATATTTAGGTGGCGACTTTGTACCTGGCAAAGCAGTCCATGTTTGGCACTTCTTTCAAAAAAATCTGTTTTCAAAAACAACTTACGGATTTGGACTCTTTGATGATTCATCGGTCTTGCATTGCACTCTGCGAGATTAGATACAGGACCGTGACATTGAGTCCTGAACTGTAGTGAGCCCAATGAACAAAACGAGATTCCCTCTCGGGACATTCGGGGACATCTACAAAGGGTCAGCAGTCTTGGTTGTGATGACAATACTTACGTCTGACGACCTCGCAATTGTGCTACCACTTGCAACATTGAAACTGCGAACAAACGGCCTTTTTGTCGGCACCTTCTCATCTATAATAAGCCCCTATTTCATGGCGTCTTCGATTTGCACTCCCATGTCATGGAGTTCTGTAAATGTGAATAGATGTAGGATAATCATCTTTTATAGCAACTTGCCGTGTAGATTTCGGACAACCATCCTGATCTAATCTTTTTCAGAAGGCCTCGTGGTCATCATCGAGGCTTTAGCTCTCCATCTTGTCACAAATTCAGAGAAACCCTCCTTTGGCTCTTGGCGTGTTGCCTCGAGATCACGATTTGTGACCTCAATTTGAGTATTGTACGAATACTGCGTAATAAAAGCCTCTACCATCTCCTCCCAATTCTATTTGACAGAGTCTTCTAACTTAGCATACCAAATGGCTGTTATACTAGACATGGTGCGACCAAAGAGAGACAGCTTCTGTAGTCTAGTCGAGCCCATCAGCCGTAAGATATTAGAAAACAAACGCAAGTGGACCATCGAATCCTCGGAGCCGTCGAATCAATGAATGTGCAGCATTTTAAATCGATCTAGCAACTACAGAATCAGTATACCCGTCCTCTATGTCTGGGATGGAGTTAACCCCTTGTGCTCTTTTGAATAACTTTTCCAGTTTATTGACCTTGAGTATAGTTGGGTCAACCTTGAACTCGAACGGAGCCTCGGTCTGATAAACAGGGGTTTTGGAGGCTTGTGCTAGGATTGGCTCTGTTTGATTGCCCTGGTTTTCTTGGACATTGGCAGTATGAGCGATGGCTCTGGGTGCTAGGATACTCGTGGTAGGTGCATGGGATGTAGAGGTCGTAGCCGATTGTGGTTATGGTTGTTGTAGCCTAGTTATAACCTCGGCCTAGTTGGCCGCATCCTGCTTTAGGGTCTCAACTATCTGTTGCAGATGGTGTATCAGTTCTTCCACACTGACTGGGGGATATTGTGCCATTGGAATAGGTGATTGATCTCATACTGGGCTAAAAGTAGATGACCGTTCCCGAACCTGACTAGACATAGGTGAGTTGAGGGGTGACTGCTATAAAAACTGAACTGGTGAATTCTGCATGATTCTCATCCGTTTTGTAACTGGTAGGAGTAAGGTAAACACAGGTTGTCCCCGAACAAGATCCTCGACTTTACAAAGTCCTCTGACTCGGGTCTAGAGTACTTGGGGGATATCCGAACTTTCTGAAGCTATGGTTTTAAACTACCTAGCAAAAGAAATAAAACAAAATAGCAGTAATCAGAAACAGCCCAGTACCTCAACTAAGATGTTATCAACACAGACATGATCAAAGCTGTAGAATTGTACTCCACACTGAATTTTGCCCCCAAAAACAAATACCAAATTTGCAACTGCTATGCACATTCCTATACAGTTTCACTGTAAAGCACATACTAGTTAAAAGAGAACCAAAACACCTCTATGAGGGGGTAGGGTTATCCTGTCCTAATTTTGTCATGAACTAGGTTTCACTATTTCAATCAAGTGGTTTCACACAATCTAGCATTTCAGGTGAGCATCTTATCCTAGTTTGGATCAGTCACTATGGTTTTACTATATGCAGCTAGGCCAAATGGTCAAAGGGGGTACCTCAGCAAGACTACCGAATACACCTCTCACTCCTAACACCGAGAAGTGAAAAGATGATCAAATGGTATAGTGGTAGTCCAGATCCAAGGATTGTGTTCCCATCATGGCAGAGCCCATGACCGGTCAGCCTTTTGGAAAGCTTTTGGGCAAGCTTCCAGCAAACCGTCTAGGAATAGCAGATGGCAAACACAGTGACTTAAACGCATCAATGCAAATGCAATGCAAAGAACATATAAGTGTAGATAAAATTTCACACCACGAAGTTCGAGTCAAGTTCTCTAATTTCCCCAGCAAAGTCGCCAAAAACTGTAGTTCAACTTTTTGTACTCCTTTCAAATACGACTAGCCCTACAGTTCAGACTCCTGCGGTTCTGAATCTGATCTCACAAGTGCAATGTGAAATATATAAACACCAAAGAGTCCAAATCCGGCAAATCTTTTGAAAAATCAAGTTTGAATCAAAATGCCAAAAATGGACTGCTTTGCCAAATACAAAGTCGCCACCTATATATTTTTGAAAAATTTAAGAAACCCGAGACTCGTGCCAAAGGCCACTTATCCGCCATCACCAAAGTGTCTCGGTTCGGGAACTTAGGTATGAGAGGGGAAGGTCATGAATTGACCACCCCCCTCGCCCGATCAAAGATCGGCCTCTATTAATCATGGTGTGATTTTTATTTACATTATATGCTCTTATTATGATTATTAGGCTAGCATTACTATGTGTTGTACATAAGTATAGACTAATTTGTAAAAATTGGAACATTTTGATTCATGTTTGTTTTGAAAATTGTTTCGAATCTGTACCACTTAAAATAGTGATCGCATATGTACATTACTCAAATTGTTCCAACTCAAGAAATTAGCCTTCATTCACAGGCATTCAAGAGTTATATCAATTAAGCAATTAGCTTCATGGTAAGCATGTTAGACATGGCAACAATCACATGCATGCGATATGCTAAAACATAAAAATGCTCACCTAGTACTCCGAAGCGAGCCAAAGGAAACGAAAGAGTTAAAAAACATGCATGCTCCTAATTAATGCAACATGAAAAATGCAACACATGCAATATGTAACAAATAGGCTCGGCTACTAATTATGTCATGTGAATCAATTTGATAGCATGCGGTTTAAAGACGTATTCAGCGAAGCAATAAACGGAATGCTTTGTTTAGAATGATAAACCGAGCCTTATGCATGCAAGACAAGTGGATACAAACATGGAGTATACTAAAAGAAACATGATATTCTAAATTACCCATCATAAGCAAGTAAATAAAAGGGAGAAAGACATGGGGTTGGAAGATATACACATTATTACAAGTTTGACCCTCACACAAGAGGGTCCGAATGAATGGACTAGCTAATTAATTACCTAATTAACTAACTATTACAAACCCAAACGAAATAAATTAACTAAACTAGCTAATTAATTAATTAATTATTACAACAACAAATTAATTAACTATTATAGTGAATTAAATAATTACAATACAAAACCAACTAGCTATTCTAACTAATTAGTTACAAATTCGCTACTTTTACAACATCACTAATATTACAACAACACTTCACGGATCTCAAGAATCGATGGATGGCTCATGCATGAACGTGGATTTCTACCCAATAATGCTCTCCATTTTGCTACTAAAATGCCTCTGTTTCACAGTTAGAAAATTGCACATGTTTTCCACCTCAGCCTCTGCTCTACTCTGCTGGAAAAAAGACACTGCCTGCCTAGAAAAAGTGGTCGGCAACCCAGAAGTAGTGGCCGACCACCCACTAAAAGTGGTCTACCGGCCACTGATTTTGGTTATCTCCTGTAGCAACAAAGGACAAATAGAGCACAAACCAGAGTATTCTCACAAAGTCGGCAATTTCCTTCTTCATTCCTGGCCACCAGAAATTTTGTTTCAGATCTTGGTACATTTTCGTATTCCCTGGATGAATCGAAAACTTCGAACTGTGGCCTTCTTGCAAAACTCTTCTCTTCAATTCAGTGTCATTTGGTACACACAGTCTGTCTTGAAATTTCAGTACATTGTTGTCAAATTTGAACCCCGGTCTCGGTTTTGAATCTCTTTCTTCAATGACCTTTTTCAAGTAATCATCCAGTTGCTGTTTTTCTTTAATTTCCTCAATCAAGGCTGGTTGAGCAGTAATGGCAGCTATTGTTCCACCTTGTTCTCTCAAAACGATTTCAATTTCAGACTTTTCCAGATCAAGAAGCAACTCTTTTCGTCGGTACCAAAGCAGCTAAGTTCCCAATCGATTTCAAATCAAGGCATCGGCAGAACGGTGTTGGCTTTTTCCTGGATGGTACAGAATCAGAGATCATAATCTTTTATCGTTCAAGCCATCTCCGCTGTCTCATATTCGCCTTCTGAGTGAAAAAGTACTTCAGGCTCTTGTGGTCAGTATACACTTCACATGTTGCTCCATACAAATAGTGACGCCAAATTTTCAATGCAAAAACTACTGCAGCAAGTTCTAGGTCATGGGTCGGGTAGTTCTTTTCGTGTGGTCTCAACTGTCGGGAAGCATAAGCAATAACTCTCCCATTCTGCATTAAAACACATCCCAAACCCTTGTGAGAAGCATCACTAAAAACAGTATAACCATCCGTACCTGAAGGTAGAGTCAGAATCGGTGCAGTCACAAGTCTAGTTTTCAATTCTTGAAATGCTGATTCCCTTTGGTCAGTCCAGTCAAATGATATCCCTTTCTGAGTCAACTGAGTCAGTGGTAAGGCAATCTTAGAGAAATCTTTGACAAACCTTCTGTAATATCCAGCCAGTCCCAAAAAGCTTCGAACTTCGGTTACATTTGTTGGTCTAGGCCAGTTCACTACAGCTTCAATTTTCTGCGGATCGACAGAAATTCCGTCTTTGCTAACAACATGCCCCAAAAACATCACATGGTCAAGCCAAAACTCACACTTAGACAATTTAGCATACAGTTTCTGTTCTCTTAAGGTTTGCAAGGCTAGTCTCAGATGATGTTCATGTTCTTCAACAGTCTTAGAATAAATCAATATGTCATCAATGAATACCACAATAAAATCATCAAGGTATGGTTTAAAAATTCTGTTCATGAGGTCCATAAATGCAGCAGGGGCATTCGTAACTCCGAACGGCATAACTAAAAATTCAAAGTGGCCATACCTCGTTCTAAAAGCAGTTTTGTCAATGTCTTCCGGTTTAACTTTTAGTTGATGATACCCCGATCTAAGATCAATCTTGGAAAATACTTGTGCACCCTGTAACTGGTCAAATAAATCATCAATACGCGGTAATGGATATTTATTCTTTACAGTTACCTTGTTCAATTCCCGATAATCAATGCACAGTCTCAGTGAGCCATCTTTCTTTTTCACAAACAAAACGGGTGCGCCCCACGGTGAAGTACTGGGTCTGATAAACTTCTTGTCTAACAGTTCCTGCAATTGTATCTTCAATTTTTTCAGTTCAGTTGGAGCCATTCGATAAGGAGCTTTAGATATCGGTTGTGTACCCGGAACCACATCCACAATAAATTCAATTTCCCTGTCAATCAAATCCCCTGGCAAATCATCTGGAAATACATCTGGGAATTCTCTGACTATAGGAATACAATTCACATCAGTCTTAACATTATCATTAGCAGGTGCAGTCAATACAGAACACAGATACCCTTTACACCCCTTTCTAATCAATTTGACAGCTTTTACAGAAGAAATCAGATATGGAGGAGGCACTACTCCACTCCCATTAAACACGAATTCAGGCAAACCCGGTGGACGGAAAACTACTTGTTTTGTTACACAATCTATAGTGGCATGATATTTTTGTAGCCAATCCATCCCCAATATTACATCAAAATGATCTATGTTCAACGGTAGTAAATCAATAAACAGATGCATATCCCCAACAATAATCTCACAAGCAGGATACATATATGCACATGTCATGGATCCCCCAACAGGTGATGATACAGCTAGCAGATAGTTCATGGGTTCTAAGGGTCTATTCAATTTACGCGAAAAAGCATGCGACACATAAGAATGTGTAGACCCCGAATCAATCGATACATAAGCATTTTGAGCACAGATAGAGAGGATACCTGACACAACAGTCTCAGTATTTTGAACGTCTCCCGGTACTAGGGCGAACACTTGGCCCTGCCTCATAGGCTCTTTCCCGGTAGCTTTGGGGTTCGGTTTTGGTGTTGCGGCTGATGCTGCTGCGCTTGGTGCAGCTTTACTACTAACTGGTGGAGCAGAAGGGCAGTCTTTAATTCTGTGGCCCACCTTGCCACACCTGAAACAAGCTCCAGAAATCTGGTAGCAAACCCCTTTGTGCTTGTTGCCACATATGGAACAGGGTGGAGTAAATACACTCCCTTGGCTGGGGCTAGTAGTCGACCCCGTATTCTGTTTCTTGTTTGCTGGGTTATGCTTGCCTTTCTTAAATTTAAAACCCTGTCTTTTTCCTTGCCACTCAGTTGTCGATGTTTCAGATTGTTTCACCGCTGCAATATTTGTCTCGGCCATCAATGCCCGGTCGAGAACACCCACGTAGGTTGGCATTTTCAACACATTTATTCGGTCCTGGATAGCAACACTAAGGCCGCCTTCAAACCTCTTGGCCTTCTTATAGTCGGTATCCACCATATGTGGTGCATACCTAGCAAGTTCGGTAAAATTTTTCTCATACTCGGCAACAGACGTTTTGCCCTGTCTCAACTGTTCAAACTCAGTCACTTTTCTGTCTCTGATGGACTGGGGAAAATACTTTTCAAAGAAGGACTCCTTAAACTGAGCCCAGGTCACAATAGTATTTGCATCACGGGTCAACATCCACCACCTTCTTGCTTCTTCCTGAAGGGTGAAGGTAGCTAACAATACCTTATTTGCTTCAGAGCACGGAAAAACCTCAAACAACTTTTCAGTCTCAAGAACCCAAGCTTCAGCCTTTAACGGTTCTAAGCCTCCCTGGAAGGACGGCGGTTTCATTTTGCTGAATTTCTGAGTCAGTGCAATAATGTCCACCTCATTAGCATTCACATTCTGTACATTTTGTTCCGGTTGCACCGGAGGAGGAGGAGGTGGGGGCTGTTGGTTCGGTTGTTGATCTAGTCTTTCCATTATCAGTCCCATCATTTGTTCAAGTCTGGCCATTCTGGCCTCAGAGGATGATGACTCAGGTTCATTTGCATTATCCATTTTGCTATAACAGTTATAACAGTTATCATTATAAACAGTTGTACAATTAAACAGTTTAACACTTTAACATATGATCAGTCAGTCATAAGCACACACTTTTCAAGTTCATGAGATGCCCTAATCGCTTTTCTAGGACACCCTATAGCTCGTTTGGACACATGTGTGCGGTATAACTCGTGGTTAAGTATCGCTCTGATACCACTCTGTCACGACCCAAACCCGGCCCTATGGGTTTAGCATCAGAATCGCCAAGAATCCGAGATTACCAAAGGCCCACGTAACGATGTCTGATCAAACAAAGTATGTGGCTGGCGGAAGCCAAAACAGTAAATAACTAGTGTCCATTGAGCTGTGAAAATCTGTATGTCAAAAACATTTTTATGCATTCAGACTTCAAAACAAGACAATCCATATACGATCTATACAATCATTTACAAGCAACAAGACGGATCAAACCCTAGACAACAAGACAAGAAACAAGAAACGGTCTATACAACGGTACAAAACAGTAAGGAGACCGATAGGGGACACAAAAACACCCCAAGCCATAACATGGCAACTCTAACCTCGCAGGAGGCGATAGGTCAAGCTTGACAAAATTGGGGACCAATCCCACGCTCCTAGCTCCGGTCTGGTTGCTGAGAACCTACATATATATATAAACAGTGAGCTAAAGCCCAGTGAATAACATAACGTGTAAAGAGGTTATGAATGAATGTCCTTACAGTAATGAAATCAATTCATCATACAAGATTTCAATCTTCAAGATTTCACCAATCAAGATTTCAATCAATCGGTCATATGTGGTACATCCATTAGCCTATAAACAATGGGTCCAAAGGACCGGCCTTAACAGCATCTAACAATAATGATGGCCATCAAACAAGATGGTTCCACAAGGAAACCGACAGCTCAGAATACCAATAACAAGGTGCTAAGGATGCCACAATACAGCTCAAATGCAGCAGACATACATTCATTCAATAAACAATATCAGTTCAATAAATGCCTATTCAAGATTCAAAATATAACCATTTGAACATATCTTTACACAATCTGTTATTCACAGAGATTGGGCTATAGCAGCTAGAGCGCGTCCCCGGGAGCCAACCCTAAACAGTTAACAAATAGAACACACACTAAGTTCACAATCGGAAAGGATGGTAATTAAATCCCTAAATTTCCTCGGTGTGGTTCTATGTCTAAATCCTCATTAAGATGTCTTAAACTAAGCCTAAGAATGCCTAGAATGGGATGAGGATGCGAAAATGTGCACAGAAAGTAATTTTAGAATTTTCATAAAACAGGGCCTCCGCTCGAGCGCAGGTTTCCCCGCTCGAGCGGACAAGCCAACAAAGGTCCCCGCTCGAGTTAACTTCCCGGCGGGCCGATGCACGATGCAAGATCTTTGGATGCGCGATTTTCCGCCGTTAAAAAGCCCTTCGAGCGGATCAGAAACAATTCGAAGAAGATGCTGGGAGCATGAATTCGCCGAAGCGGCACTTCGCTGAAGCGGACGCCAAATTTCGAAAATCCAGATTCGACCTCCGAAGTTTCAAACCAAGTTTCAATGTTCCAAATTCGATCCTCTTGGGCCCATTTTCTGGAAAACTCTTTCAAACACATAGAATAACAAGTTTTAAAGCTCAATTTAAGAAATCAAGGCCCAAGGGTGTTTCAATTAAACCCAATTTCAAACCATTTTCAAGAACAATGCTCGAACATGACATGCATGCATTCAAAACAATTTTAAGCTTCAAATCATGCTCAAATGAGCTCAATTCTTTGAAAAGCAAGTTGAAAGCATGGACTATAACAATACCATGAACATGCATGTGACAAATAGCCAAGAATTCAACTCCAAATACACCAAAATGACCATGCATGCAACAAACAAGCTTCAATTCAACATTCTATGAACTAAATTCATGACTTACTTCCCTATAATCATGATACATGCAAGGTGGAACTTAAAAACAACAAGGAGATGATGATTTCACTCACCTAAGTCTTGTATTTCAAGAATGGAAGCACTATATGGCAATTGATGCACCAATTCCAAGCAAATTCCTACAAGATGAGCTAAAACTCCCTCAATTCTCTCCTTCTCACTCTATATTCGGTGGAGGCAAGGAAATGGCTGAGGAAATGTTGTGTTGATCAAATGAAGACTCAATGTATGTGAGATAGTGGGCCACTAGTGTGGTCTAATTGTAATTAAGCCCAAGTTTGCAATTAATCAATATTTAATCTAATTTAATCATTCCTAATCAATTTTCAGATAAATATACCATAAAATCAGAAATATTCTACTGATCCTAAAACTTCAAACGGTTTCTAAATCGGCCGCCGATAAGGCCTTCAATTAACAGTTTAAACACATAAACTCAAACAGATAATCATTCAATCAAACAGATAGAAATGCAATTCAATAGTTAAACTTATTCAATTTCAGTTTCAGTTCCATTCAGTCTGTTCAGTAGTTCATCCAGTTCACTTATCAGTCATTAGCGGTCCAGTTTAGCAATAATCAGTATTTAATTCAAAGGGTTATTCAAGAATCTGCGAGGTTGTTACAGCTTGTCGCCACTATATCGGCCGTGATCCCACACTAGTGGGTCTGCAGGTCACAGGATGTTTAGGTTTGAAAAACTGTTGTTTTGGTCCAAAAACAAGGCAAGAGGTTCATAGGGTTTTGAGGCTTAAAGTTGAGACATTCTGCTGAGGATTTCGAGCATTTGACAAGCATATTCAAATTCATCATTAGTTACGCAATCGGTGGCGCCCAAGTCATAAGGGCGGTCAAAAATGGAGTGTCTACAATGAGAAATTATCTCATAAAGTTGGCCTCATAAATGAGGCATTAGGAATTGTGTATAACTACCAATCCCACATTAATATTAAAGAAAAGCATTGATAGGTGTTTAAATCTTAAAATTTTGATAAAGGCATGAGCCTTTTAGGGCATCCAAATTTTCCGAAGGAAGAGAGTTATGGATGCTTAATAATGGGCTTGGGCCAAAACTATGATCCAAGTTAGTTATGCAAAAATTGCCACATGCGCGCGCTCGGACCTGACCGGGTTGAGTTCGGGTCTGGGTCTAGGTCCGGGTCCGTGGTCCATGGGTCATGGATCTTGAATCTTGGGACTTGGGCTTGGGCTTGGGCTTGGGCTTGAGACTTGAGGCTTAAAGCTTGCTAGAATGGGTTAGGTTTGGATTAAGCCGAATTGGTGGTTCACCAACCTAATCTTTTTGGGCCAGGTTTGGTTGGTGGCTGCAGATATACACACGTGTATATAGAGTGTGTAACTCACACACTTATTCTCCATCAGTTTTGTGCATTACTCTATCAGTTTTACAAGAGTAATGAGCTGCATTTGTTACCAGCCTTCATGTCTAGGAGGCTCCTCCTTTCTCCTCCATAGTGTATAAAATAAGGTCATCTTTCTTGGTTTCAAATACAAAATTTTTGGTTTCTATACAGTACAGTCAGTTTGTTCCTATATTCTTCTTTCTGTGTGAGAAAGTGCTGCCATTGTCGATTCGCCCAAGCTAAACAAAAGGTGCTTCTGCGTTAGTGGGTCTATGCCGTCGTATCTTGGGAGACAGACACCGATATACCTCCAGCACCCACGGTGAGGTAACAAATCTGTTTTAATGAGGTTGTGGTACCACACAGGTTTTGATTTGCTTTCTTTTCCTAAAGTTCTATTATATGTATTTATGTTCATTAACTTGTATCATGTAATCTCATGATTTCTTATTCTGTAAATCAATTTAATTTTATATGAATCTGTTTGTTTATTTTATTTAATTACATAATTTGTACAACATAAGCTACTAGGGGTGATAGTGAAAGTGGTAAATAGTTGTCGAGGTGGAGAGAGAAAGTACATAGGAGGCATGGAGTGAATGTGAGGAGTGGTTAAGGTTGGGACGAAGTAGTGGTAGCCGGTGATGGGGGCAAGTAGCCAACTAATAAGTGAAAGGGAAGAGAGAAAAGGATGAGAAGAAAGTGAGGGGTTGAATTTGTGTTGGAGGGGTATTTTCATCCAAATATTTTTCATAAAATCATATTTCATTAGTTTGAAATTTATTTTTCAATGTTCCATATATTCTACAATTTCTTAACTCCCCAACTCATTTGCATTTATTTATTTATTTATTATTTTTTTTTGGGTTCCTTCAATTTATTTGTATTTTTTTTTTATAAAAAAAATGGGATTTAGTTATTTATGGCGAGAAACAAATATCTCTATTACAATGTTAAGTAACTGATTTACCAAGCAGGAGCGGGAACAAAAGCTTGAGAGTTTTTTTGCAAAAATATTTTCTCAATTATTTTTTTTATTGTTTAAAATGTTATAATAAATTTTGAAGGATAAAATTAAAGTTTTCTTCAAAATTTGATGACATTATCCCCATTATATCCAGAGCATCCACACTAAAGCTGTTAACCCTCCACTAGTGTCAGATGTTAATCTTTTGGTTAGCTAAGCTCCATTTCGTTCATACAATGGAGCTGTTAATGGTAATGTTAGTAGTTAAAGTTAGTGTTAAATGTTAAATAGTGTGTTAATTACAGCTAGCGTTTTAGCCAACGAGAGAGAGAGAGAGAGAGAGAGAGTGTCATGTGTTAAAAATTCAAGAAAAACTTTTTTTATTTTACCAAATTAATTTTTAGTATTTTACAAAAGACAAATTCTGGTCCCGATTGGGAACTTTGCTATTTTAGTTAATTTTTTGACTTTTTTTTGTGTATTTTATAAAATGAAAAAAAGTTGGGTTTTGGATTTTTTTTTTTTTTTTTTATAGTTAAATAGACGGTTGTGAGGAAAAAAATGAATAATTGATGTGTAGGATAAACGTGTGTGCAATACTATTTAATCGATTTAAGAGTAAAATTATAAATCAAATAATGAATTGATAAATAACCAAATCACAATTTAAAACGGATTAACGGATTGGAGAATAACTTTTACATTTGTTATTAAAGTCCTCACTCCACTTTCAAAGTGAAAGCAAGCAAGTCTCATTCTATTGGGAAAAGTAAAAAAGCAAATATTAATCTAGAAGTTGTCCCATAATGGTTATGCCAAATCCCTTCTCTCCAGCTGCTTGCAAATTATGATTTTTGGAAACACAAAAAAAAAATCAGCTTTTTAACTTTTTAATTTTTTTAGTTAAAAAATCAATTTTTTTTACTCAAAATAACTCAATTTTTTATTAAAAAAGTCACTAAAAAAGTTAAAAAATTAATTTTTTACTAATTTTTCAAAACACCGCTATGTATATATAGATATATATTGTTTAACACACCTCTTAACACACACTTTAATATATTCATTGTATCACCATTCACTCACTATTCACTCACTAAATTAACAAACTTTTAACACACATTTCTTGTTCCACTTTTATTAATTTTTGTCATATAACACACTTTAACACATATTTTTAACACACCTATTGTGAATGCACTGAGGCTAATTAACAGTGTGGTATAAGTGTAGGGTAATACTATAGTATGCAACTTACACCTTACACCTTTTTGTGTTCACTTACACCTTACACTTACACCTTTTTTACCTTGCACTTACACCTTTTGTGTAAGTGGCACATGGTGTGCAACTTATACATTTCATTTTTACCTTCCACTTATACTTACACCTTACACTTACACCTTTTGTGTTAGTGGCACATGGTGTGCAACCCACTTACACCTTTTGTGGGTTGCACACCTAAGAAAACTCCATAAGTGTAATGCGATTTTAAAACTTAGAAAGGTTAGCGTAATTTTTCCATAATTTGGCCAGTTATAATATTGATAATTATCAGGGGAGGTTAGTATAATTTGCCTAACTTTTAATTTTGTTTTCTATGCGTTTCTTTTTCTATTTTTCTTTTTGAATTTTTTACAAATTCTATATTAGAAGTCCCCAAAAATTTAGAATAGATAAAATTTGAAAAACGTCAACTAAAGACCCAAATATATATATATATATATATATTTCTAGGGTAGAAGCATCAAAAAAACAAGTTTTATAAAAACTGATTTTATTTTTTATTTTTTATTTTTTTATTTTTTATTTTTTTTTAAGTTCACTAAACATGAAAAATGAAAGGAAAAAAAAGGTTACCAAACCCATCACATTGTTCCCGAGGAGTCGGTGAGGTGGTCAGAATCACAGAGTAGAGCACTAAAATAATGAAAATGAAAAAAAATACTAAAATTAATATAAAAAAAATTAGAAAAATACTCATTATTTTAACTTCTTTTTTTTTTTTTTTGTGCAAAAATAATTTTTAAAATTCAAGAAAAACTTTTTATTTTACCAAATTAATTTTTAGTATTTTACAAAAGACAAATCCCGGTCCCGATTGGGAACTTTGCTATTTTAGTTAATTTTTTTGACTTTTTTGTTATTTTATAAAATGAAAAAAAGTTGGGTTTGGGATGATTTTGGATTTTTTTTTTATAGTTAAATAGATGGTTGTGAGGGAAAAAATAATTGATTGATGTGTAGGATAAGGGTGTATGCGATGCGATTCAAGTGATTTAAGAGTAAAATTATAAACCAAATAATAAATTGACAAATAACTAAATCGCGGTTTGGGATAGATTAACGGATTGAAGAATAATTATCAAGCATTTACATAATATATAACATTAATTTGTATAATATTATATATATATATAACTATTAATTTGTAACAAATTTTACATCTTAAATCTTTCTCACACTAATTTTTACTTTGATATTTTATTAGAGGTTAAAAAATATATATGTATTAACTATAGCGGAGCGAAACGGTTTTGAAAACGGATTATAAATTTTAAAGTTTAATCCGCAGTTAGCAGATAGAACGGTGTGGATGGTGTGATTTTAGCAGATTGGACAATATTTTGCAGCTTCCTAATATAAAATATGATATTTTATCTTATTGACTATGCTAATATTTTTTTTGTTTTTATTAACTATTTTAATCAAAATCCTTCAAAAGCAAAACTAAACAGAGTGTGAGGTTTTTTAGTTCGAGTGATCTTTCCTATGGCTACTGTCAATGATTGTGTTTGTATTATCAAGGATTAATCTTGGTAATAGGATTGTGTTTAAATTATAAATTTGAATAGAAATTTAAGAATGAAATATATATATATATATATAAAATAAGTGAGATGAATGTGAATGAAATAGAAATTAAATTTTTTTATATATTATTGTTTTCTTTTTCAAATTTCTATTTAAATTTATAATCCAAACATAATTTAAAATTTTGCATAAGGAAGGGAAATGCAAATTGATTTGTACCTTGGAGAGTACTTGGGTTCTCAAAAAGGGTCCAAAAGTCACTGCGCTTGCAAATTGATAAAGTTAGTAGAATAATAAGAAGCAATTTTCATACGGAAAAATATCATAAAAAGTAGAATATGTTCATTGAAGGGTATGATAGGATGAGAATTGTTTCTCCATGACTTTCACATTTGCTAGTAAAGTCCTCACTCCACTTTTAAAGTGAAAGCAAGCAAATCTCATTCTATTCGGAAAAGTAAAAAAGCAAATATTAATCTAGAAGTTGTCCCATAATGGTTATACCAAATGCCTCCTTACTTTATTTTTCTTTTCTTTTTTCATCATTAGAAAATTAATTAGAAATGCAAAAATAATTAATATCAAGTTCAACAATTGTATTCTAACAAAAACATAATTAAAAATTCCACAACTTTTTTTTTTTTTTACATAGTTAAAAGTCCAACATTCATCACAATTTTAATATTTGTCTTTTACCCACCCAAAAAAGAAAAATGCTTCGGACCCCCACTGGGGGTCAACCCCCAGTGAGGTGGTGCTTCATGATTGGATAAAAAAAAAACTGTTTTATTTATTTATTTTTTTTTTTGGAGTTTCAACAAAAGGGGTCGACCATCGGGGTGTGACTCAATGGGGTCTGCTGCAGCAAGGTTGCCCAAAAAAAATACTGTATTTGTCTTTGCCAATGTATAACCTACTAACTTCCATGATAAGAATATGAAAAATATTGGGGACTCCTACAATCCATAATTAATTGAAAAATGATTTGTAGCACTAAAAAAAAGGACACTAATGCCCCTAATTTCTATTTTGGATAATTGTTTTTTTTTTCTTTTTTTTTTTGCCTTAACTGTTTTTCTATTTTTCCATTTTAAGAATTTCGGGGCATTAGTGCCCCCAAATTCGGGGCACTAATCGGAACTGTAATTAATTTGTGACCACATATTACGCTCTTTTTTTTCTCCCCTCTCTCTCTCTTCTCTCTCTCTCACAAATGTGTGGGGGTGCTACGGTACTGAGGGTCTGTAGCACGACTCTAAGAATATATGTGAGTGGCCAAGTAAACAAACATAATTACTTATATCATTTTTTTATTATGTTTTTATAGATGACACATGTTATATTATCTCTTAAAAATTAATAAAAAAATATTAAATTTTATTATTGTAATTAATAAAAATTAAATTAAAACACTATATCAACTTATCCTAAGACAACCATATAATTTTGATAGATTTAACATTTTTCCAAATTTTAGAATAATTTGTGTACTAAAAGATACCCTATTGTGAATTAGAAAGGGTGAAGCAATTGAGTTGGGATCCGTTCTTGTAATTTTTTCTTCTAATTCTTCTTGCAACGGTTAAGATTAACTGTTGCAACATCTAATGATTGATTTTAATTTTTTTTATTTTATTTTTTTATGACCGTTGGATGTTGTCATGATTAATCTCAACCGTTACAAGAAAAATTATAGAGGCTGTGTTTGGCAAGTGAGTTTGCAGGTTTTTTTGACTATTTTAGCCACAAAAAATAAAATAGGTTATTTTAGCCATAACAAATAAAATATCACATCTAACCCATAATCATTACATTCTTCTCTCACAAAAAAATTTTAAAAAGTCAAAAAATCAAAAAATTCTTTCCAAATTAAACTTTTAAGTCCATATTAAAATAGTCAAAAAAATCAAAAAAATTAAAAAAACTAACTCATTTCCCAAACGGAGGCAAAGAAAAATTGCAAGGAGGGAATCCGGGAAGCAATTGGGTATAATCTAAGAACATCTGGAGGCTATGTCCTAAGTTAGAATCTTGAGTACAGTAGGATGATCATGTATTTCAGGGTATGGAGTACATGCTAGAGAATTTTGGAATCTAAAAACACTAATCTAGTCACATTGGCCTATGTCTAGGCTATACCAAGGCAGGTAAAACATCAAATCACAAGAAACAGTCCGTCCATAATTTTCTTTGCACCTTTAAGCCTTTGTCTTCAAATCTTGTTCATGAGAATGAATCCACTTTTCTTTTCATGGTAGTTGACATCATCTAGATATGTTAGATATTGCCTTTGGTTCGATGAATTGGTGTGTACGAGGGCCGTGGAGGCGTTTTTGGCCTCTTCTGAATGGAGGGTTAAAAGTTTTTTTTTGAGTTTTGAATTATACTTACTTTGCTTAGTTTTAGTTTTTTTAAAAAGATTTACTTTTTATTTTTTGTATTTTTTTATTTTTACTAAATTTTTTTAATATTTTAAATAATTTTTTAAAATTTTTAGATACGCCTAACATAAATATACTAAAAAAGTATAATTTTTGTGAAATTTTTTTAAAAAAATTCACTAAATACCAAAAATATAAAAAATATATATAAAAATTCAGTACATTTTTCATATTTTTATGTATTTATTAATTTTTTAAAATATTTTTTCATGAATATTTTACTTTTTAGATACATCTAAATAATGCATATAAATTTTTTTAAAAAAATACTTGAAATTTTAAAAATATTTACTAAAAACAAAAAAAAGGCAAAAAAATAAAAAACAAAAAACTCAATTTTTAAAAAACTTAATTCAGAAAACTCAAACCAAGCACACTGATTATTTTTTATTTTTTTATACGTTTTTTAAAAAAATTAGAAAAGTCAAAAAATTAACTTTTAACTAACTTTTCAAAACATCTTTTGGGCTTGTGGAACTCAACACGAGATTTGAGGTGGGTGCTATCTTTTATAGATATAATACTGTATTGTGAGTCTTTGAAAGCATGTCTCAAATTTATTTTTATAACAATAATATTTAGGAGCTCTAATTTAAGAGTTTTAACAAAACTTTGGGTCGCACATGATGATGTGATGTTTTGGCTTATTTTTCTTTTCTTTTTTTTTCTTTTTTTTCTTTTTCTTGGTTTGACACCTCACTAGAGCTCATCGAGCTCTAGTGTTAGAGCTCTTTATCACTACTTTTTTTAAAATCAACAATGATTCAGAACACTAATTTTAATGTTCTAATGGAACACTAATGACATAGCAGGAAGAAAAAATAAATAAACAAATCAACACCAAAACATCACATCGTAGTGGGTGGGACCCACTGCAAACTCATTAGAACTAACTTTAGAGCTCAAGAATTAGAGCTTCAAAACAATTTTCTTTTATAATTCAAACTGTTCAAAGTGTAGAATTTGTTGAGTAAATTATCCATGAAAAAATTTAAATTAAATAGATATTTGTAACTCACAATAAAACCACATTTATGTTTAGAAAAAATAAATAGTTAATATGATTTTAATAATTTTATGAGATTATTATTTGATTTGATCATGGGGTTATACTTATGTGATTAAGTATATTTTTTATATAAATGATATACTCAACGAATTCTATAATATGAACGGTTTTAATCATCAAAATATGGTCTGAATAAACTTTGCGATGTGTGATATTAGCACCCATCCCAATCCCCTCAACACGGGTCATATTTTATTAATTCGAACAGTTTATTTAAATTAATCTAATAATTGTAACTTATTTAAATTATTATGTTTGTTACCAACAAAATATATAGTTTAATTGTCATGTATTTTTTTATGATAAACACGATAAATTGAATAAGTTATAATTATCGAATTAATTAATATTTTATGTAAATAAAATATACGAAAAATTTAACCAAATAAATATTTTAAAATTTTAAAAAAAGAGCCGCACTGAACCCCACATATCCAACCACGTCTTCCAATGTGGATTTTGGACTGGAGGGATCTGCGTCCTTTCTTCTTTAACAGCTTTAAAAATTAGCAGGACCCATTTACTTTTACTGTCAATTGTGGTGACAGCATCAGTTTTCAAGAATCACACATGCTCAACAAGTGGGTAGGATTGAGAAGCGGACTATCATGCGTCTTGTTTGGACAATGAAAAAGGGCAGTGAAAATAAACATTTTTATTTTTATGAGTACGAAAAAATCACTGAAATTTACTTTTTGTAAGAAATGAGGGCAAAATTTGTAATCAATGACTACCCACTACTTCGTTAAAAGCTTTTTGAGGTGGTTTGAGTTGTTTTAAATAAGTGTATTTTTTAATTTTTTATAAAAAAATGTGTAAAAAAATAAAGAGAAAATATTGATTGATATGATTCAAAAAAAATAAAAAAAATAAGCTAAAATAATACATACTAAACAACCCTTTAGTGTAGACAAAAAGAAAATGTGTACACATCTTTATCTTGTGAAAAAATATGTGAGAGAAAATCTATGCATGTCAAAGAATAAAATACTGGTTAATGATGTGAATCCATCGTTGATGATGTGAATCCAATGCAGATGACCGTATTTGCTATGGCCCATTTTGGGAAGTTGGTAAAAAGCTGGCTTTTTGGCTATTTTGTCTTTTTGTGGTTTGGTTTTGTGAGAGGTGATGTGACTGTTTTGTCTTTTTGTGGTTTGGTTTTGTGAGAGGTGATGTGACTCAAAATTGGTAAAAAGCTGGAAGCTGGCTTTTTACCAGCTTCCCAAAAGGGCACTATGTATTCAATTCACACCTTTATAGCCCCGTTTGAAAAGTTGATTATTTTTTTATTATTATTTTAATTAGTTAAAATAATTGTGTTTGAGATGATAATTTTTTTAATTAAATGTAATATTTATAAGAAAAAAAATGAAATAATTATAAATTTAATATGATATTTTATTTTATTAATTATTTTAATATATTTTATCTTTTAATATTATTTTAACTCAAAAAATCAAAAATTCCTCTTCTCAAAAGAAACATCGTAAGTGTTTGGCTGGCAGATGACCGGCGCACTCCGATATCAAAGTTAGTCCTCCAATATCTAACAATATCTATGAGTAGGGCTGCAAATGAACAGAGCCGTTCATGAACAAGCTCGAGCTCGGCTCGGTAAGAGCTCGTTCGAACTCGGTTCGTTAATTTTTTTTGCCGTTCGAGCTCGAGCTCGAGCTCGTTAAATTTTTAATAAACAAGCCCAAAAGCCTAAAGCTCTAAGAAGCTCGGCTCGTTAGCTGGCTCGTTTAATATTTATTATTTATATATTAAATAATATAAAATTATGTATAAAAAATAAGAAAAATATGCCATTTATATATTTAAAAAATATAAATATAAATAATACTTAACTATAGGTAGTATATTTATATAATAGTAGTAGTAGATATTATTATTTTAGTAAAATATTGACTTTTTTTTAGTATGTTTATATATATTGTATATATAATTGTATAATCAAAGTTTTAATTGTAACTTTAGTCTCACATGCAAGTATGAATTTATAAATTTTTTGGCTCGATAAGGTTCGTGAACAGGCTCGAGCTCGAGTCGAGCCTAAGTCAACTCGGCTCGAGCTCGGTTCGTTAAATTTTTATTCAGCTCGAGCTCGAGCTCGAGCTCGTTAAAATCTTAATAAACAAGCCCAAACACACTAAAGCTCGGCTCGGCTCGGCTCGTTTGCAGCCCTATCTATGAGACATTAATGAAATGGTTATACAGAGAATGTAGGTGTAGGAGTAATTATCATAACTTTCAGGAATTTCATTATAATGGTTCTGATTTAAACCCGACTAATATCTTATTTTTTAATTTGAGAATTTATGTCCGTAACTATTATTCATTTCATTTTCATTTTATTACTAATTGAGTTTGATTATTTGGGAGTTATGGTTGTGTTTGAAATAAGTTTAGAGTTAGTTTTTCAAAAGAGTTGTTGTCCAAATTTTTCATGTTTGCTCGAGCAGTCTTTCTTGCGCTCAAGTGGTTTTTTATAGTCTGCAAAACTACTAGAAATAAGATATCTTCGCTTGAGCAGTTTTTCTTGCACTCGAGCGGTCTTTTACAAGTTTGAACATCTAGGAGGGAGTCATTGTGCGCTCGAGCAATATTTTTGGTCGCTTGAGCAGTACTGCTTATTGTGTTTGACGCTCAAGCGATATTTTAGTTGCTCAAGCAGTCTGAGCATATATCAATACGAGAAAAGGATTTTCTAAGTCACTTTTTAATTTCTCTCTCTCTCTAAATATTCCAAAAACCATAGTTCTTCACTCTCTCTCTCTCTCTCTCTCTCTCTCTCTCTCTCTTGCATTCAAGCTCCAAATATTCCCAACCAATTGATTTCTACACCCTAGTCCTTTGGAGAAAAAGATAGAGCACGTTAAAAGTTTTGTTTTAATCGGAGGAGTTATCTTTTTCGGCTCCGCCAACCTTCAACTCTTGTTCTCTCTAGTCTTCTACTTTTGAGATAGGGATTTTCTTCAACCTTGGTATAATTTTTACTTTAATTATTTGTCTATTGAAAAAATCTAGTGATTTAAGGATTTTGAGTTAAATCTAAAGTTTGATTTTGAATTGAAAAGAGGAGTTTTTCAAATGGGTTCGTGAGAAAGGTTATGAGGATGTGTTATTGGTTGAGATATGTTGAAATAGTGGATTTCTTTACTTAAAATTGATTTTTGAAAGTAAAGTGGGTTTTGTTTTAAAATCATGGATATTGGTTTGTGAAAGAGAATGGAAATAATATTAGGTTTTGTAAGAATGGAACAATATATATGTTGATGATGATGGTGGAGTTGGATATGTAATATTGATTATATCTTTTGTTAAAAATTATCTATTGTATAGAAATATCTATTTTGAGCAATCGGTGGTTGATAGCTTTGATTTTTATAGAAATTGCATGAAAATTAGGTGAATTAAAACTAATCATTCATACATCTTGCATTGAGTATTGTTGCATACTTAAACATTGAAAATGTTTTGTTTTGAAAAAAAAAAAATTGCGAATGCCTTGGTAAATCTGGTTAGGGTGATGTGGTTGTGGTTATTATGCTGACCTGTGTGTCCCTGGTGCAAGTCCAGAAACCCGTGCAGTTAGGTGCTGATCTTTCCGATTAGTACTAGTAAAATGACTTTGATAGTGCTTGTATAGCCTACTGGCAGACACGTACCTAGAGATTCTCAGTGTTTTGTATCCACTGTCCTGTTTTCTGTTATAAAAGGATTATTTTCTTGATTGATATATAATCTGGCATTGCATAATTTTGATATGGAAATGAGAAATGTTTGACAAATGGTATGCATGTGCATTCACCTTATGATTTTGTTTATATATTGTGTTAAAGTATCTCTACTGAGCTTTGCCTCACCCATGTAGAAAATAACTTTTAAGTGCTAATGATATGCCTCTACCAAGAACGTAGCTTTTGAGGATTTGGAGTCAAGGGCTTCATTTTTCTATTTGATGTAATTATTTTTATACAAGCCTTGAGTTTTAATTATATTGAGTTGAACTCATTTTGATATATCCAAGCATCGACTTAGAAAGATGTAGCCATTAGGCATATAATTATTCGATTTTACTTTTATTTTAATTCATGTATCTATGTCATATGTTATAGATTCAAAATTTAAGATTTATGAATGTATACCTACATATGTCATCTTTTGTATGACCAAGTTTATAAATGGAATGTAAAACATGAGACTATTGATCATTTGTAAGGAATGTTATGAGTTGGGCGATTGGTATTTATTTCAGCGCATTACAAATTTAATATTGGTTGTGTGCACTAAATGAATACATAACCCTAACAACAAGGAGATGGTAAACAAACTATAACATTTAATTAGTCGAACACATGAACACGTGATCTTCCTGACCTGCTAGATAATTTCTGGTAGGAGTAGGATTTGCCCATATTTATAAGTAAAAATAACTAATAAGTCCTATTTTGCTATTAAGATTACTAATGAGTTTTATCAAATTTTAATATGGACAACTAAGCCCTATTTGTGATAAAAGGTTACCAAAAAATTCATTACTCCATAATGGTGTGTCTTATCCCAATTTTAGATTTCCTATTTAATATGAACAACAATTTTATAAATAATTTTAACTTAATTAAAATTTAAAATTTTAATTGTAAGAATTATTAATCTTATACTTATAATTTTGTTTATGAAAAATCATTTAATTTTAACAATAAAAAATAATTTAATTATAAAATTTCTAATAAATCAAAATTATTTATGAACCATTTTGTTCATATTTTAATGCAAAGATAAAATGAAAATAAAATATACTATACTATTATGAACAATTAAGGTTTTTTTCACATATAAAAATTTATGAAAAAAAATAAGATTTATTTGTTAATATTGAAATTTGATATAACTCAATAATAATTTTCAAAATAAAATAAAACTTTTTGATAATTTTCTCATTGTGATTTATGATTTTTTAATACAATATTATAATTTTTACAATTAAAAATATTATTTTACTTGGATTAAAAATATTTTCAAATTAAATGAAGGGCAAAATTGAAATAAAAATATGATGTGTACCTCCTTCACTACACATTGTCAATTTTATTATTGCCAAATAGAACATAGAAAAATACAGGCACGTCTATCACATGCATGTATGTTACAAGGGGTGCATACTCAAATCTGCAATTATGATTTGCAGATATGTAATTACAATCAAGTAAAATTGAAGATATTTATAGAACAGGGAAGTCACTTGGCATAAAAAAAAAAAAAGTATAGATAAATCACCTCTTAAATAAATATTTTTGTTTTAAAATTGGCATGTATTGCTCATATGTCATTTTTTCATTCCCTTGCCACAACAAAACGTTAATAGAAAGTTAAAATTAAAACAAATCAAAAAATTAAAGAGCAAAATATAATCACTCTGTTTGGTTTAGACTTTTCAAAAATAGTTTTATGAATTTTCAATTCGTATTTTTATACTTTTTGTATTTTTATAAATATTTTAATCATTTTAAAATAAAATAAAAAATTAGATTCACCTAATCTTGATATACTTAAAAAATATAAAATTTTTACAAAAATTCATTAAATACTGCAAAATACGAAAATGTAATAAATTTTTCTAATTTTTTTTATTTTTTGTATTTAGTAAATTTTTTAAAGTTTTTTTTTTTACAAATATTATATTTTTTAAGTGTATCTAGATTAGTTGCAGAATATTAAATTTAAAAAATTTTGTGTAAAATATAAAAAAAAAATTATTAAAAACAAAAAAATACTAAAAAAAATTCAACTTTCAGAAAAACAGTATAAACCAAAAAAGGTAAATACTTTTTAGTTAGAGTATCTCCAATGTTGAATAAAAAAATTTTGATTTGATAACATTCACTCCAACGTTGCACTAGAATTTTCATTAGATTTTTTCACATCCTCGATTGTCCGAAAGGACGTTCAGACGGATGTCTTGGGGGTCATCAGGATATGAACAAAAAAGGCTGTCAAAGTTGTCCTTGGGTGGACATCCAAGAGGATGTCTGACCTAACGGTAACAATTTTAATTTGATAAAAAATGAATTTCATTTTTATTTTTTTCTTATTTGATATGGATTTGATGTCAACGTTAAAATAGAAAAAATACACATATTTTATCAAATTTTAATTTGATAAAAAAAAATTAGAGACGCTATTAAAGAGAGAATTAAGTGACAAACGGCTCATAGTGCCTGTTTGGCAGAAATTATTTATAGCTTATTTTAGCTTTCAGCTTAATTTAAGCTATTTTGATGTGTTTGGTTTAGCTTATAGCTTATAGCTTTGTGGAAGTCAGAAATCAGCTTATTCTTTGATTGGGGCAGGAGATGCTTTAAGAATAAGCTGGAAATCAGCTTAAGCTGAAAGTTATAAGTTATAAGCTGTTTAGGCATAAGCTATAAGTACTTTCCCACAGCTCTACCAAACAGGGCTATAGTCGATGAATTTTGTTTTTGGGTCAAAGGCTCGTAGTTGATGATGTAAAGTGTAATTTTTCATTTTTTTTTAGCAAAAGTATATTACACAAACAATCAATAAGTTAAAATATATATATATTTTTTATCAATAAGTTAAAATATATATATATTTAATCAAGTAATAGATATCATGTCCGTGAGTAATGAAATTTTAATAATTCATAATTATATAATAAATGTCACACAAGTAACTAAGGGAACTTTACAAAAATGTATTAATTTTAAGATAAATTACAAATACACTCTTGAGGTCTATTTAAAGTACAAATTGTTTTTATGGTACTAGAAATTATATCTCATTTCTTCAAGTTTCTAATAATATAACAAATGGCCAATTTCATTTCATTAATAAATCATCAAGTCATTTAATAATTTTTTATAATATCAAAAATATATTTCAATTAATAATTCAGATAATTTTATTATTGTATAAGAAATTGATTAGAATTTTTTTTTATTAATTATGTTAGATAAAAAAAATTTTAAAAAAGAAGATGTTTGTAATTTTTAAAATTATAAAGAACAATCTTTATTTTAAATAAATTTTAGAGACTGTATTTATAATATATACTATTTTTCTACAAAAGCATTAGACAAATTTAGGATAAGGTTCCTTGACTGATGACAATGAGACAAGAAAATGGTAAATGTCTGCATCAACAACAAATTTGTGAAACAAAAATGCAGGATACACCCAGTACTGGGCGACCCCCAGCCCACGTGGCTGTAGGTGATTGGCTGAAAAAAAAAAAAAACAAAAAATATATTACTTGTAAAAAATATAATATTAGTTTATACGATATATTAATTTGGTATTCGTTATTTCAATTTATCAGATTTTATCCTTTAATTTAATGAATTGTGTCATTTTAATCTAATAAATAACGGTTGTTTAAGTTTAGTGGACAGAAAGTCAAACTATGTGTCAATTTGGTCCTTGTAGTTTACACAATGTGTCAATTTGATCCCTGTCAAAATTGAGAAAATTAAAACAATAGGGATCAAATTGACACATTAGGTAAACTATATAGACTAAATTGACACATTGTGTAAATTTTCCATCCACCAAACTTAACAACCATTATTTATGAGATTAAAATGACATAATCCATTAAATTAAGAAATAAAATCAAATAAATTAAAAAAACAAAAATTAAATTGATACATCATGTAAACTACAAAAACCATTTACATAATTCATCCTAAAAAATTTTACTACATCCATGCATGCATGAAAAATGGAAAATTGCATTATAATCAACAAACTATCATTATGTCACCATTAGGGGTTTGTATGTTTTCCAGCGCGATGTCTGTAACACGTGGGTTTGCTCCTGTCTCTCTGAATTTATTTATTTTTTAATTATTTATATAAAGACCCCTCAACTATTAGTTAAGATCATTTTGCCACTTCATGTATAAATTAATACATTTTGATCCCTCAATTATGAAAATATATTACTTTCATCCTTTGTAGTCTCCAAGCCACCTTCAAAATAAGTATATTTGTATGATTTTTATAGTTGAAAAATCAATATATAGGATACAAATTCATAAATAAAGAAGATAAAGTGATATTACAAATAATTGAGAGGATTTTAATATAATTAACACTATTTTTGGTTTTTGAAAGGAACTCTCCCTAAAAATTAATAATTAAAAAAATTAAACTGATCTCATAGATGCATGATTGATATGGTTTTATTATTAATATATAATATTCTATTAATAAGACAGTGTTTGCCTATAAGATTTTAATCACTTTTTAGTTATTTAAGTACAAAAAAAGCTAAATAGTTTATTTGTAGCTCATTTAATTAAGGACATTGCTATTCTATCTCAAAAATTAGATTTATTTTTTTAATTTAATGATACAATTAGAATATCTAAGGTAATTATGTCTCATATATTCTCTAATTAACAATTGATCATCTTACTTTAACATCATCGAGTTTAGAAAACTATGTTTAAAAGTAGATTTGTGTATCATTTTTCTTTAATTAATTAACCATTGAAAACAATATAACTTCTTTTCTCTTGAGTAAATTTTTTAAAAGTAGCCTTGTGTAATAACCCTCGTTACTGATCACTGATTAGTTACCGATTATGACTAAATTGAGACTGATGGTGACTGATAATTGAAGTAATTGAAATACGGAACTGATTGACTAAAATCTGAAACTGATTGATTGAGTGTATCTATTTGAATTGCATGTCTATCTGTTGCTTATTTCATTATCTGTTTATGTCTTTATGATTGAACTGCTAATTGAAGGCCTTATCGGTGGCCGAACCGGAAATCGTCTAGTGTTTCATGTTCATCATAAATTATATGATTTTATGGTATATTTATTTGAAAAGTCATTTGGTACTATTAAACTAGATTAAATAGGGCCAATTAAAGAGTTAGGTTTATTTACCTAAATACCATTGTCAGTGGGCCATGTAGACAACACGTTTGAGCCTCATCACACTCATTTGCAAACATTTCATCAGCCACATTTGAGAGCTCTAACCGAATTTAGAGAGAGAGACTTAGAAGAGTGGTCTTTAACTTGTAATTGCTTGGAAATTGAAGGGATTGAAAGAAGTTCTTGTTAGTTTGAACCCCAAGACTTGTAATTAAGGAGCCTAGGTATGAGCTTCATCCTCTCATTTATGTATTTGAGATGTATCTTGCATAGTTCATGGTTGATGAGTAGTCTAAGTCATGAATTTGCTTTAAAATGTTGTATTGTAGCTCATCTCATGCATGCATGGTTGTGTTGTTGACTTTTGAGTTGATTTCATGGCAAATTGTCACATGCATGTGTATATTGGAGATTAAGTCCATGTTTTCATCTTGAATTTGAAAGAATGAGCCCATTTGTGCATGAAATGGAAGCTTTGATTTGATTTAATCACATGCATGTCACTTTGTAGCATGTTCATGCATGTTTATGAAAATTTGGTTTGAATTGGGTTTGTTTGAAACACTCTTGGACCTTGATTTTACAAGTGAGCTTTAAAATCATGTAATATTATATGTTTACAAGAGTTTTTCAGAAAATTGGCCCAAGAGGATCGGATTTAGAGCATCAAACTTGAGTTTTAAACTTGGAACTCAAATCTGGAATTTCCAGATTTTGGTCGTCCGCTCGAGTGGGAAAATCGAGCTCCCAGTATCTTGTCATCATTTCGGCCGAAATGAAGTTCTTTGAACAACCTTCGATCGACACGATAAAACTCTTGAATTAGCTCTTGTTCTTGCTAAACCGAATCGATAATGACTGATAATTGAATTAACCGAAGTACTGGATGGACTGATTGAAATCGAAACTGAAATTGAATAAGTTTACCTATTATATTGCATTTCTATCTGTTTGATTATTTGATTATCTGTTTGAATTCATATGTTTAAATTGTTAATTGGAGGCCTTATCGGCGGCCGAATTAGGAACCGTTTAGTGTTTTGTAATCAGGAGAATATTTGTGATTTAATGATATATTTATCTGAAAATTGATTAGGAATGATTAAATTAGATTTAAACGAGTTAATTACCAAGATTGACTTAATTACCACATTGCCATAGCTAGTGGACCTTTGTTTATTCAAATATATTGTGCCTTATTACATCTAGATCACCATTTGATCAGCCCTTTTCTTGCTCATAACCGACCAAACTAGAGAGAGTGAAGGAGAAGAGAGAGAGTTGGACTCAAATTATTGAATTTGCTTAGAATTGAAGTATAATTGGCATAATCTAGCTTCCACACCTTGAAATTGACACTCTAGGTAAGGAAATCATCTTCCTCTTGTTTTCCTTAAGCTTCATCTTGCATGGTTCATGCTCAATTGTAGAATTAAGCCATGTTTGAGTGCAAATAGGTTGATTCATGCTAGAATTCATGCATGCATGGCCATTTTGGTGTATTTTGGAACTTGAATTCATGGTAGATTGTACATGCATGCTCATGTTTCCAACAAAGTCCATGTTTTCATTTTGTTTTCCAACTATTGAGCTCATTAGAGCAAGATTTGAACCTTGAATTTGATTTAAAGCTCATGTATTGCATATTTGAAAGTGTTCTTGAAATAGGTTTGAATTTTGGATTTAATTGACTCACCTTTGGGGCTTGAATTCATAAATTGGCTTTTGAAACTTGTTATACATTGTTTTGGGATGTATTTTCCAGAATTTGGGCCCAAGAGGTCGAGAATTAAGTTGGGAATGCTTGGTTTGAGCTTGGAAGGCAAATCTGGAAATTCCAGATTTGGCTTCTTCGCTCGAGCGAAGGATTCCTCGCTCGAGCGACTAACGTTTTCTCTGAGCCACGCTCGAGCGAAGTATTGGTGGCTCGAGCGTAAAAATCGAGCATCCAGTACTTTTACTGTTTCATCAGACCGCTCGAGCGAAGGATTGTACACTCGAGCGAAGACTTTGATTTTGCAACCTCGCTCGAGCGAAGGAAGGCTCGCTCGAGCGAGACCCCTATTTTCAGCAACTTTTGAAAAATGCCTTCCAACTGTATTTTTGCATCCTCATCCCATTCTGGGCATTCTTAGGCCTAGTTTTAGACATCTTAATGAGGATTTAGACATAGAACCACACCGAGGAAATTTAGGGATTTAATTATCATCCTCTCCGACTGTTAAACTTAGTGTGTGTTCTACTTGTTAACTGTTTAGGGTTGGCTCTCGGGGACGCGCTCTAGCTGCTATTAGCCCAATCTCTGTGAGTAACAGTTGTGTAAAGATATGTTCAAAATGGTTATCTTTTGAATAGTGAACTGAACTGTTTATTGATTGGCTATTATTGTTCTTGAATGAATGTATGTCCTGTATTCTGAACTGTATTGTGGCATCCTTAGCAATTACTGTTACTGTTACAGAGCTTTGTCGGTTTCCTTGTGGAACCATACCGTTTACTGATTGATGGCCATCATTTACTGTTCGGTCTTCTGAGACCTACTGTTTACTGTTATGCTAACGGATGTACCACATATGACTGTTTACTGTACTGAACAGCTGAATACTGATTGAAATGAACTGTTTTCATTACTGTAAGGATATTCATTCTAAACCTCTTTACGCTTTATGTTATTCACTGGGCTTTAGCTCACTGCTCATATATATATATATGTAGGTGTACAGGCACCGGATCAAAGCTAGAAGCGTCAGGATTAACTCCAGTTTTGTCAAGCCAACCAATGTACCTCACTGCGAGGTTCTGAGCCTGCCAAGCTAAGGCTTAGGGGTGTTTTAGTAAATCCCCCTTCCATACTGTTTTGTAATATTGTATAGACTGTATGTTTGCACCGTACTGTATTGTAATAGGGATTAGGTCCCTGTTTCACTGAATGATATGTATGTATATGTACTGCTTTGTAAATATGTATGAAAAATCTTTTTGGCATACAGACTGTCACAGCTCATTGGACATTGTTTAATTACTGTATTGGCTTCCGCCAAGCCTGTACTGTATTCTTGTATTCTTGTTAGCGGGCCTTGGTAATCTTAGATTCTTGGCGATTCTGATGCTAAACCCATAGGGGTGGGTTTGGGTCGTGACACCTTGTTCAGTGTGACATTTTTTAGCCAACTTATAGATTATAGTTTTAGAAAAGTTATTTTGGATTGGTTAGTTAAATTTATTTCAAACAGTTTCTGATTCTAACAACTAATTTTAACCAAAAAAAACTGATTCTAAGAAGTTGCCTACCCCTTACTTCTGATTATCAATTTATGTAGTGGACATGCTAATTTACGATTAGACCCTTAGATTTTTTTAATTTTAAATTTTAAATTTTTTATTTTTTGAAAATAAAAAAAGACCCAAATGGACTAATAAATTTTTTTATTTTTTATTTTTTATGGGGAAATGTGGATTAATAGTGAATAACAAAAAAGAAAAGTTAATTCAATTTACAACTAACAAAAGTTAATTCAATTACAATTAACATGGTTAAAAATGACATTTACACATTAAAAAGCTATTTCACAATTTATTTACCAAATATTACTCAGCAATTTAAATTTATAATTCAACAACTGCACCAAACAGATTAACAACTTATGATTAAAATTATAATTTATAATATGTTTTAACAGTTGCACCAAACATTGCCTATATAGATATAAAAAGTATATTTTTTAAAAATTATAAAAAAAAAAAATTAAAGAAGAAAAACACACACACATCCACTTACCAACATTTGTCAAATGTTTAACTTTTTTTTAGCAACAATTGTATCCTAAAATAGTAAAAAATTAAAGAACTGATAAAAGAGATTTTCGAATATGCTTAAGTTAAAAAGTTATCAGTTTACTAAAATAATGTAACTTTTTTTGACTTTTTTTTTTTTTGTTGGCTTATTTTTAAACATATAAAAAACTTGTTAGATCCAAAAAAAAATAATTTTTGAGATTAATCATAGTCACTTTGAATCATAATCAAAATTACGAGATATATATCATATTCAATATTATTTTGTCTGGTAAATATCACTTAATCTCATAATTAAAACGGATCCACTCTGATTTGACCATCACTTTAAATCATAATTAAGTAGTGGCGGAACTGTGTAGACACTAGTGTGAGCAATAACATCCCATTTAGTATATATAATGTAATTTTTAAAAAACAAAATTAGATATTTGGATGTTGAATTTGAGTAGAGATTTGCAAAATGAATGAAAAATATAAGAAAAAGTAACAAAAATTAAACTTATATTTTTATCATTTTTACCCTTTTTTTTTTCTCTTCACAACTCCCTACTCAAATTCAAAATTGGAACAAAGCCTTTTTTTTTTTTGCCTATACGATAGGATTTTAGGAGTTAGTAAGTTAGATTACAATGAAAAATATCGACTCAAACCCTAAATTTCTGATCTTCACACTAACTCAAGAAATAACTACATAGATCACTGAACCAACTATCCTGCCTTAAATTGGCCCCTCTTTTAATCTTTTACTTATCAAATAAATTCCTTAGTTTTTAAGGAAGGCCCAAAATCAATTATATTAGTTAACTTTTAAGAAATAAAATAAAAATATAGTATCTGCCCATTTTAGGGCAGTGCTGGGTCCCCCGAAATGGGGGCCCCCGAATCCCCCGAAATGCCCAATTAAGTAAAAAAAAAAAAAGAAAAAAAAAAAAGAAAACAGTTTCTAAAAATGAAAATTAGGGGGATTATTTTTAGGGGAACAAATCATTTTTGCCCATTTTATTCTTTCTATCTCATAACTCTACTTTTGTTTAGCACAAACATTAAAATCTCAAAATAAATTGTGAAAATCTTATAATCATCACCTGATTGAACTTATATTTTGAGATATTTTTTCTATATCATGTTTTTAAATTGTTGAAAATTTGTTTATAACAATTTCAAAAACAAATTAATAAAATCATGCCTGAAATCAATTATATGACAAGAAAGATTAAATGAATTAGTATTATTATTAAGTGAAAAAAGTAAATTATAAAACTTGAATATAAATTTTATTTATTATCAATGTTACATCACAAAAATATATTTAAAAAATGTCTTTAAAAAAAAAAACTCATTTAAAAGTTATCATTTTAAGTCTCAAATTATCTCGAACCGAGCCAGCTCTTGGTTTGAAAAAATAAAAAAATAAAAAAAAATCTTTATCTTAATTTGATCCTCTCAAGTCAAATATCTAGTTCCACTATTTTTATTCGTGATTCTTTTAATTTATTTATTTATTAAAGCTTATGGAATCTAGACTAGTGTGTTGTGTATCACAAAATTGACCAACAAAGTCTTTTTCTACTTTTTTTTTTTAAATTGTTTTTTTATTTTCATTAAAGCTAATGGAATCTTGAGATTTTTGCAAGTTGATCCTTAGGCCTCGTTTGGGAACAGGCTAATTTAGTAATTTTTTGGCTAATTGGCTAAAAAGGTTGGTAAGAAAAACCTGTATGTTTGGGCCAACTTTTTGGCTAATTACGAAACGACGTGCAAAAAGTAGAGAGAAAAGGGAATCTTTGACTTTTTTGTATGAGTTGTTGGCTTTTTGGCTAAAAAGGTAACTTTTTGACTAATTGGCTATTTTAGCCTCTTGCCAAACGAGGCCTTACCAAAATGAAAAGGCAAAAGGCGTAAAGGAGGGCTGCTTGTGTACGTAAATAAATAAACAAATAATAAAAATAAATAATAAAATAAAATGAGAACAAAAAGGAGGCTACCTAAGTTGGCATCTATAACAAATATAATAATACTAGCATATGCACGCTCTTTAATAAATTTCATCTAAGACGTGAATAGATATAATTTTTTAAAATTATATTTTAATCAAGTTATTTTATCGGTTAAATTTAATATAGATGGATAGATACATATAAATTTTAAAATTAAAATTAAAATTATTTTTTACAAGATTATGAGTTAAGAAAATTTTATAATATTATTATACTGATGAATGACTCAATAATGAATTTTTTTTTTAAAAAAAATTGAAAAGTTAAAATATTTGACTTAACTGCTAATATATGGAATATTGTAAGAGAGTTATGATAAAATATCAATTATAATGCTACCATATTTAGCAAATTAACAATGTTTTAAAAGAGGTAAGATTAAATGTCCAATATATTAGCATATTCAATAATTTCATGATATGTGTATTTTCGCATCTTTAAAATTGAAAAAAAAAAAATTACATTGACACTTTAAAACTCAAATATTTAACAATGTTTTTGTTTATATAATAATATAGATTTTAATTAAATGAGGTAGATAAATCAATACTTGAAAAACTTGTAATTAATATTTTGGATATCTCTTAATTTTTTTCTTTTGAATTTTATTAGAGAAAATAGATTTGGGTAAATCAGGAAGGAGATTATTTTATCTTTCTTTATGAAAAACATAAATTTGAAATCATTACTATTTTTATAATTATTGGTTTAATGGGTTAGTCAACAGTGTTTTTTAAATTATTTTTTAATTAAAAAAATTCACAAATTGAATTAGAAGTGTTGTAGTTTTTACAAGGCTCTTTGCGAAAAGTCTATTTTATTTAATATATAGTACAAATATATAGATGGATAGATACATATAGATATAGTTTTGGAAGAAAATTTTAAAAAATTAACATACTTGATAGGTAATGAATAAGGAAAATTTATTCATAAACCCTATATGGAGGAATATTGATCCATTTAGTCCTAAAAAAATTATAAATCAATTAGTCTTTTTTGTTTTGAAAAATTGAATTTATTTGATTTGGTGTCACTTGAGTTTAAGTTAATGTCCTTTTGTGATTCATTTTTTTAATTTTTTGATTCGTTTTTTGTAATGAGAACGGAAATATGAGGTGTGGAAGATTTTTTTTCAGGGATTGGTGGCTAAAATATTGTTAGTCAAGCGTAAAAATTTACATTTCTGTTGGTGTAATTTTCTAGTTTTACATTGGACTGTTACATTATAATGTTACGTTTGAAAAAAGTTAACTAAAGAATTTTTGTATGTTATATTGATCGGAATGTTACGTTTGGAAAAAAAATTTATGAAGTAATTTTTTTGGAATACTAAATTGTTACATTTGAAAAAAGTACACTAATGAATTTTTTAGTGTGTTACACATTGGAGCTTTACGTTTAGAAAAAATATACTAAAGAGCTTTTATGTATTACATTGATTGGAGTGTTACTTTTGGGAAAACTACACTAACAATTTTTTTTTAAATGTTACGTTGCTACATTTTAAAAAAAAAAAAAACAAGAGTTTTTTAGTACGTTACATTAGAGTGTTACCTTTTTTGAGTGTTAGGTTAAAGTGTTACATTTGGAAAAAGTATACTAAGAAATTTTTTTTTTTTTTTTTAAGTGTTACGCTTAGTAATTTTAACATTATGAGAAAACTCACATTTGCTCCTTAACACATAACATACACATATTTATGCTTGGCCCTTTATGTAATTCATACTAGAATGAGACTTTTGGGTCTTAAAAAAAAACCAAACAGTTCATAAGATCACTATTAGGGATTTATTGGTGTTTTGTCAAAAAATTAATGTATGGAATATGGAATATTTATTAATTTTGTAATAAATACATTTTAGATTTTATGACAAATATATAATTAAGAAATAAAAAATAAAAAAATTACTTTACTTGATGTGTAAAGATTAGTGTTTTTTTAATAATAAGATTAGTGTCTGATGTATGAAATATTTATTAATTTTGTAATACATAGATTTTTTATTTTATAACGTAAATGTATTATCTATTTCTACTTATATTATATGATTAGGATATTATCTATGTCATGCATGGGTATAATAAATAATTAAAACTTAGTTTTTAAATTAAAAAAAATACAAAATTTATTTAAACTATGTATTAAAAATTATTGATAATCAATTATTCCCTCCGTCCTATTTTGTTGGTCCACCTTTTCATTTTAGTCTGTCCTAAAATATTTGTCCACTATCTATTTTAAGATACTAAATTTTGTTCTATCTCCAAAATTGCCCACAATAAATTATTATAAACACATTTTAAAATTCAAGTAGAAGGACAATGGTAGGAAAAATATTTCAAAATTTGAATTAAAACATAATAATTGCGTGTATCTTTAATAAGTTCAATTTTGTATAATAAACAAACTAATCGGGACGAAGGGAGTAAATTTTATTCATTTTTTATCAAAAGAAAATTTTCATTCTGATGTCATTAATTGTGTGTTATAAGTTTTTTGATAAAAAATTGCAAGTCATAATTTAATTGGTAAAAATTAAAGAAAAAATTACAAATATTATATTTATGATAAAATATAAATACATTTCGTTTTATAAATTTCATAATTTTAATTTAACATATGACAGTAGTAAATTACATTTGTTAATATATGTAAAACCTAAAAAATTGTCTATTCAAAATTGTAAATTGTCTTATATCATAACTCTTTTGTGAAAATAGGTTAGGATTGATTTGTAGTATTTAACTAAACATTAGAAGTGAGTTAGAAGCTAGTCGACTCAATATTTATGTTAATATGACATTCACCTAATCATTAAAATTTGCCTTGATCATTAAAATTTGTATTTATCTGTTCGTGACCGGTATGAGTTAGTTTGGAAGTTTCCATATTGGATTAAATATTAAAAATGAGTTTATAAAATCTAATTCGAGTCGATTTGTTTTCAACAATTCTTGATTTAAGCCTATAATATATCATATTTTAAAAACTCAACATCATAAAAAAAATAATGCTCATGTTTACTATGTTTTTTATTAATTAATAAAGAATATTTATAAATATTAAGAAAATTACGTTTAAACAAATTTTAACATAAAATTTTTACTTTAAGATCTACACATTTTTTTTTTTGGAAAATGTTTAGTAGCTCAAAATTTTGTGGCTCAAATGGCTCAAATCTGTCAAAATGACGTCGTTTTACACTTATTTACACTCAAAACGACGTCGTTTTGAGTGATTTGAGCTATTTGAGCCACAAAATTTTGAGCTACCTAGCATTGTTGTTTTTTTTTTACTCTATCGCTAATTTTTGAGATAGCAACCAAAACAAATTTCAATCATTATTGTATAATGAGACATGTCTGATAAGAGTTTGTAGTACACAACTTTAAAAAGTAATATTAGTTTAAAACTTTTAGGAAAAATAAATAAAGAAATTTGAAAAAGTAATGTACCAAACTTTATGTTAGGTTTGATTTATGGATTCATGTAAAAATTTGAAAAAATAAAAAATAAAATAAAATAAAATTTAAAAAAGGATAGTAGGTGAAATGTGAATTTTATCTAATTTTACATACTTTTTCATTTTTCCTTTCAAAATCCCTACCCAAAACATGAACTAAACACATCATCAATATTTAAAAGAAGTTTGAATACTTTATTATATTGATATATACCATCTAAATTTTTTTATAAAATCTTACCTTAGGCTATGGAAGCATAACTTGGGGTTTTAAGAAAACAAAATTACCCGTCTAAAAATATATTAAAAAAATGGAACAAAATTATATGGATCATGGGTCAATAATCTTGTAAAAATCTTTTAATGAGGTAGGTTAATTGGTTATGGAATTTTTTAGGATAGGGCATTAACCAATAATTTTTTTAATAGTTTTATTTAATTACTAAAATTTGAAATTTTCAAATGTAAATTTGGAGGTTTTATTATCTTTATTAATGAAATGTCTCTTTACTATAATATAGATATATAGATTGAAATGTTGATACATATAAAACCATTAAACACCAAGAGAAAAAATCTATGGAAGATATGAATTGATTCCTATATTTTAGTGGTACAAAAATTTAAATTTTAAAATTGATTAGTTAACTTTTCTTTTCAAATTTCTAAATATAATTTTTTAAATAGATTAATTAACTTCCTTTTGAAATGTGTAAATTAAGGCATAATATGATTCTTTTTTTAAAAAATAATTTAATAAAAACTAACCAATGGGAGTTTTTTTTAATTATTTTAAAAATAAGAAATCTAAAAAAATATTATGAGGGTTTTGAGCTTCAGAGAGCTCTTCTCATTATAAATCCTATTTTTCATAATATATATATAGATTACACATTTAGAAAAATTATTTATATATATATATAAATAAAAAATAAAAACATAGTAGTTGGGTTGTTTGGGATAATCTAAGTCTTTGTTTAGAAAGTATGTTGATTTTTTAACTTTTTGACTTTTTTTAGCTATTTTAACATAGGTTAAAAAGTCTCGTTTTGGAAGAATTTTTTTGTTCTTTTGATTTTTGTGAGAGTAAGATTGAAATGATTACGATTTGAATGTGATATTTTGTCTTATTAATTTTTTAGCCTATTTTGTCATTTTGTGGTTATTTTAGTCCCAACCTGTACGGGGAGCAAATATTCCGGCGAGCCCGTATTCCTTTCTTCTAAGCTCCGTTTCTGTCCGATCACCTGCGAGCACAACGGCGACGAGCTACCCGGCGGTGTGTGGTTGGAAAATCCCTCCGACGATCAAGTTAGCACACTACTTGGGATAGAGAGAGAGTGTGAGGTGAGAGTCTTTTTGTGTTTCTTACAAAGTGTTCCTCTGTCCTGTATGGGAGGCGCAGACATGCTTATATACCTTCTGCGTCCCAAATCTACTCCCAGTGATCTCTCAACACGTGGCACTGCTATCCAATCTGTCAGCACAAATCTTACTGAACATCACCTAACCCAACTGTTTGCCCACTCTACTGGGAGCTCGGCAGCCGGGCTGCATCATCTCGACTGTCAACGGCCATATTGTGCTTCAAACAAAGGTACTCCAATAGCTAAGACTAATGAAAATCGGGCTCCACCGCATCCCAGTATAGCCGAGTTTAAAAGAGATTACGCTAGTTCGTCATCGACCTTCCTGCCGAGCAAACACAAGTAGCTCGGTTAAACCTTGGCCGGCACCAGACATCTCACTTGACCGGCTTCAATACCATGAGGCCACGTAGCTCAGTCAAACTGTGGCCTGCCTTAACCGAGCAGATTCTTGCAAGCTGGGGTCGAATTACCTCGGCCCAATCGTGTCAGGCCCAAATCTGTCTGGCCCAATTCTAGATCATAAATCTCCCTCTCAATTGCCCCTTAATCCCATCCACACAAGCGTGACTGGGATTACATATTCGACCGGGATAATCTCTTCCTCGGTTCATAATTTGCAAGGAACCAACCGAGCAAATTTCCGCGCTCCGATCCTTGTCTTGTTCGGTCGACGTCTCGTCTACCCTCCCTGTCTCTTGACTTGCAGGTCGACGCTTCATCTGACCTCCCTGTCTCTTCAACTCTAACGTTACCATTAATGGGGACACGCGTCAAGCTCCCATTGGTCCTCGAGCAGCCAACCCAGTCGTCCCATGAAATTCAAATTTGGGCGGTCTTTCTACTTCTATAAACATGGCCCCTCACTCTTCGATTCATTCTTACTGACACTCCTCCATCTCAAGCGTTCATGAGCACCTGCCCTTTCTCCCTTGCCATTTCTGAACTCGCGCTTGAAGAAGAAGACGCCACTGTCGTTCATAGGTATGCCCTCCAACTCCCCTTTTGCTATTATTTCCTTTGATATTTCACACATTAGGGCACTAAAACGTAATTTCTAGGACATAGACATTAAAAATCGTCCCAAACCCCCAACTGTTCATGGTGTTCTTCATTTTCTCTGATGAACATCGAAGATCTGGGGCGGACCGAGCTCCAGGTCTTCTTTTGATCCAAAAAATCACTCCGACCGAGCACATAACCTGTTTGTCCCAACCTTAGTAAAAATCGGGCTACCAAAAGGACTTGGCCGCTCGACCGGGCTAACATCTGGTCCGCTTGGGTGACCAAGCTCTTTGGTTAGCCTTTACAACCGAGGTGGTTTGGCACTCTTCATGACCGAGCTAAAGTCAAGTTCACTTTGCGCGACCGCCCTCCCACTTACACTTGCCATCATTTTCCTGTAGAGTCCAAGGGGACCACTGACCATTACCGAGGCTCTAAAAGACCGAGCAGCCATCAATCACCAGGCAGTGCCAAAACCTCCTCAGCCGAGCTAACCTAGCCGGTTATACATCGGGAAGTTCCGCTTCCTTGTCGATACCCCAGCTGCTCTGGCCGCATTCCGGGAGGAGTATGGCATCCCAGCCGACGTCCACCTTGAGCTCGCCAAAATTGAAATAACCCCTTGGGGCAGATTAGACCAGTGCCCCTTTACCGTGCTGTCCATCATCGAAGGAGGCCTCCGCTTCCCGGTCAACCCATTGATGACCGAGTTTCTGCGCCGGACTAAGCTTGCACCCACACAAGTGTCAACAAACACTTACCGTATTATCAACGGCGTCCACGAGCTAAACAACTGGCTAGGCACCAACTTAGGTTTAGCCGAGATACTAAGGCAATACACACTTGGGCACACCGGCGACGGCCTTGCCTATTATTTAAAAATCCGACCGGGCAAAGAGAAAATAGTGACCGGCAACCCAGATAAAAACTTACACGATGATGACTTTTTCTGGGTGTCTGGTAACTATGAACCAGCAGACGTATCGGGCTGGGCAATTAGCAAGAACTTCGGCTCCATATGTAAGCCACGCTCACTTGCTCAGTTATTTGCTTTTCTTCAATATTCTGTACTTAACCACTTTTCCTGTTTTCTTTACAGCAATTCAAGCCTTGCAAGCCAACTACCAATATCCCAACGCCGAAGCCATCCGGACCGTGCTCCGCTACAACCACCGGGATTGCAACGAGCTGCTCGGCTACACTCCAACTTACAGATATTTAGCTCCACGCCGGAGTAAAGTTACAGACTTTCTCCGTGCTCCATCACCTCCTCCAGATCCCACTCTACCGGACGTGCCGCTAATCCGGTTGACTGAGGAACAAGAGATGGCAAAATGAAGCCGCATCAAAAACCTACTGACAACCACATCGGCCGAGATACTGAGCATCATCACCCACTCTCCAGCTACCGGTCAATCTAGTGGCCCCGTGGTTGCCTTGGCATCTCCAGCCACCAGGCAATCCAGACAAGAAACTCGCCGGGTTGGCAAAAGACCTCGCGTAGATCCATCTATCGAGCTGGTTGCCGAGCTAACCACCGAGTAACTTGCCGTCATAGTTGACCCAACACCACCATGGCGACCGCAGCTAAAGCACCAGGGAAAAGACATCCCGGCAAACGCTTTTGTCAAGGGTGATAAAGAGCACTTACTCACCTTCGACCTTTCAAAAGCTCTTCTGTTGCCGAGCGACGTGGTTGGCAGCGACCACGTCCCCGACACACGGTTGGTGAAATCAGCCGTGAAATCCATGACCAGGGTAAGAGTCTTAATCTTCTACTTAAATTTTCACAAGTGTTTGCACGGTTTCTTCTCTAATCAAACTCTCTTTATGCAGGCCATCCAAAAGCAACACTTGGTCATGGAGCGCATTCATCGACTTCGGCAAAAGGCGAATGACACCGCCAGCCAAGTCCAAAGCCTTCAAACCGAGTTGGGCCGAGCAAAGTCCTCACTTCAAATAGCAAATACTAACAACAACAGGTTGCTCGGTCAGCTTGACGAGGCTGAGAAGAAGCGGGATGAGCTCCAGGCCGAACTGGATGCGCTCAAGAAGTCAAGGAAGAAGGATTGTCAAGATATCAACAACGCCGACTTCCTTAAAGCCGAGGAAAACTACAAGAAGCAGGTCTTCGCAACTTAGGACATTTATTTCAAAGCGGGTTGGAAGTCTGCCTGCGAGCATCTCGGTCAAAGCCCTGATACCGATGTGTTTGCCACTCCGCTGCCTGCCTACCTTCCTTCCGACCCATCTCGTGCCATACGCCAACGACGTCTTCAGCGCGTTGCAAACCGAGGCCGAGGAAGGGCTCGAAGAAGAAGATGCCGAGGAATATGCTGAGGGAGAGGGCCACCAAAAGCAAGAGTAGCCCGGCCAAACTGATCCCGGTGCCCAGGACCAATCTCCAACGGTTAACTTGGAGACAACCGAAGATGAATTCACCAACCTCTCCCCTTTAGCTTAGTTTTTTTTTTTTTTTGCACATGTAACCGGGCTCTCTGCCCTTCCTTTTGTACTACTTTTTTCATTAATGAAAAAGATCAAGTTTTACCAAGTGTTTGCACGGTCTTGCAGCTGAGTAACTTCAACTGAACAAAATATCTTGGCAAGATAAATCTCAGTAATTAACTCATATAACCGGTCATAAATCATCTCAGTAGTACACCCAGAGTTGAGCTAGACATCAAGTTTCACAACTGGAATAAACATCTCGGTTGAGAATACCAGTTGGACAAAACATCAACTTTTCAACCGGAGTAAACATCTCGGTTGAGAC
The DNA here is from genome assembly GCA_025200525.1 of Camellia lanceoleosa. Taxonomy (NCBI): domain Eukaryota; kingdom Viridiplantae; phylum Streptophyta; class Magnoliopsida; order Ericales; family Theaceae; genus Camellia; species Camellia lanceoleosa. The sequence continues at coordinate 52,922,215 of CM045762.1, read as the reverse complement.
GAACTAAGTTGAACAAAACATCAACTTGCAACCGGCATAACCCATCTTGGTTGAGAATAACTAAGTTGAACAAAACATCAACTTTTTCAACCGGAATAAACATCTCGGTTAAGGGTGCCTAAGTTGAACAAAACATCAACTCTTTCAACCGGAGTAAACCATCTCGGTCGAGAATGCCTAAGTTGAACAAAACATCAACTCTATCAACCGGAGTAAACCATCTCGGTCGAGAATGCCTGAGTTGAACAAAACATCAACTCTTTCAACCGGAGTAAACCATCTCGGTTGAGAATGCCTGAGTTGAACAAAACATCAACTCTTTCAACCGGAGTAAACCATCTCGGTTAAGAATGCCTGAGTTGAACAAAATATCAACTCTTTCAACTAGAATAAACCATCTCGGTTAAGAATGCCTGAGTTGAACAAAACATCAACTCCTTCAACCGGAGTAAATCACCTCGGTTGAGAGTACTCAAAATTCAAAGCAACAAAAAATACTGAAGCAAAGATGAGTCACTTCTATATATTGAAAAAAAAAATGAATATTACATGAAGTGTAAGGCAAAAAATTCCTTTGCACAAAACAGAAAGCAAAAGCTAGAAATAATACAGCTTGAGGTTGGCTGCATTCCATGGCCGGGGTATTCCTCTACTATCCAAGTCCTCCAAGTGATATGTCCCCTTGCCTGCCAGACCGGTTATCTTGTAGGGTCCTTCCCAATGTGCCCCTAGTTTGCCTTCTCCTGGCACTAGGGTATTGCCCATGACCTTCCTTAAGACCCAATCACCTACTTTGAACGGTCTGGGGTGCACCGTTTTGTTGTATTTCCTTGAAAGTTCTTGTTGATAGGCGGCCAAGCAGATGAGAGCCTTTTCCTGACGTTCTTCCACTAGATCCAGTTCAAGGGCAATGGCCTCGGCGTTCAGCTCGGGCTCAAAACTTTCGCTTCTGAGTGTGGGCATGCCAACGTCCAAAGGTATGACCGCCTCCATGCCATAAGCCAAAGCAAATGGAGTTTCCCCGGTAGACCACCGAGGGGTTGTTCGGTATGCCCAAAGGACGGTGGGGAGTTCCTCAGCCCACTTTCCCTTTGCCTTCTCCAGCCGTTTCTTCAAACTATCAAGTATGGTCTTGTTTGATGCCTCGGCTTGACCATTGGACTGCGGGTAAGCCGGAGTAGAGTTGTAGAATTCAATCTTTAAATCTTCACAAAACCCTCTGAAGAGGTGACCGTCAAACTGGGTGCCGTTATCAAATATCAGAATTTTGAGGACGCCAAACCGCGTGACCACATTTTGCCAGAATAAGCGCTTCATGTCTTTCTCCTTGATTGTTGCCATAGGCTTCGCTTCAACCCATTTGGTAAAGTAGTCTGTGGCCGCGATAAAGAACTTCCGGTTGCCTGGTGCAGTGGGGAGTGACCCCACTATATCTAGCCCCCACATCGCAAAGGGCCAAGGGCTGGTGAGGGGAAGAAGCTCCCTGGCAGGCTGGTGGATCTGGTGAGCAAACTTCTGGCACTTCTCACACTAGGGAACATACTTTTGTGCGTCGGCTTGCATACACGGCCACCAGTAGCCTTGCGAAATAGCTCGGTAGGCCAAAGACCTGCCCCTTATGTGACTGCCACAAATGCCTTTCATGAATTTTGTACTAGAAGGCCTCCACACTGCTCGGGTGTACACATTTTAGGTAGGGACCGATGAAAGACTTCTTGTATAATGCGCCGGATAGAGAGATCCAAAACCGCTCTGATTTCATCCGCACTTTATGCACTTCCTTCTTGTCGGCTGGGAGAGTTCGTTCTCTGAGAAACAGGACGATATGGTCCATCCAAGAGGGACCTAGCTCGGCGCAAAGTACTTCTATCTGCCCGGCTTCCTCAATGCTGGGTCTCGGGAGGAATTCAATCAAAAAAGGGTTGGGAGATGCGCTATCGACCATGGAGGCAAGGCCTGCCAACTCATCTGCTCGGCCATTTTCTTCTCGGCCAATCTGTTGGATCCTGATCGCCTAAAATTACTTGATGTGATCCCTAACCAAGGCTTGGTATTTCGCCATTCTGTCATCCTTTGCCTCGTAAACCCCAGAGACTTGGTTAATCACAAGTTGGGAGTCACTGTAAACAATTAGCTCGGATGCTTACATCTGAAGCGCGCTCTTGAGTCCGGCCAAAAGCGCCTCATATTCGGCCTCATTGTTGGATGCTGGGAAGCCAAGGGTGATAGAATGTTCAATAGTCAGGCCATCCGGCGAGATCAGAACTATACCTAGCCCGGCACCATGGCAGTTTGATGCTCCATCAACGAAAAGTTTCCACATCTCTCTCACAAAGAGCTTCCAACATTCTGAGGGATCCTAAGAGGCTCGAAGGTTGATGGGATCACGGATGCTCGGCTGTTCGGCTTCAAGTTCCGTGCTGACTGGTTCCACTTCAGCCCCCCTTGGTGATTTGGCACCGGACTCAGCAAGTTGATCTATAATGCTTAAGTCCGTAGGCAAATTACCCGGTTTCGGTATTATGCCGACCGCAGGCTTTACGCTAAGTAGTTCCATGTCTTCCCCCCTCGGTGATGCGGTACCGGACAAAGCAGGTTGGTCGATGATACCCAACTCCGTTATCGCATCACCGGGTGGTGTAATCGTACTAACTGAAGGTGCTTCGGTGGGGCACACAAATTCCACGTTGCCAACTCCACCAAGTTGTTGTATCTTGGTTAGGTTTCCATTCACCTCTTCATCTGCCACGACAATATCGACCGGGCACACTGGATGAGTTCCAAGTGAGAATTCAGCAACGAAATCTGCCAAAATCTGGGCTTTTATAGTAGTGCGCGGCTGGAACTTTACATCAAATTATCCCAATTCGACCGCCCACTTGAGAATTCGACCAGAAAAGTCCGCCCTTTCAAACAATGCCTTAAGGGGGAACTCGGTTAGAACGACAATGGTATGGGCGTGAAAATAGTGCGCCAACTTTCTCGAAGCCATCATCAATGCCAACGCAAGCTTTTCCAACGGCATGTATCTCGACTCAGCTGGTAGCAAGGTTTTACTAGCGTAGAAGATTGGGAGGTGCTTGATTCCTTCAGCTCAGACTAGCACCGCACTGACTGCATACTGTGAAACGGCCAGGTAAAAGTAGAGTTCCTCGCCGGGCTTCGGTGTTACCAAAAGAGGTGCTAAAGACAAATACTCCTTGAGCTCGGCCAAAGCCCAGTCACACTCTTCATCCCACGAAAACTTTGATTTCAATGCCTGAAAGAAAGGGCGGCAGCGATCTGATGACCGGCTTATAAATCGATTAAGCGCGATGGCCATTCCAGCCAGATGCTGCACGTCCTTAGCCGAGCTAGGCTGTTTCAACTCTTGTATGGCTCTGATCTGCGTTGGGTCTGCTTCGATACCTCGGTTCGTGACTAGGAATCCCAAAAAATTTTCGGATCCCACGCCAAAGGCACACTTAGACGCATTCAGGCGTAACTTGTGCTTCTTGAGAATGGCGAACATCTCGGCTAAGTCGGACAAGTGGTCTTTTTGATGCCGGCTGTTAACCACCATATCATCAATATAAGCCTCCATTGTCCGTCCCAGCAAAGGAGCAAACATCTTGGTCACTATCCCGGCGTTCTTTAAACCAAAAGGCATGACTCGGTAGCAGAAGAGTCCTCTTGGAGTCGTGAATGAGGTGATCTCTCGGTCAGGCCCATGCATGGCAATCTGAAGGTAGCCACGGTAGGCATCCAAGAAACTAAGCCTGTTATGCCCAGCCGTCAAATCCACAACCTGGTCAATTCTGGGCAAAGGGAAGCTGTCTTTCGGACAAGCTCGATTGACTGTCTTGTAATCGACACAAACTTGCCACTGCCCATTCTTCTTGGGCACCACTACAGTGTTAGAAATCCATCGTGGGTAGTGCACTTCCTGAATTGCTCGTGCCTCAAGCAAGTTTTTCACTTCCTCCGTGACTACCTCAACGTGATGCAGCGCTGATCTCCTTGTTCGCTGAATGACTGGCTTTGCTCCGGGGAAGACATTGAGGTGATGGCAGATGAAACTTGGATCGAGGCCGAGCATGTCGTATGGCGACCACGCGAAGACTTCGATGTTGGCCATCAAAAACTTAACCATGTCGGTCCTTTCTTGGACAGTAAGGCTGGAGCCGAGCAAGCAGAACTTGTCCGGGTGCTCGGCATCAATGCGCACCTCCACCAGTTCCTCAACGGCTTTGTCCTCTGCCCTAGCGCCCACATCATCAAGAATTCCCCGGTCTTCCGGTCCTTCTATCATTTGAACGAAGCCTTTAGCATCTCGGCTCCCGTTCACTGCTACAAAGTACTGCTTTGACATGACTTGATCTCCCCATATCTCCTCGATTGCCCCCATAGCCGAGGGGAATCTCATCACCTGATGGTAGGTCGACGCTACGGCTTGCATAGCGTGAAGCCATCCTCTTCCAAGGATCAAGTTATAAGTAGAAGGTACTTGTAACACCCAGAACTCCACTTGCCTGACCACGGATCCCGCTTTAACTGGCAGGATAATCTTTCCCAAAGGCCATTCCGGTTGAGAGTTGAAACCAACCAGTGGCGAAGTTGCCGGAGCCAAGTCTGTATTTCGGAGCTTGAGCTGTTTGAATGCGTCGTAATACATAATCTCGACCGAGCTTCCCTGATCGATCAAAATCCGCTTGACATCGAATTCCTTGACGCTGAGTGTTACTACTAAGGCATCGTTGTGCGGCGTCTGAATGCGCTCTAGATCTCCTGAGGTGAAACTGATCACATCTTTCTCTTTGGTTTTTCCCTTCTTGATCGCAGGCTGAACCGACAAAACTTCCCTCATGTGTTCTGCCTTCTTGATCATTCCTCGGAGCTCGCATACACGCGCCGGTTCCACTATGCCGTGGATGACATTGACAACCCCCTGTGGAGGCGCGTTTCGGTCGTCCAATCCTTGCGGGTCAATCGGGGCTTGATTTGCTTTCACGCCCCCATCAATGTAAAGGTCCAAGTGTCCGACTACGACTAGCTCTTCCAAGTGTTGCCTCAAAGGTAAACAATCCTCTGTCCGGTGGCCTCGCTCCCGGTGAAACGTGCAACGGTACCGCGGATTGAAGCCTTTCTGACCGTCGCCCAACTTAGCTGGAAACCGGACATATTCCTTGTTACGGATTTCACTAAGTATGCGATAAATCGGAATCTTGAAGACCGTGGTGATGCTTGTCCTGGCCTTCAACCTTCTGTTTGCATCGGCTACGTCATCTCGGGGGTAGTCATCCCAGTCATTCCGACGTCCTCTACCCCGGTTTTTGCGATTCGAGCCACGATCCGATTCCTCTACTCAGTCATTTGAGCACCCGGACTCTTGCCCAACTGCGTGCACTTTGCCAGCTGTCTTCTTGTTTGTTGCTACCGTAGTCGCCTTCGCGGTAGATGCTGATGCGTCATCCTCTACTCGGATGTGCTCATTAATGCGCTACATGAACTGGCCCATGGATGTCGGCTGGTGCATGGTAAGCGAGTGCCGTAGTCTATGTCCGACCGGGAGACCACGCTTGTATTGAGTGATTGCAAGGTTGACTGGGCAATCCAAGATCTCATTGAAGGTCTCCCAATATCTGGAGTTGTACGCCTTCAATGTGTCGTTCGGTTCTATCTTGGCACTCAGTAGGTGATCAACATCCTTTGGTGTTTTGGTGTTGGTTTTGAAGCGCGTTACAAAGGCTTCGGCCAACTGATGCCACCTCTCGATACGCCCCTCCAGCAACCTTTCAAACCATTTCAAGCCCAGTTCGCCTAAACTTGACGGGAAGATAAGGCACATAAGTGCGTCATTCTGCCTATGTCCGGCCATAACTTGTCGGAAGTGGCTTACATGCATGTAGGGATCGATTTTTCCATCGTAAAGTGTGAATTTAGGTTGGTGGAAGCCTGCAGGAAGCGGTGTTGTTTCAATCTCAATGGAGAAAAATGTGGCACTCAGCCTCGCCAAGTCTGAATCTACAAGGAGCGGCGCTGCTTGGCGGAGTGGAGGCATTCCGGCCTCCTCGCTGGCGTAAGCTCCGTAGGATAGCCGCTGGAACGCCGGCACCCTCTGAGCCTCCTGCCGGCGAGCTCGTTCCTTTAAGACTGCCCACAAATCCTCTGATCGTGCGAAATAAGAGTACCTCGACGTCGTCGCCGGACGTGAGGGCTGGTAAGTACTATCTTGCGCGCTGGACTTCTTTGCACGCACATCGGAATCACCAACCTTGTAACTTCTGGTAATAGAAATGGAGGGAGTGTGCCGCTGACTCTGATTGCCTGAACGGCGGGATTGGGTGTGCTCACCGTGGTCTCCCACTCCAGCTACACCCTTCCCTTTGATATGCCGCTTCAGCTCCTCTATCTCCGCCGCCATTCGCGGGATGACGGCGTCCTAGTCTCTGAGCTTGTGTTCCAGACGTCTCGCATGTGATTCTCTCCGTCGCCGATGACCGTCTGGACTCCGTGAATGACCATAACTTCTTCCGCGCTTATCTCGCGCGTCTCCTGACTGTCCTCCTGGGAATGTCTCCAGGTCCGCCATTGGAAGGATAGCGGAATGACCTTCTCTTCGTCTGCCTGACTCCGGGGTAACTCCGTCGATGGCAGACAACGGAATCTCGTCGTTGTTCGCCATGGACGGCGATCAGATGAACGTGGAAGACAAGATTTTGTCTGCAAAAGTTTCCACAGACGGCGCTGATTGTACGGGGAGCAAATATTTCGGCGAGCCCGTACTCCTTTCTTCCAAGCTCCGTTTCTGTCCGATCACCTGCGAGCACAACGACGGTGAGCTACCCGGCGATGTGTGGCCAGAAAATCCCTGCAACGATCAAGTTAGCACACTACTTGGGATAGAGAGAGAGAGTGTGTGAGGTGAGAGTCTTTTTGTGTTTCTTACAAAGTGTTCCTCTGTCCTGTATGGGGGGCGCAGACATGCTTATATACCTTCTGCGCTCCAAATCTACTCCCAGTGATCTCTCAACACGTGGCACTGCTATCCCATCTGTCAGCACAAATCTTGCTGAACATCACCTAACCCAACTGCATGCCCACTTTACTGGGAGCTCGGCAGCCGGGCTGCACCATCTCAGCTGTCAACGGCCATATTGTGCTTCAAACAAAGGTACTCTAATAGCTAAAACTAATGAGAACCGGGCTCCGCCGCATCCCGGCATAACCGAGCTCGGAAGAGCTTACGCTAGTTCGTCATCGACCTTCCTGCCGAGCAAACACAAGTAGCTCGGTCAAACCTTGGCCGGCGCCAAACATCTCACTTGACCGGCTTCAATACCATGAGGCCACGTAGCTCGGTCAAACTGTGGCCTGTCTTAACCGAACAGATTCCTGCAAGTCGGGGTCAAATTACCTCGGCCCAACCGTGTCAGGCCCAAATCTGTTCGGCCCAATTCTAGATCATAAATCTCTCTCTCATATTATGCTAAACAATAAATGCATTTTTTAATTTTTTATGAAAAGATGTATAGAAAAATAGTTAGGTGATGTGATCAAAAAAATAAAAATAAAAAGATAAATAAATGCACTTTTTTAGTGCATCTCAAACACTCTCTTAGTGGGTGGTTGGAAATTTGTTATTTTACTAGTTTTTTTAGTTTTTGATTATTTTAGGAGATTAAAACTTTTGTGTTTGAGAAGATAGTTAGATTTTTTTTGTAATTAGATGTGATGTTTGTGAAAGAAAAAATAAAATGATTATGGATTTAATGTGACGTTTTGTCTAATTTTTTTATTTTTTTATTTTTTAACTAATTTTGTCTTTTAGTGTTCTTTTAACCGAAAAAAAAAACCATTCCCCAAACACCCCTTTATTATGTATAGAGTTCACATCTCACTAATTTTAAATCTTCACCGCATATCCACTTTCAAAATAAGTATCATTTGATAATAGCCTAATTTTAGTCAAAAAAAAAAAAAATTTAATAAATCATTAAAAAATTCGAAGACTCCTTCTCCTTCTCTTTATTTTTTACATTTTTTTAGTAAAAAATTAAAAAATTATTAACAAACACTTTAATTTTATTCATCTTATATTTTAATAAAAAAATTACTAAAAAAGTATCTTTCCAAACAAATTGGCAACAATCTAATGCTTGTTTTGAAAAGAAAAAAAAATAATAATTTTTTGAATTTTTTTTGAAAAAGTGTACAGAAAAATAGAAAAGTAATATGACTCAAGTAATTCAATAAATTGACTTTTTTTTTCATGGTTCCAAAATAGGCCTAAATAAGCAACTTATTTACTTATTTGTTACAAGTTACCACATTACTTTTTTTATTTTTTTACACATTTTTTTTTTTGGTAAAAAAATCAAAAAATATTGCAAAACTCTAAATCAACTCTAATTTTTTTATAGTCCATTGTATTTTTTTAAAATTTTTTATTTTGGTAAAAAATAACAAATAGGAGTATAAAATACAATCTCACGTGATTGATAGCAAAACAAAGAAGACCAAAGGGACAAAGCTGCATACAAAGGTGCAATCTAGGTGGATTTTGTAACCCTGCAAATATGCAAATGGTCCACACACACCTAAAAAGATGGGGTAACTAAAAAAAAATAAAAAATCTTGACTAGACAAGTCAATAGAATAAAATCTTACTTTTCTTCTTTCTTTCTTTTCTTTTTTTTTTTCTCATTTTAGTTATTTGACAAGGTGGGTCCCAGCAATTTTAATCCGGGATTCACTTGTTTGGTGTAATTTAAATTATTTTATTTAAAATTTTTAATTCAATCAAATTAAACATTGGTCTCAATTGAGTGATTTTTATACGTGAATAAAATATATTTATGTGGTACTTTTCGTTATTATGATTGTTATAAGGTAGTGAAATATAAATTATATTGTTGGGTGTTTGGGAAACACTAAGAGCTTGTTTGGGATGCGGGTTAGCTTTTTAACTATTTTAGTTTGGGGTTAAAAAGACTCGTTTGGAATAGATTTTTTGACCTTTTTAATTTTTGTAAGAGCAAAAATGAAATGATTATGGATTGAATGTGACATTTTATCTTATTTGACTAAAATAATATATTTTGTCTCATATGATTATTTTAGCCCCAATGAGACATCCCAAATGAGCACTAAAGAATATTTTTATATTTGTAATTGGTGAAAAGATAATACTGTTTGATATCTTATTGACATACAAATTTTTTTCGTCTCAATCAATTGAGATTATCTATATGCAAGCCTCACTTTTAACTGAGCGAGACACAAAATTTAGTTTGGTTTTGCTTCAATCCTAAAAGAAGAAGGAAAAATAAAAAATAAAAAAACAACCACCACAATAACAATATTAAGACTTTGTTTGGCATGTTGGTTGGGTTAATTTAGCCTATAAAAAGATAAAATATGTTAAAAAATCAAAATAAGATAAAAATATCATATCTAAATTATAATCATTTCATTTTTTCTCTCACAATCATTAAATCCAAATAAAAAAAGTTAAAAATTTATTCCAAACGAAACTTTTTTTTATCAAACTAAAATGATCAAAAAGTTTTTTAAAAAAAAGAAAAAAAAAAGTAGGAAGCCTAGAATTGGGAAAGATGCGTTTTTTTAAACTTTACGTATAAATTTTTAGGTAATGTTTGGTAGAGTTTTGTAAATGTGATTTGAGAGTATGAGTTGTATTTTGAGTTTGTGTGTTGTGGAATTATGATTTGAGTGTAGAAAATTTGTTTGGTAAAGAGTTTTGAAAATAGTTTTGGAAAAGAGGTTTGATTTGAGTGGGGAATTGTTGATGTGACATTTGATATGTGATACAAAAATTTACAACTCATAACTAAACATACAACTCAAAATTATTTTAAAGGACATAAAAAATTTAGAAAATATTTTTTTCGATTATAAATTAATTAACATATCAATTGTAAAAAAAAAATAAAAAATAAAAAATAAAAAATCTGGTCAACCGCCCGGTCAACCGGCCGGACGACCCGCAAACAAAAATTTTCACAGACTGAAAAGAAGCAGACGCGTCGCTTTTGCAGGTGTTCTCAAATGTTGATTACAGAGCTCTGCGGAGAACACAACCAAACATCATTGTGAAATTAAGATGTTGAAAACGATTTCTAGAATCGTTCCAAACAAAGCCTTAATTTCTCAACTTAGAAACTTAGAATAAATTGAAAAAATAAATAAACATAAAAAAACAATTTGACCATTTTGATAAGAGTACTAGTACTTTTTTTTTTTTTCTTCTTAATTTTTATAGTACATAAAACTTAGCATGCTTGATATGGTTTGCAAGCTTTTTTATGTTTATTACAAAAATAAATTTAAAAATCGGTTTTTACTTGGTTGCCACGTACTTTTTTAGCAACATCTTTGCAAAAAGTTTTTTTTTTTTTAATTAAGTAAAAAGGTCGGCTTTTGAGACAAACCTTATCTTTGAATTTGTATTCTACTTTCAACAAAAGGCATTTTAGAAAATGAGAAAATAATTTTTTTTGACCCAATAGACAATTAGATAACTACCAACAATTGAAAAAAGGTGGCATTGTAACTACCAACAATTGAAAAAAAGGTGGCATTCACAATTAATTCAATCACAAATGCAAAGATAAACCCATAGAGTCTTATAAACCACTATATGTTTCGTTTGGAAAGTTGACTATTTTAATTTTTGATTATTTTATTAGATTAAAATATTTATATTTAGAAAGATAGTTGGATTTTTTTTTATAATTAGATGTGATATTTGTGAAAAAAAAAGAAAGTAAAATAACTATGAATTGGATGTGACATTTTATTTCATTGACTATTTTAACCTATTTTATCTTTTTGTGAATTTTAGCCAAAAAAAAAAAAAACAAAAAGCCTTTACCAAACCAAGGCTACAAAAAATATGTTTTGATCATCTCAATCACATAGCTATAATAAATGTGTCCATTTAGTATGAAATTATAATAATTGAGTAATGCTAGAGATACAAAATTTTTTACTAAATGAATGACCAAATCTCTCACATGAATATGGGGTCTACTTTTTTATAGGTCCCACGCCCACGTGAGATGTTTGGTCATTCATTTGCTATAACAACAAATTTTAGGTACTACTAATATCATTGTGTGCGACAATCACTCTAGTTTTTCAATTAATAAGAGCTCATTAATGCCTTGTTTGGATGCAATAATTTTACTAGCTTTCACTTTGCCTTATATATTCACTAAGCCCTCGTCTGGCATGAAACTACTTGACTAAAATAGTTATAAAAGGATAAAATAAGTTAAAAAGTTAATAAGACAAAATATCACATTCAAATCATAATCATTTAATTTGTTCTCTACAAAAGTAAAAAAAACCAAAAAGATGAACCCGAATAAAATTTTTTAGGTTAAGTTAAAATAGCCAAAAGCCAACTAACTTCCCAAACGAAACCTAACCCAAAAGAAATAAAAAGAAAAAAAAAAAACTACTCTTCATTTGGCTAAAACTAAAGCTAACTCTCTAAATTTTCTTTACTTTGAGTAAAATAAAATAAAATAAAATAAAATCAACTAGACGATTTCACAAATTAAATATGAATCAATTTTTAAAAAACATCAAATTTTAAAATTAAAAAAAAAAAATGTTTGAGACGGATTGCTTAGTTAAGACGGATCTAAAAAGTAAAAAAATTTGACATAATTTTTAAAAAATTATTAAAAATGGAAAAAATGTTAAACTAAAAAGAAAAAAAAAATTGTTAAAGGCTGTTATATTAGTTTGAAAAAAAATGTAAAAAATGTAATAAAATTTGTGAAAGTGTTTTGAAATATATAAGAATAAATTATAAATAATTTTACGTTTTGAACTTTTATTATTAGCAAATAGGAGTGTCATTGACAGTCCATAAGACTTCATTAGTATGACTTCAGGCCTCGTTTGGGAACATATTTTTTTAGTAATTTTTTAATTTTTTATCTAAAATATGATATAAAAAAATTAGTATGTTTGGGATGACTTTTTGACTTTTTACGAAAAGATGTACAAAAAATAGAGAGAAAGAAAAATCTTTGACTTTTTGGTATGAACTGTTAACTTTTTAATTTTTTTAATAACTTTTTAACTTTTTAGCTAAAAAATGTACTTGCCAAACAAGGCCTAAGCCGGAGCATTAGTTTCTTTTCTTTTTTTAATTTTTAATTTGTTATTTTATTTTTGGCATTTGGGAGGTATCAACAAAAAAGTATAGGGGGCAACGTGCTTTACAAGCCACAGTCCAAATGTGTGTGCCGATGTGAGTGAGCATATTATTATTAAAACATTTAAAATTCCAAAAAAGAAAGTAGAACAAATTCCCTCCAAATGATTGGGCGGCACCACTAGCCAAGCAAAGCACCTCTCTCTCCCTCTCTCCAATAGGAAAATTATTCAATATTTTCAATGTATCATATGCCTATATTTTTTGATTAATTATTATTTAATGATATTTTAGAAAGTTAGTAAAAAATTAATTTTTTAATTTTTTGTGGCTTTATGACTTTTTTGTGTTAAAAAAGTTGATTTTTTTTGTATAAAAAAGCTACAAAGCCAAAAAATTAACTTTTTTTGGAATGTTCCCAAAATATCCCATATGTCCTCTTATATTTCACAATCACCTAACATAATATCTTACTTATCCACTTTTTTCACCAATCATAATATCATAAAATATCACGTATTCATACTCCAAAATTACTACATAATTATCTACCAAGAATAGTCAAAAAGTTACTATTTTAATTGATTATTTAAATTTTTTTTAAAAAAACGTAATCTATGCTTTTTATCTTGTTGATTTACTATTTTTAAAATGATAAGTTCATTTGAAAAGTCAAAGTAAAAAATATATATTTTATTTTTTAAATTTATTCCTTTTGAGTAATTATAAATTAATATATTACTCGTGCTATGCAGGAGTATAACTAAATAATCAAAAATTATTTTTTAAATTAAAATAATAATATAAAATTTATTTAAAATATGTAGTAAAAATAATTTATAATCAATTAAATTTTATTTATTTTTATCAAAGTTACACATAAGAGAAGATTTTGATTATGATGTCATTAATTGTGTGTTTAAAATTCTTGATAAAAACCTGATGTCATAATTTAATTGGTAAAAATTAAATAATAAATTATAAAATTTATATTTATGATAAAATATAAATATATTTCATTTTATAAGTTTCATAATTTTAATTTATTATATGATAGTAATAAATTACATTTGTTAATATACTAATTTTTTCTTATTTTGTAAAGCCTAAAAATTTGTCTATTTTGTAAATTGTCGTATGTCGTAACTCTTACGTGACAATGGATTATGATTGAATTGTGGTGTTGAATTAAACATTAAAAGTGACCTAAAAACTATTCGACTCAATATTTATGTCATTGTGACCTTCACCTAATTATTAAAAATTATCTGCATCAATTCGTGACTGGTATGAGCTAGTTTGGGGGTTCAAATATTGGATTAAAATTAAATATTAAAAATTAGTCTAGAAAATCTAGTTCAAATCTTTTTCTTTCTTTTTTTCAACAATTCTTGATTTCAGCCTATAATAAATCATATTTTAATAACTCAATATCATAAATAAATAAATAAATAATTCTTAATGTTTACGGTGCTTTTTATCAATCAATAAATTTTTTTTATAAATATTAAGAGAATTACATTTGAACAAATTCTAACATAAAATTTTTATTTTAAAATTTTAAGACTTGCAGATTTTCTTTAACTCTATAACTAATCTTTGAGATAGAAATTAAAATAAATTTCAATCATTATTATATGGAGAGAAATGTGCGATAAGATTTTGTAGTATACAATTTTAAAAAAGTAGTATTAATTCAAAATTTTCAATATGAAAAATATATACCAAACTTTATGTTATGTTTGCTTCATGGATTTGGATAAAAAATTGAAATGAGAAACGAAAAAGATATGTAAAATGTAAATGAAATATAACTACATTTTACCTGATGGCATACATCTTTTCATTTTTCTTTTAAAATCTCTACCCAAAACCATGAATCAAACATATCATCAATGTTTGAAAAGAGTTTTGGATGCCGTATTGTATTGATATACACTATGTATAAAAAATCTATATAATATTTGGTGAGAGAAACCCAGCTAATAAAAATTTATTTAATTATTTAAAAAATTAAACATCAGAAATAATCTATAAAAATGTGAATTGATTCTTATATTTTAGTGATACAAAAATCTAAATATTAAAATTGATCCTTTTCAAACTTTTAAATAGATTAATTAACTTTCTTTTTTTAAATGTGTAAATCAAGAAATAATAAGATTTTTTAAAATGATTCAATAAAAGCTATAAGATTTTTTAAAATTTTAAAACTGATTAGTTAACTTTCCTTTTCAAATTTCTAAATTTAAATTTATAAATGGATTAATTAATTTTCTTTTTGAAATGTGAAAATCAATGCATAATAAGATTTTTTTAAAAATGATTCAATAAAAACTATAAAAAAATTTTAAAATTTTAAAACTGATTAGTTAACTTTCCATTCCAAATTTCTAAATTTAAATTTATAAATAGATTAATTAACTTCTTTTTTTTTTTTTTTTGAAATGTGCAAATCAATGCATAATAAGATTTTTTTTTTAAATGATTCAATAAAAGTTAGCCAATAGAAGAGTTTTAATTATTTTAAAAATAAAAATTCTAAAAAAATAATATGAGAATTTTGAATTTCACAAGACTATTCTTATTAAAAAGTCTTTTTTTCTTAATATATAGATATATTTAAAAAAAATTAAAAAAGCATTAGTGAAAAATATTTTAAATTTTAAATTTAAATATAATAATTGCATGTCCTTTAAAATTTTGAATCTCCAAAAAAAGACTAATAAATTGAGTCGGAAGAAATATAAAAATAATTATTTTAATTGATTGTTTTATTTTTTTTTACAAAATGATATAAAAAAAATAACTACTACTTCTTCTATTCCAAAATATTAGTTTCTTATTCTATTTTTTATTGTCCCAAAATATTAGTTTATTTTCAAAAATCAAAGAATAAAATAATATAAATTTACTATTTTGCCTTTCTTTTAAATTCATTAATAATATAAAAAGTACACAATTATGACAATTGATATTTCTAAAATAATGTACTATTAATTTTATAAAATTTAATATTTTAAAAATATAATTGTATTATCAAAAAAATTAAATTCTCCCAAAAAAAAAAAAAAAAAAACCACTATTTTAAGATGAAGGGAGTATTATGATATTATTATTATTTTTTTTTTGAAAAAAAAAAAAAAAAAAAAGCCATCACCACAAACGGAAGCTTAAATTAAAGGCTAGTCTGGCGGGACATGTCTCCCAATTTATTTTTACTTTTCGATCTTTCATTTCTCAACTTAGGTCGTGTGGGAAGTGTCAAATTAATATATTTTTTAATTTTTTATAAAATATATAAAATATAAATTAAAATTAAAATAATATAATAGAGAAATAATATGATCTAAATACAGACAAATCCTCACCCTTCTCTCTCTTCCTTCTCTTTTATGCCTTCATTTGAAAGTGAGTTAATTTTTTAATTTTTTTGACTATTTTAGACCAGACTAAAAAGTTTTATTTAAGATAAATTTTTTGATTTTTTTTAATTTTTATAAAAAAAAAATAAAATAATTATAATATAAATGTGATATTTTATCGTATTAATTTTTTAATTTATTTTATTTTATTTTTAAATTAAAATAACCCTAACTTCACATGTTAAACATAGCGTATACAATTACATACCTACATACCTACATATTTACATTTCAGACGCACATACATACACCTATAAAGCGCTCTCTCTCTCTCTCTCTCTCTCTCCCTCCTCTTAAATGCAATCTCCGTAACTTTTTGTCTGGCACATTGCAAAGGCGAGTCGTAGAACCGAAGCGTCGTCCAACGATTCAGCAACCTAGAGGTCAGCTCTCTCTCTCTCTCTCTCTCTCTCTATATGTATGTATGGATGTATGTATATATGTGTATATATTTTACAAAGTAGTGTTTGAATAATTGATTACACTAAATATTTTTATCGATTGGATTGTACTCATGCTAAACTATCATACTGTAATGATGTTTTTGTGATTTCTTAATCAGATTTAATATCTCAATTCTATAATCAAGTGTAAACGCCACATATATATATATATATATATAACTCAACAAATGAGAAGAGTAGACAGATAGAGAGTTTCTAGAATCAGCTCTTTTTTTGTAATTTGATTAAACGAGTCAAAAAATTGATCACTACGGGAAGAACTGAAATGTAACTGATTGAATGATAGATCTGGTTGATGATGAACTTGCGATGTTTCACTTTTGTGTTAATTAGTTTGTGGAAGTGTTGATTACGTGAAAATGCAATTTGCTAAATAATTCTTTCACTGTTTGCTTTTTTGTTTTTGTTGTTGTTGTTGTTGTTGTGATTTTATACCATTAGATCAAAAGTTATCATTCGTGAGGCCTATTGTATACGAAACCTTAATTAGTCTTTGAAGAATTTTGAGATAATACTGATACTCGATTTCATCTTTTTCCTTTTTGTGAATCTCTTATTTTTTAATTGTTTTTAAAATAAAAAAAATCTAATTCTAATTTAGTTCATCAGAATTTGATAAACAACATAATCTATTAATTGGATCTTGATGAGCGCTCACTGATTGTAAATTTTTTTTCCGCTTCAATCAATCCTATTGCATTCTAAGTGCTTTTGACGAATTTCGATCATATTTGTCTTTTATTATACGTATGGAACTGGAATGTGTATTTGAATCTTAGATACAAATTTATGATCTAAATACAAATAATGTGTTTACCTAGGCCATCTTTAGTGGAGATGCTAAGTTCATTTTTGTGTCACCTGTTAAAATGAAGCATTTTTATACTCCAATGGAGCTACTAGTGTAGCTCCTGAACATGTTAGTTGCTAACATGGCTTGTGACCATCGGTTTAGCAAACGTGGGAGAGAGAAGGGAATGATATGAGAGAGAAAGGGAGACTAGCAAACGTTGCTTTTTTGGTTATTTTTTAAACTTTGGAATTTTTGTTTTAACATTTTAGATTCGTCTGAAAAAGATGAACTAAAAAAAATAAATTAATTAAGATTACATTTGTTTGGCTATATAGGACGGATTCGGGTTGTTTTGGGAAGATGGTAAAAAGCTGGCTTTTGGCTTTTTATCAATTTTTTTGGCTTTTTGGGATGTGGTTTGGGAAGTTGGTAAAAAGCTGGCTTTTTTACTTTTTGATTTAATATTTATTTATGGCATCAAATCAAAATAAAATGACCAATATACCCTTGCCAAACTTTGAAATTTTAGGTAATTTATTAACATAGAGGGTATTTATGTAATTTCACCCGGCAGCTTTTTTCTCACTTCCCAAATACATGTTGCGGCGTTTTCGGCAATGTGGCGTTTTCCATCCCAAGCCAAAAACGTGACTTTTTTGGTAAGTTCCCAAAAGGGCACAATAGAATTGAGTGAGATTATTATTAGTGTAAAAGTATTAGGTTGGAGATGTAGGATAAAAGTATTTATTTGTACACCATCGGATTAGTAATACTTTATATAGTATTAATATATGACATTAATATGTTTTAGTTTTTTTTATTTTTTTAATATTTTAATTATTTTTTTGTTCTAAAAATTATAAATTTTGTTAAAAAATTCACTAATCCTCTCACTCAATTTCTAATTCCAATATCCTTATGGGATTAGTAGTCTTATCAATAGAAGAGATTACTAGTCTAAGAAATAGTTAATCCCCTCACTCATGTGTCCGAGTAAACATTCTTTAGGTGAGTCACACGGACTATTAATCCAATCCTCCTCTATCTCCAAAAGAGCCAAACAAAATGGCCTAAGATAATTTTGAAAAAAATTCATTAACGACAAAAAAGTTCAGGAAAATGTGTGACTTTTTAAAATTGTTTCCAAACCGTACCATATCAGGTAATATGTAACGACTTTTCGAGGTCCCAAGTTAGATGTGTGAATCGATTTCGTAGCCGTATTGGCTAATTATCGGATTGTAACCATTACGATGAACCACTATATCCCGATACAGCCCACGATATTCCTATTACAACCGGGTACATCCCTGTTACAACCGTTGCATCTTATTAATGATTTTTAACATTTCACAACCTTGACAATCGATTTTTAATACGTATCGGTTGATATTTCCGATACCCATATACTGCAATCAATACCGTTACATATTCAAATACCGCAATTTAGAACCATGTTCCAAATACGCTAACTGCACTTGTAGTGTGTATACAAATGACTCATAATTTTCAGTTTATCTTGGTACTCATGAATGACAATAGTGGAGAAAAGCACTTTTTTAAAAGACCTTAAATGTGCTTATGTGGCATGCTCCATATATTATTTTGTGTCCTCTCGTTGAGTGTAGAGCATTGTTGCAAATCATTAAATTAGGAGTTGTCTGCTATAGGTATTTTCTCCTATTTTAAGAGTTGTGTTTGTATTCGATTATGCAAAAGAAAACTTGAGTGTCACAGAAAAAATGATAGTTTTAGTTGAACTATTATAATAGTGTGGTTTCAATTCACAAAACAGTATAGAAAATAAAAAAAATAAGCATGTAAGACACAATATATAAGTGAAGATTTAGTAATGTGTTTACCGTTGATGGAAGAAAGAGATTAAAAATTCGCCATGCACAACTAACTTAATATTATTGCCATACAAAAAACATGCCCAAAAAGTAGAAATAAATAATACATCCAAAATTTGAGATCTGGGGCCTCAGAGCTTGTGTGGGCCTGAGAATAGACCGCATCAACCTTAATTCCAAAGAAAAAGGCTCGTTATAATAAATCTAAATCTACAATAAAAATACAAAACGACTCAAAGCATAAATAACTAATTATAAAAAATTTAAAATATCACTTTTAAATTTATGCACACTAACATGACAGTAGATTGGATCTTAGAGCATTCGTAGTGGAATTGTTCACACTACACTGGCATCAGATATTAGCTAGTGGCAAGGCCACTGATTTGGGTTGGTTTATTTATTTGTTATCCAATGGAACCGTGAAGGTCCTTGTTATGCATTTTAAACATGTTAGATGTTAAAATACTCTTCACTGTGGCAAGTGAACTAAACTAAAATACCTTAGCAAGAGAGAGAGCTCCCAAGCCTGATGCACCCTGGCATATATCCTTTTTAAATATAATTTTATTCATTTTATTGTCTGTATGTACACATTTAAATAAATCTCACTCCCACCAAACACACCTTTTAACACATTTTGTAACACCTCTATTGAAAAACCAATTCATTTATTGAAATAACAAAACAATTAGGGTCTGTTTGATCATATTTATATTCTTAATTTTTTGTTTTGATTTTCAAAAAATTGTAAATACTAAAAGGTTGGTTTCAATTGTGTTTTTTTTTTTTTTTTCAACCATACTTTTTGACCACCATCAATTGCTCGTTATCATCACCTTTTGTCACTGCCAATCACCTCTCACTAGTGATAACCGTCTTTGACAGTCAAACAATCGTTTTCAACCACCACTTCCTGTGGTTGGCATGCCACTAGTGGCAACCACCTACGCCCTCTACCTTTGGCAGTAAATAACCACCTTTAGCCACCAATTTCTGCCACCACCAACCACCTTCCATTGACAGTAACTACCTTCGACCACTACCTTTGGCAGCCGACCATCCACTATCTCCAACCGTCAATAACCACTTTCAGCCACCACTTTCTGTGGCTGCAAATCACCTTCAACCACTGCCAACCAACTTCCACCGATGGCAACCACATTCAGCCACCACCACCTTTGATAATTGACAACCATCTCCCACAACCACCCTCTCTTGTTTTTCGAAATAAAATTTTAAAATATATATGGGCAAAATATATTTTTTATTTTCATTTTTACCTAAAACAAATATAAACATATTTGTTGTATTTTGTAAATTAAAAAAAATATATATATATTATAAATGTTACCAAATGACATCTTAACATACTCAAATGGTTCCATTTTATCCGTTTTGTAATATAACACACTTTAACAAATATTTTTAACATATTCATTATAAATACTCCTAATTGATTGATTTCTAAATAAATTAATAACTAAGATTATCATAAATAAATTTAAAGATAATGTTTTAGACACTTAGCCATTGTTTGGGAAGTGGGTTTGGAGCTAAAATAGTTACAAAAAACAAAATAAGTTTTTTAGCCCAATAAGAAAAAACATCACATCCAATCCATAATCATTATATTTTTTCTTTCACAAAAAAGTTAAAAAAAAAACCAAAAACCCTTCCCAAATCAGGGTTTTTAGTCCCAGGCTAAAATAGTCAAAAAAGTCAAAAAGCCAACCCACTTCCAAAACCAAGCCATAATTAATCATAGAGCAAATTTCATTTATACCCCTATACTTTTACATGATTTCCAATGACCCCCAGACTACTTTTATTTTTACGCCTACTCCCATACTATTTAAGTTACTATCAATTTTGCCCTACCGTCACATTTAAAACGGAAAAAGTCAAAAAAAAAATTAAATTTTGGCTCCAAATTTTAAAAGAAAGATGCAGACTCATCATTTTCTACTAGCAAACCACCACCACCACTACCACCAACCATTATTTCAAGCCCTTCTGCCTCTTTCGTCATAACTTCGTTTTGCCTCATTTTTACGTTGTTGAATTCGACTCATGGTCTAGTTTTCATATCACATCTCACACGTCTCGTTCTTCTTCTTTTTGCATGCTATCGGAGCTCCGAAAGTTGATAAAAATATATATATATATATATGAATTTTCTTCTTATTTTCAACTTTTCTTCAAGCCATCTTTCGGATTTCATGTCTTTCTTGATTCTTAGCGGTTCTACTTCATTCTTTCGTCATTCTCTTCACCCCACTTCCTACTTCACCCTACACTACCTCGCTTTCTCACTTCTTCATGTAATGGGCGGTTTTGGTATGACGAAAGTTTTCCGAAAACTAATTTTAAAAATTTCAAAACATTTATGTTTTGTTTCTTTCTTCTCAATCTTCCTCATTCTTTTTCTTCTTCATTTATAACATGGTGTGGAACATGGTTCTAGGTGGTAATGGAACTAGTAATGGTGGTGGTGATAACAAAGAACATATATTTTGTATATGTAGAATGAATCTCTGAGTACAAATATACATAACCTAAATGAAATAAACCCTAATAATCTAATAGACGAAACTACCCTAAATGACTAATATAAAATACAATAAAATACATAATCTTCGCACCCCCTTTCAAACTAAGGATGCGAGCGTAAAAAGGATCAAAAGTTTGCCAAGAAGAAAATGAAAACGAACAACAGTGTGAGTCTTCGTAAAAATATCGGCTAACTGAAGAGAGGACGGAACAAAAGGGAGAGTAATAGTGCCAGCCTGAAGATGCTGTCGAACAAAGTGACAATCGATTTCAACATGCTTGGTTCGCTTATTGAAAACTGAATTATGGGTAATTTGAACAGCACTCCGATTATCACAATATAATGGAATTGGATTAGAAAGAGAGACACCCATATCAAAGAGAAGCCAGCAAAGCCAAATGATCTCGGAAGTAGCATGAGCCATGGCACGATACTCAGTCTCAGCGCTGGAACAAGCAACAATAGACTGTTTCCTAATCTTTCAAGATATGAGAGAATCGTCGAGGAAAACATAAAGACCATAAGTGGATTTGTGATCAAAGATGTCACCTGCTCAATCAGCGTCAGCATAGGCATGAAGAGTCAAGTTCGAAGAGCAGATAACAACAGACATTGCAACAAAGTACCCCGAAGATAGCGCATAGTACGAAGTAAGGCAGCCTAGTGTGTGGAACGAGGTGCAGAAACAAACTGACTAAGAACGTGCACAGCATAGGGGAGATATCCAGATGAATGACGGTGAGATAAACAAGGCACCCAACTAACTCACGGTACAAAGTAGGATCCTCAAGAAGAACGCCATCGAAAATAGAAAACTTAGCATGCAACTCAAAAGGAGTGTCGACAATTTTGTCATCAGTGAAATTAGCACGAGAAAGAATATCACAGGCATATTTAGTCTGAGAGAGAAGATACCCAGTAAGAGAAGTAGCAACCTTAATACCAAGAAAATTCCAAAAAAATCCCAAATCCTTCATGTCGACCTCCTGAAACAACTGATGTTTAACCTCCTCAATAGTACTACAATCAGAGCCAATGATGATCATATCATCCACATATAAGAGAAGAAGAACAAGGCTAATAGAAGTACACCGAACAAATAGAGCACAATCATGATGACTAGGATAAAAACCAAGCTGAAGTACAATAGAGTGAAATCACTCATACCAAGCACGAGGAGATTACTTGAGACCATAGAAAGCACATCGAAGACGACAAACCACACCAGGAGGGTGAGAAGACCTAGTGAAGGGCGTATATACACTTCTTCAGCAAGATGCCCATTCAGGATGACTAGGGTAAAAACCAAGCTGAAGTACAATAGAGTGAAATCACTCATACCAAGCACGAGGAGATTACTTGAGACCATAGAGAGCATGTCGAAGACGACAAACCACACAAAGAGCGTGAGAAGACCCAGTGGAGGGCGTATATACACTTCTTCAGCAAGATGCCCATTCAGAAAAGCATTTTTGACATTGAGTTGAAACAAAGGTCAGTGATAGGTAGCAGCAACAGAGATAAGAGTGCAAACAATAGTCATTTTGGCAATGGGGGCAAAAGTCTAATCGTAATCAATCCCATACTTCTGAAATAAAGTCCTGGGCAACCAAACAAGCCTTATACCGTTCCCAAGAACCATCAAAAAGGGTTTTGACCTTATAGAACCATTTACAACCTATGAAGCACAGATATTTCAAATAGGTTGATGTATTTGTATCGTATCTGTATCGGATACCGATACTCCTTGGATACTCGCGGATACGTATTGAATATTTATTAAAAGTATCGGATACTTCTTAATTATTTTTTCATTAATTTTGGAGTATCTGATACTCAATACTTCAAGTCATGTTTACTTGTTTTATGAAATTAGAATTGTAACATTTCTTGCATAGTAATATAATATAATATAATTGCAAGTATAAATATAAGAATATTTTTCTAATACTTCATTAAGTTCTTCGATAAGAAGAGCATAGTGAGTTAAATAATAGAATTTATCAAATTGATGTATCCTAATTATTTCATGCATGTCCTCTATAACTTCATAGAAAGTAAGAATTAACAAGAGAATATAATAACAGTAAAATTAAATATCAATAAATAAATAAGCAAGTAAACTTGAATACAAATATTTTTCACTAGAATCAAAGGAAAAAGCATAGAGACAAGTTGTGAATTGTTCTATTATTGTAATATAAATATATTAAACTTGATATTGAAATGAAATATTTGCAAGACCTATCAAAAATTTAAAAAGTAAACAAGTTACTAGCTTAAATTAATACAAAATTCTTAAAGGTTAGTATTTTGCATTATAAAATTATATTGTGGTTTCTCAACGTTCTTTAGCTTATGTGTAACTCACTATTAATAATTTTAAAAAATATATTTTTCACAAACGTATTCTAATCGTACCAGTATCCTTTTTTTTTAGGTTTTGTCGTATAACCGTATCCGTATCGTGTCATATCCGTATCTCGTATCCGTATCTATGCTTCCTAGTTTATAGCCTACAACATTCTTGTCAGCAGGTAATGGAACTAAATCCCAAGTCTGAGTGTTAGCCAAAACAGTTAACTAAACATTCATGGCAGCAATCCAATTAGGATCATGACAAGCTTCCTTGTAGGACCTAGGCTCAAAATAAGTATGAAGATAAGAAAGAAAAGACTGATAGGAAAGAGAAAAACATGTATTACCAAAACCATACCAGTTCAGAGGATGATGGTCACGCGTTGAAAAGTGATGTATAAGAGGAGCGGGATCCAAAGAAACAGCTAGAGGGACAGTAGAGCTAAAGACAGGTGAGCTCAGAAGTGCTTTGCGGGATATTAGATGTACTAGGAAGAGGCAAGGTAGAGATCTCAAGATCAGAAACAAACTCATCAGGAGAAACATCAAAAGGAAATGGGTCAACGTGAACTAATTCATCCTTAGCAATAGGGACAGGGGTGGAAGGTATAGTGTAGTAGGGTCATTTTTTCAAAAATGTAACGTGCCTAGACATATAAAGCTTTTTGGTGGCAGGATCATAGCACCGATAACCTTTCTGATTAATGCCATACCCTAAAAAGACACATAGGACACAACGAGAACTAAGCTTAGAGCACTCCTGTTTAGGAAGGAGCACAAAGCATGTAGAATCGAAAACATGAAGAAGAGAATAATTGGGAGTAACACCAAAAAGACGCTTATATGGAGATAAGCCGGAGAAAAGAGAAGTAGGCATCCGATTGAGAAGATATGCAGCAGTGAGCACAGCTTCTCCTTAAAAGACAGAAGGGACAAAGGATGAGAGCAGCAAAGAACAAGCTGTATCAAGGAGATGGCAATGTTTACGCTCAGCTCGACTATTTTGGACAGGAGTGTCTAAACAAGAAAACTGATGAATAATACCATGAGTAGCTAAAAACTCCTCTAACTCAGACAAGTAATACTCACCCCCTAAATCAGAACAAAGAACTTTAATGGTGGTGAAAAACTGAGTGCAAATCATGGAGTGAAAATTGGAATATATTTTGTAAAAATTAGATTTTCGTGTCATCAAATAAATCGGCTGTAATCAACCACAAAAAACACATAATATTGCGAACATCCCTTGGTAACTATAGGGGAAGGACAAAAAATAGAACTACTTTTATTAAAAGGAAGAGTGGACATTTTAGCTAGTTTACAACCACAACACTCTGAAATATCAACAATGGAAAAATTGCCTAAATGTCCAGACTGAACTAACATCCTCAAACGATCACTTGGCAAATGACCTAACCTAGAATGCCAAATATAAAATAAAGAAGACTTATTGTTTAAACAAAAAGAAGACATATCTAAAGGAACATGTAAGCTATTGAAGATATATATAGTTCTCCAACTCTACGCCCAATCCCAATCTATCTCTTGGAGACCCGATCCTGTACAACACAATGAGAGCAAGAGAAAACAACATCAAAACAGGAATCAAATAATTGACTAATAGAAATAAGACTGAGTGAGAGGTGAGGTACATAAAATATAGGAGAAAGAGACAAATGGGAAGAGAAAATAGAACCAATAGAGGATATAAGCATAGAGGAACCATTAGCTATAACAATAGTGATAGGAGAATGAGGGGAGACACAATTACTAAGGAGAGATGCAACAAGGGTCATATGTGTGAACAACCAGAGTAAAAAATCCACGAAGTGTGGATATTACCTGAAGAGGATGAACCAGACAAACCTAACTGAGTGGTAGTCATAGCGGAAGCTTGGGACAAAAGAGTTGGATTGGCTACCATAAAAGACTTGAACTACTCAAACATAGACTGCATATTGGAAGATGGACCATTTTAAAAAACTGGTACAAAAAAGGCAGTAGATGAGCGAGATCCCGAAGATATCGGCTTAAAGGATGGTGGACCAGATGAACGACCCTTGGGTTGCACCAGCTTAGAACAAACATGTTTCCAATGGTCTTTTTGATGACAGAAGCTGCACTCATCCATAGAAACCCGAGGCTTTGGCTTACCAGTAACTTGAAATAAAGGAGATAGTGGGGTAAGCAAGAGCGGAGGAATGGTAAAAACTGATTGGAAATGAGGAGCACCATGAGCCACCTTGAACTGAGTTTCTTCCGCAATAAGCTCACAGATAGCACCATCGACAGAAGGCAAGGGGAAACGATGAAGAATAGCGCCCCGAAGTGGCTTAAATTGATCATGAAGGGCCATAAGAAACTAAACAAGACGTTGTTTCTCCCGATACTTTGTATAATTGTCAAGTAACTGCAAATCTGATGGTTCCATTAGAGCAAGCTGATCCCAATAAGTAGTCATCTTATTTTAAAATTCCTGAATAGACTTATCTTTCTAACTAGTATTGCAAATAGACATCTCAAGTTCATACTGTTTTGCAAAGTTAGACTTAAGGTACATAGTTTTCAAATAGTCCCAAACTTGTTTAGAAGTAGAATACTTGGAGAAATTCATACTAATGGTGGTTTGAACTGAATTATGAACCCAAGTAAGAATTTGTGCATTTTTATTTAGCAACATCAATCTCAGTTTCTTCGGATTCCATAGGTCGAGTAGTCACACCAATAACATAGTTCCACATGCCTTTACCTATGATAAAATTTTTCATTATATGAGACCAATAAGAATAATTTGTGCCATCCAACTTAGTGGTGATAGCTTGCAATTTATCATCAGCCATATTGCTATAATCCAACAACCCAGTGCAAATAGAAGAGAACAGTACCAGATAGAGAGATATACACTGAACCAGAGACCACGATGAGGAAGTGCAAAGAAAAGAGAGAGTAGTACCAGACAGAGAGATACACGCTAAACCAGAGACCACGATGAAGAAGTATGAAGAAGAGAGTCCCAATCCCAGCGACCAGAGAACCACGAACGACCAGAGAGATCAAAGCAAAGTCAAGCAATCGCGATTGATGAGAGAACCACGAATGACATCAAAGACTTGGAGCCGAAATTGACGAGAGAACCATGAACGACAATTATGAAAAAGAACGGTTGAGGTAGTCGCGAGACAGGGCAGTCGAGTCTCGAAGCCAGGTAGAGGTAGTTGCAAGAGAACTGTTGATTACAAGAAGCCTTCAGTCGAACCAGACAACCACAAAGAAGAAAAAGTTGACTCAGGGGCTTCTAGAGGTTTGACTCAGAACCTGCTCTGATACCATGATAACAAAGAACATATATTTTATGTATATAGAATAAATCTTTGAATACAAATATATATAACCTAAATGAAATAAACCCTAATAATCTAATAGACGAAACTACCCTAAATGACTAATATAAAATACAATAAAATACATAATCTTCACAGGTGGTGGCAGTCCGGCGATGACGATGGGTTTAGTGTTGTAAAGTGGTAGTGGTGGTGATGGTAATGCTCATGGTGGCAGTAATGGAACTTGGTTGTGAAAAAGTTGGGTTTGGTGTTGTAAGGTAGTGGTGATGGTAATGCTCATGGCGGCGGTAATGGAACTTGGTTGTGAAAAAGTTGGGTTTGGTGTTATAAGGTGGTGGTGATGGTAATGCTCACAGTGGCGGTAATGGAGTTCGGTGGTAATGAAATTGGTGGTTCAAGGGTGATGTTGGTGAAGTTGATGAAGGTGATGAAATTGATGAAGAGATATATATCATCTTTCTATATATATACATACATAACAACCCTGTTGAAATTGAATAGCTCCATGATTTTCTTCTTCTTCTCTTCTTTCCCAAAATTCTTCATCGTTATCATGATCCAAGAAAACCCATCATCATCATCATGTAGCCTCCTCCGATTATGAACCAAGACTGATACAGCAAAAAACAAGTTGATCACGTAATCACTTTCAAACCCATTTTCATTTTGTCTTGATTTCTTCACCTTCCCCTCATACTCCTCTACAACCAACATAGCAATATCTGCCATCTCTCTCTCTCTCTCTAGATCTCTTTGTAGTGGAAAATATATGATTATTGAATTGTGTTTTCTCTCATCTTTCTCACTAAAATAAAGAAAAAACTTAGATGGATAATTGAAGAAGAAGAAGAAGATCACTACTCGAACCACCAACTTCACCGCCACTGAACTACATTACCGCTACCGCCACCGCCACCATCACTAATTCCATTACCACCTAGAACCATGTTCCACATTATGTTATAAGTGAAGAAGAATAAGAAGAATGAGAAAGATGGAAGAGAAATAGACAAAAGATGAATGTTTTGAACTTTTCAAAATTAGTTTTTAGACAACTTTTGGCATACCAAAATCGCCCATTACACGAAGAAGTGAGAAAGCGAGGTAGTGTAAGGCGACGTAAGAAATGAGGTGAAGAAAATGGCAAAAGAATGAAGTAGAACCATCAAGAATCGAGAAAGATATGAAGTCCGAAAGATGTCTCGAAGAAAAGTCGAAAACGAAAAGAAAAGTCTTATTTTTTTGTCAACTTTCGAAGCTTCGATAGTATGCAAAAAGAGAAAGAATGAGACATGTGAGATGCGATACGAAAACTAGACCATGAGTTGAATCCAATGACGTAAAAATGAGGCGAAAAGGAATTATGGTGAAAGAGATAGAAGGGCTTGAAGTGGTGAGTTGTTGGTGGTGGTTTCCTGGTAGAAAATGGTGGGTTTACATCTTTATTTTAAAATTTAGGGCCAAAATATAATTTTTTTTTGACTTCTTCCGTTTTAAATGTGACGGCAGGGAAAAAATTGATAGTAACTTAAATAGTATAAAATATGTGTAAAAATAAGAATAGTCTAAAAGGGTGTTAAAAATCATGTAAAAATATAAAGGTGTAAATGAAATTTGCTCATAATCATAAGCAAGTCCAGTGGGAACGCATCTCACATGACAAAACGAAGCACAAATCCTCTCCTTGCACTCCCTCCTTGCAAGGACTTCGGGCTTACTTTTAGGCCTAATTTTGATATTTATATTTATTCATAAGCGTAAAAATCAAGTTGATCGGATATCAGAAAGTATGTGTTCGGAAAAATCGAACTAAAAACTATTTTTTTAAAGAATTTAATAAACAGTTTTCCGAACACATACTTTCTGATATCCGATCAACTTGATTTTTTACAGGTATGATATACTGAATAAATCTTAAAATATGAACGGTTCGAATTATTAAAATTGGGCCTAAAAGTGAGCCCAAAAGCCCTACAAAGAGGGAATACAAGGAGGGAGTGCAAAGGAAGGATCCCAATTCGACAAAACGTTCCGTTATAGTTGATGTCATTGGTAGATATTTTCCCTTTGTTTCTAGTTGTCTTGCACTTTTAAAAGGAGCCACAGTCCAGAACCCCAGTGTAAGTATTCTCCACCTGTGGATACTAAGATTTCGTTCGAGAATCAGTTATTTTAATAATTTTTTAATTTTTTAGTTAAAATGTAGGATAAAAAAATTAATATATTTAAAATAACTTTTTAATTTTTTACGAAAAATATATATAACAAATAAAATTTTTAATTTTTTAATAATTTTTGGACTTTTAAAGTAAAAATATTAGGTGCCAAACCAGACATGAAAAGGTGGGCAGACAACTTTATCACCGTCCCAAAAAGAACATCACTAGTTGCCGAAAATTAATTTGCTTACATTTTGCCTGAATAAGACACAGATGGTGATTAATCCAAAATTGTGAGCCTCATATTAAAAGAATGTGGATTCTATTAAAAACAAAAAAAACTTTTAAGTTTATCTAATAATTGTAATATTTTTATTTTATCCAGGGACGGAACTAGGAGAAGACTATGGGGGGCCATGGCCCCCCAGTTTCTGTGAAAAATATGGTTTGTCATAGTATTTTAAAAATATATTTTATTTTATACATAAAATGACCCCCAATATAAAAAGTATATATCTCATTTTTCTCTTATCTTGCGCTCTCTTTTTATTTTATACGAAAAAAACTTTATCCTATTAGAAATTACTTCTGTGATATTTGAATTTTTTTGTGTATATACATAATTTATATATCATATTATACATACATGCAACCCGCAAGGGTAGCCCAGTTGGTTGAGGCCAAGGGACTTGGGGCCTAGGAGTTTGCTCCTCTCTAGGTCTCAGGTTCGAATCCCACTCCCCGCTGTGCTCTTGGCGGGCCACTGGAGGTTTGCCCGGTCGTTAACACCAGGGTCCCGAGATTAGTCGAGGTGCGCGTAAGCTAGCTCGGACACTCGGTTATCAAAAAATATATATATATTATACATACATGCGTGAATATGTATATAGTACAAAAAAATTATTTGTCTTTTGGCCCCTCCGGTGATGAAATCCTAGTTCCGTCCCTGATTTTATCGTTTTTGTCTCCAAGAAAGTGGATGTCTATTTTTAATAATATACTTATCGTTTATTTTTTCAGAGACAAATGTCAAATAAAGAGGTTATAATTATCGGATAGACTTAATTTTTTTCATCAATGATATATACAGAATGTTTACAAAATGAACGGCTCAGATCATTGAAACGACACCCATGGTGGGTTTCACAAGTCCAAATATGATTGTCAAATTTAGATTTTGAACTTGAAACTCAATCCTATTAAAAAGTGTATTGACATTATCGAAAATTACGAATCCCACTATTTCGTACTAATTAAAATTTATGTTTTCGTACTAATAAAAATTTCATATACCATCAAAATTGAACTCCTATAGGCTGGCACTAGGCTCCAACCCTTGTGCATGGGATATGACATATCTATGGCTTTTTGGAGAAAAAGACGCCCCCTTGTTTCTGTTTTCTGCTTAAACTTCAAATTCATTGTGGCATCTTCACGGGTTTTGTTACTCTGAGCTTCTATATTTGTTACCACAAAAATAATGCCTTCACACCACTTGCTTTCTGTTTGGCAGCACAGAAAATGATCAAGATTACATCAGGGTCTTTTTCTGTCAATTTACTTTCCCCGGTGGCCTATATATTCGTAAATCTAGTCTCATTTTGTAGGATTTTTTTGTCATCCTTCCTATTCTTTGTATTAGGTCCACTGAATGGACATCTTACTCGTTCAAGTTGATAAAATTTTGAGATATTTTTCTTCTTTTCATAACTTTCTTAGAGTATCTCCAGCAGGATATTTTTTATATACCACGTGATACTCTTCTCTGCTATGATTGGCTTGATAGCAAAATCTGTTACATTTATGTTAGGTGTAGCATATGCATTTATAATTGGTGAAAAATACGCACAAAAAAAAATAAAATAAAATAAAATAAAATCTCCAACAAACTCTTTATGTTAAACTTTTGCACTTTACCCAATCAAAACTTTAGCAGACATAGCCTTGTGTTATAGTAGTATACTCTCCAACTTCCATAAAAGTTGCAGGTTCGAGTTCCATGTAGGGTGTTGTTGGGTTAATTCTCTTTATCTTTTCTCCTAGATTAGGCTAGTGTAAATTTTAACGAGTGACAAAAAAAAATGTATAGCTCTAGTTGAGTATGCGTGGCATTATGCCTGACGAGCTGACACAAACCTCATATTAGCAATCATTTCAAAACCATGTGCTTATGTGGCATATTACGAAAAAAGTAACATTTTTTTTATTTTGTATATATAATGATTTTCTTTTGATAATTGATCAAGTTACTTTAAATAACTAATTGTAAAAAGATTTATTAGCGTACACACTAGCTAAAATGATTAGGTAAAATAAAAAAATACATACTTTGGTTAGGCCAAATGCCTCACATTGTAGGAGTTGCTCATAAAAATTAATGTCCAAAGATTTTTCATTTTATTAGGAAGTTAAGGATTCAACTATCTCTATGTTTGTTTTTGTCTCTTGTATTTTTTTAGGGTGTTTCTTGGGTTTGTTTGGATTTGTTGCATGTTTGTGTTAATTTGCTGGAATTTTTAAATAATTCTTATGATACTAGTAATTTATACCTTGATCATTTATTTATTTATAATTAGAATAATAGGGATTTCTTACAATAGAAGGTTACCTCGTTTCTCATCTAACAAAATTGAGTACATATTTCTTGGAAGTGTGTTAAAAAATATTAAAAAATTTCAAAGTTGTGCTGTGCATTTAGCAAATTTATATATGCTAGCATGTTATTTTCATGGTTGATTATGACGCTATATCTTGATTGCTTTTGTATGGAAATGTTGTCTTCATTTAATTCTCTTTTTAAGAATTGAGGCACGTGTATTGTTAGAATTGTACTTGTGTTGAATAGAATAGAATAGAATCGAAAATTTATTTTCTTGCAATTTTTTTTTTGTAAAGTTAGGTTTCGAACTCTCTGTGGTTCTGCACTTCGAAAAACTTCATAACTTGAGACCAAATCAACAATTTTGTGACTCAATATATGCAAATTGGGAATAATACAGGTGACTAATATTTGATATAAAAAAATGACTAATTTAAAAAAATTTGTTACATAATTAATTTAGCAGTGCAAACTTCTATAATTTTGGAGGTGCAAAATTGCCTATATTCGGAGTTGAGAAATTATATAATTTTAAAATTATTTCACTAATTATTAGTTTAATGTAAGAAATTTTCAACATTTTTAGGGAGTGCACCACCCATTACACCCCTAGATGCATCATTGGGTAGAGTAAATGAACGAGAGGTACAAGATTTAGCCCAATTGTCTAGAATTGTGAATGTCAGACATCTCTAAATGATTAAAAAAAATTAACATCGTTATTAGTAAAATTATTTATTTTATCATTATGGCATCGAGTTATTTTTTTGCAGGACCTCCTTTACAGTATCGTCATCATAATAGAATTTAACCATCAAGTTCAGGATGGATTGGTGTGGTTTCCCTACGCTTAAAACACCAGAATATCAATCACACAAAAATAAAAATAAAAATCATCTTTTCATATTTATTTATTTTAAGGGGACAATGTGAGACGACTGTGGCTGAGATCAATGTTAGGTTTCAGGTTAATATAAACAAAATATGACTCTAGATGGACATAGGATGCCACTATTGTAGGGGTAATAACGATTGTTGCTGGTTTAATTTAATGATGATATTATTCATAGAATTGTGACGAATAAAATTATCCTATGGTATTAGATAAAAGGAATGATTGAATATATGATAGAATTATAGATAGAATTATATCACGGATAATAGACAGGATAAATAATTGAATAGAATGAGTGAGATATTAATATTTTTTTTTTTTCATTTTATTGAATTGAAGATTTTTCTCTCTCTAACATGGGAGTTTCTCTC
This sequence comes from Camellia lanceoleosa, assembly GCA_025200525.1. NCBI lineage: Eukaryota > Viridiplantae > Streptophyta > Magnoliopsida > Ericales > Theaceae > Camellia > Camellia lanceoleosa. The sequence continues at coordinate 52,889,225 of CM045762.1, read as the reverse complement.
TCTAGAATGGAGCTTCTCTGCCCTAGGGTCTGTTTTTTTGGGTTTATCCCAAGTCTAAGCTTTGGTGAGATCTTTTCTAATATTTACTTAAGCCTCAGATTTTCTTTCTTCTACAGTATTTTCTTCGGCCCTCTTTCTTTCTACCTTGGTTTTGGCTATTTACTCTCTAGTTTTCTATATTCTACGAACAGTGTAGATGGCTCACTCTTCGGATTCTAGTTTCAGTATGGATGAAATTTCTTTGGAGGATGGGTGCGGCGTTGATGATGATGTGTCTAAGCGTTGTCTGATTGGGAGGATTTTGGCTCTAAAGCAGCTAAACAAACAGGCTGTTTCATTGATCTTACAGGGGGCTTGGAAAGTTAGAGCCTCTTTTTCTATTTCTCCTTGGAATGATAATTTGTATTTGTTCAAGTTTGACGAAGAGGATGATCGAAGTTGGGTAATGCAAGAAGCTCCGTGGTCTATTATGGGAAGTTTGTTAATCCGTCAACCTTTGGTCATAGGGCTCCCAGTAGCAGAAATGGATTTCTCTAGGAGTCCTCTTTGGGTACAAGTCCATGGTCTTCCTATGGAGAAGCTCACAAAGGCAAACGGTGAAATTATTGGTAGGAAGATTGGAAAGCTTATCAGGGTGGAAGCCCATTGTGAAGGTTTACTTCTCAATCGGAATTTTTTGCATATAAGGGTTGAGGTGGATGTTTTTAAGCCACTGCCTAGAGGCTTTACTCTTAATTGGGGAGGGCATCTTCTGAAGGACGGATCGAATTTGTGGATTTCTTTTAAATGCAAAAGGCTCTCGGACTTTTGCTTTAATTGTGGAAGGATTAGACATGAGCGGACCGCCTGCAAATTCATCAGTCGGAAAGCTGGTAGAAACTTTGGTTATGGACCAGAATTGCGGACAGGGATTGCTCGGAATATGGGGCTTCGGTGGAGCATTATAGAAAATAGGTGAATGCTTTGGAAGCAAGAATTAAACCATTGATTCACCGGAAGGGGCCCCATTGCACACCAGAATCTTTCATGGCGGCGCGTAAAGGGGCGCATGTAGGAAAGGTACAGGGCCATGCAATGGCTCCTGATATTGTAGTACATCCACGATCGGATGAACGTGGAACTGAGTAAGTAGTGGAGGAGGACGGTACCGAATGTACACCATGAGACGATGACAAGTGGCATGGACCAGCTTCCAGAGGCTTCGAGGAGTAGTGTATTGGATCAGAGAAATCCCTCTTTCAGCCCCTGTTTAGATGAGATACACCAAGTGGCGCAAAAAAGGGTAGTAGCTGGACCAATGATATCTGAGCCTGAACTCCCTTTGGGCCCCAATATTTTATTACTGAACCAGCTAAATACTCTGGCATTATGATGATGGGCCGTGCTGACCATTCTCCTAACTCTTTAACTAGCCCAATTGGGATTGAAGAGGTTAGCCCAAAATCTAGCCCATCAAGGTGTGATCTTAAAACCATTGTCATTGATGAATGTATGTCCACTGTATTTACCTCTCTCTCACTGAAAAGGAAAGCCCATAGCAGTGTTGAGGAAACAGAGAATCGGGCAAAGACCATTAAGAAGGAAGGGTTGACTTCTGTACCCATTAAAACTATTACTTACCCGTTTTCTTATTCCATGAAAACCCACTTTGATGACTCTAGAATAACTCCGAAGTGTCAGACCAAGAGAGTTAAAGGAAAAGGAAGAGTACAAGGGAGGTTGAAGCTGTTTGAGGTTGAGGTAATCATTGATAAATCTTCTTCTGTTCAGGATTCTTTGCTTCATTCTGAGGACTGTTCATCCCTAACAAAGGACGATAATAGGTGTTCACATATTCTTGACTTTTGTCATTTTGCGATTGCGATAGAATAAAAAATGGAGGCGTCGGTGGCTGGCCCAGAACAACCACAAAATCCATGCTAATTCTCAGCTTGAACTGTCAGGGATTGGGTCGACCTCTGACAGTCCAGATCTTATGAGGATTGGTCTCAACCCATCGACCCACAGTTGTTTTTCTTATGGAAACGAAAAATAAAGAAACACGATTGGAACGGATTAGAAGAGGTTTGCACTTTCCTAACAAATGCTATGTCAATCCTGAAGGTATTTCGGGTGGATTAGAGCTGTAGTGGTCCGACACGGTGCATTTGGATATCAGGTTTACATCTAGAAATCTAATTCAAGATATTGTTGTGAATTCTGTGTCCCATTGTTGTTGGTCAGTACTATTTGTTTATGCCCCTCCTCAGAGAGGGCCTCGAAAGTGTTTTTGGAATATGTTTGAAATGATGATTCATTGTATTGGGGATTTCAATGAGATAAGCTCAACTTGGGAGAAACAAGGTGGTGCGGAATGTCAAATGAGTCAATTACGGTTCTTTTCTCTGCTATTGTCGAATTGTGCCCTTATAGACTTGGAGTTTAAAGAGGCCCCTTATACCTGGTCCAATAATCAAATGGGTGCGGATAATATTCGGGGGAGACTTGACCGAGCGATGGCTACTGTTGAGTGGAGAACCCTCTTTCCTTGTGCTCAGGTTTTTCATGAACTCCAATTTGGGTCAAACCATTGTCCTCTGAACCTTAATTGTTGTTATCCTCTGAAAAAGATTCCAAGAATTTTCAAGTTTGAAATTATGTGGACTACTAGCCCTGATTGTGAGGATGTTATTCGGGCAAAGTGGGATGTGAATCATTTATGTTGTGTTTGGTTGGGGAATTTGGGGAGGGATTTGGAAAGGGAAAGGAAAAAGGTGTGTGAAACTAGGTGAAATATAGGCATGTTTTATTCACATTTCACCTACCTTTTCCATTTCCCTTTCCAAATCCCTCCCCAAATCTCCCAACCAAACACAGCATTAGGCTCCCCAATGTCTCAATTGGTGAAGAAACTGAAAGCCTGTAAATTTAGCCTTAAGAAATGGAGTAAAGCAGCCTTTGGGAATAACCAAACTTGAATTTTTCAGTTACAGACTGAGCTTGCTATGCTTTAGGCAGAATCTGCTTCGGAAGGAAATTTGTTGCTACAAGCCAAGGTGAAGTCTGAATTGGAAAATGTTATGTTGAGAGAGGAGATGTCTCTCTACCAAAGATCTAGAGTCCGCTGGCTGAATCATGGGGATAAAAATTTGGCATTTTTCCATGCAACTCTAATTCAAAGGAAGCAGAGAAATCAAATTCTTCGATTACAGACCAAGTCAAGTTTATGGCTTAATTTTGATAAAGCTATTGACTCATTTATATGGTTTGTTCTTGACTCTTTTTTCTAGTGTGGGGGAGCAAAATTTCGAACATGCTTTGTCGATTGTGGAACATCAGATTACAAATGATATGAATAGAACCCTGATGCTTCCTATCAGTGAGGATGAAATTCGAGTTGCTATGTTCCAACTGGGCCCTATCAAAGCTCCAGGGCCGGATGGCTTTCTAGGTGTGTTTTACCACAAATATTGGGGGGTGGTAGGAGGCCAAGTCTGTCGTGCAGTCCATAGTTTTTTTAAGGGTGGTTTTCTCCTCAAGGAACTGAACCAAACAAATCTAGTCTTGATTCCAAAGGTTGATTCTCCGGTGCAGTTTTTGCAATTTAGACTGATTAGCCTCTGCAATTTTATTATGAAAGTAATTACCAATATTCCGGCTAACCGGCTAAAGCAAATTCTAAAAAGGTTAATAACCCAAACCAATCGGCCTTTGTGCTAGAACGATTGATTTAGGATAACATTATAGTGGCCCATGAAGCTTTTCATTTCTTGAAGCTCCAAAAAAAGGGGACTAAAGGACGTATGGCAATCAAACTGGACTTCAGCAAAGCCTATGACAGAATCCAATGGGATTTCCTGCGAGCTGTTATGGAGAAAATGGGGTTTCGTCCACAATGGGTCCAGCGGGTAATGCAATGTGTTTCTACTGTTAGCTTTTCAATTTTTATCAATGGAGAGAAGCGAACCTCTTTTATTCCTTCTCGGGGGCTCCAACAGGGAGATCTATTATCCCCATATTTGTTTATTTTGGTAACAGATGTGTTGTCCAAATTGTTAGCAAAGAGTCTCTAAGACAACAGGGTCTCTGGTTTGAGGATTTCAAGAACTTGTCCGGTTTTATCGCATTTACTCTTTGCTGATGATGTTCTTCTGTTTCTTAAGGCGGATGTCCAAGAATGTACGAATGCTCTAGCGATACTGAAGATTTATTGTGAAGCCTCTGGTCAGGTTGTTAACTTCGAGAAGTCAAGTGTGCAGTTCTCCTCAAATGTTCTGTTGGATTTATGTAGTAGGATTTGTGGGATTTCAGGCCTTAAGATCTCTCCAGTGGATGCCAGATATCTTGGTTTACCCTCCTTTTGGGGGCGTTCTAAAGCTGAGGCCTATGAGTTCATTTTTGAGAGGGTATTATCAAAACTACAAGGCTGGAAAATGAAACTGCTACCTCATACGGGAAGGGAAATTTTGACTAAAGCGGTTGTCCAATCAATACCTACCTACGCCATGGCCTGCTTTGCATTTCCAAAAAAATTCTACGAAAAGCTTAACTCCTACATTAGTAATTTTTGGTGAGGTGGTGATCCGGAGGGAAAGGGCATTCATTAGATCAGTTGGGGGCACTTAACTTTGGGGGTGTTTGGCAAAGGCTTTTTTTTGGCTTTTTGGGCTAAAATTCACAAAATGACAAAATAGGCTAAAATAGCCAATAAGACAAAATGTCATATCAAATCCATAATCATTTCACTTTTTCTCTTACAAACATTACATCTAACTACAAAAAAAAATCAACTATCTTTCCAAACACAAATTTTAGTTTACTAAAATAGCCAAAAACCAAATTAACCTACTAAAATAGCAACTTCCCAAACACCCACTTTGTCTAAAAGTTAAGGGGGATTGGGTTTTAGGAGTTTCAATGACTTCAACTTAGCTCTTCTAGCCCGGCAAGGTTGGAGATTGTTGAAATATCCAAATTCTTATTGTGCTAGAATGTTAAAAGGTATTTATTTTCCCCATTCTGATTTCCTAAACGCTTCTTGGGGACGAAGGGCCTCTTGGGCTTGGGGCAGCTTGATTCAAGGAATAAGACTTTTAGGGCAAGTTTGGGATCTTTCAAAAAAGATAAAAAGACAAAAAGTTACTCAAAAAGTTAAAAAGCTAACACTATTCACCAAAAGTCAGCAATTACGGCTGCACAACTCCCAATTCGAATTTTTCCCTACAAATCAATTTTTACAATTTTTTATTACACATTTTTCATAAAAAGTCAAAAAGTTAACCCAAACATCTATATTTTCAACCTCAATTTTTTAGTCCAAAAAGACAAAAAGTACACTTATTTAGGACACCCAAACAACCCCTTATTGGAAGGAGTTCGTTGGCAAGCCCATAATGGGGCATCCATATTATTCTGGAAAGATAAGTGGGTTCCTAGTTTACCTGGATTCAAAATATCTTCTGTGAGACCGGATAACAGTATGGTGCATAAGGTAGAGGATGTTATTGATCACACTACCAAAAATTTGAAAGTGGATACTTTGAAAAATGTTGTTTCTAATATGGAGTGTCAAGCTATTTGCAAGATCCCAGTATCTATGGAAAATCAAGAATACTCTTTGGTCTCACACCATGAAGCTACTGGTGTTTTCTCTGTCAAATCTAGGTATCATATTGCGGGTTTGCAAAGATCTCAATCTCTGGCACTTCGCCCATCCTCATCTTTCCAACTCCCAAAAAAATTCTGGAAGTTTATTTGGTCCCTAAATGTCCCTCCGAAAATTCGACACTTTTGGTAAAGGGTGTGTAAGAATCTCCTTTCAACTATGGCAAATCTTCATCGTCGTAAGTGTGCTACTTCTGCACTACGCTTGATCTGTAATGTGAAAGAGGAAATTGTTGAACATTTGTTATTTGAATGTGAGTGGGTCCGAGCGGTGTGGTTTGGTGGGGAATTAAATTTCCGCATTGAGGAGCGACCTATTCATTTGGTCTTAAAGTGGTCTTGTGATTTAATGGAGGGTTTTGATAACTCAAAGGATCGAAACATTTTCTTTAGTATTGTCACTTGGACAGGGTGGTTTATTTGGAAAGAGATGAATGAGTTTGTGTTTAATCAGCAGCCTGTGGATCCCTTGTCAACGTTATTTCGGATCAAGACGGCAAAGGAAGAATTTGATAACATTTCTAGCCTTCACTCTATATCGTCAATCCAGACTATTACAGCGACTATTGATGATAGTTCACGATGGCATCCTCCCATTGTTGGAAGTTTCAAAGCAAATTGCGACGTAGCTATTTGAAATGGTACACAAGTTGCATCGATTGCAGTTATTCTTCAGGATTGGAGAGAAAAGCTTGTAGATGGGAGGGTGATGACAGTGCCCTGTTCCTGGGCTCTTCAAGGCGAAACTCTTGCTTTTCGTCTAGCTTGCCAGTTGGCTAAGGCCTACAATCTATCGAATGTTGTGCTTGAAGGGAACAATCAATCTGTGATTCAGCTCAGTGTTTCTGAAACCAACCCCCCATGGGATTGTGCGGCTATTATCTTTGATATCAAAAGGTTGGCTGTACAAGGAAATCTTGTTTTTTCGTGGATTCGTAGGTCAGCTAACAAGGCTGTTCATTGGGTAGCCCAGGCACATCTTAAAGGTCAACTTCCGTTTGATTGGGTGTTTGTCTCTCCTCGTTCTCTGGCGGCTCTGTTAGAAGTTTGTTAGTTTTGTGGTCTCTGGTTCTTGCTGTCTTTCCAATTTACAAGTTCAAAAAAAATAAAAATAAATAAATAAATAATGAGTGAGATATTATATTTGGTTAGAATGAAATAAAAATATATAATTATTTTTTACCATTGGACAAGGAAGAAGAAAAATTTAATGAGGCATCATTCTTCTAATACCACACTACCTATGATAATATTATTTTTTTTTATTTTTTCTATCTAATCATCCATATCAGCATTAAAATTATTTAAAATTTAGTATCATACAAAACAAATACGGGATTGGATGGGACACATACGGTCCCCACCTCTAATTCCTTTATTCTTATCCAAAAATCAAATACCAAATTAATAATCCAATAGACCTTACATGTTCTCGCCGCATTCAATCTCCTTTCTAATACTCCAATAAAAACAAACATCTACTTGCATATTTTACTCTGACAACAACCAATTATATCCGCAAAATAGCCATTGCGATAATAACATCCAAGCTTATGTGGTTGACGTCAAAATGATAATTTGAAAGTCAAATATTAATATGCTATGGAGTATAATTTGACAATTTTATTTTAATGATATAAATACTATTATTTTATTATTTTCACAAAATGTTAAATAAAAGGGTATAGCTTGTCTCAAGTTAAGATCAAGACTGGACCTGTCCAGTTCGGTCTATGGGGCTCATTTTTTGGGCCTATTTTGATAATTTGAATCGTTTAATGTGTAGAATTCGTCGAGTACTACATGCTTATAAAAAATTACGTTGATCGAATATCGATAGCTATGTGATCAAATAAGTTTTGTATAAAAAAAATGGATGGTGAAAAAATTAACGGTTGATAAAAAACTGTTTTATTCACATAGCTATCGATATCCCATCAACGTGATTTTTTGCAAGTATATAGTACTCGACGAGTTCTACACATTGAACGGTTCGAATTATCAAAACGAAACTCGTGATGGGTCTTCACAGACCCAACAATACGGTTCAATTCGATCTTGAACTGGACCAAAGCCACTGCTTAAATAAAAATGTAATCTGTGGTCTCCATTGTAAGAGAGATGGATACATAGATCTTTGTCAAATCATTTGACAATGATTTGGCAAGAATTTTCACACGTTATCGGAGGAGTGTTTGTTTTTCTTCAAGATTTGCTGAATTTAAACTTCGGAAGTGATTCATCCCCGAAAGGGGAGCTCCGAATCTCCCGATTTTCCCTTTTAAGTTAAAAAAAAAAAAAGAAAACAGAAAAAAAAAAATAGTTTGTCAAAAATGGAAATTAGGAGGATTAAGGGGAGTTTTTTTAGGGGGAGTTTTCATTTTCCTTTAAACTTTTGACAAAAGTTATGAAATTTTATTAGAGTATTATTATTATTGTTATAATTTAATAATGAATAGTATTATTTTGCTAAATTATAGTAATGGTATTCCAATGATCACTTGTTATTTTAACAATTTTTAACCAACTTTTCCTCTTAGTTTGTAGGTGTTGTTTGGATATAAGTTTTTTTTGTGATTTTATTTTTGTTTATTTTTTGTCTTTTATGACCTTTTTTTAACTATTTGTAAAAAAAATTATATATTTATATTATTTCTGACTAGACAAATATAAAAAATGAAAAAAAATTTGAAAAATTAGAAGAAAAAAATTAAATATAATTAAATTTGAAAAATTATTTGATTTTCTACTGTTTTAATTCAGTTTTTTCAACTAAATTTGGAGCCACAAATATATTTATATTTGCTAATGTGACATGTTTGGCAGTTGTTATTATACTTGCCAAATTAGAAAACAGATATGGCATATGTCATATTTGGCAAGTAAAATAGCAAACCATTAGAGACCCACTTTTTATCACTATTGCTAAATTATAGGTTTGACAAGTATTTTGAGAGCTCCATTGGAGAGGCATGAAAAGCTTAAATTGATAACCTCCTCCGATTCGCTTCATGATATTTTTTAATAATTACATTTATGTTATATTTAAATTATGAATTTAAATATAAAATTTTAAAAAAATTAATTCATATTTCATTAATACATATATATATATATATATATTTAAAATTTATATTCAAATTTATTCTTTAAACACACTCTAAATGATCTTTCAAATTCAATGACAGTGATTCTAATCTAACTATTGCCCTTTTCATCCATATCCTTGGAATTTAAGATGAGGTGACAATGGCATGCAATAAAATTTGTTGATACGTTACGGAAAATTTTGTGGTGGTTTTGGACATTGGACCTGTTTGGTGTATCTGTTAAAATAAATTATAAATTATAACTTAATAGATTATAAATTATGATTTTAATCAGAAGTTATTAATCTGTTTGGTATAAGTATTGAATTATATATTTAAGTTGCTGAATAGTATTTGTTAAATAAATTGTGAAGTAGATTTTTGCTGTGTAAATGTCTTTTTTAACCTTGTTAGTTATAAATTGAATTTATCTTGACTTTTTGCTATTCTTTTTCTTCATTTTATTTTATTTTCTTTTTTGTTCTTCTCTTCTTACATATTAATTATTTAAAGATGAACCACAAAATTAGTATAAAAAAAATAAAATAAAATGGGTAAATTACACTATTCTGTTGATAATATAAAAATTGTTAATTTTTTTAATTTATTAATTCATTACAAAAATATACAATATATACAATATTTTTTTTCCACTATTTTTTCATTTTACTATTTAATTTATTATCAATTAATGGCTTAATTAGTATCAGTTACTGCTAAAATTATTAATTAGTATCAATTAATATAAAATTTATTTATTTCATTAATGGCTTAAAATGCTTAATTATTATTATTATTAAAAAAACATTGAAAACTCGAGGGTTCATCGTTGATCGTCATCGTCGAAGGCACGGCGGTGATAGGGGATGCGGGACGACGACGGACGGTTGATCATCACCATCGATCGTTACGCAGTCGATCGTGACTCTAAGGTTTCAGATCGCGATAGTTAAGGTTTCGCCCCTTAATTGAGATCACAGACACGGGAGCTTGATTGCGAAGAGAGAGAGGGAGAGCACTGGTTCATGAGAGAGAGATAGACAGACAAACAGACAGACAGACAGAACCAGAAATCACCTCTCTTCGCCGGAAATTGCCTCTCTGGTTCATGTGAGAGACAGAAATGAGTGTGTTCTGGTTTATATACATAGCACACTTGTAATAACTTAAAATTGTAAGGGGCATTTAAGTCATTTTCCCCTCAAATGGCAGCTACGCACTTAGGCTGTTTTGGAAAAGCTTCTCCAATCCCACTCAAAGAAAAAGTTGATTTTTGGCTTATAAAAAGCTATAATCTGTATTATTATTGAACCAAACATACCAAAATAGCTTAAATTAAGCTAAAAGCTGAAATAAATTGAAAATAAACTCTACCAAACAGGGCTATTATTATATAGTACTCTAATTTGATGTTATTAGTTGAAATTGGAATACTCAATACTTTTTGGAAGATTTTTTTTAGGGTCCTTGGTATTAATATTTTATAACATAAGGGACATTTAACATTTTCATAATGTGTAAGGTCTCTCAAATCGATCCAAAGAAAAATCGATCCAAAGAAATTTCCAGAATTTCTCTGGACTTCCTAGAAAAATTCTCTCAAAACTAGAGAAATTATTTCCAAACTAGAGAAATTTGCCTTATTACATGTAGAGAATTACTCTAGGTTCAAATTAGATAAAATTTAAATTTCTATAAATTCAAACCAGAGAAATTCAAAGGAAATTGAATTTTCTCTGACTTTGTTTACAAATTTCTCTGGCTTTGTTCAAAGAAAATTAAAATTTCTCCGACTTTGGTTTGTTAAACGGTGTCGGAATTGATTTTAGAACCGGCGGTCTTGAACACCGATTGTGAGATTGATAATGTCTGGCCACTGACTTTGATTTCAATTATATTGAAGAAGCACAACGAAGCTTGCCAATTTGATAGCAATTGAGTGAATTGCAGAGATGATCCAGTGGAGCTTCCTCATCCGTTTCCGAAAGTTAGGTATCCAGAGGAGCTCGTTGTTGAAAGAAGACAGTATGAGAAGTAATTTTCGTATTTGGAACAGTACCGTCATCACTCGCCTCTCTCCGGTTGCGTACACACCTCTCTGCACGGCTTTCCGGTAATCGATGAAGCAATATCCGATGACTCAACCTCTGTCGATTCTCAATACTTGCTACGATATAAGCAAGTACAGTATAGTGTCGATTCCGAAGATCAGCTTCTTGTTTGGCGGCAACATGGAGGTTTCTCTCGCCGCGAATGTGATACTTCATACTGGAAGTGTGTCGCAGGTCTGCTTGGTGTTCGGCAGAAACAACGCTGCGTTCGAAAAAACATTTCATCCTCATCTTCGGCACCGGCAACGATTTCACCTGAACTCAATGCCAGCCATGTCTCGATTCCTGCTATCAACAACAAGAACCAATCTACGATCCTTCTCTCTCATCCACATACACCAACATCACTTGTAGCTCCCAGCAGTGCTCTCAACTCTTCTTCATGAGCTTCGCTTCTTGTTGTTTCACCAACACCTGCGTTTTCGGCATCGAGTATGGCGATTCGTCAGTCTCTCAAGGTATGATCTGAGAGAATCAAATTTTTCTGTAATATATGGGTGTGGGGTTAAAGGATCTTAGACATCACAAAATAATATTGTAGATCTCTTCCATTACTAAAAAAATAAAAAAGGAAACTTAAATTAATTTTCTCTACCTTTTGTTATGATGTTAAGAAATTATCTAACAAGTATCAAGTGTTAGATGGTATAGAACATTAGTGCTCCACTACTAAATAACTTGTCATACATCACACCTGCCTAAGGATTGGCTACCTTAGTTTAACTTATCAGGCCAATTCATTAGTTTAATTTTATTATTTTACTTATTATGTAATTAAATAAATGCATATAATTAATTGAAAGAATTACAGAAAAATAAAAGAAATTTAATGTGGGCAATTGGAAATAATAGCTATAAACGGAAAGTTAAAAACTAGTTACAAAATTATGGTGAAATTTGTTTTTTTGCCTTGCAACTTCTCTTTTATTTGCATCTCTTCCTTTTTTAATTCGTGTCCCATTTTCTATAGGCAGTGACCACCTCTCTTTCTCACCCTTTCTAATTGTTGTGACTAGAGATGGCAACGGGCCGGGTATGAGTCGGAGACCCTCTACCCTATCTCACTTCCATTTTTGCTGCTTGCTCCTACCTTTGACTTGACCTTTATAGAACTCTCTTCCACCTCCATCTAGACGTACAAATATAATCGCCATTCCCGACCCTACTCGATCCGCAACACAATAAGAAATTTAACAATTATGTTATTTATAATTATAAAATATATTATATTTTGTATATATATTAAAATTATATTATATATATAACATAATAAAAACTCAATAGATATTATATATATTCTATAAAAATTTAATAATATATTATACACACACACATATATATATATATATGAAATATTATTATTTATTTATTATCATATTTGTGGGTCGGGTAGGGTTCGGGTAAAAAAATTCTCTCCCCCCATCCTAAACCGAATATGATTTTGTTAAAATTTCCTCAAATTTGACTCTATCTATTTAATCATCCCTAAACCCATCTCATTAGGGTTAGGGGGAGTCGGGGACTTGGTGAGGCATTTTGCCATCCCTTAGCCGCAACCCTACCTTAACTCTTCCCAACCATCTCTGTCTACCCTAGCCTTTTCCTAACCGTCTTGGCCATCAACCATCTTCCTCATTGTTGTCATACCATCTTCGCCCTCTTTCAAACCCCTCTGCACATCCCTAGCCCTTTCCTACGTTACTTCACTCAAAAAGTGAGATCATGGTAGAAATAGAGAGAGACTTTACGATGAGAGATTTAAGGTTCTAGAAGGGAAGTTGGAAGTGCTTGGTGGTTTGAGGAGGGATTGGAGGTGTTGTGGTAACAATGGGGACAATGAGCTAGAGTTGGGCCGAAGGGTATAGGAACTGGTTGGGGTATCGCTTGGGTGTTATAGTAATAGTAAGAAACAAAAATAAGGTAGAAGGGGGTTGAGAGACAGTTTTGTCAACGGCAAGAAAGTAAGTAGGGGTGGGCACAGAAGGTTTGTGGTCAAGAAGGGTAGGAGAGAGGTGGCTAGCGACTAAAAATGATGTAGAGATGGTCTCCGATCGTGGTTTCGGGTGGAAAAGAAAAAAGAAAGAGGGCGAAAAGAAAGAGTAAGGAGAGACTTAGAGCATCTCCAACGGTGACTCAGATTTTTCACCATATTTGAGTCAAAAATGACCCATTTCATCAAATTTGATACCACTCACTCCAACGGTGCATCAAATCCCGTATTAAATCCCGTGAGTCAACCGGTTGGTCGATCGGGAAGCATAATTTTTTTTTTTTTAGAACTCTATGTTTCAATGCTATGTTTTTTAGAATATTTCAATGATGAAATAATTGCAGCTGGTTTATTTGTATAGCATTGCTAAGTTTCTCCATAGAATATTTCAAATCCCGTGTCAAAGATGTTTGGTGGTTTCACTGAAGATGTATTGTGCAATCAAATGAATCAGATGCATATCTCAACAATTGCAGCTTTCTTTAATTTGATTGGTGAGGAAGATGTTTGGGTCGGCAATCAGATGAGGAAGATGTTTGAATCTGTGCATATCTCGGTGAGGAAGATGATTTCTTTAATTAAGCAATCAAATGAATCTGTGCATATCTCAGCAATCAGCTTTCATTTGGGTCGATCGGTTGGTTGACCAGCCGGCCGATCAACCGGTAAGGGTAAAATATTTTTTTTTACCTGTTTGAACCTTTTTTGACCGGTTTGAACCTATCTATTTCAAATGAATTGATTAAGGTTGGTCAATCCCACGGCAACCGGTTGGTCGACCGGGTCCTCCCTCCAACGGTCACCAACAGTGTTTTGGTGAAATCAATATCTTCGTGTCAGTTTGATGAATTATTTGATGAAATCTCAATCTGATATTCATTTGGTGCAACCGTTGAAGCTGTGAACAGTGACTTTTTTATCAAAATTTAAATTTGATATCACTTTGGTGAACCGTTGAAGATGGTCTTAGAGGACAAAATTTTAAGTGAAAACCCACAATTTATCTTGTTTTTGTAATTATTTTTTTATCTTTTCATGTATACCTTTTGATTTCTCAATTTTTGATTTTTTTTTTTTTGTAATTATTATTATTATTATTATTTTGCAATTTGCCCTAGATAAATTATATAGGAATCCAAAATGCAAAAACTCCAAAAACGAAAGGTGAGAAAATGATTCGGAACGAAAAAGCAGGAGAAATGAGCACCCACCGGAAGCGGAGTCCACCGGAAGGTGCCAACCGGAGCAAAGAGAATAATTGCATTGATTGCATTTGCATATTAGTAATCTTATTAATCACACACGAATAATCTATGAGGTTTTTGATGAGATTCTCTCTTCTTGCGTAAGCATTCCATTATATATATATATATATATATATGTATTTCCTTTTCAGCAAATCCTTGGTGTTACCTGCATGGCTGTAAGGCGTTTTGCACCTTGTAAAGGTTACACGACACGAAGTCTCCTTTGCTCCCCTCTTTTTTTTTTTTTTTTTTTCACTCTCTCACTACCTTAACATAATCCTCTGCCACCCCCACAATCTCGACATTTCTCTCTCTTCCCCTCTCTCTTTCTCTCTACTGCACCCAAATTGGTTTCATTACCCACCCAGAAATCCCACAAGATTTTGATTGAAAACCCATTTCAAGAAATCAACATTGGGATCGAAATTAGGTGAACCCATATTGGCCGTATTGTTTTTCTTGTTCGATTTCTTGTTTCTGGGTTCTGTTATTTTTTTGAAATTTGTGAGGTTTTGGAGGTGATATAGTTCTGAATTTAGCCGAAAGCTGTGTCTTGTTGCTTCAACTCAATCGAACTCTTTGAATTTCCCCATGCAATGTTGTGAGTTTTTGTTGTAGTTGTCAGTGGCAGAACCAGAGACTAGTTTTTCGCCTCAAGAATTTATATTTAACCCATTATCCGGCTTCTCTCTATATATGTATATACATAATTATATGATTTATAATTCATTTCTCTCTGCCCATCTGTCATTCTGTGTCTCTCTCTCTCTTGCTTTATGGCGTTATTAAGGATGGTTGTGCTATTTCATATCTCAATGTGTAGAATGTGGCTTTATAAAATTATTGAATACAAATAACCAGGACTCATTGGTAGACCCCATTCATTTCCCCCATACATTTCTGTGTGGATCCCATTATCTGTATTATCTCTTTCTATACACCCTTACTGCCTTTCTCTTGTTTTGATGTGTTTATTACGAAGGATGACAAGTCTATTTGTTATGAATTTGAAGTAAAATTGTTCCACTACTGT
The DNA here is from genome assembly GCA_025200525.1 of Camellia lanceoleosa. Classification (NCBI taxonomy): domain Eukaryota; kingdom Viridiplantae; phylum Streptophyta; class Magnoliopsida; order Ericales; family Theaceae; genus Camellia; species Camellia lanceoleosa. Next base: position 52,874,112 of record CM045762.1, on the reverse strand, counting down.
AGAATTGCCTATTTACTCTTTGTTCCAAAATTGCTCTATTATAAATTTTTTTATGCTTTAGTATCAAGATTTGTTGGACTTAATTTGCTCTAATGAAAAATGTAGGAAACTTAATTTTCTCAAGAAACCCGGAATTCATACTAAAGTTGGTGGTGGAGGTTTAGTTGTAGACTGAGCGTATGCCTGGGAACAAGTACAACGGCTACCCAGCCATCCCCACAAATAGAGTAGAAAGACTCTTGAGAGATAGAGAGCTAAGAAAGAGCAACAGGGCTTCTCATTCAAATGAGGCTACTGAAAATAACAAAGGGAATGAACTGCGCTTGAGAGAAGGCGATAACTTTGGGGCTTCTTCCTATGTGGAACAATATTTGGAAGGGGCCTTGGCTGCACAGGCGCTTGGTGAAGGATGGGAAAGGCCAGATGGGAGACCCTTCAGGCAAAGACTGTTGGTGGTGGCCAATAGGTTACCTGTCTCTGCAGTTAGGAGAGGTGAGGAGTCCTGGTCACTGGAGATAAGCGGGGGAGGTCTAGTCACTGCTCTTCTGGGTAAGTTTAGGTTGAGTTCTTTTTCTAGTTTTTTATCTCAACATCCTTATGCATTGAATATACTACTGGGTCTCATTTGGTTTGTTTTATAGATTGTATTTCTACCCTCATCGAGAAACCTAACACATGTTAATTGAAATTTGTATAGGTGTGAAGGAGTTTGAGGCAAGATGGATTGGGTGGGCGGGTGTTAATGTGCCAGATGAGGCTGGACAGAGGGCACTTACTAAAGCTTTGGCTGAAAAGGTTCAAAGTTTCAGGCTTCAATCTTTTCTAGCCTTGTGACGTCGATATTTTAAATATTTGAGTTTGATTTATGAAGAATTCTTGCGAGCATCGTTAAATTTCTGATTTTTTTTCCTTTTGGGTTCACTGCAGAGATGTATTCCAGTATTTCTTGATGAAGATATTGTTCATCAATATTATAATGGGTATTGCAACAACATATTATGGCCTCTTTTTCATTATCTTGGACTTCCGCAAGAAGATCGTCTTGCCACTACCAGAAGTTTTCAGTCTCAGTTTGCTGCATATATGAAAGCAAATAAGATGTTTGCTGATGTGGTAAACCAGCATTACGAAGAGGGTGATGTTGTCTGGTGCCATGACTACCACCTCATGTTTCTTCCAAAATGCTTGAAGGACCACAATAGCAAAATGAAAGTTGGTTGGTTTCTTCACACACCCTTTCCTTCTTCTGAAATCCACAGGACGCTGCCATCTCGAAAAGAGCTGCTGCATGCAGTTCTTGCTGCTGACCTGGTTGGGTAAGTTGTAGTTTTCTACATCAATGGCACTTTACCTCATTTAACATGGTGAATATTATTAGACTGGCAATAGTATTACAGATTAATTGGCATCTCTTGCAAGCTTCTTAACTTATGTAAGTTCCTTCTCAATCACTAGAACACATTTCTTCTTTAAACTGTCAAATTCTTGATGCCTGCTAACTATCTATAATATTTCCTAAAGTCAGAAGCTATGTGGGTTATTCTGTCAAAGGCAACAAGCTACTTGCATCACCACTCGCATAACATGGAATCATGCTGCCTATGTGCTTTGATATAAATTTATTCATGTCGAACTGTTAATAAATATGTTGAATTTTGAGATTTATTGAGGTGCAACTGTGCTGTATGTCTATATTTCATTGGCTTCTGTTGGCATGAGAAGGATACAGTTGGGAGATCTGTCTTTGAATGTGTCCATTTGCACTCATGTTTTTCTTAACCTTGTTCTTCATGTTTTCCTGTGTTGTATATTCTTTAGTTCAATCTGCCAATTGAAGAGTTCAAAAAAGCTGACCTTCTCTTAATCAAACCAATTTTTGAGGTTTTGGCTGTATGGTAGAATATGTAATGTGGGAGGTTTATAAATCTGTTTCACACATAGTATTTTTGTGAGGTCCAACTTTCAACTCAATGATGGACATTTATTTTGCACCTTAGATTTGCTATATTTTAAATTGGACATTATGTATATATTGAATTTGTTAAATTAAAATCTTTATATTGATAGAAGCTATTATGAGATGGTAAAACTTCAAGAATTCACTAGGCCTAGTTATTATTTAAATTAATGGGCTTTTTATTTCTTGACTGCTATATGAAACTAAGAAAGAGAATGAATTAAACTGAGAAATTTCAAAATTTTCATATTGCCTTCCTTAGTTTTTCTTTTCTGTAGACTCAATGAAAAAACAAAAGAAAATAAGAGAATACAAAAATCATGACCTGAGAAATTCTCGACCTTAATGATTCATACCATACTGCCAGCCCAAAATAATTGAATACTTTTGATGCATGCTGGAATATTAATAGTAAAGTTTTATTTCGTTATTGTTCAATCAGGCAATGTTTGTATGTGAAAAGTTCCATCTCTGCCACATAGATTATAGTTTTCTCCAAAACTATGACATACCATGCAGTTCTCTTGCTTAATATCATAGTATGATGTCAAGGGTATTGGATCTCTTCATGATTAAGTTCTCATAGAAGCTCTGCAATTATTATCATTTTTATCCACATATTACCTAATGGATTTAGGGGTGACCATTGGTTCAATGGTAAAACTTTGGCCTAATAACCTTGAAGTTATGGGTTCAGGTCTTGGGGCAACCACTTTGTGCATTATGCCAAAGGTTAGGTGTGTACCCAATCTTTTCCCTCCCTAACACACATTAATGTATACTAATTGGGCGTTGTTTTTTTATTACCTAATGGATTTACTTACCACCATCTCAAAGTAATTGAAGGATAAGATACTAAACCTTGGCAGAATTTGCATGAATTAACCCTTATTGTGCATTAACAATTTATTTCTTTTTCCCCAGTTACGTGTAGTTTTTATTTTTTTCCCCCATTTACATGTCTTTGTGTTCCTATCTTTATCTACTTGAGGTTAAGATACTAAACCTTGGCAGAATTTGCATGAGTTAATCCTTAGTATGCTACTCTCTTTAGTCTTTCTTTTTTAACCATAATATCTCTGCATATTTTATTTGCGACAATCAATTTCTTACTGCCATCATCATCTGTTAGAACTTGCAAAATGAGAATTAATTGATTTTTGTATTTCAGTTTCCACACCTATGACTATGCTAGGCATTTTGTTAGTGCGTGCACTCGAATTCTTGGGCTTGAAGGCACACCTGAAGGAGTAGAGGATCAAGGAAGGCTGACTCGTGTGGCTGCGGTATGTTGAAAACTAAATTGTTCATTTTGTGCATTCTTACCTTTTCATTCTATTTGATTCTTCAAATCACTTCTTATATATTGGTATTGCATAAATTTGCTAACATACTTAAGTGTTTAAAATTCCATTTTGAACTACTTTGATGCCAACTTTGTTAAGCTTATTCTTGTTTTAATGTTCATTGAATTCCAGTTTCCTATTGGGATAGATTCAGATCGGTTCATTCGTGCACTTGAGGTTCCTCAAGTCCAAGATCACATCAAAGAACTAAAAGATAGATTTGCTGGGAGAAAGGTTGGTGCTATATTCCTTGGTGCTGTTTATTCTTGTGAACTTTCAGTTAATTTTACATTAATACCTCAAATTAAATTTTAGAGTTGAACTTTACATTAACTTGTAAAAAACTCAGTTCAAAGTTGTAATTTACAACCTCTGGATAAATTTTGAGCTACTGTGTCTCTCTGCACATTCTCAGTTCAAACTAAAATAACAACAAATCATACATAAGTATTGGTTATTTTCGTACTAAACACTCTCAGAAATTGTATTATATCATTTTCAATTAAAAAAAATGTAAAAGAAGTCGGAATCTGTCGGACACAATAGTTTCAATCATTGCATGAATTGTGAATTGATTGTGAATCATGCAAATCACAATAGGTTTTATCCCAAAATGGATTCACTCAGATTCATATTGATCTATGCATGAATCTCAAATCGAATCTCAAATTGTAAGATCTTGATAACAGAGGTTGAGATATAAATTTCCTCCGTTTCTATTTTGATGATCTAATTATTCATTCATTACAAGATGATACATATTAAAGGTTATGTATCGGCTATGTACAAGTATATTTACAATTGTGCATGTGTGCTTATTTTTGAGTTAAATTATTGTGTATTGTGCTTTTGCTTTTTACTTATATGGTAATTGATTGGTTATTCATTTCTTAGGAGTCGCAAAGAGCTGCAATTATGACTCATTGGATTTTCAAACTATTGTTCTCTCTCTCTCTCTCTATATATATATATATATTTGTATATGAACCTCTGTTGTTAGAATCATACTATTCGTGAATTGAATCGTACGATTCGATTCGATTCAGTGGGTAATTGATATGAATAGGTTGTGTGAATCGCAAATAGCTATGAATCGAGGTGAATTGGTGAACCGAATCAGTGAATCATGAATCGATTCAACTCACTAAAATCGATGTTTAGCTTTCTTTTTTGGTTTTTTAATGTTGGAAAAGGGTTCACACAACCTTTTTAATATATATACTATCTTTTGACTTTCTCCCTCTCTATTTACTCTCAAGTACTCATACCTTAGTAGAAAAAAATGAAGTTTCTCTCTCTACAATATTCTAGGCTTGCATATTCAATTTTATCTAAATACTTGCATTTACAAAATGATTTTTTTGAAGGCATCAAGTGAGATTTTTGAAAAAGTTTGAAATTTTTGGTTTTTTAACCTTGTAAAAAGTTAAAAACATTGTTGTTTGAGTTGTTGGTACTTGGAAATTGAAAGTTTGTCTTTGTTTGCTTTCTTTATTAAGAATGGTTGATAAGAAATAGTATCTAAAAGGGAAAAGGTGAAGTGGTAAACATGGGAACGTGTGTTAGCTTCTTACACAGACCACATGATCATCATTTAAAACAATATTTTTATTGATTTAAGTCTAAATATTTCATATTTATTGGATATATTTCATATCTAAGTGTGTAGATATATTTTTCTATGTAATTTTAAAAAAGATGACTGAATCTTTACGATTCACGATTCGATTTGTGATTCGGTACAATTCCATTTCGATTCACGATTCGAATCCCGATTTGATAACTATGATATGAACACACATATATGAGATGTATATGATACTATAGCATTCACTTATCTTTTTGATTTTTTAGTTTTGTGTTCTTTGATAGTGTCCTTGGGTGGGAATAGATATGCATACCAATTTTGCTTACTAAATATTTTGCTATTTCCTCAGTGCATTTAAGGTTCAACAAATATATGCTATCCTTTGATTTTAAAAACGAAAAAGAAAAAAGAAAAGAAATAAAACAGATAATTCTATTGACTTTATGTTGTTCGAGTGTTTTTATTTTTATGTCACCGATGTGATTATGTGGTTGTTTTCATTGATGGACTGGTATGCTTAAGATGTTTTTGTGCATAGACAAAATAGTTCCGTTTTTCTTATTCTTTTATTTGAAAAAAATCAAGCCTCAAACAGCTATCTATTGTGCTTGTAAGTATTTTGTGGTTAGACTTTGGCTCTGTTTACTAGATTTGTTGCTGTTTTATAGGTGATGTTAGGTGTTGATCGCCTTGATATGATCAAAGGAATTCCTCAAAAGATTCTGGCATTTGAAAAGTTCCTCGAGGAAAACCCGAATTGGCGTGATAAAGTGGTTTTGCTGCAAATTGCTGTGCCAACAAGAACAGATGTTCCTGAATGTATGCTATTTACGTAACCAGCTCAATCTTATCTTTCTATTGACATGATTTTATCATTGGAATCGTTATATGTCAAATAGTTTCTTGTCTGGAATTAACTTATATTTTTCAGACTAGAAGATCTGATGTGTGTCCATTATTTATTTATTTAATAAAAAGAAGAGTCTTATTGAGAAGTTAGGACTTTATTTGTGAAAGTTGAGGATTTACACTGGCATACGCCGTGCTATGTAGACAATAACGATTAAATGTGGCAGCTGTTTACAGGAACATGTTAAGTTTCTGGTAAATGATGCCATGGTTTCTCTAACTGTAGATATTTGTCAGATATTACTTGAGTCCTTCTGCCCTGACGAAGTTGCCCTTAGATATGGCTACTTCTTGCCATAAGTGGTACCTTCTATGAAGGTTCTTTTTGTAAATTTGAACTCTTAGAATAGCAGTCTCGCCATAATTCCAAAGATAAACATCATTTTTTATGATATGCTAAGGGATTTGAGCTCTTGGAGAACCTTGTATTGGAACCCCTGAAAGTTGCTTGCCTCTGACCCTTGAGCTTGACCGTCTTGGACCTTACATGGAAAAGGCCTCAACTAAACTATTGAATATTGTAGCATGGTTGTCATTCCTCTTATTAGAGTGATCAAACTTGGACCAAAGCCATTGCAGCACTGCAGTTAAAGTGATGGTGTGACATCTGAAGGGAGTGGTGAGGCTAGGGGTCTGAATTTTATTGTTAGCCAAAAAAAAAAAAAAAGAAGAGTTTGATTATTACTGTTGGCCTGAAAATAACTTAATCTATCTGAAGTGTGCATGTCAGGGTGGACAGCAACAACAAAAATATATGCCCCCATTAGGCACATTGGTTTATTATTAAGCACTTAATGATGCTGTAGTATGTGTGAAAGATGTGATTAATTATATTCTGAAGTTCAACAATCAAAACCTTTCTAAATGAGAACTGAAATACTGTCCGAATTTGTAGTACAAAACTGCAATCCGAATTTGCTGGCATCATCCATGAGATTATAGCATCACTGTCTCTAGGCCCCACATATTCATTAGCTTACAATGAAGTCATTTCACATCACCAACACAGTTCTTCGGACTGAGATCCGGATTATTTTTTCGGAATGCCATTTCTCTTCTTAAATTGATGTAGGATCACTTGCAAAATTCATCATTTGCTGTAACAATTAACCTTGTTCAGAAGTAGCAACATTTACCTTCAACAGCAATTATGAATAGGGAAAGAAAATCAGAGCTTAACAGGCTTAACATATGATAACATTCGACATGGATCAAGCAGCAAGACCAATTATGGAAGTTAAAAGAGAAGAAAACTAGCTGTATAAATTTTTTTGAATTATTTTAGGACACGTGGATTCAACCTTTGTTAGAATGTGTAAGAAAATTGATCATTGTGTCCTATTAGTGTTGTTTGGGGTCTAGAATGCCCTGTAGCCCCTGGCCTTAATGTAGAAACTTTTCGAGAATCAAAACTTAGGTGGAGGGCAATCTTGCTATCAAACAAAGCACAATTTTCACTTTGATATTCTCCCTTCTACAATCCAATAAACTTTTCATTCTCCACCTGAAGCTTTGCTTTACATCTGATTTCACTAAACTGGGAGGTCTTGTGGTAAAGTTATCCATTTGCATTTAATACTTGTTGTCTACTAATTTCACTCGATTCTTTCTGTTTGTCTGATTCTGTATGTATGATAGTTTTCACGTGAGGGATGGTCAGAGAAAATATGCATGTTTTTTTTAACAGTATGAATTTTAGGACAAATTCACATGCAATTTCAAACCATGATGTTGCCAAAGTCTTTATGATAATTGATAACCCACCTAATTTTCTTCCTGAGAAAGAATAATAGCTGTAGTTCCTTGCAAGAGTTGGTGTACATGTCTTCATCTGATGGTTTAACAAAGATTACAATATCTAGCATTCTTATATTTTGTTCGGAAAGTGACTTTGTCCGATTAAATATCTTTTGTTTGTACACAAGCCTATGCCATCTCAGTTTGCCATGTCTAGCTGCATTGATTGAAAGACATCTATGAAGCATGGATATGGATATGGGACACAGGTAAGATACAACAATACGGATGCATTAAGTATATGGTGATATATACATATAAACATGGTATATATGTATTAAAAATTAATATTTCATATTATATTTGTAACAAACTATTTGTATTTAAGTATCTATAGACTATTCTTAACTTCAAACTTATAATATATTCACGTGAATAAAAGATTAAGCTTATATTATGTGGGACACAAACTTGAACCAAATTTGACATTATTTAATCTCACTATTTTCCAATTCTTTCGTCTCTAATGAGAATGCAAGGTGGCTCCGCTTTTAATTTGTTTTGTGGATTTTTTAGATGCTTTATTTGACTAGGAGTGGGGGTTGATTGTTGATGGTGTGTTTGTTAGCATCATCTTGATACTCTTCTTTTAATTAAATTTACCTTTTATTTATAAAAAAAAAAAAAAAAATTTATTTTGACATCTCAAAATTAAGATGGGTGGGCTATGTGACTTAAGAGTATCTGGGAAGTATTTGATACTAAATTTCAAAATTAAAGAAAATTAATTTGTAATTATGTATACGTTTAGGAAGTATTTGATACTTAACCGTGAGTTTCTGATATGAATACAATACAGATATAACTCTCTTCTAAAGTATTTGTGCTTCATTTAGGAAGATTTTTTTTCCCCCTGAAACAATTGCATATCTGCACAACCAGTGACAATCTCTAGTGACCCTCCAATGACTTAACACAGTGTTCCTTAATGCATGCAAATGTCATACTTGAATTTTGTTCTAGCATATGGAAGTTCATTCTTTTAATTTTTAATTTTTAATTTTTTTGAATTATATACTTTCTCACAGATCAAAAACTTACAAGCCAGGTTCATGAAATTGTTGGACGCATTAATGGCAGATTTGGGACTTTGACTGCTGTTCCAATACATCATCTGGTGAATTTTTGATTTTATTGTCCATTACTTAATCTGCTAGATCCCTGACATATGTTTGATATGTTATTATTCTGCTTAATTGATAATTTGGTATGAAGGGCATCTTATTTGTACTTCTTTTTTCTTTTGTGATAAATAAAGTGTAAATTTATTAGGAAAAGAGAATCAAGACGATGCAACAATTACAACCAGCAGCACCCACACCTACATCTAGATGTGCAAAGAATCAATAAAATCCACAAAGGAAAACAAATCCGGAATCACACTACCTGACGTCCAACTATGCAAACCACCAGAAATTTATTCTTCAAACGAGGCACTGAGACCTCTACCCCTTGAAAAATCTGCCGATTATGCTCCAGCGAAGCCATCCACATTAAACACATTGGTGCAAGATCCCAAGCCTTCCGACGTATCTTCCCCATCCGAACCCCCCTCCAACTGCACAAGACATCCACCACACACCTTGGTTGCACTCAATACAAACCAAACACCGCAAAATCAATCCACGGAGTTGAGATGCCACACAGAAATGCAACAAAAGATCTGCGTCCCGACAGCACACTTATACTTATTTTTTCTTGGTCTTGCCCTCAACAAACAGTACTCTTTTTCAAATGCATGTGTATTTGTCCAAAATCATTTTGGAACAACTGAATCACTGTCGTAAGTGGTGCCTACAGCCTTCCTATTTTTTTAATAAATAAAAGTTAATATTATTAATCAAAAGCATCAAGACAATGCTAACAAATACAAAGGATAAGAATCAACACACAAAAAATCCACCTCTAAACATGAAGAGTATCTATAAAATCCAGAAAAGAAAACAAATCCGGAGAAACTCTTCCCATAACCCAACTATACAAAATCACCAAAAGCCTATTCTTCATATGAGCCACAGGTTAAGCCACCCCTTGAAAATTCGCCAATTAGCCAAATCATCCACATCAGACACAGAGGCGCAAGAGCCCACACCTTCTTATGTCTCTTCCCAAGCCTACCTCCTCTCCAGCTGTGAAAAACATCGACCTTGTTTGGTTTCTTTTTCAGAATTTTTTTTGAAAAAATAAAAACTAATTTTATAAAAAAAAATATAAAAAAAATTCAAAATTTTAAAAATTATTTCTAGTCTCCCAAAAGACAAAATAATGTAAAAATGATAATGTTTTTGATTTATTTATTTCACCAAACTAATTTTTGCCTTTTAGAAAAAGTTTTTGAAAACCAAACCATTGACATTATCTTATTGTACCCAAACCATCCTAAGCATAGAAAAGATGCCACAGAGCAATGAAGAAGAAGATGAGAAGCCAAGTCCGCATCCCTATCACATACACAACACCAATTAACCAAAATCCACCAATGTCGAATAAGATTTATCCGTTTGATAGTGTTTTAAAGCCAGTGAAGGGGAGAAGGATGTTATTTGCTCATAATTAAAATCATGTTTCCTTGTGATAAGTAGATCAATCCAGGGTTCTTCTACAATACACATCACTCTTTGGGGTGTGTACTATATGCAATTTATGACAATTTGTAGTGTTAATACCTCAAATGTCATATTTAATTCACTTTTAGTCATAACTAAAAGAAACACAATGGGTCATAACCAAACACCACTTGAGGTATAACCAAAGACCTTTCCAGTCATAACCAAAATAATAACCACAATAGGTTATAACTCACACCACAATGAGCCATAACCAATATCAAAATGGGTCATAACCAAACACCTCTTCGATCATAACTAAAATGGCAACCACAATTTGTAGTCATAACTAAGTTATAACCAATACCAAAATAAGTCATAACCAAGGACCACAAAAGTCATAACTGGGCACATGGTACACCTCTATTTTAGGGTGTGTTTCATAGAATTTCCTCCCCAAATCAGATGTTCTGAATTCTTTGCTTCTTTTCCAAAAAGCAAGCATGCAATATCAGGTGGATTATGGAGTGTGACTGACATTTGCAGCTTTGTCTTGTATATTTTTTTGTTGGCATGCAATGTCTGTTTCGTTTCATGTTCTCTCTCTTTAAACTTTTGTCAAACTCTATATTTTATATATTTTTACTCTTTTCTAAAGCAACTTATTCTATTTCTGCAGGATCGTTCTCTCGATTTCCATGCATTATGCGCACTCTATGCTGTTACTGGTACTAGTTCTTATGCTTTAACATTTAATTTTGGTTTACCAACGATATTATGAATTTTTTGTTTAAAATGTGTCCCACTTGACCTCTTCTCATGCAATATAAATTAACAGTGCACTGCAATTGAGATCAGACGATTGAATCAGGAATTTTTTCTTAGCTGAAAGCTTTTTGACTTGTACCTGAACATATTTCGATAACATATGTCCTAGATTCCAATAATATATTTCAATTGACAAAATTGTTAACAGAGTGAAAGACCTATGCTTCATCAATTAAAAACAAAAAAAGTAACTTTTGGTTTGTGTTTCATAGCTAGGTTGAGTATCTATGTCTTCAACTACTTTGTTACATTATGATGTAACGCAGATTGGGAAATTAGCCTAGGTTTTCATTAAGTGGATAAGGATTTGTGGTGAGTTCAGGGTTTGGAAAACTTCTAATATCAAGGTTTTAAAAGGTAAAGTAGAAATTCAATGGTAAGTAGAACGGAAATTAGCAATAATTAATTTAGTTTCAATAGTAGCAGCTTGTTGGAAAGTCTGGACGGTGGGTAATTTGAGGTTTTAATTATTAAATTGAAGGTGAATAATAGGTGAAAGGTTTGGTCTTGGTTAGGGATTGTTTCATAAGCGTTTAGGGGCTAAATTTGTGCAAGGGAGGAGAAAAAGAAGAGAGGAAGAAGAAGCCCTTCCCATTTGCAAAGGTTAGGTCCACACATGCAGACTCTCAAATTCTCTTCAACTCAACGCTCTCTTGATTCTCTTGAATACATGAATTACATAGATATTTTTTGCTGCTAGACTTCTTCTAATTTTGTAAAAATTACAACTCAAAATTAGGAAATTAAGAAATTGTGACTAGTTAGAATATTCTAGACCTAATATAAAACACATTTAAGACCCAAAAATGTAACTTCATCCGTAAAGTCACCCACACATCCAATAAAAAATCATTGTCCAGCAAAACAGAAATTGCCATAATATTATTGTCTACTAAAACTGCACAAATTATAAATAAATGTATCAAGAAGCATATTAAATTTAAAGTAGAATTATTTAAGACTTCTAAAACTACTGTGAACACTTTTCTTTGGACCAAAAAGGCTTCATTGTTGTGGGATCTATGGCTTTGTTTACTTCTTCAGCCATTCGATGGAAGTGGCAATACATTATGTGTCATTCAATGCAAAAGTGGAATGAGTTTATGAATATTTTTCGTATGTTTGCAATCAAATCTAGTTGTTCAATTTTCATTTTGGGAGTGGTTAAATTGTGGAGGTTCCTAAGGGGAGTTTATTCTATAAATATTGTTAAAGATTTTTTGACCTCAAATTTCGAGTTGCAAACTCTGCCTAATTAGCTGTGTTGCTCTTATTTACATCATTTAATTTCAATTATACTCCAGCAATATTATAACAGCAGTTTATTTTGTGAATTATCTGCTTGAAAATTCTATGAAATAGCCAGGAATTTTTATGGAGGATTTTAGACTGGTAATTGGTATTTTCTTTTCTTCTGGTCAGATGTAGCACTTGTCACATCTTTGCGAGATGGAATGAATCTCGTCAGCTATGAGTTTGTGGCGTGTCAAGATGCAAAGAAAGGGGTTCTTATTCTTAGTGAAGTAATTGCCAATTCCTTGCAACTGTTTTGTCCTTAAAACTTAATTGTCTGAATGTAGACTAGTTTTTAGTGTTACTAAAGGTTTAAGATTATTGAGAGAAGATAAATAAAATGATTTAGCTTTGATATGATGATGCTTTAGGTTTCCTTTTCTTTCTTTCTTTGTTTTAGTTTTTTATTTTTTATTTTTAACTTCATCTAGATGCTGTTAAGTAAAGCATATATTTTTTTCTTAATAGCTAACTATGATTTTTTTCTTAATAGCTAACTATGATTTTTTTTTTAAACTAATAAAAAATAATTTTGTACATTAAACAGGATATATAACTGATGATGAATCACCTCGATTTGACAAGCTTAGCTCTATATATGTCAACTGATCTATTCATCCTTTATTTATTGGTTTTGATGGCACACAAACAATTGTATCATGTTTGGTTTATACAGACTATCCTATACATCTTGCGGCTGAAAATGGAAATGAGTCACAAAACAATGTATTGAAATCCTCAAATCATCTAGAAATTCATTCTGTCTCCTTGGCATTGCTATAGTGGAATTAATAAATAATAGCATGTTCAAAACTTTAATTATTTATTTTTAGCTGCGAAAATAACTCATGGTAAAGACAAGATAGACTTTGACCAGATTTTCTCGGAATTTCTTTTTCGATCCGGTGGAAGTTGTCTCTCCTTAAACTCATAAACTTGGTAAATTTGTGTTGCTCACTGTGGAGAAAAGGGAGAATGCAAGTAGCACTTACACAGGCGCCAGTTCTTTATTATAAACTATGCAGCACTGGACATGACACAACACAAATGATTTGATGCATGAAATCTAGTAATACTAGTGGGATGCCCAATCTACCTGGGGAGAAGTGGATTTGAGAGCCATCTATGAGTTTGTCTACATATGATGGAATCTGGTGTAATCTGTGACAAATTTTGAGTAATGGATTTTAACCACAGCCTGGGATTTGAGCGATTCTGGCTACTAAAAATCAATATTTTCTTCAGCCAAGACTTGTGTGTGGCTTGTGTAGCAATTAATTATTCAATGCCATAAGAATTTGTCATTCCTCTATATAAAGATGGAGTTTATGGCGATACTGCCGTCAAGCCATCCCACTCATATTCTTATGTTCCGGCTGCCCCTTGCATCGGGCAGGATAACTTTTCCTAGAATAAGCGGATTTACCTTGCTGTAGCAAAGCCAACTGGAAGATCAGTTCAACGGCTCAATCTTGGCTGCCAGCCAAGATGAAGATAGATTAAAGGGGTTGTCAAGGAGCTTCATAGGGAATTGTAGGATCCATAGTTCAAAATATTGCTGCCAACCAGGATTCAAGGGGAAGATGATGGCGAGGAAATCGGATTCCATAGTCAAGGATGAGACTGACACAATGTTCACTTTGTAATAGTCTTAGCTCAACTTTGTCAGGCCATACTATCTACCCAAATGGATTTTTTTTTTTTATATTCTTTTTTTGATATGTAGGGTATCTTGGGCTAGCTTGTGCACACTAGACTAAGTCCTTACAACCTGAACAAGCCTTCTGAAACAAGTTTTATTCCTTGTGGTCTGTGCTCCCAAGAGTTTTGCTGGTGAGGGGAGTTGAATCTAAGACCTTGGAGGGAGCAAACCCCCAAGTCCCAGGCCTTATTCACCATGCCAAACCCTTGGGGTTATTTATCCTATTTATCTTCAATACAAGGTTTTCACTTCCGCTTATGGTAACCAAACTCTTTCTTGACAAGAAGATCAAAGATTTCCTTCAGGCACGTTCAACTATAGTTGGGAAAGGAATGAACAACAAGCTTCATGCTTTGCCTTTCTTGCATTTGGACTCCTTCGCTCTATATGGTACTTTGCGCTTTCTTTTTGCTATCGTGCTATTGTTTGTTTCCTTCCCTTTAAGAACAAGGGCTGAACACTATAATAAAATCCTTCTGCTATACCATACTAATGTAATATTAATAAAGGGTTTTTCCTTTATTAGTAAGGTTGCTCGATATTCCATACGTTCTGCTGACTCGGAATGACTACACGTTACATCATAGCAACACGAACAAATGGAGGCGGAAATTGATTAAGTTAAACTTTATACTAATGTAATATTAATGAAGTTAAGGGTTTTTCCCTTATTAGTAAGGTTGCTCGGTACTAAGACTAAGATAAGCCGCTAAGCGATTTTAGATAGAACTTTTAAGATTTTCTTTGAGTCTTCTTTTTAAATTTTATTCTGGTTGTTGCCACTAGGGGTGAGCAGCGGATATACCGATCCGCCAAAACCGACCGAACCGAACTGAACCAAACCGATCCGCTGCATTTTGGACGGATGCGTGATGACGAGCGGACGGTTGCGGATTGATTTTTTCCAGTCCGCCAATTTGGCGCACGGATGGCGGATTTGAAATTTCTTTGGCCGCAACCGAACCGCCAAACCACCAAACTGCGAGCACCCCTAGTAATTTATAAGACTTTGTGTTTTTAATTTGTTTAAATATTATATTTGTGTTTTCAATTGAAAAAAAGTATAAATATTCTGTTGAAAAAAAGTTTTCAACTTGAATATATATTTTTTGAATTGAAAAAAATAAACGTATTATTTATCTATATTTTTTAGTTTTTAAATCTAACTCTAAAAATAATAAATAGAAAATATGATATATGCTGGTTGGTTTTTGTTTTTACAAACATATATAGATGTGACAATACAGAGACATACAATCTCTACTACTGCTTTGTTCATGATTTTGGTGGTTTAAATTGTTATTATATTTTAAGAACCACAGATTGTAATACTTTATGTGGATGAATCATGCTGTGATTGTAATATGTGCATGAGGCATGCAGTGATCGTGATATTCTAAAGTTTTAAACTTTCTTTCTTTAGATAAGGCATACAGTGATTGTAATACTTTTTTAAGTCATTGACTGTAATACTTTCTTTCTTTTTTATTTTATTATTATTATTTTGAGGAAGTGCACAAGTTGAATTATGTTAAAAATTTATAAAATTTTAAACCGCCAAACCGATTCGCATCCATCCGCCAAACCGCCAATCCGCTCAATTCACATCCGCCGGATTGGCGGACGGATGCGGATTTTGGCAGATGGATGCGGATTGATTTTCTCTAATCCGCCAATCTGGCGGACGGATGGCGGATTGGAGGTTCTGTGGCCGCAACCGACCCGCGCCCACCCCTAGTTGCCACCATGTCTCTTGCTCCTATTAAGGCCAGCCTTTGTAGAAGTGGGTACTAGCATGGCCCCATGTAGGGACACTAGTCCCCTCAAGACAGAGAGAAATATAAGTCATGGATGGATGGCTAATGTAATATTACTTTCTAGTGTAATGGTAAAGTCAAGGAGCCATAAGTGGCACGAGAATAATAGGCACATGGAGCATGAGAAGGCTTTTTTAAAGGATCAAGGGAACTAAGCGAGGAAGACAGAAAGAGGGCAATGATCATTGTTGTTGATGCTTTCTTTAATGCCTCTACATTAAAGAAAATAAACGTGATTTCTGTTATTGAGATAGGCTAGGGAATTACTGACTTTGTCTATAAAAATTTAAGGGTAAATTACACTGACCTCTTGAGGTTTGGAAAAAATACAGTAAGCCTCACAATTTTGCCGTAATTGCATGTACCTCCCTTTTAGTAAAGATTAAATGGACCAAAACTAAAGCAAATGGTGTTGAAACACAAAAGTAAACAACGCAAAGTATACATTTATGTGTCCATGTCATTTTTTCATCTGTATAGCTAACAAATTATTAATGGAAAGGGGACTAAATGTTATATGAATTTTAGTAAGATTAAATAGACCAAAACTAATACAAATGGTGCAAAAACACAAAAGTAAACAATGTAAAGTATACATTTTTGTGTTAATGAGATGACAATATCATTTTTTTCATCTGTATAACTAACAACTTATTAATGGAAAGGGGACTAAACGTTATATAAATTAAAATTTTAAGGTGTTCAATGTAATTATGGCAAAACTATGGGGCTTATTGTATTTTTTTTCCAAACCTCAAGGGAGGTCAGTGTAATTTACCCAAATTTTTTTGGCTTCTAGTTTGTATTCTTTGCATCATCTTGATGCTTTTCTAATAAAGTTTGGTTATTTATCAAAAAAAAAAAAAACCCCAAAATTTAAGGTTCATTTGAAATGAAAGAGTATATATTGTTATTGACATTGGGGTATCGTCATTTAAAGTCAAGTGCAATAATTGAAACATAACATACATTTTTGCACTATATTTACCATAAAAAAAGAAAATAATGTATAATAGATTGTAAAGTATGGATCCTTCATGAATCGGATATTGGTAATTTCATATTCCGATGGATGCACATTTGATACTTCATAAACATTTCCATAATTTAGAATTAATTTTCTTTGTTTTTGAAGAATTGTATACTTTTGGATATTCTCGGTCATTTTTCGACCCATCTCAAAATTTAGATGTGACATTTTTTTGCTTTTGGTAGTATTAGAGTGTAATTGTTAGGAATACTTCTTCAAGAAAAATTGGAAATAGTGTGATTAATGCATGTCAAATTAGGTTTAACTTCGTGTCCACATAATATAACCTTTTTTCTATGTGAATATATTATAAGTTTGAAATTAAGTACGTTTTGTATCTAAATAAAGATAAATAGTTTGATACAATATGTTACTATATATGTTTAATTTATGTACATGCATAATGTATATGGTCATGTCCTTGATGGACCCGTGTCTAACTTTTTTAGAATTTGCTGTATTGACACATCCGTTTCATGTAATACCCTTATCTCGTCCTTATCCGTGCTTCTTAGATAATATGTACAATAATTTGTGTTTGCATGCGTCTTTCTTTTTTTCTTTTTTATGAGAGGGTGTTTGAGAATTCCTTATGTTTTGAATTATGGGTTATCAATATTATAAAATGAGTAAAGATATAGTTTGATGAAATAATTTTTTATAATATGAGCACTCAGAATAATGATTATGCCAATAATGTTGATAACAATATGACAATACTAATTGTAATTATAGTAACATTTGTTGTATGCATTTATAGTAGCTAATGACAATTGTTGTTGATGTTTACTATTAAAAGCCAGCATGGACATTGTATGCATGTTTTTGTGTGTAGCCATTCACATTGTTGCCCTTCGTCCATTAGAGTAAAAGATGTGTACTTGTTATATCTACTTATGTATATATGTGTATGCTTGTATGTAAATCTAATGGCTCTATTTTTATTTAGTGCTATATAACTAACTTGTTTAGGATATGAGAATGATTGAAATGAACGGATTGAGATGAATGATTGGTGATTTAAAGCAGATGTGGCTAGAAATGAATGTATTTATTGGAAGTTAGAAGTAGCACGGTAGCACCTACTGAAGATAAAAGCAGGGAAAATCGTATGAGATGGTTTGGCCACATACAAGATATAGCAATTATGTGTTAATGAGCGGTGTTAATGTAGGTTGAGGGTTCCAAAAAGAATAGGAGAAAGATCAAGGACATAGACTGATGTGATAGGATAGGAGATAATTATCTTAAATTTAATTGAGAGTATGCTTTGAATTAGCCAGTTGGAGAAACAGATCCATGCCACTGACCCAAAGCAATTGGGGTTTGTTAAGGTTACTTGGCTTGATTATTATTGCTAAGAGCAATGATGGAAACATGGTATATAGGCAATATACTACCATTAGTATTATTTGTTAATTTTAAGGAGAAGAATAGAAATAATCTTTTAAACATGCATCTTTAATGGCTTTATCTTAGTTATTTGTTACAATCAACGGTAAGATGGAGTAAAACAACCATATTAACTGATAGCTTAAGCATAATTGTTTATTAATTATGAAAGATGTAATTGTGTCGAGGTGAAACTTTGAAGGTATTATAAGAAGGATTAAATGATAAGATTGGATAATGTTAGAATTTAGTTACATAGCCGCATCATAGTTATTATCACTTGATGGTAAGGCTATAAGAGGAAAGCAAATTGATGTCAAGGACAGATTGGGAAGAATGGATTATATAACAGTATCCTTGTAATTACTACTTAATAGCGTGGGGCAATTTGGAAAACTTGACCAAGTAAAACTAGAACATATGTAGGCAATGGAAATTTATTAATGTAACTGTTTTTGGATGAGTGTGCAAATAAAGTATAAGCGAAGTTTTTTTTTTTTTTTTTTTTTTTTTTAAAAAGGGGGAGACAGAAAAAAAGAAAAAGAAAGAAAGGGAAGCAACTGATGAGCAGTACCAACTCCCATTCCATTATAGTTGATTTTGAAGATGAAACTCTACCAATATCGTAGGCATAACTACTCTTTTACTATATTTTCCTTTGTCTACATTTAAATTTCAATTGCCAAAAAAAAGCTGTAAGATTAATTGGTAAAATGGCTAGGTACATTACTTGTGATGATATATATATTGAAGAAAAAAAAAAGGCTTTTAATGCTCTATGTTAAGTGTCAAAAAATTCTTTGTATTTTCTCTCACCTATTGCTTCTAAAGGATAGGAAATATTTTTATACGTCCAGACTTAAAAATTTCAGGACAAAGGTTTTCAACTCTGAAATGTCACATCTAGGTGACCTTCAGCAAAATTCTTGAATTTCAGGTCAAGGTTGAAAACTCTTCCGATCCTCTATTTTTTCTCTGAGACAGAATTGTTAGTTTAGAAATAACCAAGTATGAAATGTTTCTAATATGTATATATATATATATTTTTGCACAATTAATCTAGCTCTAGGATGTTGTCTGTTTTCACAATAAAGGAAATTTTGGAAGTGGTTGTTACTTTTGTGGTGCAATTATCTTTTCCGAAATTGCACCCATCTTAAATGGCTTGTAGTTGGTGGCATGTTAGACAGTATTATAATGTCAAAACTTAAATAGAGATCATTGGTTCCATAGGAGTTTTTTGAATAAACTATTCTGTTCTGTATACTGCTGAAAAGTTTATCTAATGCAGTTATAAGTTTTCGCCATATTCATTGTTTTGTACAATACTGACAACCCTGGATACTTGAGATTTTTGTTTTGTTTTGTTTTAATTGATCTGGTTAATACAGTGTGCTCTCTTTTCTCCTAATTGAGGGATGTTCCTGTTTTCCATTTTTAGCACATATTATCATCTGTTTTGCATACTTGTAGTTTGCAGGTGCTGCACAGTCTCTGGGTGCTGGAGCAATTCTTGTGAACCCCTGGAATATAACTGAAGTTGCTTCTTCAATTGGCCAAGCTTTGAACATGTCAGCTGAAGAAAGAGAGAAGCGTCACCGACATAACTTTATGCATGTGACTACCCATACTGCTCAAGAATGGGCTGAAACTTTTGTCAGGTATACACTATACAGTAGTATCATGATATGCATTTGAATTGGCAACTGAATGAATAATTTCTTAACATTTGTATGATTGTATCATACTTTTCTTGTTTGTGTTTGTGAAACTGCCACAAGAATGGCCTTTTATTCTTGCTATGCCAAAGTATCTGAAACTCATGCTATGCAATTTTCTTAAGAGTGAAAATAATCGTATAGTGCAAAGAAATATCAGTGAAAAAGACAATTACTCAACAAATAGTGGAATTGCCCTGAACTTTTTAATGTTTTGGGTAGGCATCATGGACACTAATATGCATGTGATTCATTTTCTTATCTGTCTTGCATATATTTCAATTCAATTCTACTAGGCATTTTTATTCCTATTCTGCCTCCATTTTAATCTTTATAAGGTTTGGGGCGAATATTTTATCAATTCATGGCTTGGTTTCTTCTGTGAACTGCTTCAAACAGGATGTTTTGAGTAGGTTGGCTCTTGGAATCACTGTAGATGAATTCAGCCTCTAGTGAAATGCCAATTTATTCTTTTTGATGTTCACTTACAAACAAAAATTCATAGTTTTGTTGGTGATTTATGGATGAGAGGCGTATTACTTGGGTCTCTATGCACTTTGTGAAGTGTTAAGCAAGATGGAAGTGAGGATTGAGAAGCTTCTTGAAGATATCATGAATTAGATGGGAATGCAGGGAGGGGTTATCCTTAGAAGAGAGGGTGAGTAGGGTGGTGGAGAAAAGACGTGAGGTGGGAATGCTTATGATATTGGAGGAAATTAGATGGAGGCAATGTGCTAGATCCTTTTGGCATTGAACAGGGGATAAAAACACAAAAAATAAATAAACAAATAGGAAAAAAAAAAAAAAAACCAGATGGAAAATGCACACAAAAGGAGCAATCACATAAGGGAGACTTGGTGACTTGATGAGGTGGAACAAGCTCCAAAGGAGTCAGTATTGTGGAGTTTTATGAGAGGTTGTAGGTTGAATTCCTGGTAAAGCTTCTGGCCTTTATGCTTCACTTAGGCATTCTTTTACTAGTGTTGGAGTGTGGTGAGAAATGATGTGTGGGTTGTTCTTATGATTATTTTGAGTAGCAAGAATTTGAAAAAGTCTTGAATGCTTCATTGATTGCCTTGGTTCCTAAGAATGGGAGAGTTGCACACATTGTGGACTATAGGATGATTATCTTGGTGGGAATTGTGTGTAAGATTATACCACGCTCATGATTTCTTTCACTGCCACTCTCTCTCTCTCTCTCTCTCTCTCTCTCTCTCAGGTTGCCTCAACTCTCTCCCTCTACACCTTCAGTGATCCTGCTCCATCTTAGTGCCTACCATAATTCCCAAAGGGCCTAGTGTCTGCCCAGTAAGCAATGACCGTCCACATGTCGGATTTTTTCTTTATTCCAAATTATATGAGGACACTAGCAACTGGAAAAGAAAATTTAAGTAATTTGTGTTTTACGTCTGTGCAGCTTGAAGTAATAAACCTTTTCTTACCTGAATTATGTGCTTCATTTTATTGGTGTTCGCAGTGAACTGAATGATACTGTTGTTGAAGCTCAGCTAAGGATAAGACAAGTTCCACCACTACTTCCAGTCAAAGATGCAATCAAACATTACTTGCAATCCAATAATAGATTACTTATACTGGTATGTTTTGCTTCATATTCTGACTAATGAATTAGAGTAATTTTACTTAGCTGAGAAATGCTGGTTAATGTTTTCTGTGGCAACTAGTTGATTAAAGCTTGCAAGTAAGAATGTCATCTAGATAGTGAATAAATGTCTGCTTGGCATTTAGATGTATTGACATTGATCATGGCTACTTTCTGGCACATGTTAAATTAAACCATTCACCACTGGTTGTTTGTTTATATAACTTTAATTCAATAATTTCTTTTTGTAAGGCAAGTTGTCAAATATTGCTACTTTGTGCTATTTGAGGTTTGTCACTTCTTATCCATTCAGTGGCTTTAGAGTGATGTGGTGTCTTAAAGCTTGAAGGGTTATCGGCACTTGCATTCTTTCAGTTATCTTACTTGACATCAGTTTTTAATTGTTTTGTTTTTGTCATCTGAGCCGGTCTACAGGGATTCAATGCAACGTTAACTGAAACAGTGGATACTCCAGGAAGAAGAGGGGGGGATCAAATTAGAGAAATGGAACTTAAATTACATCCGGAGTTAAAAGAATCCCTAACAGCACTCTGTAGTGATCCAAAGACGACCATTGTTGTCCTCAGTGCAAGTGGAAGAAGAGTCTTAGATGAGGTATTTCATCTAACTCCATTTCTGTCTTCTTTTCTTTCCCTACTATTTTATTTCCAATTCTGAAGTGAACGCTTTCACAGAACTTTGGTGAGTACAACATGTGGCTGGCAGCAGAAAATGGAATGTTTCTTCGCTTTACAAAGGGTGAATGGATGACAACAATGCCAGAGCATTTAAATATGGAATGGGTTGATAGTGTTAAGGTACGTGCTGTTGTTTCTCTTTCCATTTGTATATTTTTCCAGCTTCCACATTTCTGATGCTTTCCACACTTTTTCAGCATGTTTTTGAGTATTTTACTGAAAGAACACCTCGGTCACATTTTGAACCCCGTGAAACTTCACTTGTATGGAATTACAAGTATGCAGGTAATTCAATTTAATTTTGTTTTATTCAGTTTCCTTTTCCAATCTAAGAAGCACCGACAATTATAATAAGCTAATGCGTCATGTTCAACACTGTGTCAGACACTCACATGACTTGACACACATAAAACACATTACAAGTTTGAATAAAATAACTTAGAATCCGATGATAAAATAAAAACAATATAAATTTATTCCCATTCTCCTCCTTTAAACTTTAAAAGAAGTTATTTTTTCTTTTGAAAAAAATTATTATATTTGACTTAAATATTCATATAGATGACATAAAATAATTATTTATTCTTATAAATGACATAATAAATATATATAATTATATATTTTGCACGTATTCCCCACATATTGTGTTCTACATTTTTGAAATTTTTGTGTTGGCGTGTCTATGTTGTGTCACGTATCCGTGTCTGTGCTTCTTAGCTTCCAATATTAATTTGTAAGCATTACTAGTTCTAATTCTCTTTCTCATTTTGACATCATCTTATTGTACTTGTAGATCCTGAATTTGGAAAACTGCAAGCCAGGGATATGCTGCAACATCTCTGGACAGGCCCAATTTCTAATGCTTCTGTTGATGTTGTCCAAGGTAGCCGTTCTGTTGAGGTCCGAGCAGTTGGTGTTACAAAGGTGAATGGATTTCAATTTATACTAGAAATGTTTAAATCGTATGAATTTATGTAGTCTATTGGCAGTTGAGGTATTTGTTTACTTATATCACAGATTCTGCTTTTTGCAGGGAGCTGCAATTGATCGTATATTGGGAGAGATAGTTCACAGTAAATCCATTTCAACACCAATTGATTATGTCCTATGCATTGGGCATTTTCTAGGGAAGGTATACCTTTTCTTCTCTCTAAACCTTGTGCATTTCTCTTGTTCAACTCTAGGATTTTATTATCTTGTGTTTTTTAGTCATGCTATTCCAGAAACAAAATTTTAATAGAAAGGGCATGATTAATGAAGTTATGATAAAAGTTATACGAGACACTTATCATTTGCCTAGTTATTCGTGTTTTTGTTTCTTTGACTTCAAGAGGTTGATGGATATTTGCCACTTCGTCTCTTCTAAACATTGTTGGTGATTATGAGGCAGATCTCTTTATAGGTTTAGTGGGATAATTAGTGTAGTCCTCAAAAGATAAAACTAAATCCATTAGGAAGAAGTTAGAAGTGGCGCAAATTAATGATAAATCGTTTGTGATGGTATAGAGAGTATAGACATGTGAATCATGGACCAATGACTGCACCTATAAGGAGTGATTTGATCCAAATAGGGAGTGGTCTAAGAAGTACGGACACTTCTAAGAAGGCAGCATGTCCATGTCGGACACGTGTCCGATACTCTTTTTTATGTGTCCTTAATTAAATTAAAAATATTAATTTCAGACATGTGTCCGACACTCATTTTACAACATGTCCATCACTTCTTATACATGTCTATCATTAAAAATATAAACATGAGACCAACGGTGACATTTGCTAATGTATGATTTTCAAAGTTTGAGAAATTGACGTAAATATTTTATATTCTTAAAAACAATGCATAATTCTTAAGAACAACGTAATGTATCATTCGTTTAAAAAAATGTATAATGATGGCTTAGGAGGATGAGGGAAATGTTGCAATCATATATATTTCCTATAGTTTGTCTAATTTTTAACTACTATGGTCCAAGTCAATAGTCCAAAAATTCATGTAATAGTATAAAGAAATTATTTAATTTTGTATATATTATGCACATATATAAGTATATAATATAATTTATTCTTAGATAATATTATATCAACATATAATTATTTGTAGCATGTCTGTGCCTTGTCTGTGTCCTACTTTTTTAGAATTTTTTTTGTTGACGCGTCCACATCCCTTGTCTATGTCTATGTTTCATAGGGAGTGGTAAAAGAAATAGAAGACGACCAAGAAGAATACGGGGAGGAGTTGATAAGAAAAGACATGATTAACTTAAAATCAGTGGGAGGAAATAGATCCATATAGTTGATCCAATTGTGTGTGGGATAAAGGCTGTTGAGTTTAGTTGAGGGCAGTTGGTACTCTAAACAAGGACTATAGATATGGGCCTGGGATTTCAAATTTTCATAGCTGAAATCTACCAATCGAAACATAGACTAAATGTTTTAGATGGTTACTTTTCTCTATTCCACTAACTCGAGAACAGGAAATTACAATGACAATAAAAATAAATATCAACTAGAACATCCTTGACCTAGTGAAGATTACAAATGATGACCAAGAATATAACTTGGCATCTAATAAGATCCAGTCTACCATGTCTAGTGAAGTTTGACACTACCAAACTACCGTCGACTCCCAAAACTTACTGAGGCATAAATATAATCCAGCAGCATACTAGTTTAAATTAACACAAATTAATTATACAATGTTCGTAATGCCCCATATGGAATTTCAGATATCTCCCTTTTATGCTCTGCATCGCCTCCCTCTGTTTCTATGATGCTATTGCATAATCCATAAGTAACCCCGTCTTCTCTATTTCTCATGCTATCGGGCAAGCCCAACATCCTCACTCAGATATGTGCTGATTAAGAACTCCAATCAACATTGAAAAAAGAAAACAAGTAGTGTGCCAAAGTGGGTTTTTTTTTTTTTTTTTTTTTTTGGTTGTGGGGGGGGGGGGGGGGGGGGAAGCTCCATGGTGTTCCTAAGTTGAAGATGTTGAAGAGCTTGATATGCATTGATGGGCACTATTCCTAACAGCTTAAGTTTTTGGGACGAGTAGTGATCTAACATGATTTCAGAGTTCAATTTAGGAGAATCTTTGGTTCAGGTCTCTCCATTTGCATTTTGTTTCTCATGTCCCTAATGTTGTGTTTGGATTATAGATTTGGAAAGAATTTGGAAAGGTAAAAAGAACAAGTGATTGAAATGTGAATGAAATATAAGCTAAATTTTTTCTTCATTTCTAAATCGCTATCCAAATCTATGATCCAAACAAAGCATAAATGAACCAGAAAGGAAACTTGTTTGTTTATCCAATTCTATATAGTTGGACTTAGGTAAAGACTAAGAAGTACGAACACATGATACGACACAAATATGACACGGACACACCAACATAACAATTTTTAAAAAGCACATGACACGACACGTGGGGGATACGCACATAATATATAATTTTAATATATTTATTATATGTCATATATATGAATAAATCATTCTAAGATAATAAAAAAAATATAACATAATACTAATTTCTATAAATTGACATTGACGTTGTTTTTCTTTTATTATTATATTCTAAATTATTTTGTTCAAACTTATAATTAGTTTCGTGTATAATGGATACGTGTGTTTAAGTAGTGAACATGTGTGTCTTCCAAGTCTCCGAAGAGTGTTGAAGTCTAAATTCTATTTAAAAAAAATAGGACACTTTTGGATGAATGTCGAACACGTGTTGGGAAAGTGTCCGACACGGACACGACACCGACACGCCACTTTTTTAGAAGTGCCTGTGCTTCTTAGGGTAAAGCTTTACAGTAACAGAATTGGAGTTTGAAATATAGAGTTAGTTTTTAGTTTCTAAGAAAACTGAAAAGTGGAGGTGGACCTCATTTTCTTCCTCAATTTATATATATATTTTTTTATGATAATTATAATTTTATTCACAAAAGCACAAAGGGGGTGCACAGCCCTTGTACAGCAAAAGATCTCTATCCTACTAAAAAACCGGGCATTGCTAAGAGTAGCAAGAAGCAATTCAATAAACTGCATCTGAAGGATTGGTGGTGTTCTAAGATAGTTGGTTATAATGTTAAATCGTTTGTCCTTATAATTTTTATCTTTGCTTCAGGATGAGGATGTCTACACATTTTTTGAGCCAGAGCTTCCCTCCGACACGATAGGCATTCCAAGAACCAAGATAACTGATACAGTAAAGCTATCTGGGGAGAGAAGGCCACCTTTGAAGCTTCCAGCTAGCAAAAGTGGCTCTAAATCATCATCTCAGAATAAAACTCAACGACCCCTGCCAAACTCAGACAAGAAAACCAACAACCATGTATGTGGGAGTGGACGCCGACCATTGCCAGAAAAGATGTCGTGGAACGTGCTCGACCTCAAGGGAGAGAATTACTTCTCTTGCTCTGTGGGCCGGACTCGTACCAATGCTCGCTATCTTCTTAGCTCATCAGGTGATGTTGTTGCTTTTATGAAGGAACTGGCCAGGCTATCTGTCTCAAGCGCAACATTGTCGCGTTGAGACATGTCATGGTCTCTTTGTTTGTACATTGTCATATGCAACTAATTCACAATTCAGGAAATGTGGTTTGGATTTGAAGGGCATGGTGGCATGGTGGCCCTTAGGAGTTGTAACACAACCTTAACAAAGGCATTTTAATTAGATTTTAGCATATGGGAAGAGCACATAACCTGGGTATATGATCAAAAGCTCAGTTTTTTTTCTTTTGGAACGAATGATCAAAAGCTCTGTTATGCAATATAGGAATAACAGTTTAAAAATGCCAAATGCTAAATGCGATTTATCAAACGTTTAGTTCTTTTTTTTTTTTTTTTTTTATCTTTATATTACTTTTTTAAGTAATTACACTCACCGCGGTTGAGTTCTAGGAAACATAATTAGTTGTACACTTTTAACATATTTACATGGAAATTAATGTAGATGGTGGATGAATGAAGATAAATATATATGTTAGTTAGAAATAGATGATAATATTGTTTTTCATTTATACGTCTAACAAATTATTGATGAAAAAAATACTTAAATATTATATGAATTAAAATATTGAGGTATAATTTCATTTTATCCCTAAATTATCACTCAAAATCAATTCAACTTTTATTTCTTAAATAATATTGATTTCACTCCTAAATTACTTAATTTTGGATCTCTTCCGTCAGTTTAAAATTTTATTTTTGGGTTAATTACATTAATAGTCCCTATAGTTTAGGACTTGTGTCACTTTGGTCCCTGACTTTTCAATTGTGACACATTTGATCCTGAATTTTGAATCTTGTTTTAAATAAGGACAATTGAAAATATTATTAGATTTTTCAAGGGTAAAATCGTCAATTTGATAAAATATAAACTAATTTGATAAAAATAAATGTCAAAAAAATATTTTTAATTTTTTTAAAATTATTTTTATCCACCAATGATAAAATTATATAAAATTAATAAAAATTACATGATTAATTTTTTTAAATTAATTTTACATGATCATCATTTAAACATATAATCAAAATTAATTTGGTAAAAAAAATAAATAAATGTCTAAAAGATTTATCAATTTTACATAATTTTATTTTTAGTAGGTAGAAATAATTTTTTTAAATTCAAAAATATTTGTTTGACATTTATTTTTGTCAAATTAGTTTATATTTTGTCAAATTAACAATTTTACCCTTGAAAAATCTAATTATATATTCAATTGTCCTTATTTGGAACAAGATTCAAAATTTAGGGTCAAATGTGTCACAATTGAAAAGTCAGGGACTAAAGTGACACAAGCCTCAAACTATAGGCACTATTTGTGTAATTTGCCCTTTATTTTTTCATCAATTTTATTTAATGGAAATAGACAAGATAGTTTAAATAGAAAATAAAATAATTTAAATTTAAATTTAAATTGACAAAATTATAAATTTATTTTGAATAAATATTATTTATTTATTTTTGTAATTTTCCTAATTTCTTAAAAGCAAAGATCTCAATGCACAAAATAGACGTGCTTGCCAACGGGAGTTGGTTCAGCGGTAAAGTGTTAGCCCAAAAACTATTTTAACTCGGGTTCAACACTCTGTAGCCCCTCGAACGAGGCCCTTGCACTTCTTAGCCCGGGATTGGGGGCTGACGTAGCCTAGCTACCCCCTTGTCCTTGTAATAAAAAATAGAACGTGCATGGCATGTGCTCCCTTCTACAATGTTGCCGTGTGAAGGCATTAGTTCAGTAAATCCTCACCCACCGAATTTCACAAGGACCATCCCCCGAATCCTAGGTAGCACACACACCTCACTCCACGTCATCGAACCCTATCATCCTTAAGTTTCGATAATTATAAATAGACCCCTATAAATTATAGACTAAATTCTCATTTAGCTATTGCGTCCAGACAATTTATAATAAATTATAATTAGAGAATTGTCAGCACTAAAAATAAAATATCCTTGGAAAATGGAATCGTAGATTACCAACAAAAGTTTTTTTGCAAGAATTACTATGAATGTAAATCCGCAAATCCACAATTGAAATTGGTATCAAAGTCTGATTTCTCAGCCTTGTTAATAATATTTGCATGAGTATTAAATGTAGTGAAGAAGTAGAATATGATAACTTAAATAATAATACTTCTTTACAAATAATAATAGAACAAAATAATACCTTAATTAGGCTATTAAAAGAAATTAGTGAAAATCTTAGAAATAATCAGTTATAAATAATAAACGAAGTTAGACATTTGATACTAAATCCAAAAAAATAAGGAGCTATTTTTGAAGAAAAACAAAAAGACTTATATCTATATCCTTATCCGTATAAGAGAAATAATCCAGAATAACCATTCAAATTAGTTTCACCAAAAAATGAAAAAAATAATGGAGTTAAGTAAATACAATCTAAAATAGCAAGAAGAAATGGCTGAAAAAGAAAATGATAGTGAAATAAAATATAAAATAATATTAGAAATAGTTGAACAATTAGATAGAGTAGATGAAGAAATAATAGGAGAAATAAATAATAATAGAATAGAACTAGAAGAAGATATATATATATATATATATAAACAATTAGGGTTAATTAGTCTGGGAGAAATGAAATACATTTCCTTTGAAGACTTGAAACAAATAATGGAAAATAGTGAAGCTGAAAAGAAAAAGAAAAAATAATGTTCTAGAAGATTTTGAAGAAACAAATGATGTTAATGATACTGAAATGACAGTAGTAAAAACAGAAGGAAGTAGTTCTTTCGCCCTACCTAATCCAAATCATCCAGATTTTAGGAATTTTACCAGACAACAATTCGAAGATGATACTAGAAATTATAACTATAGAAGAAGAATGAGAAACTACAGTTATCTAAATAAAGAATCATTCGCTAAGGAAATGTCTAAATTATGCAAACTTTATACCTAGAATTGAAATATTTTTAAAAGAAATACCACTAAAACAAATAAGTAATACAAGATACTTATTAAATATTGATTGTGCTACAAATACAAGTAAGTTAATAAAATAATGAAAAAGAGAGACACATCATGTCTTGAATATCCATAGCAACAACTGGAGCGCCCAAAGTTTTATAAATTATATTGAACATAACTTCACAAGTATAATAGTAAGTTGGTAAGACAACTTAAGAGAAAGTGACAAAGAAAAATTAACGGTACAGACTAACCCAAAAGATATGTTAGATTTATTTGTAAAATATATTGAAAATAAATTCGTAGGAAAATATTGGGATGAGGATAAAAGAAAAAGAGAATGTGTCAAAAAACTAAGTAATATAGAAAATATGTAATATGGAATATATAGAAAATTATATATGTGAATACTCCAATTACTACTATTAAATAAGTAGAAATAAAATTCATGTAACTATATTTTTTCATAAATTACCATATCCTAAAAACATTAATATAGAAGAAAAATATAAAAAATAATTAAAAGAATTAGGAGACGCCACAAGTAAAACCTTGGGTCATAGAATTAGGTATCTAAGAGAATGGGTGGAATAAGAATGCATGAAAATGAAACAAAGAAGAAAAATGAAAAAATAATATTACATTGCTAGCAAACATCCAATGCATAGGGTTGTGAACCTTCAAGAAGAAAAATACATAATAAGAAAAAGAAAATATTTTATAAAATAAAAAAGTTTTAACAAATAAAGAGGAGAAAAATATAAAAGAAAATATTATAAAAAGCCATACAATTTCAACAAAAGAAGAAGATTTTTCAGAAAAAATAATAATTGTCCAAAAAGAAAAAAATGCTTGTAAATGTTGGGCATGTGGAGAAATAGGTTACTTTACAAATCAATGTAAAAATAAAAAGAATAATAAAATGATAGAAGCCTTAGAAAGTTTGGATTATGTAGAATTAGAAGAAGAATAAGTATTTGGCATTGTGGTAAAGCCTTGGGGTTTAAGCCCTAAGGTCACAAGTTCAATTCCCCTCTCCCTTGGGCCAATCTCCTGGGCGAAAGCATTGTTGGTTAGGAGGTTGGACCTCAAGTTGTCTAGTCAGCACTTGGTGTGGGTTCAATGCTCCCCCGCTGTGTGAGTCCTGACTTACTGAAGCTTGCCTTGTGAGGTTGGGACAAGCTTCCAGGTTATAGTCTCTTGCTCGGAACGGCCAACAGAACACCCTGGTGATCTCTTCAAGAGGCGCTGCCTTGGACCTGCGGGAGAGTGGGAGGATTTTCCTGTAACAAAAAAAAAGAAAAAAAGAATTGACTCTAGAAAATAATAAAGGAGTAATAGAATTAATTGAAGAAGAGATAAAAATAGAAGACGAAAATTATACCGATGAAGATAAAGAATTGAACCTTATGATGACAGAAACAAGTATACAAAACTTAAGAGGAGAACAACTTGTCATAGAAAATTCTCAAGAAAAAGAAATAGAAAAAGATTGGATATTACCAATAATATGAAAAGATGAAATATATCAAAAATCAATATTCAAATTAAAAAGTAAATATATATGTGAAAGAATGGAATGAAATATTAAAACTAAAGATTATGAATATGATGTAGGAGAACTAAATTTAATAAAATATGAGAATATATTAAAAAAATAACAAAGATAATAAATATAAATATATGCATGCATATAGGAAGTGTACAAATACAAATTACGCCATTGTTTGATAAATGACAATATATATATATATATATATATGCATTTTTGTGTGCGATATTACAGAAGGAAATTATGGAAGATCCATAATCAGTGGAATAAAAAGTAATATATGTGGAGGACCATTAGATTTTAATTACAGACCAGGATATTATATTAGTTTAAAAGATGAATTCATAAATAGATTTTTAATTTTAAAAATAAAAACTATAGGAATCGATATGCATGAAACCGCCTACCCATTAAGAATATTTTGAAAGATAATATATAAGTTAGATAATACCATAAATCCTAAAATGCAACATAAAATTATAGAAACAGATAAATTTGAACCTACTAATAGAATACCAATAGATAGAATTACTCCTAAAAGAATAAATCCTAATGAGATTAAACTAGATAATTGATTGATAGCAAATTTTAACAATCCTAAAAATATTACAAAGAGAAAAAATATATATATAATAAAAAGTCATAATACCAAGAATATTAAAATAAAAACTCCTAGCACCTTGAAAAATAATAATGAAATGGATAATGTATGTATATCATCAGGAAGACATTCTATAAATAATTCTAATATACAATCTGGTAGGAATTCAATTAGTAAAAGAATAATAGGCTATAGAACTTACAAATGTACTAGTATATGAAGATAAGTAAAATCTTATGACTTGGACAATAGAAGATGGAGAAGAGGCACAAAAGGAATATGACACATTTATAAAAAGATACAGTAAAAAGTGTGAAGAAAATAAAATGTCATTAGCATATATCAATGTTAATAGCATATATACCCATAAAAATATGCATAGAGGAATTTAATAATTACAAATTATGTACTTACTTAGACAACGAGTGCTCAGTATGCTTTGAGAAAATGAAACTCTTTTCTGAGTATATGTGAAAAAAGTAAAATCCATCATTAATTATTCGAATAGCTAATAACAGTACAATGATCCATAATGACATAGAAAACTTAGTTATAGAAATTAATTCCATCAACTTTATCATTCCTAAACTTTGGGCAACCGATCAACCATCCCATGATGTAATCATAGGAAATAACTTTCAACGATTATATAGCCGTTGTGCTCAAACATTACACTCAGTTATCTTTATAAATAACAATAAATCAATTGAAGTCTCAAATCTAAAAACGACAGTAACACATCACAATATTGACTTCGTTCACAGCAAACGTAGTTATGAGATAATCTCTCCAATTGAGTGCAAAACTGCACTAAGTGTTAAAGAAATTGAGAAAATATCATTTTTGCCTCCCAAATTTTCACGCATTTTTCAATTTAACCTCCAAACTTCAATTAATATCAATTTTACACCTAAAATTTCAAATTTTTGATCAATTTGGCCCCTACAGTCACAACCCGTCTACAATTGGATGGAATGTGTTGACGTGGAGAGGCAAATTGATTTTTAAGGTATAGTTTGGGAGGTAAAATAAAATTTGAAATGAACTTTAGTACCACGTCAGCACATTTCGTCCAATTGTAGACGGAATGTAACGACAAGGTCCAAATTGATCAAAATTTTAAAAATTTGGGTGCAAAATTAATATTAATCAAAGTCTGGGAGTTAAATTGAAAAACGCATGAAAGTTTGGGAGGTAAAATGATATTTCCTCAACGAAATTAGTATTCAAGAAAAAATTTAAAAAGAGTGACACAAAAGATGTAAAAATTTATACAGAGATGATCCCTTAAAATTTTGACACAGAGATAAAAGTATAACTAAATTAGACCTAATCGACCCTAATAAAATAATTAGAGTAAAACAAATGTTATATACTTATAATGATATAGATAATTTTAGAAAAGAGATAAAAGATCTCAAACGAAAAGGACTAATTAGATATAGTAGTAGTCCAGCCTTTATGGTTAGAAATCATGTTAAAATTAAAAGAGAAAAAGCTAAAATGGTAATAAATTACAAAAAATTAAATGATATTATCAAAATGGATGGTTATTTTATTTCAAATAAGCAAGTCATTTTTAATAGAATATAGGATGCCTTCTAATTCTCCAGAATAGACTATAAAAGTGGATACTGGTAAATCAAAATGGATAAAGAAAATATACCACTAACAGTCTTTAGTGCACCACAGGGACATTATAAATGGCTTTTAATGTCATTTGGATTAAATAATGCATCTCAAATATTTCAAAAAAGAATGGATACTATCTTTAAAAAACTAAATAACATTTGTCTTGTATATATAGATGATATTTTATATAGCGATTCTGGTTTGACCCGACCTATTTGATTTTTTGGACTCGGGTTTTATAGTTTCTGAATGTTGTTCATGTCTTTCTCCCCTTATTCTTACTTGAGTTTGGCTGGTGGGTTGTTGTAGTTGCGTTTGGAACAGGTTGGTTGCTTAGTTTCCAAACTTTTATTACCCAGATTTTTGCTCCACCGCTCAAGCGGGCTTTGCAAACTCTCAGTACTTTTGTAAGTTTGCAAAACTACTGGGATAGTGTATTATATGCTCTAGCATTGGTCTGTTGTCTGTAAAACTACTGGAAATGTGCATTACAACTTATTGTGTCTAACGTTCGAGTGTCAACTCTTGCATTCGAATGGACTATGCGTATATCAATTCACAGTAGCACTTTTTTACATCACTTTTTCATTCTACGGACTCTCTCTCTAAAACCCACTCTATATATATATATTCACCTAGATCCGTTGATTTCCTTACCACAGTGTCTTGGGAAAAAAGATAGAGCATCTCAAGAGCTCCATTTTGATCCGAATAAATCTTGATTTCGGCATCTTTGAAGTTTCTCTACTTCTTCCTTGGTCTTCTAAGCTTGAAGTAGGGACTTTCTACACTCTCCTATGATTTTTAACTTAGTTATTTGTTGTTGTAAAGAAATTTTGGGATTTAGAAAATTTTAGAAAAACCTAAGGTTTTGGTTTAAAATCAAAAGAGGGGTTTTCAAATGAAAGTATTGAAAATGGTTGTGGGTATAGATATGAGAATGTATTGTGTTGATTTTGACACATGTGTTGGTTTTGGGAGAGAATAGAGTTTTGCTCTAAAATGTCTAAAATAATTATTTTGTATAAATAATGAAATTGGCAAATCTGAAATTAGACGAATATTGACATCAATGGTGGAGTTAGATGTGTATTATCTCTCACCTATGGAAATTTAGATAATTTATCTGTCGTGGAGATTGTATATCTGTTTTGGGCTATTGGTGGAGGATAGTTATGATTGTTGTAGAAATTACATGAGGATTAAGTGAATTGAAACTAATATCTTATTAGTTGTCATTGAACATGACTATGTTTTAATACATTGTATATGTATGATGTTTGGGAAGAGAAAGAGGATGTATTCCATGTTTGGGAGGAAAAATGGGATGGACTCCAGAGAATTAAGTTAGCCTGTGTGTCCAGGGTGAAAGTCCTGAAAATCACTTGTATACATGGGTGCTAATCCTGCGAACGAAATTTTCGTAAAATAGCAAAAAAATGTGTTTGTATGATAACTATATTAATTTGACACCTGATGAGTTGTATTCTCAGTATTGGGTGATTGAATGAAATGAGATATAAAACTTGGCATACTATGATCTTGTAAATTATGAATGATCTTATCGCAAACATTGTATATGCAAATTATATATATATCTTTGTTAAGATTCATACATTGTTTTAAATTGTTTTTACTGGGTTTTGGCTTACCCTATTTGGGAAAAATCATTTTCAAGTGTTGGTGATATGCCTCCGCCAAGGACTTAGCTTGAAATGATTGTGGAGCTGAAGGCTCACTTTTGTTTATTTTGTATTTACCTTTTGTACAAGCCTAAAGCTGTATTTGTACTGAGCTTATGACTCATTTTGTTGTAACCAAGCACGATCTTGGAAAGATGTAAGCCATTAGGGCATATGAATATCTGTTTAGTTTTCATTCTTTATTTACATCTTGTAACACATACTGTAGATTCAGGATGAGCGATTTATGAATGTATATCGCATGTGTTACCTTTTGTATATTAACTCTGATTAATAGAAGCTTCTTATTGTATCTATACCACTTTGTGCTGGTGTTCAGAGTTGGATTATGGCAATTATTTTAGGGGTGTTACATTTTAATTTTCTCTAGATCTATAGAACAACATAGAATGGACATCAAAACAATATTAGAGAAATGTGAGGAACATGGAATAGTTTTGGGTGAAAAGAAATGTGTGTATGCGCAAAAGGAAATAGAATTTTCAGGACTTGAAATCATGCAGGGTCAATAAAAATGCAAAATCATGTTCTTGAAAAAATTAATAAATTTTCAGATAAAATAACGGATAGAAAGCAATTAGAAATTTTTTTAGAATGTTTCACTTATGCCTCAAATTTTATAAAAGATTTACTTAAAATAAGAAAATCATTACAAAAGAAATTAAAAAAGGATGAGAGTTGGACTTGGAACTCAGCCAACTCCACATTACTAAAATTTTTAAAAGAAAAATATAAAGATTTACCTACCCTAACTCTTCCTAATAAAACTGACGAGCTAGTACTAGAAATCAATGTAAGTAACAATCACTGGAGCCCAATTTTAAAAATAAAAATAATAATAATCAATTATGTAAGTATTATACTAGAAGTTTTAATCAAGCTGAATGTAATTATCCCACAATAGAAACAGAATTATTAGTCATAATAAAATGAATAGAAAATTTTTAAATATTTTTTGCTCCAAAATCATTTTTAAAAGAATTGATTGCAAAGGCTTTGTAAATAAGAATTTTTCTAACATGAAGGGAGGTTTTTATGATATCAATTCTGGTTAAAACAATTTACCTTTGATATAGTTTAGCAGATACTCCAACTCAAGAACTGGTAGATGGCTTCCACATCCACAAGACTCATATTGTCAGAAAAGGAAACACTCTTGGTAGATACTCAAGAAGTGTTAGACTTAGTGACACAAGACAACGCTAAAAATATCAGAAAAATGCAGGCAACAGGGAAGAGTCGTTCCATGAACGAGCTCATTAGGACCACCCATTTAGTTGGCAAAACCTTTTTACAATTAAAAGTATTATGTTTGTTTCTTCAACTCTCTTATGATATCCAAAATAAAATAAGAGAATGTAATTTCGTTAAACTACTTCTGAAATGGCATGAAACAAATGTCACACTTATGTGAACTCAGTGGTGCTACTTTAATGGACGAATAACCTTGCACAATTATATAATGTTAAAGGTTTCATTCAATCCAGACAAGATCATCAGCACAAAAGATCCTCTGGTTCAAATATGGAAATTAAGAACAGTCAATACATTTGACATTCCACCTCACCCACAAAGTACCATGTTCTTTCAACTCACCAAATTCCAACAACTCATGTTTAAGAAAATTTATGAAATCTATAAAGAATATCCAAGTATGGTACCTGACATGGATAGGCCCACAAGGGCCACAGCCCACCATGAGCAAACCCAGGCCCACCATTTAAACCCCATTGCATAACCCTGTCAATAAAGCCCAGCATCACTGGAAGCCAACTAGGCTGGAAAGGCCAATGATATTTGGACACATGGCAGATGCAGGACAGGCCACGTCAGCAGACAAAGATCTGCAAAGTTATTGCCACAGCACATCACCATTAATGCAGCTATCACAGCATTTATTGCGACAACACCTCTCAGCCGGAATGGCATCCCCTCACCCTAAACAAGACGAACCACGGCATAAACTTTCGGTGGGGAGGTCAGAACGGCTAAGACAGCGAAATGATTACCAGAGAATATAAGCCAAACTTGAAGACAAGAAGAAGGTTAAGCTTATCTATCTCCCTCTCTCTCTCTCTCTCTCTCTACATTTTTGTCTACCACCTTTTCTAATTCACACACCGGAGGGTTCGTCGGGGGACTACCCCGTTCCCCGTTGAACTTATTTGCAGGTAACCCAGCGGACCTCAGAGGAGCTTGGATCGGTCTAGCCCATCCACCTGGTCGAACCACTTCATCAGTTGGCGCCGTCTGTGGGAAACCGGTTTGTCCGTGCGCCAGTTGTGTTCATTGCCGCCGGAGACCCTTTTCCAGCAACCTTTTTCACCTCATCCGTCACGTGCATGGTAACGACCAAATCCATGGCTTTCCACCATAATGCTGCCGATCACCAAATCGACCCTCCCAATCCAAACAACCCACTACAGTATTTCATTGAGCTCACCAACAGCATCAACTGTATGGCCGAACAAACCCAGGTCCTAATCAATGCTCTGCTCCAACGAAACCTCCCTATTCCTCCATCACCTCCAGATATTCCATCCCATCCAGAACAAGTTCCGGGCCATACTGTCCCACAACCCAATCCTCCCAACTCGGGGGGCTTGCAACCCCCTCACCCACATATACATCCACCTCCTCCACCGCCACGTCCGTCAGTCATAGCTCCAGCTCCCGAGGGAGAAGCTAGCAGCGTCCAGCATCTGTCTCCCTCTGGCGGTGACAACATTCCCCTTTGGGACACTGAACTCCGAGCCATGAAACTCCAACTCCAAGGGTTCACGCAGAACATACAACATAAGCCCTCCACTACAGCAAACTCCCCGTTTGTCGCCTCCATCAGAGACAAACCCTTACCCCCCAAGTTCAAAATGCCTACCATCGACCCCTTCGACGGAACAACCGACCCCGTCGACCACCTAGAGACCTACCGTACACTTATGATCCTCCATGCCTTCCCTGACGAAATCATGTGCCGAGCCTTTCCCGTGACACTGAAGGGGTCGGCTCGGCTATGGTTCAACCAGTTGCCACCAGATTCGGTCTCCACATTTCAACACCTCAGTGACTCCTTCCTGAGCCACTTCATCGGGGCCCAACGCCAGCGACGTCCGGCGACCCAACTCCTCAACATCCGTCAGACAGAGGGGGAGTCACTGCGCAGCTTTGTCACTCGCTTCAACACCGAAGCCTTACAAGTTGCTGAAAATGACGATAAAGTCATCCTCACCGCCTTCATGGCTGGTCTGCGGTCATCCGATTTCCTCTTCTCCCTCTCTAAGAACCCCCCGACATCCATGGCAGCCTTGCTCTCCAAAACCCAAAAGTACATGAACGCCGAGGATTCTCTAGTCGCTCGGCAGGACTCAGCAACTAAATATCTGACCCCCAGAGAAAAGAGAAAAGACCAAGAACCCAGTAACACCCGGCATCATAATCAAACATCCCGCTATGCCGACTGACCTCTTCGCGCCGACCGATCGGCACCAGTCAGACCCCCCGATCGGTTCGAGCGATATACACCCCTCAATACTCCCATGGAACAAGTTCTTAACCAGATCCAACGGGATTACCCCCTCAAGTGGCCTCTTCCTCCGCGGAACCCTTCCAACCGTAAAGACCAGTCCAAATATTGTCGTTTCCACCAAGACCATGGCCATAACACCGATGACTGCATCAGCCTCAAGGATCAAGTGGAGACCCTCATTCGCTAGGGGCGTCTAAGCCGATTCACAGACACCCGCCCTCAGCAGAGGCAAAGGACCGAGCCCCACAGAGACAATCACAGGCACACCCCCCCACGGCGACCAGCTCAACCAGACCAGGGGCATGATCGACCCCCCCAACAACCTCGACTTCAAGGCAATCCACCTCCGCCAGTTGGTGAAATCAGAGTCATTTCAGGTGGTCTTGCTTGTGGGGGGCCATCTCGCTCAGCTTAGAGGGCAGAGCTTAGAAAAATACGACAGGGCTCAGACAAGACAGTCGCCACGGTAGACCGACCCCCCAAGCAACCCAAACAATGGACAGAGCCCATTACCTTCACGGACGCCGACTGTACAGGCATCCGTTATCCTCACGATGATCCCCTTGTCATCTCCACCGTCCTCTCCAATTATAAAGTCAGACGAGTTCTCATTGACAATGGCAGCTCATCAAACATCATCTTCCTCAACTGCTTCCGCCAACTGAAGATCGGAGAAGAAAGCCTGTCCCTACTCCAAACTCCTCTGGTTGGTTTCACCGGCGACCGGGTGACCTCTATTGGCTCCATCGATCTCCCCATCACCATTGGAGAGTACCCACAGCAGACCACGAAGTTCCTCACTTTCCTTGTTGTCGACTGCCCCTCTGCCTACAACATCATCCTCGGCCGCACCGCCCTCAATGCCTTCCAAGCCATCACATCCACCTACCACCTTGCCCTCAAGTTCCCTCGATTTCGGGTCGAGCAGTCGGAGGAGAACAGACCGTCGCTAGAGAATATTATGTGGCCTCACTTAAAGAGGTCAAACTGAAGGAGGCAATGATCATTGAAGGACTCGATGTCCGAGATGAGGACGAACTGATCAGAGGCGAACCTGTAGAGGAACTCGTCGAAGTTAACATCGATCCCACCAACCCACTCAAAACTGCCAAAATCGGCAGTCAATTACCTCCCCAAACCAAGGCCGACCTCACCGCTCTCGCTTGGACTCATGCAGACATGCCAGGCATCGACCCCTCTTTCATAACCCACTGCCTCAGTATTGAGCCTCATTTCCGACCTTACCGACAAAGGCAGCGTATTTTCCATCCAGAGCGCAACAATCTCATAGCTGCAGAGGTTGACAAACTCCTCGAGACCCACTTTATCCGAAATGTGGATTATCCTAAGTGGCTGTCCAACGTGGTCCTAGTTCGCAAAAACAATGGCAAGTGGCGTCTCTGCGTCGACTACTCCGACTTGAACCGAGCTTGCCCCAGAGATAGCTATCCCCTCCCCCGCATTGATCTACTGGTCGACGCCACGGCCGGTCATCAAATGCTCAACTTCATGGATGCTTTTTCCGGGTACAACCAAATCGTGATGCACTCATCCAACCAGGAACACACATCTTTCATCACCGACCGGGGCACCTACCACTACCGTGTCATGCCGTTCGGACTAAAGAATACTGGGGCCACCTACCAACGTTTAGTCAATACAGTTTTCCACCATCAGATCGGACGCAACATGAAAGTGTATGTGGATGACATGCTAGTCACGAGCAAACTCTCCACTGACCACCTTATCGACCTACGAGAGACTTTTGCCACCCTTCGCAAATATCAGATGAAGCTCAACCCAGAGAAGTGCGCCTTTGGCGTAGGATCTGGCAAGTTCTTGGGTTTCATGGTCAGTCAGCGCGGCATCGAGGCCAACCCTGAGAAGATCAAGGCCTTGATTGAGATGCAGTCACCCAAAACCGTTAAAGAGGTCCAAAGGCTCACCGGCAGAGTGGCAGCCCTCAACCGTTTCATCTCCCGCGCAACGGATAAGTGCCTACCATTTTTCAAAGTCCTTCGGCAGACTTTTGAATGGACAACTGAGTCAGAAGAAGCCTTTCAACAGTTAAAACAGTGTATGGCCAATCCTCCCATTCTCTCGCAGGCAATTACCGGTGAGCCCCTCTTCCTCTACCTAGCAGTATCAAGCACCGCAATCGGTCAGAGAGGGCGGCTCGATCAACGCGATCTACTATATCAGTCGGGCTCTCAGGGGAGCAGAGCAGAACTACCCCCTATTAGAAAAGTTGTCCCTGGCCTTGGTCACTGCCTCCAGATGACTCTGCCCCTACTTCCAAGTCCATTCCATAGTGGTTCTCACCGACCAGCCCCTGAAAAAGGTCATGCAGCAACCCGAGCTCTCAGGAAGACTAATGCAGTGGTCAGTAGAACTAAGCCAGTTCGACATCTCTTATCGCCCCCGGACAGCAATCAAGGGGCAAGCCGTAGCCGACTTCATCTTGGAATTCACCAATCCAAATTTCAACCACTAACCCTCCACCCCCACCAACTCCACCAGAGCCCGAAGATCCTCATTGTTGGACACTCAATGTTGACGGCTCGTCTCGCAGGGAAAGAAGCGGGGCTGGCCTCATCCTCACATCCCCCGAAGGGGGTTATTTCAAATGTGCCCTCCGCCTCTTGTTTGCGGCCAGCAACAATGAGGCCGAATACGAAGCTTTGATAGCAGGACTTCGTCTAGCCAAAGACATTGGTGTTAGCCACATCCGCGTGTTCAGTGACTCCCAACTTATCGTCGGCCAGATCACGAGTGAATTTGATGCCAAGGATACCACAATGCGGACTTACAGGGACATGGCGCTCACCCTTGTTCGTCTCTTCAACACTTTCCAGATCAGACACATACCTAGGGCGGAAAACTCCAAACCAGATGAGATGGCCCAGCTGGCCTCCGCCGACCAATCCGACCTCAGCCATGGAGTTCGCCTCGAATACCTAACTCACCCGGCCATCTCACCCGACCTGCAAGAAGTGCAATTCCTCCAGACGGAACCCATCCCTTGGGCATCCGACATCTTCCTCTTCTTGACCACTGGAGAACTCCCAGATGACCAACAGCAGGCTGCCAAGGTCAGAGCTCGGTCAGCTAACTACATTCTGGTCGACGGCCTCCTTTACAAGCGCGGTTTCTCACGACCGTACCTGCGATGTCTCAGCCCCGCCCAAGCAACCTATGTAATGCAAGAGATCCATGAAGGAATCTGTGGTAATCATTCGGGTGACAGGTCTCTCGCACACAAAGTACTCCGTACAGGCTACTTTTGGCCGACCCTCAACAAAGATGCCTCTGATTTCATGCTTAAATGCGACAAGTGCCAGCGCTTCGCCAACATCCCCCATGCTCCTCCCACTGAGCTAATCACTCTCTGCAGCCCTTACCCGTTCGCCAAATGGGGGATTGACTTGGTTGGTCCACTTCCCACTGGTCGAGGCCAGACCAAGTTCGCAATTGTTGCCATTGATTACTTCACCAAGTGGGTCGAGGCAGAACCCCTCGCCACAATCACCGAGCGGAACACCACCAAGTTTATCTGGCAATCGATTGTCTGCAGATTTGGCATCCCTCAGGCCATCGTCTCCGACAACGGCAAACAGTTCAACAATGCTAAATACAGGAAATTTTGTGCAGATCTCCAAATTCAACCATGCTTCTCTTCCCCCGGTCATCCCCAAGCAAATGGCCAAGTTGAGGTCACCAACCGCTCTCTTCTGAAGATCATCAAAACTAAGCTCGAAGCTGCTAAAGGACTCTGGGCTGAGGAACTACCACATGTACTCTGGGCTTACCGAACCACTGCCCGGACTCCTACTGGGGAAACCCCTTTTCGCTTAACATATAGCGCTAAGGCGGTCATTCCGGTAGAAGTCGGTCTGCCCACCCCCAAGGTCTTACATCCGGATCTCGCCTCAACCGAAGAACTCCGTCGAGCAGACCTGGATCTTATCGAAGAGCTCAGAGGCTAACTCATGTCAGTTGGCCGTGCATGAGAAAATGAGAACACACTACAACCGCAGAGTCCGACCACGGGAGTTCTCTACCGGCGACCTTGTCTTGAGAGAGGCAACTCTTGCCACAAAGAATCCAACCGAGGGCAAATTAGCAGCCAAATGAGAGGGGCCTTACGTAGTGAAAGCCCGACCACGACCAGGCACCTATCGACTTCAAGACATGGACGGCCGCGACCTCCCCCATCCCTGGCATGCTGAACATCTGAAGCGTTACTATCAATGAATTCTTACTTTTGTATTGTCAAACTTGTTGTATTTGTCTTTTTCAATACATAATACAAATATCGACTGGATTCCCAACCTGCTATAATTCAACTGTCTGAATGTCACTTCCATGAAACTTTCATTTGCAGCACTCAAAGCCTCAGTCCGACCTGAGCACCTACAAAAGCCTCGGCTAGACCGAGCACTTTCAAAAGCCTCAGTCCGACCTGAGCACCTACAAAAGCCTCGGCCAGACCGAGCACTTTCAAAAGCCTCAGTCCGACCTGAGCACCTACAAAAGCCTCGGCCAGACCGAGCACTTTCAATAGCCTCAGTCCGACCTGAGCACTTACAAAAGCCTTGGCCAGACCGAGCATCTTCAAAAGCCTCCGTCCGACCGAGCACTTTCGAACATCAGAAGACCCAGCGAAACAAGTACTAACATAGCCTTGGGAGAACACTTAGTCACAAGTTCAGGTCACAAAAATTTACAGCATCTCCACTTGGTTAAATTAAAACCCACTTTCCTACCCTCATTCCTCGAATTTTTACACCAGTCCAATCTCACTCTGCATAAAGGAATTTTATCAGTTTACTTTTACTCTGCATGATGGAATTTTTAATTTAACAAGTTCAAATTCAAATTCAGATTCACAAGTTCACCCTCTTTAATTCATCGGTCCAATTTTATCAATCCAATCTCATAAGTTCATTACCCATTTTCATTACAAACTGAATTTTTCATAAGTTCACTACTCGTTTTTCATAAGTTCACTGTGTCATGCAGGCAAATTTTTCACTCTCCATTTCAAACCCACCAAACAAGTAAACACAGTCAATTACAAGACATAAATGTAGTTTTATTCATATGCAAAGTGTGTACATCAGTTTGACATAATACTTCAAAAAGAAAACAAAACAAAAAATGTGTATACAAGGACGAAAACAAAAACTCCTAAGTACACCTATCCTCCAGATCACTCCTCCTCCTCACTGGAGATAAGGTCTGCTTCTTCTACGCCCTCGTCCAGGGGGGTCTGGGCCACATCATCTTCCCCAATTGTCACCCTGCTGAAGTCAAGCTCTGGGAACAGCTCTTCAGCCTTGCGCTTAAACATTTTCCAGCCGCTGTCCCAGAACTCTGCCATTTCATGCTTATAAAAGTCTGACCGTTGGAAGCTCTCTATGACCTCAGATTCGAGTCTTCACTGTCGTCCGTGATGGGCCGGCCAGACTCCTCACTAAGGCAACAAGCTGCAGCATCAATTGCCATCTGGAACTCAGGAGACC
This sequence comes from Camellia lanceoleosa, assembly GCA_025200525.1. Lineage (NCBI taxonomy): Eukaryota > Viridiplantae > Streptophyta > Magnoliopsida > Ericales > Theaceae > Camellia > Camellia lanceoleosa. Next base: position 52,829,919 of record CM045762.1, on the reverse strand, counting down.
CTTTGAATTGAGTAACAGCTGCAACATAAAGATCGGGGTAGGCTGTCTTTCCGAGGCCGCTTTCGCCTTCTCTTCGTTCAACTCTTTTTGTAGGGCCTCCTTCTCAACTGCAGCCTTGGCCCTCTCAGCCTCCAGCTCCCTCTTCCAGGCCTCCCCCTCAGCAATCAACTTCCTCCTCTCCTCCTCCACCTCCTTCCTTAGGCTCTCCTTCTCCGCCCTCGCCTTCTCCACCTCTACTTCCAACTCCCCCCTAAGCCTCTCCCTCTCCCTCTCTGCCTTGGTCAGCTCCTCCTCTAACGCCTTTTGCAGAGCCTCCACCTTAGCATCTATCTCATCTTTCTGCTTCACCAACTCTTCGTTGTTGTTCATGGCCTCTTCGTGCCGATCATTGGCAATGGCACAGGCTCGTCGGGACTCTTCCAATTTCCTCTGCTCGCCGACCAGCTGGAACTCGAGTGACACAACCCTACGGCGTGTATCCTCCAGCTCTAGCTTGACCGCTTGCAGCTCAGCCTGGGCACTCGTCCACCTTGCCTTCTCCATCTTCAGCTTCTCCAACTGTGCCTCAGCTTTCTCTGCCTTGAGCCTGGCTCCCCCCGCCTTCCTTAGGAGAGCCCCTACCAGGGCAGTTACCTCCATCTGAGCGGAGCATAACCCTCTCAGCAGGTCAGCCTCATTGAATCTGGCGGCCACGCGCAGGTCTGACCCTTCGGCAATCTTCAACAGACGGCCACTGGTGCCGGCCCCACTTCCACCTTCCACCTCTCCCGGCATGAGCCACTTGAATTGTTGGGGCAACCTCCACAGCCTCCAGTGCTGGGATGACCTTTGCTACTTCTGCTACCTCTGGGGCCTCCTTCACAGTCTCTACCACAGTCTCCACCACAGTTGGGGCCTCCTTCACTTTCTTGGGCCCAGGCTCCCCTGCAGCCTCTCCAGGGGCACTTCTCTTCTTCCTCTTCCTCTTCAGCGCCTCCTCCCCACCCATGGCCCTCTCCTTTACAGGGTCCACAGGAAGCTTTCGTGGTTCAAACTTACTTAGTTCCTTCTCCCCCAACAGCTTCGGGCGAGGCCTGATCCTCTCCCTCGCGATCGATTGTGAAGGTCGATCGTCCTGTGCCCTCTTGAACATGGTGGCTTTGGCAAGAAGGGCCTGATCCTCAGCCTCCTAAGCCTCCCTCCGCGCCTCCAGCTCTGCTCGGCCAAGATCCCTACCGATCGGCTGAGGACCCAGCCCTGCCTCAAACAGTGCAGAGGGTTGCACCAGGTCGTCCCATCTCACCTTCTCCTTCTCCTTCCACTCTTTCACCCTCTTCACCCTCTCCCCTGCCACAGGCCCCAATTTTACCTCCACCGTCCTGATTGGCACCTTCCAGCTGGTGCGCACCCCAGGCCCCCCACTGGCAGAAACGTAGAACCACCGTGCCCGCCATCCCTTGATCGACGTAGGCAACCCAGCCACCAACCCCTTCCTCACAACTGCCTGCAGGGTGACCCACGTCTCCTGTTGCCCTGAGGCCTTGTAGCAAGCAAAAAACTCCTCCAACACCATCGACTCCCCCCCATTTTCCTTTGGCCATGCACTTGCACAGGCCATCAGGATCTTCCAGGCATTGGGCATCAGCTGGCCCGGGGCTACTTCTAGGTGGTTGAGCACGTCCACCACTATTTGAGGCAGTGGCAACCTCAGCCCCCCCTTCAATGCCTCCTCGTATAGGGAAAACCCTCCTAGCCTGGTGTCCGACGGCCTTTCCGTCGACGTTGGCAGCCACAACTCCACCCCCGCCGGAATCTGGTACTTCTCGCGGATCGCACCCAACTCTGCCTCTGTCATCGTCGATTTGTTCGCCTTTGTGTGCCAATGATCTGGCTCCACTTCACTAATCGGCGTCGGAGCTGCCACCAAGGTGGAACCATGGAAACGTATCGCTGGTTCCCCCACCCTCTCCGTCCTGTATTGTGCAGCTAATTCCTCTGCATCGTCGTCTCCCAGAGGATCCACCCTCACATTCACGTTTCCTTCATGCGCCATCTCTAACGTATGTCTGCGGATCGCTTCTGAAGCAGGCACTAAGAAGTCGAAGAAATGCTCCAATGGTGTATCGCGCGCAACAAATGGTGTGATACTTGGAATGTTTTGGGTTCTTGAAAACAGGTAAGTAAATCGAATGATACCAAACGCCCACGGCTTACCCGTATTCCAAGGGTCCAAGTTAATTTTCGCCAGTTTGAAAACTTTTCAAATCATCCGCCAAAACTGTACCATCAATGCCCATAATAATGCCCTGACGCTTCACTCTTGATCCAACGCTTGACCTTTCCCCTCCCCCCGAAATCCTGCCACGTGTATGGTCCTGATGCGCTGACTTCTGCCCTTACCTTATCTTTTCCACTTTAACTCATCACGTGACACGCCGCCTCTTGAGCCCCGTGCCCTCCCCCTCGGCCACCCTCACGCTCAGCCTCGTCCACTCAGCCACCTCCACGCTCGGTCTTTCCCGCTCGGTCACCCTCGTGGTCGGCCTCGTCCACTCGGCCACCTGCACGCTCGGCCTCTCCCGCTCGGTCACCCTCACGCTCGGCCTTGTTCGCTCGGCCACCTCCACGCTTGGCCTCTCCCGCTCGGTCACCCTCACGGTCGGCCTTGTTCGCTCGGCCGCCCTCACGCTCGGCCTCGTCCGCTCGACCACCCTCACGCTCGGCCTTGCCCGCTCGGCCACCCTCGCGGTCGGCCTCACCCGCTCGGTCGTCCTCGCGGTCGACCCCCTCCGCTCGGTCCTTCCCGCGGTGACCCGCCGGTCGGACTCATCTCTTCCTTATTCTTCTTATTCTCTTCGTTGGACTAAAGCTGCACTCGGGAATGGGGGACTACTGACATGGATAAGCCCACAAGGGCCACAGCCCACCATGAGCAAACCCAGGCCAACCATTTAAACCCCATTGCATAACCCTGTCAATAAAACCCAGCATCACTGGAAGCCAACTAGGCTGGGAAGGCCAGTGATATTTGGACACACGGCAGATGCAAGACAAGCCACGTCAGCAGACAAAGATCTGCAAAGTTATTGCCACAGCACATCACCATTAATGCAGCCATCACAGCATTTATTGCGACAACACCTCTCAGCCGGAATGACATCCCCTCACCCTGAACAAGACGAACCACGGCATAAACTTTCGGCAGGGAGGTCAGAACGGCTAAGACAGCGAAATGATTACCAGAGGATATAAGCCAAACTTGAAGACAAGAAGAAGGTTAAGCTTATCTATCTCCCTCTCTCTCTCTCTCTACATTTTTGTCTACCATCTTTTCTAATTCACACACCGGAGGGTTCGCCGGGGAACTACCCCGTTCCCCGTTGAACTTATTTGCAGGTAACCCAGCGGACCTCAGAGGAGCTTGGATCGGTCTAGCCCATCCACCTGGTCGAACCGCTTCATCAGTACCCATTACATTTACAACTACACAAAAGAAGGTAAAGGATAGACATCTAAATGCAGCTCATTATCTGATAAAAGTAAAAGATAAGAATGACGTAATCCCCTACAAATGCAATTGGTTTAAAAATTGGGAAGAAATGATTGATCCAATAGAAGCAAGGGTAAGAGGGTTTTTTTCATAATATCTCACAAAACTGCAAAATTAGTAAGAATTGGGTTTAAATTAGTTCATTATGAAAGGACCATATTTACAATAACACCATTCTTGATAGAAAAAATATTTGTTCTAATATTGCCTTAGGAATCTATATATGATTAATTGGAACAAATAGATTCAGGAACATATTTATCTGATGAAGCAAGATCTAGAGGAATGTGATGAAATCTTTCAAGAATATGATGAGAACTATGACCTTAGTGATATCATGGGTGATGAAGGGGTATGAAATCTGGAGAATGCAATGGATTAACAAAATTATTGGCAAATTTTCATAACCCATGGCTGAATGGACTACACACCCATGTGATTACTCCACCAGTTTGTCCTCAATAACATGTGATCACTTGACCACTACCACTTGTTTGTCTCTTGTTTGTTTTCTATCAGCAATAAAATATAATATATAAAATATTTTATATTTATAGATTAGGTTGAAGTCCAAACTTGAAGTTCACAAGTGCTTATATAAAGGCCTTAAGGGAGAGCAAAAATGAGGCACAGATTACTGAGAGTATACTTGAAGGCCTTCTTAGAGAAACAATACTCTAGTAATCTAACATTCTAGAGGCACTCTTTTCCTTGTAAATTTTTGTTCAATAAATTAAATTAAAAAAAAAAAAAATCATCTCCATAAAAGAGTGTGTTACTATTATATGTCAAATTATTAATCTTAGGTCTCCTACATAATCAAAGGAACAGCTTCTAAAGTCACAATCTGAGGTAGGAAACCAAACAAATCTGTGTTAAGCCTGATCTAAGAAAGGAAATGTTGAGGTTAGCCATCTCTGTAAACTGGAAGCTTGCCAACGCCAAAGCCCTACGCCAACTACGTTTAGATAATAGTCAAAATCTTTAGATACTGTTTTTGTTTTGAAAGTATAGTGAGTCTAAAATCAAAACATCTTACAAATGTAAGAAGTGACAAGAATAACATTTTTTTTTTTTTTTTTTTTTTATGAGTAGTTATCACCATTTCTATGTTCAAGATTTGTTGTTAATTCATAATCAAGTGGGAATACTAATAGCAAACTGTCAGCAACAACGTAATTTTTTTTATAAAATTTACTAAATACGGGTGCTGCTAAAGATATAAAATTTACTAAAAAATAGTTAAAAAAATATCACAAGAAATCATATATTATCAACAGTAACTAGATTTAATATCTTAAAAAATAAATAAATAAAATAATAATAGTAATAATTATTTTATTTTCCACGTTGCAGCTAATCCATATCATTCGGGCTAATTCGGGGGAATTCTTTTTTGGTTAAGGCATCGTTTTAAAAATGGTCTGACTTTTAATTTTTTTATTTTTTGACTAGTTTAGTTTAGGACTAAAAAATTAGTTTGGGTTAAACTTATTAACTTTTCTATAAAAAAAAAATATAAATAAATAATTATAATTTAACTATAACATTTTATTTATTTTATCAATTTTTTAACTTATTATTATTTTTTTTTTATATAACTAAATTAACCATCAACCTCAAAAACACCTTGTACCAAATGAGGGCTTAATATAGCACTACCCAAGCATTAGTTGCATCGAAGCTGTATACCAAATTAGAGGCTGTCATCCACAAGCTTTGTTTGTTTGTACCAACTTTTCCCCAAATCATTCCCAAAAATGTAATGTATATGAAAAACGGTGGTGATAGAGACCCCCTTTTCAGGACCCCCTTTGGACCCCCTCTTACTCTCATTGGTCCATTTTTCCTGCACATCCAATCCCCTCTTGCCATGTGGCAAAGGGGGTAAAGGGGGTCATGTTTTGAGGGGGCACAAAACATTATTCTATGAAAACGGTGGTGATAGAGACCCCCTTTTCAGGACCCCCTTTGGACCCCCTCTTACTCTCCTTGGTCCATTTTCCTGCACATCCAATCCCTCTTGCCATGTGGCAAAGGGGGTAAAGGGGGTCATGTTTTGAGGGGGCACAAAACATTATTCTATGAAAACGGTGGTGATAGAGACCCCCTTTTCAGGACCCCCTTTGGACCCCCTCTTACTCTCATTGGTCCATTTTTCCTGCACATCCAATCCCCTCTTGCCATGTGGCAAAGGGGGTAAAGGGGGTCATGTTTTGAGGGGGCACAAAACATTATTCTATGAAAACGGTGGTGATAGAGACCCCCATTTCAGGAGCCCCTTTGGACCCCTCTTACTCTCATTGGTCCATTTTCCTGCACATCCAATCCCCTCTTGCCATGTGGCAAAGGGGGTAAAGGGGGTCATGTTTTGAGGGGGCACAAAACATTATTCTATGAAAACGGTGGTGATAGAGACCCCCTTTTCAGGACCCCCTTTGGACCCCCTCTTACTCTCATTGGTCCATTTTTCCTGCACATCCAATCCCCTCTTGCCATGTGGCAAAGGGGGTAAAGGGGGTCATGTTTTGAGGGGGCACAAAACATTATTCTATGAAAACGGTGGTGATAGAGACCCCCTTTTCAGGACCCCCTTTGGACCCCCTCTTACTCTCATTGGTCCATTTTTCCTGCACATCCAATCCCCTCTCACCCCCTCAAAAACACACCCCCTCGACCCCCTCTGAGCTGGACAGGCACGTGATGGATCACGTGACATGCATCAACCACGCACCTCCTTTTTCAGAATTAAAAAAAAAAAAAGGGAAAATATAGCGAGATACAGATGAGGCGAGGCGGATGACTCTGAACTCGGCAGACGGCTCACTCACTCGGGACGGCTCCTCAACTCCTAACTCCGGGCCGACTCCTCACCTCCTTCATATTGTGCCGAATAGGCGGTTGATGGAGCTGATTTGGAGAGTTTGGCGGCGGCGTTGGTGTTACCGACGATGGAGAACGTGGAGAAGCTGATGCTGACCACCACGAGCGCGGAGAGGTCCATGGTGCCAATGAGATCAATTACGAAAATCACGAGCTTTGATTTGATATACAACTCAATATTGCGGTTCATGGAGTGTCAATGCCATTTATGCATGTTAATTAGGTGATGGAGTGGATTCAAGCGGATCGAGGGTCGGCGGGATGATCTGGGATTGGAGGTCGCCAAAATCTGGTATTTGTCGATTGACACCCCATCGATGAAAATTGAACGGACGGTGGAGAATGAAGATCATCGTGGTTTGTGAGATTTGTTTCTCGTGCGGTGATTGGTTAGAAAATTGACTGTGTTCTCTCATACAGGTAACTCATTGAAATCACTATTGAAAATTGAATTTTTTTTTTTTTTTTTGGTGTGTTTACATATAATGGATTCATTATGTTGACAAATAGAAATGCCATGTAATTTTTCAATGTTTGATACTCTGGAGATTTTGCAGTAAGCATATGTAATTTTTCAATGCTATCGGAATAAGATCCATAGAGCGAGATACAGAGAGTTATGGCCGGAGAGCTATGGTCAACGGAGGAGAGCTATGGCGAACGCACGACGGAAGAGGGAAGAGGGAAGAGGGAAGACGGACAGGGGTGGGGAAGAAGGAAATATCAGGGCCGTTCCGGCTTTTTTTTTTGGTCTCTGTTTTTAGTATATTTTTTTTTGTATTTCAGGTGCGTGTATCACACCTTCTTTATTGTGCAATTCTTCTTCACTTGACTTCAACAGGAGCCACCTTAGAGGGGGTCGTGGGGGTCGGTTTTGGAGGGGGTCTGTATCGGCGTTGAATATATATATACCCTTTTGCATGTGCAATTTTTTAGATTCCACACGTCTACAACTGTCTCACTTTCGACCCCATCTTGGGATTGCAGAGTGTCTTCTTATAAAAGTCTATTGTATCAAAAAAAAAAATTATATAAAAAATTCAGTAATGTGTAATATAAATAATTAATTAATGATTAAAGAAAATATTTTTAAAAAATTATTTTATATATTTTAATAGAATGTTACATTATTAAAAAGTTTGTTTAATTTTTTAGTTAAAATAGCCCTGCTTATCAAAGCATTATCAAAATTTTAGATCAATGATATATGAATGTTGTGGGGTTACTCTAAATGAATATTAATCATTAATGTGAAATTTTAGACACTTTTATAAAATAAAATAAAAATTCCTGAGAGATAAAAGTATCTTAAAAGTGGAAGTGTCTCTAGGGTTGGTTTAAGAAACTGATTTTTTATTTTTGTGACTAAAATATGGGGTGACAAAAATTAGAGTTTTTGGGAAAGATTTTTTTTACACAAACATACAAAACGTAGGGAGAACAAGGACAAAAATACAAGAGATTTCAAAAATTTTATTAAAAATTTTATCAAATGTCTCACATGGGTGTGGGACTCACATTGTGCGGATCCCACATCCATGTAAGACAATTGGTAAAATTTTGTTAGAATTTTTAGGATCTCTGACATTACTCGAATAAGGATGGATCTTTCACTTTTTTAATGACTTTTTGACTATTTTAATAAAATTTTTCAACTATATTAACTAATTGTCAAACATTGCTATGGTACACATTGTAGGTGTTTGAGAAGTTACTATTTTAGTAGGTTATTTTAGTTTTTGCCTATTTAAGTAGGTTAAAATTTTTGTGTTTGGAAAGATGATTGGATTTTTTTGCAGTTAAATGTGATATTTGTGAAAGAAAAAATGAAATGATTATGTGTTTGATGTGATATTTTGTCTTATTACTATTTTAACCTATTTTATCTTTGTATAGATCTTAGCCTAAAAGAGGCTAAAATTTTTCTTTCCTAGCAATATGTTTATATATAAATTTACGAATCATTTAAATAATTTTTTTTATGCATCAATTTCCTCTTAAAATAGTGACATTGTGGTATAAAAAAATTAAAAATTATTTAAATAATTTTTGTACTTATATATTTAAAAAAAAAAATTTCTCTTTCTCGATTATTTTTTATACTTCCTCACCAGTCACTCCATCCAAACAGATGTGCAATATACAGGCTCATCCATAGGTTTGTGCTCTTTGCTCCTTAGAACAAGTTCAAATTCCAACATAAAACATCAATTCACTTGGTAACTATTTTATCAATCTTCAACGCTTTATCAAAAAAAAATGACTTTCTTGATTGTAATGAACACAACATAAAACATCAATTCAATCAAGTTTTCAGTTATCTCCAATGCCACTGCCAGAAGAAAAGAGCAGAGTGTCTACTTAAAAAACTGAAGCAATGTGCAATACAAAAATTATAAAAAAACAAACAGATTTATATATTAGAATCTAAAAGTTACACCCGAACAAACTCATAGACGATACAAATATATGAAGAGCCTATCTAAATTCATGAAAACACAAAACATTGAACAGAAAAACATCTTCTAAGGGCCATCCTGAATCCTGATCACTATATCTAAATTCACCAATAACAGAAACAATGCATCAAAGCTGAGAACAAATGGCGGCTCAAAACAGATTGTAAAGGTAATCGAAAACTATATCAGCCTTGTGGTTTACAGCTCTAAAATGCTTATATCGCGGAATTTTTCTTGTTGGGTTCAAACACATACTTGATCAATGACTCCTTGATATGTAGCAACTCGGGGAATTCCTTCTTCAACTTTGACGCGTCCATTTCATTATTGCTTCGAGCAGCAACAATAACCTTTGCTTGCTCTTCGAGCGTGAAATTGGCCCACTTAAATTCGGGATCAATGTATTTCTTGTACATCTCCAAAATCTCATTATGACTCACAACGCCTGGGTTTGTGAAATTCCATATGCCCCTTAGGTTCCGCTTTGCCATCTCAATCGAAATGGGTAGAAGCTCATCCAAGATGGTCATGCTGTTTGGAATGTTGACCACTTTATTATAACGAGAAATTTTGGTAATGAAGTTACGCGGGTTGTTAAGGTCTGAAGATATGGGCATTCGGACTCTGAGGGTGCATACATTGTCGTATTCTTTCAAGAGCTCCTCAACCTGGTTCAAAATCAAACAAACCATTATGAATAATCATTCGTGAGTATGATTTTCCAAAAAAAGAACACAATTTTAGAATGATATTGAAATAAAAGCTAGAAATGTGAAGCTACCATGGCCTTGGTCTTTGAGTAGTAAGAACCGGTGAAATTGGGGGTGTCTTCCTCCTTGTACCCAATTCCAGATCCTTCTGGATGAGCAGCATCGTATTCAAATATACATCCAGTAGCAAAATTTATCATCAAAAGCCCACACTCTCTGCAAACATCTGCTAAGTTTAGCGTACCAGCAACATTGGCACGTATTGTTTCTGTTTTATGACTTTCACACCAATCAACATTGGGTCTGCCAGTCACACCAGCAGCGTTGAAAACATGGGTCGGCTTAACATTCTGAATATCTGCCAAGAGCTGCGACCTATCCTCCAAACGCCCCTTTCCATACTCATATGAAATTCCTTGTTTCTCACATAACTTTCCCAGTAGACCTCCAATCCACCCGGTCCTACCATAAATCAAGAATTTAAAGGGTTGTTTCCGAGGAGAGCCACTGCCTTTGGAAACTGGTACCACCATTTTGATCTGATTAGAAGAACTTGACAGATGAGACGATCCATCGCTGCATTTTTCAGCCTCGTCAAAATGTCTCTCAGCTCCACCAGGCATCATCAGCATTCTAGGATGAGGAAGCAATGCTCCAGAGACATCGCCCCACCAATTGGGGTTATTGATATACCATTCCATTGTCTTCTTCAAACCCTCTTCCCACGTAGTCCGCTCTGACCACCCCAAAACCTTCAACTTCTGATCATCAAGAAAGTACCTCTGGTCATTAAACGGCCTGTTCTCAACAAACTTAATGCTTGTTTTTGGGTCCATTGAAAAGAGTTTGCATATATCCGTGGCAACATCGGTTACTCTCCTTTCCTTCTTTGTCCCAATATTGTAGACATGACCAACTTCACCCTTATGAAGAATAACTTCGAATGCCTCAGCAACATCCTCGCAATAAAGATAGCTCCGCACATTAGCACCATCACCATGAATCGGAAGAGGCTTTCCTTGCATAGCTAAGAGGATAAACTTTGGGATTAATTTTTCGGGAAATTGATTTGGGCCATAAACGTTGTTTCCTCGAGTGGTAATCACAGGTAACCCATATGATCTCCCATAAGCCATAACAAGCATTTCTGCCCCGGCTTTTGTTGCTGAGTAAGGGTTTGTAGGCAGGAGTTGAGAAGCTTCGTGATTTCCTACCACGGCATCCTCATCTGTTTCTCCGTAGACCTCATCGGTGCTCACATGGATAAACCTTCTGATCTGGCCGGTGACTTTGCAAGCCTCGAGAAGAACATGGGTACCATAAATGTTGTTTTTGGTAAATTCAAAGCTGTTACCAAAGGAATTATCAACATGGGTCTGGGCTGCAAAGTGCATTATTGTGTCAATGGATTCAGTGATAAGGAGGAAATTGACAAGATCAGCACTGCCAATGTCTCCCTTAACAAACTTGAAATTTGGGGATGATCGAGAAGGGTTTAGATTTTTAAGATTCGAACAGTAATCAAGCTTGTCAAGAACAACAATATTGTATTCAGGGTATTTCCGGATCAGGCGGTTAGCAACATGAGATGCAATGAATCCGGCAGCCCCAGTAATGAGGATGTTCTTCGGAGTATATGTAGCCATGTCACAGCAATCTCTATTCAATACAAATTACACAACTCAAATCAGAACCACAAATCAAATGATATGGAATCCAAAAAATGCTGTGAAAAACAAAACCCAATTCACTGAAGAACCAAATAGCAGAAACCAACAAAGAAAACAGAAAAAAAGACTTGTACAAATCTATACACCACAAATTTACATGACTGTTAGATCTCCAATTCATTCCAAAGAAAGATCCTAACAGCAAGTAGCACAGAATTTTTGTACAAATCTTCTATATAAATATAAATAAATGTTACTCAAATGCTTCAATAACAAACAACAAAGTATCAATCAGTGCAGAAATGCTATAATAAAACAAAACCCAATTCACTAAACGGAAAAATAGAAGAAACCCAAAAAAGGAAAAAAGAAAAAGACTTGTACAAAATCATACACCATTACAAATATTTAACATGACTATTAGATCTCCAATTCATTCCAAAGCAAGATCCTAACAGCAACTAGTATAGATTTTTTTTTGTACAAATCTGGAATAAAAATACATGTAACTCAGATGCTTCAACCTCAAACAACAAAACATCAATCAGAGCATAAATCGAACTGGGTTTTCAAAATCCAATCCAGGAAGCAAAAACATTAATCTAATTACACAAAATTAACTGATCCAAGAGGCAGATTAGCGAACAGTCATTTGAAACAGTTAAGAACACATTCCAAACCAAGGAGATCAAAGTCCCAATTATCAGATCCGACACTTAATGACATTGATAAATATCAGATCTGCGTGAAATAAAGTAAATGTCTTTGGATGAATCAAAGTTTGAGCAGCATTCAAGAGAAGACCGTATAAGCACAAACAGGTCAACAACACTAATTGAAGAATACCCAGATCACAAACAAATTCAATTACTGCAAAGAATAAATAAACAAAACGATATGATAGTTTGGATCAACTTACGAATTGGGTCTTGAGACCAATATTAAACAGGAAGGAGAGAAAGAAAAGGAAGAGACTGGTGAAAGAAAATCAAGAGACTAGAGAGAGAAAGGGAGAGAAATGATTGAAGAAGAAGGATTGAAGAAGAGCGAGAAGAGAGGAGACAGAGTTAAGAGGGAGAGGCTACATTGACGAAACGCATCACGGAAATAGTCGTGTTTATTCACCCTTCACCGGGAGAGAGAGAGAGAGGGGGACGCGGAGACAGTTGAGGGGAGCCATCTGCGAAGGAAGTGAAATGACGAAAATGTAAAAGAATATAATTTAGTCGGTCGCCAACGGTATTATCATTGATCGGTAATTATTTAATATTTTCATAATGGTGTTATATGTATTATTTAATATATATATTAATATATTAATAAGTCTTATGTTATTATTATTGACTCTATCTATTATATAAATTATAAATATCTAAAATTTTTAAAATTATGTTAATATATTAGTTAGTACATTAATTAATACATATAGCATTATTCTATTTTATAATATTATAATTGGTGAAGAAGGTGAGTAGATGGAGAATTATGTTGGGAGATTGAAAAATATGAGAATATATTGAATAATGATTGGTTAAGGAGTGCAGGCATGTGACACGCCGAAAATATTGAAAAAACTGAGAGTTATAATTTTATATTAAATGATTAAAAAAAATAAAATAATATAATAATTTATAATTAATAAAGAATACCATCACGTAATGCTCTTAAACTAACCAATAATTATAGGTAGTGTTGGTAGAATTTTAGAATTATAATTTGATAATAGAGTTATATTTTGAGTTTGTGAGTTTTGAAATTATGATTTGAGTGTGAAAATTTTGTTTGGTTATCAGTTTTGAAAAGAATTTTGAATTGAGTTTGAAATTTTTAATGTGACATATGATAGTTGATTCAAAAATTTATAACTTATAACCAAACACATAATTCAAAATTCTATTCAAAACTCATAAATAAAATTTTAAAAAATTTGAGAATATTTTTTATTTAAAATATAAAAATAACAGGTATTCAAAAAAAATGTTTTAATCAATCGTTTAGACATCCAGAGATGATCAAATAAACATATTTTCAAAAATAATATAAAATTACTTTTTAAAAATTAGGGCAAATTACAAACACCCCCTCGAGGTTTGGTGAAAATACAGATTCCCCTCTGAGGTTTGAGAAATTACATCCCGCCCCCTGACGTTTACATTTTCATAACAAATTGTCCCCTAGGGTTTTTATTTTCATACAGATTCCCCCCTAATTTTTCCTAATTTATTATGAAAATTTGACCCTCAAGGGAAAATTTGTAATTTCTCAAACCTCAAGGGGGAATCTGTATTTTTACTAAACCTCGAGGGGGTGTTTGTAATTTACCCTAAAAATTATATCTAAATACCACACTCAAATATAAATATAAAGCCTCCGTTTGGAAAGTGGGTTGACTCTTTGACTTTTTGGCTCTTTTAACTATATGAGCCTGGGCTCAAAAGCTTAATTTGGGAAGGACTTTTTGATTTTTTAACTTTTTTAACTTTTTTTTGAAAGAAAAGAGTGTAATAATTATGAATTTGATGTGATTTTTTATCTTTTGTAACTTAAAATTGTTATTTTGTCTTTTGTGACACATTGAACTAAAAAAATCCAATGAACCACTTCTCAAACCATGCCAAAATCATATTTAGAACTCCGCACCAAACACTGCCACATTTTTTCTTTCGTATGGGGCTAGTCTAGGTCATAAAAATCATATTTAGAACTCCGCACCAAACACTGCCACATTTTTTCTTTCGTATGGGGCTAGTCTAGGTCATAATTTACTCCACGCGGTTCGTGTGAGGGCCGCCATTTACGAATGGAATGAATGCTACTTCATTTTGGTTGGTCAAGGCAATCATGTGATTGTGAACAATGTATGTAATAATAGAATAATATTATATGTGTTAATTAATGTATTAACAGATAATATGATATTATTTTAGAAGTTTTAAATATTTATAATTTATATAATAAATAAATTAATAATAAAATCATAACATTAGTTGATAATTGATATATTAATTAATATACTAATTGATATATGTAACATCATCAATAATAATAAGATCTTTATGCTCAATGCTAAATAATAATAAGGATTTTACGCAATTTTGTTGATTTAGGGGTGTTTTGGCAAGCATATATGAGCTTGTTTGTTTTTGGAGTTTGATAAACATTATAGGAATACTGTTATGGTGTGCAACTTACGCCTTACATTTACACATTTTCTGTTTGCAGTCCTGCTTTTGTTTTCACCTTCCACTTACACTTTTTGTGTAAATGACACACACTTAAGAAAAGTCCACATTATAGATATGTAATTTTTTATCTTTTTATTTTTTTTAGTCACATCATCTTTTTATTTTTTTGTACATTTTTTTTGTAAAAAATTCAAAATGTATATTTATTCCAAACAATCTTGTGAAGCTTATTAGTGAAGGGATTAAGAAAAATTATATTTGTTGGTAATATATTTTAATAAGGAGATTAACTACATGAAATACCATAAATACCTTGTGATATTTTTGATATATTTTAATATTAAAAATTATATTTTATAAATATTGTTTATACTATATTATTTTAATATATATATATATATATAATGACATAATACCAAAACAAAAAATCACACACAAACACACAGTAGGGGTAAAATAGTCTTTTTCTAAATTAATTTTCTCACTAGTTTTGGAACGGGAAATTCTATTTCCAACACCCTAATATACTCAGTCAACACACTTAATGAAAAAATAAATTAATGACAATTATATCCTATTTGAAATTTATTATAATAGTCATTGATCAAACCCCCTATTATTATATATATAAATTCTCTGTACACATCCTTTGAACCCCTACTATAATAGTCATTGATCAAACCCCCTATTACTATAATAGATCTTCAAAGGTGATTGCAGGCTTTGATGATTGCGATTGCGAGGGTTTCGGCTTCTCTTTCGGCTTGGGAGCCATTGATGCTAGCTTCGATTCGGTGTGCAAATTCGGACCTTGCTCTTCTACGATTTGCAGGCGACGGCGTATGTACGCAAAGTTGCAGGGATTTGTTTGCTAACGTGCGCTGCGATATGTTTGTGGTTTGAGCAATGCTCCTCCCTCTTCCTTAGCTTTACGGGTGCGTTTGATTGCGGCATAAGGGAGATTATCTATATTTTTCGATATTTAATGGACGAAATCACGCATTATATTCGGAATTCAAGTGCCGAATGAAAAAAATTTACTCGGCAATCCAGTGCCGAGAACTTCCAATCGTGATCCCAGTCTCCTTTCATGCCAATGGAGTGCAAATTGAGTGGAGAGAGATCCGAAAATTGTCAATCCAATACTAAAATGATAAATGTAATAATAAAATTGAAAGATTTCTTACCTTAGACAAGGTTTTTAACAATGGAGCTCTTGAAATCTTCAATGGAGG
This sequence comes from Camellia lanceoleosa, assembly GCA_025200525.1. Lineage (NCBI taxonomy): Eukaryota > Viridiplantae > Streptophyta > Magnoliopsida > Ericales > Theaceae > Camellia > Camellia lanceoleosa. Next base: position 52,814,248 of record CM045762.1, on the reverse strand, counting down.
TGAGATGGAGGTGAGAGAAGTGCAGAATTTTTTTTTTTTTTTTGGATTCCTGTATGAACTTCTTCTTCTTCCTTACTGTTGAAATATAGATGCAAATTGGGGACAATTTGGTCTAGACGTGAGTGGGTGGAAATTCAAATGTGTATTTTGAAGTTTAAGTGTGTGTACATATAATTTTAAAGATGTGAGTTGAGATAATTATTTAATAATTAAATTAATATAGATGTGTATTGAGAAAAGATTTGTACTGAGTTTATAAGGGTGTTGGAAATAGAATTTCCCTTTTGGAACCCAACCCTTGGAGGCATTTGCTAATCCGCTTCTCCAAGGCCCATGCTAGTCTAAAGAGACGACTAATATCAAGTTCCACTTTGCAAACAAACATGAATTTTTGTGCTCCCTACTCATTATAAGAGTAATTGGAAAGATTGTTGGACTAAAATAATCCACTAAAAGACAAAATAAACTAAAATAATCAATACAACAAAATGTCACATTTAACCCATAATCATTTTAATTTTTCTTTCACAACCATCAAAGTAATTACACACACAAAAAAAAAAAAAAAAAAAACCAACTAACCAACTTCTCAAATACAACTATTTTAGTTAAGTTAAAATAGTCAAAAAGTCAAATAATCAACTAAAATAACCAACTTTCCAAACAATACTTATGAATCCAATCCCCTCCTTTATAACCCAAAACAAATAAGGCCTAACAGCCTTAGTATGCTTAATAGTGAGGGGATTAATAATCCATAACTTTAATATTGAATTAGTTATCCAGCTAGATTAGTGAGATATATAATTTCCTTTTGTCCACCTTTTGTTTTGCAATATATATAAAAATATATAATCTCAATTATATGCATATTTTGTGCTATCAATTGTAGGATTAAAAAATCTATCAATTTTGTTGAATTTGAAATCTAATCTGAATAATAAAATTTGCAATTAAATAATGAAATATGAGTTTCATGGATTAAAATCTCAGGTAACGTTGGGTTAAGTTTTGGAATCATGCTATAGTCCGCTCAATCAAACAAGCACTAAAATTGAGGGCGCAACTTGGACAGGTTGAGAAATTCTCCAAATCTAGCCCGAGCTATGCTGAGAGCTGCACAAGCCCACCCAAGCTAGAATTATAACCTAGGCTTGTATGTCCAAACTCAACCTAAGTTAGACTTGAATTGTCCGAATTACATATAAATTTGATTTTTTGTTTTTTTTGTTTTTGTGCAACTAAAAGTTAGTTAATTTGTTAAAATTAGACTATAATTACATTTTTTTTATATATAAATTATTAATAATATCAAAACAAATAATTTATACTATTATTAAGTGAAAATCTAAATTGGTTTAGTAAAACCTTATTTTCCTTATGCCACGTGGCAGCTTTATATATGTTAAAATAAAAAAATTATTATACACAGTGTAACTAAATTTTGAATCCAAAACCTTAGGTTTCATTAAGAATATACTTATTACTTAAACAATATATATATTATGATATTAAATTCTTTATTATTTATTTTTATTATTAATTATCTAAATTGCATACGTATCGCGTGTGCCATTTGCTAATATATATAATGTGAGAGAGTTGAGAATTGAAAAATCAATGTGAAGCTATAATGGTGTTTATAATTTTGGGGAAAACGAAAAATGTGAGGTTTTGTGTTGTGTTACTTATGTATATAATATAAATTCCATATAATCTAACAATATAAATTAATTCACATTAGCAAATGGCTAATAAATTATATGTATATTTAATATTTTTTTATAGAGTTTTGAGTTGCTTGGATTATTTGATATCTTTGCTCAAACTTACTCAAATTTAATTCAGACTTTTGAATTTTTGCCCAAGTCCTAAAAAAAATCGAGTCGAGTTAAGCCTGTTCAAGTTGTACCCCTACCTAAAATAGTAAAAAAAGTCAACTTTTCTATTTACTTACATCTTTTCTCAGAAATAAATAAAATAAAATAAAATAAAAAACTAAAAAATCAACTAAAATTACTACTTCCTGGAATAAGGTTTAGGGGTACTTACCAATTAGTCCTATTCACTAGACTTATTTACCTACAGGTCCTAACTAATAAATTTAAAATTATAAAAATAAGAGAGTGATAAATTTATCACTAAAAAATTATTCATAAAAAAAGAGACTGATAAATTTATCACTATAAAATTATTCATAAAAAAAAAGACTGATAAAATTTGTCTTTATCACTTAATAAATTATATCAAATAGGACTTAATGGGTAATAAGTCTCAAAGTAGGACCTATTGGGTAATAAGTCTCCCAAGTAGGACCTATTGGTAGTTTACCCTAAGGGTTTTTAATCTCAACCACTTTGGATTTGTTTGAGAATTGATTATTTTAATTATTTTTTTATTTATTTTTTATGAAAAGATATGAAGAAAAATAGAAAATAATATAACAAATTGTAGTGATTTTTTTAGTCTTTTCACAAACGAGTTAATATCATAATACTAGTGCACTAATAAATATATTTGATCTTACATCTCTAATATATTATCATAACATTATAATCTCGTGACTCAAATACATCACCTGCGTAATAATTATACCCAACTTAATTGAACTAACCAACATGGCCCTAGTGTTTGTCGAGATTGGGCTACTCTAACCTCAATTTTGAATTTTTGGGCACTTGAACCTTAAGTTTTAACTTTCAAATTTTTTGTTGAACACCCCAATTAATTTGAATTATACCCTCTTACCAACCTTTATCTTTATCGCCCCTTTCATCCACTAGCAATCCTCTTCATTATCATCTCACCCTTTTCCATTACCCTCTACAACTCCATCACCTCTCCATCACCCTCTCCTAACGTCACCATCTCTCCAAATTTACAACCCTCGACTGAGTCCCATTTCCCGTCTTGAACCCTAGATCTGAGAGGTTTTCGGATCTAGGAATTAGAAAAGAAGAATAAGAAGTATGAAGATGTAGAAACAATAGGAAAGAGGATTGGAAATGACTAGCTGTAGGGTTGTCGGTGCTGGGAGGAGATGACTGGAGCTAAGGTTAGAGTTTGATCTTTTTGGTAATTTAATTGAGAAGTGAAATGATATTAAAAATTTGAAAATTAAGGTATTCCCAATCAAATTTTTGGGGTACATTTAGTGGCACTTGTCGAAATTTAAGTGAACGGTTTTTAAATTTTCTTTTTCACCGTTTAATCTTTTGAATTTTCTTAACCATTACCTTTTATTTTTGAAAAATTACAAACTATTAGAAAAAAGAAAAAACATAATTGCAAAATCATGAATTCTATGTGACAATTTTTCCTTGCATCAAAGAAATGATTTTACAATTATTTTTGTATTTCGTACTAATTTACATTTTCTTTTTCTTTCTTTTTTCTTTTTTATGACAAAATGGCCGTTACTTTTTGCTAACGGTCTTTAGGCCATGTTTGATTATCAGATTAGGTAGATTGAAATTTTGAGTATAATAAGATTGAGTGCTGAGATTACTAGTGTGATAGTATTATGATGGAGAAGTAAGATAAATTATTTTTATTCGTGAACTAATATTGTGCCATTAGTTGGTTATAATTAAATTTATGAAATTATGTAAAACAAATTATGATATAAAATGTAATTTTGTTAGTTTGTAAAGTAAGGACAAAATAGTCATTTTATCTCTAATCTTATAAAAATGATTAGGGAAAATTATTCTTACATCACAAAATTATCTCCGTACACCCTTACAATTTTAAATTTTTATTTTATTGTTTTACAATTTTTATAATACTATTTATACCATCATCCTTACCATTCACTCTTCTCTTTATGTCCAAACCTTTTAAATCCCAATTTCTTCACTTGATACATCCACGACCATTGTCTACAACTACCGCTGCTAACCACTACCATGCAAGCCCTTATATATATCCTAATCAAAATCAAAATCAAAATCAATCAAGAAGAAAAAAAAAGAGACCAAAGTACTCATAAAAAATGTAATTATTTTGCACTTCATTTAATCTATTTAAAGTCTCCCAAACATTACAAGTTGTTTTATAGTGATCGAATCGCTTCCTGGAAATGAAATTGAAGTTTTCTACAGTAAACTCCGCAATTGATGATAATAAATTGAAGCTAAAACTCAAATTAATCCAAATACCACATATTTGTGAATAACTTCCCCGAACCAAAAATTCATGGTGATATATACATGTTTGTGTGTGTATGTGTGTGTGTGTATATATATATATATATATAGAGAGAGAGAGAGAGAGAGAGAGAGAGAGAGACTAGATCTGTTTCATATCTGAAGGAGGAAGAAGAAGAAGAAGAAAGGAGGAGGAAGAAGAAGACGGTGGCAACGGGGGGGAGATGGGGGCAACGATGGAGAAGGGTGAAGGGCGGTGGAGTGGTTGCGAAGTGGCAGTGATGGTGGTGGACCGGTGAAGGTTGTAGTGATGAGACAGAGGTAAAAGAAACTAGGGCTTGAAAGGTTTGGAGTAAAAAGAAGAGTGAATGGTTGAGATGAGGGTAGAAATGATGTTATAAAAATTATAATAAAACAAAATAAAATTTTAAAATTGTAAGTATGTGAGGAGATAGTGTTGTCATGTAAGTAGAATTTCCCTAAGATTAGCAATCTCATCACCTTGTGGAAATACTAGTCCCTGTCTTTTGAAAATATTTGTAATCTTTTGAGACTCTTAGGAGTTGTTTGAGATAAACTAAAAAATTTAAAAGTCAAAAAGTTATTAAAAAAATTAAAAATTTCATACTATTTAAGGGTAACTTGTGGCGGAAGTCACTAGGACAAAATTATTATTTTGCCCTTTGAATTCAACTATCCAAAAATTCAAAAAGTCAAAACGGTAAAATGGTCATTTTGATTTTACTATAATATTTTATTACACATCTTTTTATGAAAAGCCAAAAACTTTTTCAAACATACATTTTTTTTTCTCCACTTTTTTAGCCAAAAAATCAAAACGACCCGCTACGTAGCTCGAATCACTGAGAGCTCGAATCCCCCGAAATTCCAAAACGACGTTGTTTTACGGTTTTCTGTTTTTTTTTTTTTTTTTCTTTTTTCCATCTTTCATCTTCCTTCTCGTTTGTCTGAAGAAGAAGAAGATGAGGAGATGACAAATCAAACCCACTTTCCTTCAACCACAAAATTGAAACCCATCACAAACCCATCCAAAAATCAAACCCAAATCTGGATCTACTAGGAAAAAAAAAAAATCAACAACAACAAATCATCTCCATCTATCTCTATCTTCAGAGAAAAAAAAAAAAAAAAAAAAAGAGAGAAAATAAAGTCGCACCCAGTCGCACCCTACCCGCCATCCCCGTCGCACCATCGTTGCCTCTCTCTTTCTGCTTCCGTCTCTCCTCCTCTCTCTCTCTCTCTCTCTCTCTTCCCCCTGTGTGTTCAGATTTCAAATATAAACAAGAAAAAAAAAAAAAATTATCAAAACGACGTCGTTTTGACATTCGGGGATTCGGGCTGGAGCTCATTCGAGCTCTCACGCATTTTTCAAATCAAAAAGTACACTTATATAGCACATTCTAAACTACCACTTAATGTCATTATATTTTTTCAAATTAAAAATAATTTTTTTTAATAGTGTTACATCTAGACAATTTATCTCTCTTACAATTTCCTAATGAGATGACCAAATCGAATGCTTACGAGGAGAATTTTGAAAGAACATTAAAGTGTGGATCAACTTTTTAAATTTTTACTTTCATTTAAGAAATTTTAAAAAAAAAAATTATGTTAATGAATCATTTTTCATTTTTTCTTTACTGTTCATGAATTAACAATCCAACCTCCCTCTTTAAATTGATAAACATACCTGCCCCTATGACATCACTCCAACATTCTTACCCCCCAAAAATATACCCCCTCCATTACTTTATTATAATAAATTCTGCCCAAAAAAATCTTATAATGAAATTGTTTTTAATCCTTACTTTTTTATGCTTAAAGCATCTTGAGGTTTGAGTTTTGATTTATTTATTTTTATTTGGATAATAATATTTTATGGTGGGCCGTTTGATTTATTTGCTAGTGAAAGTAGCCAACAAGGCAACACTCAATGTTGGCAATAGGACATGAAAAATTATCGCATTGTCTGAAATATTATGTAGCCATATCTAATGCTATCTTATCATTTTTTTTATTATTTCTTTATTTTTAAAATCATATTAGATGTTTTGAAATTTTTATGTGATTTGACATAGACAATTATAATGGGGAGAAAAAAAATTGGAGCTCTAAAAGAAGAGTTTTAAAGAGTTCTACTGGTGTGAGGGCTCACAATAATATGATGTTTGTGTCTTCTTTTTTTCATTGTCAAGTCATTAGAGTTCTGTTTAGAGCTCTCAAATTAGAGAGATGAATTATTTCTGTAATTGGGAAAGGACATGTGTTTGAATTGATAATTACAGAAGTATAATCTCAAAATAAAAATTTTGTGACAAAAAAGTATCAACAATAATTCACATATTTGTATTATGTACTACTACAAAAACATATAAAGATCACACTTTTTTTGTGTGATGTATGTTATTTAATCACACATTTTAAGTTTTGTTAAAGTGTGATCTTTGAGAGTGTGATTAAAAATATTTAGATCACACATTTTAAATATGATTAATAACATTTAGATCACACCTTTTAAGTGTGATTAAAAATATTTAGATCACATCTTTTAAGTGTGATTAATAATATTTAGATCACGCATTTTAAGTGAGATTAATAACATTTAAATCTCATCTTTTAAGTGTGATTAAAAATATTTAGATCACATCTTTTAAGTGTGATAATAAACATTTAGATTACAGATTTTAAGTGTGATTAATATCTAATAAAACATGAGATTAATAATCAGATAAGATCACACGTTATATGCATTTGAAGAATGTAATACACATTATATACTATATTTTGAATCACAACTATATATTGAATGGAATAATGTCATATATTTCATAAATGAAAGTTAAATGTTCAAAAGTTTATACAAAGGAATTAATAAAAAAATTTTAATTGTGCTTACATATATTAAAAAATAAAAATAAAAAAAACTTGAAAAAACGAAATTGTTGAATTCTTTGACCATATTTTGCATTTCTCCAAGAAATTTCTGACCTGAAAAATAAAAACACAAATTAATTCAGAAACCGCTAGAAACATATGAATAAACTTAATATTTTTGTAGAGATTGTTCTTGTCTTACAAAAGACAAAATCAAACATTTTCTCATTACACTGACTCTTCATCTCCTGCATCAATAGAAAATGAATAACAACTTTGATTATTACTAGTATAAAATGTTTGGATTACCATATATAAATATGACATATACATAGAATTAATAAATCCAAAATGAAAATCTTCAATGTATGAGCAGATATTTTAAAGTCATAAAACCAAATATATATAGAATCAACAAATCTAAAATTAAATCTTGAAATGATTATATATTCCTTATTAACTAAAGAAATTGTTGATTAGCAATTTAAAGAACGGAAGTTATATCATACTTACATTAGATTTCTACTCATATTCTTTAGTACGAAATTAATCCATTCAACTCGCACTTCATCAAGTTCGATTTTCGTGTAAGTCTTTTTTTCCATTGAACTGTAAGAGGTTATTTACGAACAATTAGATAATATGAAGAAGATGTACAAGTATCATGAATATAATAGTAATAAAAGTTTAGAATTTATCTCGCATTTTGTTTTCTTAGGATGCTTTGATCTCTAATGAGGTCTTTCATATACCGCATTACATAAAACCCACATTCCACGTTTGTAGGTTGTTACGGGGACTACATAAAAGCATTTTCATTATTATTATAAACTACATATAAAGTGTTATGATCAAGCTTAACAATCATTAACATAAATATAAGTATGATAAAATTAGAGAAAATGATATTGATTACCTGAACTACTTTCCAAACTGGATTAGTCATCTTCCTCCTTTGGGTAGTTTCATAAATTTTCAAAGCACTTTACAAAAGAAATTCCATAAGTCAAAATATTTTTAGGGTAACTCGAATTGCTTTAAAATGTACGAACCAGCCAAACTTACGTGTTTATTACAATTTCAGAGCTTGTGTTTATTTTAGAATTAATCGGATCAAGCAAGTACACAATCATCATTGTTAGATTAATGACTAACAATATCTAATGGTACCTACAATTGAACAAGTCACTAGTATAATCTTAATAAGTTTATTATCATTTGAACACATGAAATAAATAGTTTTAGATAATTACCCAATATTATAAGGAAGTAAAATTAATTGTTCTAGCATAGCCTCCTCTAATCTTCTTGCAAGCAACACTGATTTTGATTTCTCCATAGCCATAGTTTTTCCACTAACGACACAAGGGTTAACAAATACAAATTGTTTCCTCCAATTGGAAGCCTTTAACACCTAATGGAGATGACTAATAAAATAAACAAATTTTAATTAAATTTGTAATTCATAAAATCTGCAGAAATAACTATTGATGTAGCAAATTTTCCTTACCTTATGTACAACATGATACATGTAATAGATAATTCTTTTACATGACATATGTACTCCATGTCTACTCTTTGAAGTTGGATATTGATCTCCTCCCCAAATATGTCTTTCTCTAGTGGAATGTCTATGGCTTCATCATACTTGATACGCTCAACTAATGAAACAAAAGATTGAATGAACTCTTGATATTTTCCACATTCAACATTAATTGAAGCTCCCTAAGTTTAAAATTTTCAAAATAAACAAATATAAGTCAACTTTAATTTTAAGAAACTGTAATAAAGTTTTTAAGTTTGAATATTTTACCTCATCACCGACCAATACAAGATTTTTGGGCTAAGCAACAAAAAATCTCACTACTTCTTCAACAATAAGCATCTCATTTGGGATATGTATAGGAAGATGGGCATCTTTTTGAATAACAACTTCAACAGACACACGCACATTGGATTCTCCTAATGGCACCGTATAAATGACTTCGTTGGGTTCAATTCTCTCATACACCGTACCATGAGGAACAATATTTTCAATGGAACCTACCGTGAGTTTACATGGTTTGCCCTATAACACACAGTTAAAAGTGTAACTTCTAAGAATATCACTAACGATATTAGAAATTATAATATCAATAGATAAAAACTACACACGTTTCTCTTATTTTGTTTAGGATCTTGAGGTGGAATGTCGTCCTTAGTTCTCATCCTATTTTTTGCTAATAAAGAATCATGTTGAAAATTGCCTCTACCACCACTTTTCAATGTGTTTGAACATTTGCTCTATAACAAACACACAGATAACAACAAAAGCACTAATAAAATCACTAACAATATTAGAAAATATAACAACTTTAGATGTTCTAAATGCTACACACCTTTATAATCTTTTAGGTAAGAGCGTGGGGTGGAATGTCATCCTTAGTTCTCACTCTGTTTTCTGTTGAGAGAAAATCAAGCTGATAATTTCTTTCATAACCACTTCTCAAGGTGTTTGAACTAACATGTTCAGATTCTAGTATATGTGGTATTTGTTATTCCACTGCACTAAGCCTAGCTTGCAATTGTACCACCACTACCTCAAGATCATTACATTTCTTCTCCCAATGTGACTGATTCCCACGTCTAGACAAGTGAAAGTAGGTGCTAGGTGTGACAGAATTTCCTACACCCCTTACTCGACTAGAAGATTCAGGAGTACCCAATGCCATAGTAAGAATGTCATTGCATCCTTCAGTCTTTAAGCTCCCATCACTTTTTTGTTTGGTCAACTCATCCTACAATATTACATTACTATATAAGAAAGTTGAACGGTTGAGGTAATATAAAATAAATGCAATTAGTACACACAAATATCTTACAATTCTTGCAGCTTGTTCCATAATTGTCTTGTCATCATATTCTCCATTTTTATTTTGATGAGCCTTTTTCCATAGAATGCTTCTGTCCAAATCTTCAATAGATTCGGTCATACGTTTCTATCAATCAAACATACATCAATTTTTCAAAATAATCATATCAAAATTGTTATTAAATTATAAAATTTATAACCACTTACATAGTCTTCTTGAAAGCGAGCATAGCCCTTTCGACTGATTCTATGGTTATACTTATTTTGACTTCATCTCCATTTCTGAACCTGGCTCAAAATCTTTAAAAATGTAACACAAAAAGTTAATCCAAATGTATAGCATTTAATATTATTTTTTTTTGGTGAATAAGTCATAAAATAAAACCAAAAAATTTACAAGATTACAGGGGCATGCCACTGTTATTATAGAACTATACAATGTTTGATGGGTCTAACATTTAATACTGACATTTTAAATAACTAAAGTTTGATTATTTTTACCTCAAACTCTTCTGATAGTCGCCTTTCAAGAAATGAGTCCCAATGTCTTTGTTCAACAAATCCATAAATTGCTGGTGGGTTTGATATGATCTTAGGATTGGACTTGTTTTCACGTATGTACTTGGTAAGTTCTTTCTTGAATGTCCTCCATTTTGAACAAATTGAAGATAATACTTTTTTCTTACTTCTTTCATCCACTTTGTATGTTAACTGAGTAGTCAAAAAACATAATGTTATAAAATTCTAATTTTGATTACACTTAAATACATGTTTAAGTGTCTTACTTACCTCCACACAACTCCATAATTTTTCTTTCAATTCAGCTGGCACCTCAAACCAGTCTTTATGGCATATTGGAACCATTGTGCGAGCCAACACCCCATGATAGCTTGAACATTTGATTGAATTGTTTCCAATCAATTGACCATTCTTGTTATAGTCAATGGCTTTTCGTACACCAGAACTCCTATCCTTTATGACATCTGGTAATGTTGTCGAACTTCTACCTTTTCTTTTATTAGATTTTGGTTCTGTTGCTGGTAACCATGCATCCTCTCCATCAGTAGGTAGGACATGAGAAGTATCCATCCTGTGAATAAAATAAAATAAAAAATTAAGAAAAAATGTCAAATAGTTAGATAATTAAATATAAAAACACGAAGAAAATGAATATAAGTCAAACATTTTAACATGAAAATACAACACTTAGACATACATTCTTATAAAGACATTTTTTTTTTCATCATGGATTATCAAGCCAAGTTCCCTTACAATCTCCTCGCATGTAAGATGACATAGAATCATCAACCACATCTAATGATTCAACTTCTGGCAAAACTTTTATAAAGACATGATGCTCTATACAAAAATCATTGAACTCATCATCATTTTCACAAGAATATTGTTTTTGAGGAGGTTCTAGCACAACTGACCATCTTGAATCAAGTTGATCTTGTATATAAAAAACTTGTTTGGCTTCGGAAGCCAAAATGAAGGGATCGTCTTTATGGCATATCCTCCCTAACTCAACTAATGTGAAACCCAACTCATCCACTCTAATTCCCTTTGTGTTGTCAACCCAATCACACTTAAATACCGGAATCTTGAAATTATTGTAGTCAAGTTGCCATATCTTAGTAATAACTCCATAGTAACTCATATCCGTAAACACTGGGTTCTTATCCTTGTAACCTATCACTTGCATTGTTGTTGCCACTAAGCTAACTCCACTGTTTTGGCTGACTCGTGAGTTATCTTGATCTTTTGTGTGATAACGACAACCATTGATGATATAGCCAGGGAATTTTATAACATCTAATCGAGGTCCTTGTGCTATCCACTTCAGATTATTTGAGATATTATTTTGGCCACTTAATTCCTTTGACACCTGTATATGGTTGAATAGTTAGCTAATTTTTTCTTAATAATAGTTAGCACAAGGATAAATGGTTGAATAGTTAGCTAATTCGGTATTAGAAAAAGATAAATGTTGAATTACCCCAATACCTTTTCACAAAGCCAATACATAAATGTTTTATTATTCTCAATTTGTAGCCATTTTTTACTTTGTGATTGACATTGATAATGTAGCTTCAACCAAGCCATATGCTCCCTATCAAATCATGAATAGAGCAATATATTATGAGATAAATCTCTAACTTGTGAGAATACAATTGTAAAAAAAATGTACATGAAATATTCTTACTCAATGTATGGTTGAATGTCACTTGTATTTTCTAACACATAACGATGTGCTTGCTCCCATTCATTACGATCAACGGTAACAACACAACCACTTGATAAAGGCCTTCCAATTTCTATGTCATCATCAACTATTATGTTCCTATTAAAAAGAATCCCGATTGCATCCACTCAAGATAAGTACTCTACGCAAAACTCAACAGCTTCTTCTACAATATAACTTTCAGCAATGCAACTTTCAGAACAATTACGATTACGAACATAACCCTTTAAGATCTTCATGAACCTCTCAAATTGGTACATCCATCTAAAGTGAACTGGTCCACAAAGTCAAACTTCTCTAACAAGATGCACTGTCAAATGCACCATGATATCAAGGAACGAAGGTAGCAAGTACTTTTCAAGCAAACATAATGTAACCACAAGATCTTTTTGAATCTCATCTAATTTTCCCATATCCACCACTTTGCTACAAATAGCATTGAAAAAGAAACATAACCTAATAATGGCATGTCTTACATGCTTAGGTAACATAGATCGTATTGCCACAGGTAGTAACTGTTGCATCAATACATGACAATCATGTGATTTTAGACCATAAAGTTTCAAGTCTTGCATTGATACACGACTTCCCAAATTTGAAGAGTATCCTTCTAGAACCTTCAATTCCAATAATGTTGTACATACTCTTCTTTTCTCCTCCTTAGACAATGTGCAACATGCTGGAGGCAAGTATGTTCGCTTCTCCCTAATTTGTGGTGCCAATTCTTCACGCAAACCCATTTCTACAAGATCAAGGCGAGAATTAATTCCATCCTTTGTTTTTCCTGGAATATTAAGTAATGTACCAATGAGGCTCTCACACACATTCTTCTCAATATGCATAACATCCAAATTATGTCGAACATCTAAGTACTTCCAATATTCAAGATCAAAGAATAACGATTTCTTCTTCCAACATTTTGTACCACCAACATCTAATGCTTTTTTATTTTTCTTTCTCCATATGGTTACAAGCCCTTCAACCTTATTTAATATCTCCTCTCCAATTAATGGTATTGGAGCTAATCCAAACTCTTGCTCACCATTAATGCCTTTTTTTGCCTCCGATATGGATGGTAGCGTGGAAGAAATTTTCTGTGGCCAACATATGTGTTCTTCTTACCATATTTTAATCTGTGAGAACATGTTCCTTCACTACAAATTGGACATGCATAATATCCCTTCACAGTACAACCGCTCAAATTGCCTAATACTGGAAAGTCGTTAATTGTCCACAACAATAAGCCTTCAACCTGAAGTGTTCTTTATAAGCATCATAAGCTTCAACACCTACCTCCCACAACATTTTCAAATCATCAATTAGTGGTGCCAAGTAAACATCAATGTCATTACCAGGTTGTTGTGGACCTGATATTAACAATGATAACATCATAAATTTCCTTTTCATACATAACCACGATGGAAGATTATAGGTAATCATTATAATTGGCCAACAACTATACCTACTGCTAAGGGAACTGTGTAGATTTATTCCATCTGCAGAAATAGCTAATTGAAGATTTCTTGGCTCTGCAGCGAAATCTGGCCACTTGTGGTCTACTAACTTCCATGATGGAGAATCCGCAGGGTGACACATTGTGCCATCATAATCTCTTTCATGAGTATTCCATGTCAAATCTTTCGTTATTTTTGCTGATTGGAACATCCTTTGAAACCTTGGGATAGGTGGAAAATACCATAAAACTTTTGCAGGCACATCCTTTCTTATTTCAGTGGAATTCTTCTTCAACTTCCATCTTGAAGTACCACATGTAAGACATGAAGTTGCGTCTTCGTACTCCTTTCTATATAGTATGCAATCATATGGACATGCATGTATTTTCTCATATCCCATTCCCAATGCAACAAACGTTTGCCCAGCCTCATACATGGATGATGGTATTTCAATGTTTATTGGCAACATATCACCCAACAATGTCAGTAGATCTGAAAATCCAATGTAAGATAGGCTATTCGTAGTTTTGAAGTTATACAGTTTAACCAATGCAGATAACTTGGTAAACTTAGTGCAACCAGGATACAATGGTTTTTCTGCATCTTCAAGTAATTTCTTAAACACTTCAGGATCAGCTGTGCAATGATCGTATGCATCTTGAACCATTTCTATTGTTTCAGCTACATTGTCTATGGAAGACGTGTCAAATTGTTGTTGGGAAAAATCTTGTTCATTTAAACATGGTGATGTCTCACTGGTGATTGCTTCTCCATGCCATGTCCATGTGGTATAACTTTGGTCAATACCATTGAAAAAGAGATGATTTCTAATCTCGCAAATAGGTTGGCTTCTCAAGTTTCCACAAACTCTACAAGGACAACGTATGGATTGAAGATCACTTGCATGGATCATAGCAAAATTAAGAAATTGTTCAACTCCATTCTCATAATCTTTTGATCTTCTATCCTTGAACATCCAAGATTTGTCCATTTTAAATGTATTTTTGAATACTTATATCAATAAAGAAATTGGAATATAAAACAATAAACTAGAGGCTACAAAATTGATAACCTCAAAGGAATATTATTGAGAAGGCACAATTTCTTTGATAGAACATTAAGGCTCCATTTGTTAAGCCTCTCAAATTATAGTTCCACCCATTGATTTGAGTGTCTTGTTTGTTTTGAGCTTTCAAATCATAATTCTACACCCATTTTTCAAAACTTAATTCCAAACATAATCATTACTTTTCAAAACTCATAACCAAACACATAATTCAAAACTTTTTTCAAAACTCAATTCAAATCAATATTTTAATTTTGTTGAGATTTTAAATATTTTAATATTTAAATATGTTACGATTTTTTAATTTTTTAATTTTTGAATATTTTTAAATATTTTAATTTCAAAATATTACGATTTTAATTTTTTAAATTTTAAAATATTTTATAAAAATAAATTCAAACTCTATTTAATAAAAATATTTTTAAATATTTTAATTTTTTTGTTATGTATTTGGTTATGATTTGAGTGTAGAGTTATGAAAGTAGTATAAAATTTTGAGTTATGTGTTTGGTTATGAGTTTTAAAAATAATTTCTTAATTGAGTTTTGTTTTATGTGTTTGGTTACGATTTGAGTGTAGAGTTGTTTTTAAATTTAAAATATTAATATTTTAAATTATTTAAATTTTTACGATTTAAATTTTTTGAATATTTATTTTAATTTTTTACTTATTAAATTTTTTAGATTATTATTAAATTATTTAAATTTTTTGAATATTTATTTTGAAAAAAAAATTATTTCCTTTGTAGTATTTTCAATTAAAAAATTGATTAATATTATTTAAAAAATTATTTCCTTGCATTGAAGCTGATAAGTATTTTTTCACACTCTCATGTGCACACTTGCATGTCATGTCCATGTGCACATTTAGCTTTATTTGGAGCAATTTAAGTGAACAAGTAGTATTTTATTTTCAGGGGCACTCCGCAATATCAGTAGATGATACACTGAAAATTATTACCTGCAGGTAAGCTAATTGTCAGTTATTATTTGGGTTTTAACATTTTACACTTGCATTAATTTTTATTTTTAAAATAAGTTTGATCAAGGATCTTATACATGTTAGGAAACAACAGAAGAAATTATCAGCTCTTGAGATGCAACTGGTAGCAGCCAAACAAGAAGGTTTCACTTCGAACCACTGGTCAAAGACTAATAAGATACCTAAGAAAAGGCCCCTAGTGGTCATAGGAGTACTCACAACGTTTGGCCGCAAGAACAATAGAGATGCAATCCGCAAGGCGAGGATGGGAACTGGTAAAGTACCACCCTTATATGTGCGCTTGCTATTTTATTTTATTTTCTCTTGATAGGGTGATGTTTTTTTGTGAATCTGTCCTAAACATGCTACCATCCTATTTTTCCAATACAGGATTAAGGATAAATTATTAAAATATAGAGAAGATAGCTACTGAATTAATATTCTGGAGAGTATTGTGTTTTAGAATTTATATGCAGAATGTGGGAATATGCATCTGATCAGGGTTTGCATCCAAAAACAATAATATGCATGTTACCCTTTTTGTTGTGTACTGTATGGGAAGAGTAACTGAAGAGTATGCATGCTGTTTTACAATTTGAACTTCAGAAATTGGCCTTCAATAGGAAAAGACTGATTCTAAGATGTATTGCTATTTGAACAATTTTATATTTGAATAAATTGTAAGAGCAGGTAATGTACAAAACTATACTTTCTCCAAGGCAGTTGTGCAATCAAGTATGTACATACTTGAAATGAGTGAAGAAGATGGCTAGAGGAAAGGTGAAATCAGACAATGGCTCTTTTGGGTAAGCCTAATGATGCTACATGATGTAGTAAATGAAACCTCATGATGGGATAAATGAAGGAAACTTCATTTAACTCGATAAGTAAGGTGTTGAAGCTGATGGGCTGGGCCATAGTTGAACTTAACTTGGTAAAGCCTTAAATATCTAATTTTTTAAGTCTCTTGCCGTTGTTGGTTATTAAATTTCTCATCGACTTAAACAAAAGCTTGTTGATTTACAATTAATAGAAATCGATTAAGGCCTACGGGCATGGTTGTCTTGTCCCTTTCTTCTTTAGCCATGTGGTCTAAATACCCTACTCATGTGGTGTGCCAATAGACTGCATGAAACAAGGGTAAATTAAGTCTGTTTTCATTTATGCTGCTGTCTAACTTTGACTGCACAAACATCACAAATTTGCAAACCTCATTGATTTTCTATTGATGAGATCTTTGGTGTTAGCAAACGATTATGTACTATGTGCAGCATTTTCAAATCACTACATCATCTCCTTGTGATTTGCTTAATCTGTCTTGGTTACTAGGTTTTGTAAAGCAATTCTCTGTTATAAATATTTAGTGGTGTTCTGAAATTTTAATGTATTGAATCATTTAGCTTATGTAAGTATAGTTCTTGCATGGTTATCATCTTTGCAGGTGCAACTTTGAAGATGGAGGATCAAAAAGGCATCATTGTTCGATTCATCATTAGAAGAAGGTTGCTTTTATCTATATCTTTTTGGTGCATGCCTAAATTACTACAATGGTTGGAAATTAATATTATGGTGAATTGTCGATTTGCAGTGCTAATGGTAGGGACAGCTTGGACAGAGACGTTGACAATGAAAATAAGTAGACCAATGACTTCAGTATTCTTGTATGTTCAAGGAGTCTCTAAATTTGTTTACCATACTTAATTTGAACTCATAGTTATGTGTAGTGGGTTTTTTGTTGCCTTTTTTGTGTTTTGCCAAATATAATTGCATAGTTGCATGTGTACATGGCTGTGGGTTCAAAAATGGAGAGATAAGAAGCACAGAAAAATGAAGTAAAGCAAACAAATGAACCAGCTTCAAATGATAAAAAACAGAGAACCAACTTCAAAAAACAGAGAACCAGCTTCAAATGAACCCACTACAATCCCCACCATTTCATCAACCCTAGACCACATCTTCCACACATACAGATACAAATACAGTATCAACATATGAAATTCTAAATCAACATACAGTATAAAAAATAAAAAATAAAAATTCCAACTCTGATTTACAAAACCCAAAAACAATATCAACATTCCTACCCAAAACCTTCATTCCAAATGAAACACTATATTTATATAATTCCACTAATAATAATCATAATCATATACAAATATATCTTATGAATGACATACCAAAGGAGCATTTAAAAAAAAAAAAAAAAAGAACAGAACTCACCAAAAGTTTGAAGATTCAATAGAGACGAAGACTTGAGTAAGTAACAATGGGGATTTTGGAGCTGCAAACCAAATTAGGGAAAACGAATCAGAAAGAGAAGCAAAACAGAATTGGAAAAGAAAGAGTCTGGTATATGTTTGGAACTTCTAAATCTTCTTTGGAAGAAGGCGCGTCTGCTGGAGTAGTGGAAGAGGAAAAGGCACCAATTTTGGGATATATTTTTGTATAAAAAAATATATTGAAAAAAATATATATATATATATAATCACATTTATATTTTTTTGGGGTACTTACCAATTAGTCCTGTTAACTAAACTTATTTACCTACAGGTCCTAACTAATAAATTTAACACTATAAAAATAAGAGAGTGATAAATTTATCACTAAAAATTTATTCATAAAACAAAGAGACTGATAAATTTATCACTATAAAATTATTCATAAAAAAAAAAGACTGATAAATTTATCTTTATCACTTAATAAATTATATCAAATAGGACTTAATGGGTAATAAGTCTCCAAAGTAGGACCTATTGAGTAATAAGTCTCCAAAGTAGGACCTATTGGTAGTTTACCCTATTTTTTTTTATATATAATCACACTTAATTAGAAAGTGTGATTAAAAAAATATATATATAATGACACTTAATTAAAAAGTGACATAAAAAATAAATATATCACATGTTAATTAAAAAGTGTGGTTAAAATATATATATATATATATATATATATAATCACACTTAATTGAAAAGTGTGATAAAAAAATATATATATAATGACACTTGATTGAAAAGTGATATAAAAAATAAATATATCACATGTTAATTAAAAAGTGTGATTAAAAAATGTATATCTATAATCACACTTAATTGAAAAGTGTGATAAAAAATAAATATTATCACACTCAATTAAATCAAGTGTGATTAAAATATCAATCTAATTTTTTTTATCACACTTCCAATAAAAGTGAGATATTTTTTTGTATCAAAATATGATCTTTATCTATTTTTATAGTAGTGATAGAATATATAATTATTTAAACTTGTGTTATGAACATAAAATCTTCTTTTATAAAACCCCTTTTCCCCTGTATGCTAAGTTAATTTTTGTAAAAATACACTAAACTATTTTTTAAAAAGAAAAATGTTAGGAACCCTTTGCGGATTCCGAATTTATTCCAAATGTATTTGTGTGATAGAGATTAAATTAATAAAATATAATGTTCACATATAAAATAAATGTAAACTGTTAATTTTTTTAATAAATAAGTTCTAAATTGATAAGAATAAATTTATAATATTGTTGTTTTTAAAAATTCACCCATTACCAAACCGAAACCGCTACTTCTCATAAAACAAGATAGTTATAATAAAGGATAATATTAAGAGTCATGAAAAAAATATCATGAAATGCATTATGAAAAAAATTTATCTTTTAATTAGTATGTAATATTTTATTCTAAGTGTAATTTAAAAGTAAAAAATTATTCATAATCATTTTCATGATATTTTTTTTTATGGTTCGTACCATTACACTACAATAAAATCAAGTGTGCCCACGACAACCTTAAGTCATCACATGCTTACAACAACCATCTGTAAGTCATCACACGCTTGCAACGACATGTATAGGTGTCGTTTGAAAAGTTCGCTATTTTAACTAACTTTTTAATTTTTAAATTATTTTAGTTTAATTAAAAAAATTATATTTGAAAAGATAGTTTATTTTTTTATTTTATTTTTTGCAATTGATTGATGGTTGTGAGAGAAAAAATAAATAATTATAGATTAAATGTGTCTTATTAGCTATTTTAATTTATTTTATCTTTATTAACTATTTTAATTCAAATAACCTTATAAGTCATTTAAGGTCTATTTTTTTGTTTTTTTAATGGCACGTATTCCTTATTTCTTAAAGAAAAATATTAAGGCGGTGAAAGGAATTTGAACTTAAGACCATTAATCTGGTAAACAACATGTTTACCACTTAAGCAATAGTTACTATACATTTTTAATTCAAAATCAAAATTTATAAGGTCAATTTATAACATTGTAATAGAGTAATAATTAAGATGGATTGAGGCTTTGTTTAAGAAGAAGGGTTGGGTTGGATTATGTTTGGAGTTATTTTAGTCACAAAATAGATTTTTTAGCCTATTAAGACAAAATATCACATCTAACTCATAATAATTATATTCTTTCTCTTAAACAAGTCAAAAAAGTAAAAAAAAAAATTTATTTTCAAACGAGACTTTTTAGTGCCAGGTTAAAATAATTAAAAAGTCAAAAAACCAATCCACTTCCCAAACGAACCGTTATTTGAGTTTGTAGAATTTATTACAAGTTTTATTTTAATAATTTAAATTGTTCATTTCATATAATCTTTTGTATGTATCATCTTAATAGTTTTTTTTTTTTCTTTTTTTTGTATAATCAAAACCAAGTTGTTATCTCTATAATGGAAGGTTTATTCGCTTGTACAAATCATAGTTGGGTTACTTATTAACAAGGGCGATGCCATTAGGGGATGATGGGATCCCATCCATCCATCATTCTATCAAAAAGGCTTGATTATTTTTTATGGTAAAAATTTTATTTGACAACTAATTTATATCATTAAAAAATATTAAGGGACCCTATCCATTAAACACCAAAACCCATTAGGAACCTAATCCTTTTCTATTACGTTTCTTTTCTCAATACTTAAACTAAGGTCTCATTTGGCATACAAATGTTTTAATCAAAAAATTATTAAAAAAATCAAAAATTTTATAACCTATATTAAAAAATTAAAAAAAAAAATTTCTCTTTATTTTTTGTACATCTTTTCATAAAAAATCAAAAAGTCATTCTAAATATACTATTTTTTTTTTACCTCAAATTTTAACTAAAAAGTCAAAAAATTATTAAAATAGCATATTCTCAAACGAGGCCTAAATGAGAGATCAATAGCTGAATAGTTGCTTGATCATGTATATATATATATAAAAAAAAGATGTGTTTGACACTAGTGACAATGAGCTTATCATGCAATAATTCAAAAAAAATTACACATCATCAAATAAGGTTATAAGAGTTTATGACCCCATTTGATAAAGTCGTGAGAAAATAATTATAGATTATGACTTAATAGATTATAGATTATAGTTTTAAACATAAGCTATTAACTTGTTTGATGCAGTTGTGAAATTATGGATTTAATCAGCAGAGTAGTGTTTGGTTAAATAGGCCGTAAATTAGCTTTTTGCTGTGTAATGTCCTTTTTGCCCTTTTTTTTCTTTTTATTTTTTTTTTCTTTTTCTCCTTATTTTCTTTTCTCTTCTTTCTTTTTCTTTTTTTTTCTTCTCTTCTTTCTTTTTGTTAATTTTGTTTAATTTATTAATTCATTACAATTAATATCCATGTATTTATATTAATGTTGTGATATCATTACATATTATTTTTCTTTATATTAATTTCAATTAGTTATTTAATAGAAGTTATAATATCATTTTTTTATTTCATTTAATATAAGTTATTTCATTTTTTTTCTTCAATTTTAATTTTTTTTTAAATTGTGATTCAATTTTTATTAAAAAAAAATTCATTACAATTAATAATATTACAATTGCTATTTTTTTAATTTATTATTTTTTTTCCATTACAAACCCTAGCTACCGCCACTGATGGCTAGGGTTTCACATCATATATCACAATCACGATCGCGATGGCAACGGTGAGCTCTGGTTTGTCACCGTCAAGCTATCTTGCGAAGCTGGCAAGATCACGGAAGGTTGATCGCGAAGAGAAAATGAGGAGACGGGTGATGGAGAAGAGAAAGAGAGGTGGTGGCAATGGCGATCGTGGTTAGGTTTTCAGATCGCGATCACGCCATCGATGGCTGTGGTGACAGGAGGCGGCGACGGAGCAGATCGTTCCTTAGCCACCGCCTCTAGTTCGTAAGAGAGAGAGAAAGAGAGAGAGAGAGTGCTCAGGTTTGTTTGCCGGAAATCGCCTCTCCTCTCTCTCTCTCTCTCTCTCTCTCAAGTGAACAGTGTTTGAGAATATGGGATTTATATAGTTGGGTTTTCAGTAATAGTTGAGATTGACGAGGGGCATTTAAGTAATTTTATCTCTCAATTTTTAGCTTTCCTCTTAAGCTGAATCTGAAAAGCACCCCTTTCTATCACTTAGCCAAAAATTACTTTTTTGGCTTAATTTAAGCTACAAAAAGTGATTTTAAGCTCTACCAAACATGCCAAAACTGTTCAAAATAATCTAAAAGTTGAGTTAAGATAAAATTAAGCTCTACCAAACAAGCACTATGTATTTTTTGTTTTTGTTTTGATAAGACATAGTATTTTATTAAAAGTTTATTCTATTTAGAGGTGGAGAAGTTCAAATGTTAATTAATTTAAAGTTTTTGTTTTATATATATAGAATTCATGGAGTTTAAATTTTTTTAGTCACCCCATTTACAAAATCCGTTTATTAACCATAGTGAAGTTATATATGGACACAATTAATCTTTACTTGATAACCAAATTCACCTTATCAAATCTAATATTTATTCTCAGTTACACCAAGTAACTATGCTATGTAAACATTATGTAGATCTATTTCACATAATTTTTTTTCCCTCCTCTATAGCACCAAACAATTAAATACAAATTTTTAAAATAAAAAATATATAAATTATTCATTAAATTTCACCACACACACATGACCATTACATCATTAAATATACTTTTAAGATTTATTAGAGAGAGTTTTATGGGATTTAGTTTCGAGACATCCAAGAATTGTTTCACATGGTGTGGTATTTGCCCCCCAAAAAAAAAGTACTCACAAAAAAGTAATGTATGATCTATTGGGATAAGGTTTGGACACCCAAGAATTATCTCACATGGTATCTTAGAGAGAAAGTCTAAATATTAGAAAATTTTCGTATAATTTTAATCAGATTGTAATTATGTCTTGGTTTGCCATGTTAGTTTGGAATGGAATTAAATGAATTGGGGTTAAAATAGTCCAAAAAAAATAGTCTTTTTAGTCCTAGACTAAAAGTTATCACATTCAAAGTACAATTATTTTATTTTTTCTCTCACAAAGTCAAAAAAGTAAAAAAAAATTCATCTAATATCCCAAATGAAGCCTATGTGTTGGAAATTGAATTGGTGTTATCTATTCATTTATACTATTATATGTGTGGTGTCCAAGTGTTTGGTAATTTCTACTTTTGTCACGTGTCTCTTATTTTAATTTTAAAAAAAAAAAAAAAAAAACATTGATAAACAAGACTCAAACCTTGGACCTTGAATTTGTCAAATAAGACTCATACCACTTGACTAGCACACAATATTTAGTAAATATTTTATTTTATATTTACATATTTAAATTGTACCTGCATTGTGTGTGCCACCCGCTAGTATAAATTTATATATAAAATAAATTTAAACTATTATTTTATAATTTTAAGTAAACTTAGTATATAAAAAAAAAAAATGGGCACTCAGTCTATAAATTTAAATTTAAATTTTGTTTGGCCAAAGGTTCAACCAATAAACAATTATGTCCCTAAGGACGTGGTTGTGTACAATGACCAAACTACCTATATTAGATCATCTTGAATAGTTACTCAAACCTTTCATCATATTTAAATTTGATGAAAATTGAGTTCTTTTCCTGCCCTAACGGTTGCATCAAATAAGTATCAAATTGAGAATTTCACTTTTCTTTCATCAAACTAAGGACAAATGTGTATTTCATCAAATCATTGTTTATTTTTTATTTTTTTGGAACCGGAGTAAAATCCATTAAGGATAAGCGAAACGATACTTACAATGGACTCCATGCCTACACAAATAGAGCTTACTCTAAACAAAGGAAAATGAGCAAAGAGGCACATAAGTAAAGACATAATAATATCAAAGACATGATCATCCAAGATCCTAACCCGTACTGCAATATAGAAGCAATTATAAGAAATCAGCACTAGGGCTAGTCAGAGAAACCACAAAAGCTTTCACCCCAAAGAGGGTAAGCTACCAATAACACGCCCATGGAGTCCAAAATATACAAAATACCAAATAAAAAAGAAATAAGAACTCAAAAAGCAAACCAAAACAAAGATCTAATAGGAAGAAGAAATCAGATTTTGTGGAAGAGTGGCAGTGGCGTGGTATGGTGGTTTATGCGGCCAGAGACAGCGATGGGCGGTAGATCTGGTTGTGGTATAGGGGCGGCAGCGAGAAGCGGCAAATCTAGCTTCAGATGAGAGGGAGGAAAAGGAGAAGCTCAAAAACATCCACCCTATGCGGAAGAAACACCTCACAAGGAATGAGAGATTAGGAAGAAAGATCTCCCCAGGTTTATTTTGCAAAAAATAGAAGAAAAAATAGATGAGAGAAAAGAGAGGTGGCTGGAGAGAGACCAGAGCCCCCCTCTCCTTTCCAAGCAGCACATTCACTCAAACAACCCTAGGAGAGAAAAACTTAGAGAAAGTGTGGAGAGAAAATTCCTTAAGCCACCTTAACCAGGTCTGAGTTAATAACAGTGAAATTATTATTTTAAGCAATCAAATCACTGTTTATTGCCGTTGCTAGATGTTTTCCAGATATTCTCCCAGATGACCACCTCAAGGTAAAAATTTGTAAAAAGATTACACTGGCCTGTCAACCACCCGGTCTTCCGCCCAGTTGACCAGCTCAAGGCAAATATATATATATATATATATATATTTACACTGGCTAGTCGACCAACCGAACATCCGCCTAGTCGTTCGCCCAGTCGACCGATGTTCTGATGAAGTTCAAAAATCCTCCGTTGGATCACTTGATATCAAAGGAAGCTTTTACTCAAATTTGATGAAAAAATTGATGCACAATTAGAAATGCTCTTATATATATATATATATATATGCATGTATGTATGTACACAGCTCAGCTTGTCCTTATTTTACACATTCTCTCTCTCTCTCTCTCTCTCTCTCTTTCTTTCTCTCTCTCTTTTTATTTCATCCTCTTCTCTTCCATCACCACCGCAAAACCCCATTCGGCACCACCGCCTAACAACGATGGTTTCCGACTGTGCTATCTCAGTCAACACCTCATCTCTCTCTCTCCCCCTCCCTCCTTATTATGACATATAAGGTCCTGTTGTCTCACATATGGAATGAAGAGGGAGTTTCTGGGCTATAAAAGTAAAACCTGGACTCTTATATAACATCGAGGCCTTTTCCCAGGTAGTGAAATCCCTAACAAAACTCCCCCATTAAGCGTGCTTAGACTGGAGTAGTTCTGAGATGGGTGACCTACTAGAAGAACAAATCCATGCGGGTATGGCCCAAAGCGGACAATACCGATAACATATGAAGGGTTAGAGCGTTACAAATGGTATCAGAGCCAACTCTCTAGAGTACTGAGTGTGGGTCCCTGGTATCTCTCGGTGCATGTGGGTAGGCTTTCGAGCTGGCAAGCTATTGCATGGGGATGTGCGACCCTAAGGGGAATGGATTTTAAGGTCCTGGTGTCCTATATCGGTAATGAAGAAGGAGTTCTTGGGCTATAAAAGTAAAAATCTGGACCTTTATATAGCATCGAGGCCTTTTCCTGGGTGGTGAAATCCCTAGCAGAACTCCTTAGTTAAACATGCTTAGGCTGAAGTAGTTTTGGAATTGGTGACCCACTAGGAAAAACAAATCCGTGTGGGCGTGGCCTAAATATAGATAACATGTGAAGGGTTGGGGCGTTACGAATGGTATCAAAGTCGACTCTACGGAGTACCGAGTATGGGCCCCTAGCGTTTCTTGGTGTATGTGAGCGGGCTTGCGAGCTGGTAGGCTACTGCATAAGAACGTGCAGCCCTAAAGGGGATGGATTGTAAGGTCCCAATGTCCCACATCAGAAATGGAAAGGGAGTTAATGGGCTATAAAACTAAAAACCTGGACCCTTATATAGCATCGGGGCCTTTTCTCGGGTGGTGAAATCCCTAACAAAACTCCCTAGTTAAGCGTGTTTAGACTAGAGTAGTTCTGGGATGGGTGACCCACTGGGAAGAATAAATTTGTGAGGGCATGGCCTAAAGCGGACAATACCGATGGCATGTGAAGGGTTGGGGCGTTATATGACAAGAGGCAAGACCTACTCTGTTGTCAACTATTATCGCTGTCGAAGGCCTGAACAAGAAGAAAGATTGAAATTGATCAGTGTTTGAGATTTAAGAAGAAAGACGGTAGTTTGTAAACTGAGATCCAAACACTAATCAATCAAACTGAGATCGATCTAAACACCGTCATCATCGCAGATCTCCTCCACCATGAAAGGATCGTCATTTTTGTCATAACTTCAAGTAGATCAAAAATCGCCGACACTGTTGCTAGGGTTTCAACGTCGTTTACCACCACTAGGGTTTCGTTTCTGTATATATGTGTGTGTGTGTGTGTGTATGCCTCTATATATATTATATATATATAGCGTGTATATATTTGTCTTTCTTTCTAGATCTGTAGATCATCTCTCCAGATTTATTTCAAATTTGTTATGCACATCTACAGATCTCTCCAGATATATTTTGTTGCTGTTGGTGGTAGTGGTAGTAGTAGTGGTGGTGATGGTGATAAACATGATGAAATAGATTTCAACAAATTAAAAAAATTGATAGATATGACAGATCAGTTCAAAATTTGAACAAATAATAGAATTTGACTAATGGCTTAGTTATTTCAATAACAAATATTTGCATTTCAACAGATAAATGGATAAAGATAATGGATAATACTTTATCCATTATTGCAACAGATAATGATGGTTTAGCTCTGTATTTTAATAGATAGAATTTGATTTGGCTTTTATTTCAATTGATAATAAATTTCGATAGATTTTTGAACAAATAAGAGAAATTTGAATTGAAAATATCACAAAATTAAACAAATTGGTAAAAAAATTCAATGTATAGGGAAAAAATTTGAACAAATAAGGAAAAAAAAATTAAATAGATGGATATAAATTTGAACAGATAGGAAAAAAATTTGAACATATAGATATAAAATTAAACAAATAGGGAAAAAGGTCAACAGATAAATTAAGGGGTCAAATTGGAATAAAATGTCCTTTAAAACAATAAAAATGATTTATTATCAAAATATTTCACAAATGGTGGATCTTTCATCAACAAAAAATATCCATTGAATGTAATACCTCGTACCCTCCTTACATTGGACTTTTTAACAATTTACTTAAAAAAAAAAGAATTTGTAATGGAAGTATTTGATAATATGATTTAGCACTTAAAATTGAATTGATTAAGTGATAATCAATTAAATCCGTTTAATAATCATAATTGATATCACTAAAAAATTTAAGTATCTCTTAAAATGTAGGCTAAAATTTAAGAAAATTTGAAGTCATATAGAACTTACTGAATTCTGACTGAATTTATAAATACTAAACATAAGTATCCATATACATTATTATAAACTCACCACCAGTACCACCACTATTACTACCACTACCGTTATTGCCACTATTACTACCATGCCGCCACCACCACCACCACCACTATCATACCACTGCCACTACCACTATCACCACCACCACCACCACCACCACCATCACTAACACCATACCACCACCACTAGTACCACTACCACTACTATTGCAACAACCACCACCACTATCATGTAACTATCATTATTACTACTACCACCGCTACCACCATGCCGCCACCGTCGCCGCCGCTACTACCATCACTTTCATCACCATTGTCATTATTGCCATAAACACTACCATCATTTACTACCACTACCATCACCACCATGCCACTACTACTACAACTACTGTTACCATCACCACCACCACCACTACGCCACTGTCACCACTACCACCGCCAACATCACAATATAAAAATTAAATATATAATTTAAAAATAATAAATTTTAAATTTGATTTGATATATATCAAATAACTAATTTTTAATTCAATGCTTAAATTTTTATTAAATAAATTATCAATTCAAAAAATTTAATATTTTAATTTTTAATATTTAGGCCTTATTTGACCTAACTTAAAAAAGTCAAAAAGTCAAAAAATTACTATCTTAAGTTACATCATTTTATTTAAGCCACATTACCTCCCTACCACATCACTTCAAACTCAATTCATATTTTATAAAAAATAAAAAAAAATACATTTATTTAGATCATCTAAAATCATCTTTTAATTTTTAACTTTTTGACTTTATCAAATATTACCTTAGTGCATGTTAGATGGATCAACAACTATTATTCTCTCAAAATTTGCAATCTGGAAGTCATGACACACGCTGTTGACTAATGAATGGGGAATGGGAGGCAGAAATTGACTACTTGGTATATCTTTTTCTCTCCCAACATGATATATGGAGAATTTTTTTTTTTTTTTTTTTTTTTCCTTTTGTTCTTAGGACAAATTCACATGGTACTCCTATTTGAATATTTATTGATTAAATTAGTAAAATTTGATAACTTTTTGTTAACTTTCAGAGAATATTTTGATAAGAATAATACTATATGTATTAGTTAATGTACCAATTGATAATGTGGCATAATTTAAAATAATATTATATGTATTAATTAATATATATACTAATGTACTAACAGATGAGTGACATCATTTGTATAGTTTTGGATATTTATAAGTTGTATAATAGATGTGGTCAATAATAATACCATAATACTAGTTGATACATTAGTGTGTACACTAATTGGTGTATGTAGCACCACCGTTTAAGAGGTTTTTAGTATTTGTAATTTATATAATGACTGAAATCAATAATAATCTCATAATTAATATTGATATACTAGTTAATATACTAATTAGTGCATACAACACGCCGAGTTTATAAATGTCAAGTAATAAATGATATAGAGTAATATTTTTAAACCCACAAATAATCACTCATGATACATATGTGGAGTTCTTTACCAAATGCATATAATTTTAAAGAAAAATGTTAAAAACAACTAAGGGGTTGTTAAAATGAATTTTTGAAATCAACAGTGATACCATTCACACAATTTATTTTCTTTACAATCCTCCTAACAAGATGGCATGACAAAATGTATGTAAAAAGAATTTTAAAAAAATATTTGAATGTGAGTCAACTTTTCAAATTTTATTTGTTACGTCATTTAGAAATTGTGAAGAAAAAAAAATTGTATAAATGAATTATTATTCTTTTAAAATATATATAATATATATTAAAATTATAAATATTTTAACACCATGAATTATTCAAAACCGTGTGCATTAGAAACACAACTTTAAAATCACATGGTTAAAAAACAAAAACTTGTGCTTGATAGATATGTCAAAGGGAGGAATTCTATGGTACACAATCAAAGGATCTGTATCATATGTATTTTTAACTACGATTTTTATGATTTTTGTGATGATTTATAGTTATGTTAGTTATGGCCGAATTATGATTGTTACAATGTTAGTTATGACTCATTATAATATTAGTTATGATATTATTTTAATTGTGATCCAAAATGTCTTTAGTTAAATCTCATGTAGTATTTGATTATAACTCAGTTTTTGTTTTTGTGTTTTTTATACAATTATGATTGAATGAGGATTTAATTATGACATTTGTAAGAAGTAAAACACTACAAATAATATAACTTGTATATTTGAGAGTGTGTGCCATAACATTAACCGAAAGGTTGAAAGTGTGTGTGGGAAAAGTAAGTTTAAAAAATCACCGTTTTGATAAAAAAAAAAAAGCTTTGTAGGTAGAAATGGTCAAGCATTTCAAAAATATTATGTAATTTATGGCTTATTTTGGAAAGTGGGGTGAGAGTCAATTTTTAACTTTTAATCCACTTTCTTCTCTCACAAAAAAATTAAAAAGTAATTTTAATCACCTTTCCAGAGTATCCCTATGTGTCTAATTAATTATGTTTTGTCATTTTCACATATTATTTCTATCTTTTTGCATGTTTTCCTAATTTTTTTACATATAAATATACAACTCTTTATTATTAATTGGACACACTACTACATTTAAATTCTTAAAAAACCAAATAATTTGTCCTCCTCTTTTTTTTGATACAAAAAAATGGATATGCAGATAGGCTACTCCAAAACATTCGTCAGGGAGTATTGCCCCTTAGCACCTACAGCATATCTGCAGGGAAAACCCACCGCACCTGCGTCGGGGCAGAAACTTAGGCCCCCGCGTGTTCTAAACGCTAAGGAGTATGTTTAACCCTAACAAGGGATTATAAAGACTCGAACTCAAGCCTTAAGTGAGGAATTCAAAGATCTTATCCACTAAACCAACCCCTTGTTGGTAATTTGTCCTTCATATGCTTCGTAGTGAGTAGAGGTCTTCATGGACTAGGCTAATTCGCCAAATTGATCGATCAATACAAACACCCCGATCCAATCACTAGTGTGGTACTAAAAAAATATATGTAACTACTATATATATATATATGAAATTGTAGCAATTAAATAATACTCCCAATTTTTATTTTTATTTTTGAAGCCAAATTGTAAACCAACCAATTATATAAATTTAATGTCAATTTAAGATGATATTTGATATCAAAATTATATAATTTGGTCGGCTTATATAGTGATGATATAATTTGGTTATTATAGGCCAAAAAAAATATACATTTTAATATAAAAAAACGACAATGTTACGTAACTCAAATTTTGTGGCTCAAAAGTGGTTCAAATGGCCAAAACGACGTCGTTTTGAGTACAGAACAACATAAAAATGGCCAAAACGACGTCGTTTTGGTCATTTGAGCCACTTTTAAGTTACAAAATTTGAGGTACGAGACATTTTAAAAAAAAAAAATAATAATATTATTTTTTTATTCATATGATATAATAAAAAATTAGTCAAGTCTTACACAAGTCAAGTATAATCTTGTCAAACTTTAGCATTATATTTTGAGTAGATATGAATTTTTATTTTTTATTGTGGTGTAGTTTGCTGTCACAGCACAGTGCAGTTTGATGTCACAGCTCCTGAATCCCATCACAGCACCAATTTTGTGACAGAACCCAATTCCCAAAAGAAAAATGTTTGGGAGCACTAATTAGTGCTCTCATTAATTAGGAGTAGTGGGTCTCGTTAGTAATAATGTGATGTTTTGATCTTAGAATTGTATTTTTTTTTTTTTTTTTTTTAATGTATTAATGTTATTAGTGGTGGTGTTTTTAGTGGGATGAATCATTATTATTCTTAAAATGACCCTTTAGGTAGTGCACGGTTATTTAGGGGTGTTTTGAGAGGTTGGTTGAAAATTATTTTTAAATTTTTTTTTTGATAGAGAGAAATAGGGAAAAGTTAAGAAGTAACTTTTAAGTCAAGTTTGGTAAGTTAAAAAAAATTAAAAAATTACTTAAAAAATTAAAAAGTTATTACTATTCACCAAAAGTTAAAAAATACAGCTGCACAACTCTCAATCTTAATTTTTTCCTACACAATAATTTATACAATTTTTAATACACATTTTTCTATAAAAAGTCAAAAAATTAATCCAAATATCCATATTTTTTCCTTCAACTTTTTAGTTTAAAAAGATAAAAAATGCACTTATTTAGAACACCCCAAATAACCCCTTAATCTATCTTTTAAAGTAGGCCTAGACTTCGTTTGGCTAATTTGATTGGGTTAAAAAAATATAAAAGATAAAATAGGTTAAATAAGTCAATAAGATAAAATATCATATCTAAATCGTAATTATTTTATTTTTTCTCTAAAAAAAAAAAAAAACCAAACGAACTTTTTAATTATAGACTAAAAAAGACCTAATTCAAAAAAGCTAACTAAAAAAGTTAATACCAAACGACGATTTAGGCCTGGTTTCTAGTTTAAAAAAGTTAAAAAGTTATCACTATTCACAAATTAAAAATATAAAAAAATTAATTTTCACAATATTTTAACACAAACAACGACTGGACAGCGTCGGTACTGATTGATAGTTCAGTACGTATTGGCCCGCTCAAATGAACAAAAAAAAAATTAGAAGTATATATTTATTAAGTTCGAGAGTAATGTTGGGCCTATGGAGGCCCACCACAAGTCCCTTTTTAATAATCCGAACCGTTGAATCTGTAGAACTCATCGAGTACTATATGTTTGTAAAAAATCACGTTGATCAGATATAGATAGCTATGTGATCGAATCAGATTTTCTTTTCAGCCATTTATTTTTCACCATCTATTAATTTCATACAAAACTATTTTGATCACATAACTATCGATATCTGATTAAAGTAATTTTTCATAAGTATAAAATATTCAACGAGTTCTACACATTCAACGGTTCGGATTATCGAAATGACACCCTTAGTGGGCCCTACGGTCCAACAATACCTGTGAAGCCTCATACACCATTTCAACCAAGTCGTACTTTCCTCTGCCGCCTGTCACTGATGATTCTACCATATAGGGGTAAAAATGTAATTTTACCATTTTATACAATATTTTAATACATATTTTTTTATAAAAAGATAAAAAATTATCCCAAGTAATCATATTTTTTTCTCAATTTTTTAACCTAAAAAATTAAAAAATACACTTACTTAAGACATTCCAAACAACCCCTAATAGTCCGGAGTACAGCACATGGTGCCCGTGATATTATAATAGATAACAATAGTGAAATATTAATTATTTAAATTGAATAATTAAAAAATATAAAAATATATATAATAAATAATAATTGGTGAATGAAATACTATGTGATATTTTGAGTATAATTTTCCTAGTTTAGGTAAACATTATTGCATTAGTATAAAAAGTGAAGGCTAAATTACAAATATACTTTTTTAAATTTGATTAAAATATAAATCATTTTTTGTGATTTTGAAAATTACATTTCACTCCTGAAGTTTTTAATTTCATAATAAATCATTCATTTTATTAATAAATCATCAAATTAATTAACTATTTTTAATAATATAAAATATATATTTTAATTAATAATTTAAATAATTTTATTATTATATAAGAGAGTAATTATGAATTTAATTTTTTTAATTAATTTTATTAAATAAAAATAATAATTTATATTTTAAACAAATCACCTAATTTATCCAAAAATGAAAAGCCGACAAAACCATCCTTGGCACTTTTTATACGTGTCAAGATTCTCCCCTTACACTCCCTCCTTACACTCTCTCTTTGCAGGATTTTCGGGCCCACTTTTAGGCTTAATTTTGATAATTTAAACCGTTTATATTTTAAGATTTATTCAGTATATCATACCTGTAAAAAATTAAGTTGATCAGATATCAGAAAGTATGTGTTCAAAAAAATCGAACTAAAAACTTTGTGTTTTAAAAATTTAATAAACAGTTTTCTAAACACATAATTTTTGATATCCAATCAATTTAATTTTTTATAAATATAATATACTGAATAAATTTTAAAATATAAATAATTTAAATTATTAAAATTAGAGCTAAAAGTGAACCCGAAACCCCGCAAAGGAGGGAGTGCAAGGGAGGATCCCAATTCCTTTTTATACAGCATTTCCAAAACGTGGGTGAGAAACACTGGACACAGAGATACATATACTATTCTGAAGAGACAGGAAGCTTTGAGAGAGTGGTTGTAGTACAACACAGAGAGAAAGGGAGAGACGCAGAGGTGATTGAGAGAGAGAGAGAGAGGGGGGTCTTTCTACCAATTCACTAATCAACTCTTTGGAGTTAATTAGGAGTTCATTTTGTATTGATTGATTGATGATTTCTTTGGCTTTGTCCCAAACTTTGACAATTTGGAAAGATGCAGCTGGAATTGCTGGTACCCCCGTCTCTTTCTTCTCTCTTTCTCTCTCTCTGTCTCTCTCTCAATATATATATATATATATCACATATATATGTATGCACGTGTATGGTTTGGTCACTGCTTGATTTTCTTTTCTTTTCTTTTCCTTTCTTTTTGTTCCTTCCATTATTGGCTTAAAGAAAGGAAATACATGATTCTACTTTCACAATAACATTGAGTTTGTGGGTATATATCATTTTGATCCAGAAGGGCACCTTTCTTGTTCATCAATTTATAGAATTAATTGGGTACAATTGTACTTTGGGTTTGTGGAAATTTGCTATGTTGTTGGTTCATTATTGTAACTGGAAAAAAAAAAAGTCCTTTTTGTTGAACCAACTGATAAAAATTTTGAGCTGTGGGGTCACTTCACCTTGTAACCACTAATAGTCTAATAAAAGAAACATGAGATAAGTGTTGTTTTGGACTTTTGGTTAAAAGTTGGTTTTTTTGATTTTTTTTGATTTTAAATTGTGTAAAAATCTAAGTAGTAATGTGACCAAAAATAGATTAAAAGCTGGCTTTTAGCCAAGTTCCCAAATTGAGCCAAAGAAAAAGAGGCTTGTTTCTACATTTCAGATTTTGGATGTATCTATATCTATATGGTATGTGTGATGAATTGTCTGTATGCATGATGAATTGTCTGCTTTGGACAAGCTTTTATAATACGAAAATGCTAATGATCGCCCACTGTCTCGCGTATAAAATGGTTTCAAATATGTGAAAATGTATGAAAATATGTAAAAGTATTGGGGAATATATACAAAAAAGTGTATTAGGGTTTTATCTATTTGGCATTATCTATACCTTAATGATAGGACTGTTGCCCCTAATAAGATGGGCAATGAGCATATGAGGGAAGATGCTTACAGATAGTGATAGTGACAAATAGGAATTAAAAACAACGCCCAATTAATGACAAATAGGAGTTGTTTGGCTTTTAATAATTTGTAGAAAATCCCAAAACAGATTATGGAATGAGAAAAGCAGTGCATAACGTACTGTGTCTCTGAATTTATTTTGAAAATAGTCTGGAATAGTTCTCAATTTTGTTACTAATCAAGTTGTGAGCTTAAGCTTAATTTGAGCTTAATCTATATACTTGGAATTGAACCACAAAAAAAATCTTAAGAATGTGTCCATTAACACGATGGGGCTCACCACAGGTATCCTTACTTGCTAGTTTCCTCATAATTTTCATTAGGGGTGGGCTCGTTGTTCTGAATGTATATTCTTGGTACTTTTATGAGGTTTAATAACAACGATTGTGTTGACTCACTCTTATTTGCTTTATTAAAGTGGTGAATATTTCAAGCATGATACAAGAACTTGTCACAATGCTAATACTTGTGTGCCTATTTCAGGGAACATCTTTGCTTTTGGACTTTTTGTGTCACCAATGTGAGTTTCTCTCCCTAACACTTAATTTTCTTTGGTATGCCATTGGATGATCAAGGATGAACAATGAATTAAGAGATAGACATCAATAATTCTTACTTATTTTTCTTTTCTTTTCTATTTTTCAGACCCACGTTTAGGAGGATTATCAGAAACAAGTCGACAGAACAGTTCTCAGGCTTGCCATATATATACGCCCTCTTGAATTGCTTGCTATGTGCCTGGTATGGCACACCTCTCGTATCTTCGGATAATCTATTTGTTACCACAGTCAACTCTGTTGGTGCAGTTTTTCAAATTACCTACATAACCATGTTCATAACATATGCCAAGAAAGAAAATAAGGTTACTTATCCCTATCTTTACTGGTCTTTGTTACTAACAAGAGGAATTCTCAAACCATTAAGGATGTGTTTGGATCAAGGATTTGAAGAGGGATTCGTGAAGGGAATAGAAAAATAAGAAGGAAAAGTGAACAAAATTTAGCTTATATTTCATTCATCTTTCTTTTCCTTTTCCTCCACAAATCTCTTCTCGGATCCTTGATCCACCCTAAACCTTGTGTATGCTTTTCATTCATTTTTTCTCTTGGATGTCGCTGGCATGGCAGCTAAGGATGCTTGGTTTGCTGCTGGCAGATCTTAGCATATTTGCAATTGTACTTGTCGGGAGCTTGCATTTAAGTGACCTCACAACTCGCCATATTTTCATTGGGTTTCTAAGCGGTGCTTCACTTGTATCAATGTTTGCTTCTCCATTGTTTGTGATTGTACGTTTATCTGATGCTTCTTCTACACTTTTTCTATGGAGGGTTTATGTTCTTTAATTGTTTTACAGTATTTTACTCATATTGATTATGTATGTTTTGCCAGAATGTGGTGATCCGGACAAGGAGTGTTGAATTTATGCCATTTTATCTTTCCCTTTCAACTTTCCTGATGAGTACAAGTTTCTTCTCGTATGGAGTTTTAAATGGCGATCCCTTCATATATGTAAGCTTCCTTTATCAAATTTGGTTTCCTTGTTTCGTAGCTCTTGCTCTGCCTTGTGCCATGTTTGTAAAATTTATATCTTTATTTGGTGATATTATAATCCTTGTAAATGATGCTTACTTTATTTGAATTTCAGGTGCCTAATGGAATAGGTACCATTTTGGGGATTGTACAATTGGCTTTGTTCTTTTACTACAAAAATACATCTGGAGAAGTCTCCAGAGAACCCTTGATAGTCTCATACACATAAAACGGTTCATGGGCTAAGTAAAGGTGCATATGTATTTTCTGTTGTTGTCTTCTGTTTGAATTGTTCAATGCCTTTGTTGTTATATCGCGAAGTTGTTCTATTACTTCTTTTGTTGAGAATTCAGATGCCGAATGTATTCAACATCATGTTCTGTCCTGTCCATTTTTGTCAACTGGCATAATTTGTTCAACTGCTGGAATTTATATTCGTGTAGGTTGTTCATTGAACCTTCTGTTTTGTCCACAGTAGAAAGTGGATTTGAAGTGATTTTTGGTTGCAGTTTCTTATTGAATTGCTTGGACTCTCTCTCTCTCTCTCTCTCTCTCCATCCTGTTCAATGCATGTGTAAGAAATGTATGCTCCCTGTTGGATAATTTGAAACAGTAGGTGACTATTTTTTTATGGTTTTGTCCACAGTAGAGGGTGTTGGATTGCTGATATAAATTGTTGGATTCACTAACTGTTTAAGCTTTTGGGACAGTCGGTGATTTAACACTCCTCCCGTATAGGAATTAAGGCAGATATTTATGTCAGGAATTTTTTTTTAATATTTTATTCCTTTTTCAGAATTCAAACACAATTGATTGAGAGAAGTGGACAGGATAAAAGGCCAAAACCCAAATAGTAATTTTTAAGAATGGGTCTGCAGTTTGATCAATCAATCTGAATTTAGAAATACAATAGGCTGAAGCTCAATCAATTGAATGCCAGTATTGATAATTTAGGTGACTAAGCTATACTGGAAAATTTACCCAAACACAAGCTATATATATTCCTGTGTTGCACAGTTTTTTGTAGTTTTGTTTGCTGAGAATCTGAACATCTAACTTTACTGAGGTTAAATAATCGGCCAAATTGAGTTGAGGTCTTCATCATGTAGGAAATGAATGATGGGAATTGTATGGCTTTTGAATTGCACATTGTTTGTTCAAATATATTCAAAACATTACTTTTCTTTTTTGCTCCAAATAAAAACTGTGCAACGCAAGACTATATATATTATATTCAACTGATTCACATCTGTTTAAAGCTAATTTATGAGGTTGTCTACACAATTTCACATCACTCGATACCTTTCCTGTATCACATTTGATGGATCAGATGGTTAAAGTTCATCTTTCCTTACATCTAGTTCCCCAGATCATCCCCGTGTCCTTTTTCTTAATCTAGGTGACATGGTCATTGTGGACAATGACTTTTTTCTTTTTTCTTTTCTCTTTCTTTCTTCTCCTTTTTTTTTTTTCTTTTTTTTTTTTCTTTCTAAATCTTACTATTGTTCTCTTTTTTGCTTGGTGCAGAGTTGGTTAGTACACTTGGTCATTCTATCATTCAACTCAAATGGAAACAGAAAATGCTTACTTAAAGATGTCTTGATTGTTGAAAGTGTGTCATTGATCCGCAAAAGTTTGTTACAGCAGCATTTACATAAAGAACCAAAGCTCAAAATCTCCCATGGCAGACAAAATATGGACTGAACTCACCAAAATGCTCTTTTGATACAAGTAGAGGGAACAAGTGAAGGCTGGGAGGTAATTACAGAAAATCTCTCAGCGTAGTTCTCACAACCGTGGTCGTGATTTCCTGGAGGCATAGAAAGTATGTTAGTTTAAGATATACTAATACAAGAAAATAAAGGAGCTTGTGTAAGATTTGAAGCTCTTTTGTATGACATTAAAAAATGAGACAAAGCAAAAAAACCAAAGGTAAGACTGCCTAACTATTACCTCTTTTAGACCGTGCTATGAAGTGAGAGCAATATGCACAAGGTACCACCTTTTTAGTCAAAAATATCATTGATGAGATCTTTAATGAAACTTTCAATGTGGTATGCTATTTAGCTATTTACATATATGAAGACTATGTTATTTGGAAGAGCTGTATCGTTGTTTCGGTGGCATGTTTGCATTTTGTGAATTTTAGGTAACATGTAAACAATGGACTGATCTCGCATTTATATTCTCTCTTTGTGACTATTATACTAGCTATTTGGTGCAATTTATATTAGTTGCTTATAGCATTACAGTTTCGGCTTACAATTTATTAGCTAGATTGTTCAAATAAACTGACTATTCAGAAGCTAAGGGAAGGATACTTTCGGTTTTTGATTTTTTATTAACAGCTTTTAGGTTACAAGAAGCTGCACGAGATAAAAACTTTTTTAATCTGTAATCTAGATTTCAATTCTTACAAACTTAGCTATTCATGTACCTGGTGATTAGTTCCTTGGTCAGAGTGATGAACTGGTCTGCCTCTTTCATCGTAGAGAATAAGCCCACTAAACCTTGGTAGCTCACATTTCTCCCCCATAAGTATTGGTCTCTGCCACACTGGAGAGACAGAGTTATGACTCTGCCACCCAACTTCTGCTTCACGTCGCCTCCCAACAAGCAGTGGTATCGGCCCCTCTTTCCGACTCCCACTCATGCTCTCCCTCCACCTACTCACATTACTCCACCGTACTGATCCAATAAGCGCCTTCTTTATCGAGCCACATCCCAACCGTGGCTCCAACCATTCTGTGTCTTCGGATTCGGATTCGTGTTCGGACTCGCTGGGCTCTTGATCGACAAGTTGCTTTCGCCGGCCTCTCCTCTTTATGGCTGCGGCAGTGCAAAGCCCAACAACCAAAAATGCACTGCAAGCAAAAATAAGAACTGCTTCTTGGGTTGACAGATTCAATTTGTCCTCCAAATTCCATAGAGCTTCCATTGGTTGTTCCTTTTAAGTGTTTCAGAGAGAGGACAAAGTAGAGTTTTAGTAGTTTGGGGTATAGGATGTGTTTGGTGAATGAGAATTTATTTTTTGTTATGGTTATATTTGCAAATTGCCAACTTGGTAGGGTTCATGTGAGAGGGTCGAGTACTGTCGGTGAGATTTGGGCCCTAAGCTTGGAAAAATTATTTCGTGGTGCACGGGCATCATGTGGTCATACTTTTGATCAATCAAAAACCAATATGCCTCCTGTTGTTTCCAATCACTTAATATAAAATTGTAAATCTTACATTTTTTCACCAATCACAATACATCTAAGGCACAACACAAACCAATATGCGTCCTGTTGTTTTCAATCACCGAACATAAAATTGTAAATCTTACATTTTTTCACCAATCACAATACATCTGAGGCACGACACAAACCAATATGCCTCCTGTTGTTTTCAATCATCTAATATAAAATTATAAATCTCACATTTTTTACACCAATCACAATACATCTGAGACACTGCATAGTTGTGCTCTAGGACTATCAAATAACTTCTCGGAAGCTTGATGACTTGAGGATGTTGAATTGTAATATAGCCGTTAGCAATTACTCACCGATGGATCTGAATTAATGAAAGGGACTCACGGGGGATTCATGCAAGCAATGTCAAAAAATCTAACAATCGTAGGGACCAAAAAAGAAAGTGTAAATTACACCAATCTCCCTAAAGGTTAAAGAAAATACAAGTAACATCACAGTTTTTACATAATTATATTGATCACCTTTTTTTAGTATGGTTAAAGGGATTGAAACTAATACAAATAATGCAAAGACACAAGGATAAATAAGAAAAAATATAGATTTTAGTGTAAAAAATGTGGTAATAGCATTTTTTTTCATCCATATAACTAATGAATTATTGATAAAAATAGGTTAAATGTTACGTAAATTAAAATTTTAAAATGAACTTAATATAATTATGTCAAATTTGTGGGGCTATTATATTTTTCTGAAATTTTAGAGGAGGTTGGTGTAATTTTCTCAAAAATAAAATAAATAATTATATTTTCTTATTATCTTGTTTGGATAAGAATGGCATAGGGATATATATGTGATTTTTTTGGTGTTATAAAAATTACGACCAATTAGTTGTTTTTTTAGCAAATCTCACAATTTTTTATTTTTGGTAAAAAAAATGAACTGTAAAAATAAGACTGTTCTCTCTTTCTTACCAAATCAATTGATACAAACAGACACAATTCTCTACGATTTTATTGTGCTAATTTAATAATTTAAGTTTAAAATTAAAATCCCTTCTAAAAATGGTTTAAAATTAAAATAAAATGAAGTCGTTTTAAGTAAAAAAAAATGTGTCCATTTTATTTTAATGTTAAACTTAGATTTTTGAATTATGTATTTTGTTGCTGGATAAAATATAATAAGATTATTACGAAAAAAATCCTGAGAGAATGGAGACAAACGGTGACTTGATTTAGTTGATTAATTAAAAATGAATGATTAGAAGACTCATTATTGTCATCTCATCAGCAAATTACATGCATCCATTAGAGTTGGGCATGGGTTTATCCAAACAGTCCAACCTTCTTAACCTGAACCGATCTGTATATAAATAGACGGTTTCACAGACATAATGAGGACAGATGCGATTTGAAATATGAAATGATTGTGGATTGCAAGTTTAACCCGCTCTCGTAAGAACTCGTCCACACTTGGATTTTTTATTTTATTTTTTAAAAAAAAACCTAGACCGTTGTTATTTTATTATTGTATTTTGGATGAATATAAAAGTTAATGAAGAATTACTTTTAAGTAAGTTTAGGATTTTGAATAATTTTACTTTAATTGTATTGTTGAGTAGTAGATAGTAAATGAAATTGATGATCTAATTTAGGATTTTGAAAGATGTGTTTGTATTATTTTATGATTTGATTTAAAAGTTTAAGATTTTAGATGATTTATTTGTGTTCAATTGATTTTGTTGTATTTTTAATTTTATAAGTTTTAATTAACTAATTATTAATGTTGTAGTATTTTAGAAAATGAGGAGAAAATAACCCAAAATAAATATTTACAAAATAGGAAAAAAAAGCTCCAAAGTAAATTTTTAAAGAAAAAAGTCCAATGCGTAAACTGCATACAACCGCCTACACATCCGCAAATTCTATCCACACAAACTACAACCTGCAATGCAGGTGGTTGCAGGTTGAATTTTTCTCAAACCGCATATATGTAAGGCGGGTCCAAACCAAATTACAAATCTTCAAAAACCGAACCACAATCACTCCAAACATCAATAGCTTCTTCTTCTTCTTCTTCTTATTATTATTGTTATTTTATTTTAAGAATATCACAAGTATTCCTACTACTTAGCATGCGTCATGGATCAATGTTTTGAACTGAAATTTTTTTTTTTTTTGGCGTCAATTCCCATATCATTAGGACAGGACAAATGTTTCCGCAAACTTTATCAACGAGTTTGTAGGCTGATTTGGCATCTTCAAATTAATTTAAAAAATTTAAAAGTTATAAAAAAAATTAAAAAGTTATCACTATTTATAAAAAAAAATAATAATAAGGCCTGGTTTGGGGTGATCTATTTCAGCCAAAAAGTCAAAAAGTTACTCCAAAATCCAAAAATACATCACTATTCACCCAAAAAAAATAAATAAATAAATATTTTGTTTCTGCCCAAAGGACAGACAGAAGTGGCAAACACGGCTGCTGTCGGCGGAAGTGCCTATATACGGAAATGATTGGGTGTGATTGGCACACACGGCTGTTTGGCCTGTGGGGCTATCACGGGTCCCGTTTTAATAATCTGAACCGTTAAATATGTAAAACTCATCGAGTACTATATGTCTGCAAAAAATCACATTGATCGGATATCAATAACTATATGATCAGATCATTTACGTACGAAAAATGGATAGTGTTATAATTAATGATTGAAAAATAAATATATCTGATCAGATAGCTATCGATATCCGATTAACGTGATTTTTTATAGGTATATAGTGTTCGACGAGTTACACACATTGAACGGTTCAGATTATTAAAATGGGACCCGTGATGACCCCCAACGGAACAAACAAAACCGTCCAATACTTTGTACAAAAATTACCCAATAATTTTTCACCCCAATACACGGCTGCCGAATTGTACTGTGGGGCCACCTGTCACTATTCACTTCTTACACACTCTTTTTATACAATTTTTTAATACACATTTTTCAAAAAAAATCCAAAAAGTTAACCCAAACCTCCATATTTTTTTCTCAACTTTTTTAGTCTAAAAAGACAAAAAGTGCACTTTTTTAATACACCCCAAACCAGCCCTAAAATTAATTTTACATAAAAAATAATAAAACTCGTATGACGTCCCACAGGTGAAGCTAATTTTTTTGTAAAAATTGTACAGCCATATTGCATAAAAAGCACGCTGCTATTCGGCCCGTGGAGGGCCATCACGGGTCCCGTTTTGATAATTTGAACCGTTGAATGTGTAGAAATAGTTGAGTACTATATGCCTGTAAAAAATCACATTGATCGGATATTGCTAATTATATGATCAAATCAGTTTTGTATAAAAAAAATAGATGATATTATAGTTAATAGTTAAAAAAAAACAATTCGACCAGATAACTATTAATATCTGATCAACGTGATTTTTATTAATGGGTAATACTCGACGAGTTTTACATATTGAACAGTTTCGATTAGCAAAAAGGGACCCGTGGTGGGCCTCCACGGGCCGAACATCACAACCCAATGCAATGCACGCAAATGAGACAACCATTTCTTATGTCAAATGCCTCTGCCCAAGACGGTTGGCTGTATTGCTACTCTCCCTACCTTCTCCTACACATTAATTTATACAATTTTTTAATACACGTTTTTTCATAAAAAGTTAAAAAATTAACTCAAATAATTATATTTTTTTCCTCAATTTTTTAGTTTAAAAAAACAAAAAATATACTTATTTATAACACTTCAAACAACTCCTCAATATCACTTATTTTGATAATTTTCAAAACCATAAACTTTACTAATAAGAAAAACTCCCCAGCCGTCATGCACGTCGTCAAATGTCACCGGGAGATATGTTTGTCCCAAATTATACATTCATATAACTAATCGGTTATTTCACCGTACCAAGTTTGCTCACAAGCAAGGCATCCATCCCACCAAATGGTCCAATAGTCCAATGTTATCAAGGCTCCCAACCACACCAGGATACACATTAGTGCTTGCCGAAATTGTTGTCCACAACAAAGCCATTTATGTAAATTTATGCATTTTACAGCACTCTCTCACCTGTTCATTAGTATCCTAACATGTGTTTGATTAGATGGATTAGAGAATGGGATTGAGATTATTAATTTGTGAACCTAATTATCTTATGTTTGTTTTAACATTTTAGTTTAAGATTATTAGTAATGGGGTAGAGGTGAGATTATTAATCCAATGGATAATTTATCCTATTAATCCAATTGGATAGTGAATATTACACTAATTTGATAGGATTATTAATACCTCATTATTAGTTTTGTGAATCAAACATAAGTGTACAATATGATTAACCCATGCAAAATTTTATGTTTTGAATATGTAGACATATTTAGGCCAAGTTTGGCATACACAAAATAATTCATCTTTTTATCTTTTTTCCATCACATCACCTCTCTACTTTTCTACATATCTTTTTGTAAAAAGACAAAAGTACACTTATTTAGGTCATCCCAAACAACCCCTTAGCTTTTATACTCTTAGGACGCGTTTGTTTGGCCGCATGAAGAAAGGGATTGGATTGTGTATGAGATGGGGTCCACCAATGGCATGTTTGGTTTGGGCATATATTGGAGGATTAAGACTTGAGGTGGATTACTAATCCCCCCATGTGGGTTGATTATAGGTTGGTTGAAATTTGGATGAGATTAGAAAAATAGTGAGTGGATTGAGTTTATTTTATATAAAAATGTTTTTTTTTTTATTTTATGTTTTTTAATCAAATGCACTTGTTTATTTTAATATTTATTTTAGTTTTTTTAATTTATAAATAATTTATTTATTTATTTTATATAAAAATAATTTAAAAATTCTATCACTAAACCATTTTCAATACTATCATCAAAACAAACACACTTTTACTTAATCTTTTTACTGACAATCTCCGCATTAACAATCTCTTTATTAACGATCATCTTACCAATAATCTTATCTAATCTAATTTGCCAAACAAACGTGGCCTTATGTATTGACCAATTTATCCATCAAGCACCCTCTCCACTTTCCATCCATGACAAGAATTACCAAGCTTCACTACTTTATTCCTAAACACCCCTTTCGTGCAATCGAATGTAGTGTTGTATATATTTTATTTATATGTAAAGACACTAACCATATATATATATCAAACATATTTAACAATATAATGCGAGTTTA
Source organism: Camellia lanceoleosa (assembly GCA_025200525.1). Lineage (NCBI taxonomy): Eukaryota > Viridiplantae > Streptophyta > Magnoliopsida > Ericales > Theaceae > Camellia > Camellia lanceoleosa. Next base: position 52,769,767 of record CM045762.1, on the reverse strand, counting down.
CCCAATCCAATTAAAGAAAATATATTTTTATTGCTTTCTTTCTTTTGTTTTTAGTTTTGGGTTTTTTTTTTTTGGCCAATATTCTAGATAGTTAGATTTGTTATTTTGTTAGTTTTGGTTTATATATTTGAGATAAGAATTCAAAAGTAGTTTATATGATACATATTGAGAGAGAGAATTGAGCTTAACATGAGTTTTAGTTTGGGCTTTTTGGATTAGGCTTTAATGGGCTTAACTCAAATCACCTAATTTGATGGACTTAAAGTTTAACTTGATTTGGTTTGGTTTGGATGCATTCAGCTTTTCTTTCGATTAGGTCAAGTAGTTAATTGTTTGATCACATTTTTCACAAGGTATAGTGAATAAAAAACATGCCTTGTTAACTCCAATAGTCCCATCCCCCGCTCTTACTAAGAGCATCTCTAACAAGAAATGTATTTATAATATGTAAGGTAGTTAGTCTAATCTCATTACAAAATAAAGCTTGAACAAAAAAGGTAATAAGGTAGTCGTTGTCTCATTCTAGTTACATTTGGAAAGCCTTACATAGGCTTCGTTTGGCTATGTGGGTTGGATTGGAATTAAATTAGTTACTAAAAAATAAAATAAACAAAAAAAATTAATAAGACAAAATGTTATATTTAAATCATAATTATTTTACTTTTTTTCTCAAAAAATAAAAAAAAGTCAACCAAAACAAAATTTTTAGTTCCAAGCTAAAAATCCAACTCTAAAAAATTAACTAAAATTATTTTTGCCAAACGAGGACATAATAAACAAACCAATTTCAAAACGTAAAGAGCCTCGTTAAAGTATACACTAAACAACATACATTAATATACCCTTTTTTCTTATATTTTTATTAAACAACTATTAGAGTGCTCTAACACGACTAACTCACTTATGCATTTTCAATAATAAAAAATTTTAAAAAATTGTCTGATTAATCAGTGCCTTCAATTTCATTCATTCCTTAACCTATTTAAAGTGATGATTATATACTAATGTTAATTTTTTTAAGTAAATAATTATTTTGTAAATTGATATTCTTAAGCACGGTTAACAAAAGTCATAAAAAAAAAAAAATTATTGATGATAAGTCTATGTCTACGAGAATATGACACTAGGTCTAGATTATTTTTTATTTTTATTTTTTATGATAAAGATATAATTGATTAAATTATTTAGTGAATTAAATTATTACTTTGAATGATTTTTTTATTTTATTTTTAAGGTAATTGTACAAGTTGCTGGGGGACAAATATGAAATGACATATGAATAGATTGGTATATAGATAAATGATATGCACAAATAAGTAGACGACGAACATATAGATAGATAGGCAGAGATAATATCATCTTTTAAATTAATCTATCATTTTGACCTTAAAAAATAAAACTTAGTTTTTTTTTTAACAAAGATAACAATAGTATGTTAGTATAATTAGATAACAACTGAAATAATTCATTCACCAATATTACTGCTGTTCTATCAATTCAAATCCTTAACTTCTTCTTACCAGACTCTACAATGTAGCTACTAAGCTATTGGGCTAGACCTCAATGCCTCAATAAAACTTGATTATTGTCTTAAAAATTTAAAAATTAAAAAAAATTATTTAAAGAAAATAAATAAATAAAGACATACTTTGACAATTAAAAAAAAATGAGTTTATTGACTTATTAAAATTATAATATTTTATTATTTTTTTAAACTTTTTTAAAAAAAAAAGAAAAAAAAGAAAAAAAAATGCCATACGCTAGCCTTTTTTTTTGCCTGATTCCCAAAATAAGCCAAGGTGGAGGCAACAAAAGAACGTCCTCCAAACAACGACTCGCAAAGGTACGATTTTTTATTTGAATCAAAGCTTCTTCTTAGTCGTCTTCTGCTTCTAGGGTTTCTGTGTCGATGACACGCACTTTGCGTCTTCGTGGTCTGGTTGCTCTTACATGCTAGGTAAGGTTCAGTTGTGGTATATCTCTGATCACTCACGATCTTCTCTTCAACCCTAAGATTTTTAGTAATTCGTTTTTCTTTTTGGTTCGACGCTGTTCACTCAAAATTCCTCTTCTTTCTTGTTCTAGGGTTTGTTTCTTCGTTTGGTCCCCTTGTATGTTGATTGTTGTATTCAATTTCATCAGGTTTTGGTTAATCGATGTCAAATTACATATATTTATGCATAATCCAAAATAATAACAAAAGAAAAGTAAAGAAAAAGTGAATCGCAGATTCACAATTTATTTTCCGAATGATTTTTTTTTCCTTGTTCAATTTCAGGATTAGATGGATTTGGTTTTCTGGGTTGTTCTCTCTGTTTTCTAGTTGATGATTGAGCTTGGCATATTGTTTATGTTCATCGGGTTGCCAAGTCTGAGTGTTAATTGTTAAATTATACTGTTAGGTAGTGTTTGGTTTGTTGGAAAGAAGTTTGAATAGTGTGATGATTTCATTAGAATTCTCATGTTTGGTTCACCAAAAAAATAATGAAAAATACATTGCACATGGAATCATCATTAACCATAGTAAGGAATAAGCATTCCATTCCATTCAACTTTCATTCCATCAAACCAAAGATATCATTAGGTATTAAAAATTGCAACTTTTCAGATTATCATTTTTTGTTATAGGAAGGTTTAGTTATTGATTTTGTTCCTATTGATTTTGATTTCCTTCAGGTGTGGTGATTAGGGAAGCTTTATCATCAGCACCGAGTAATTAGGTCCTTTGTTGTTATTAAATTTTGAAAGCAAAATGTCTGGAAGAAATCGTGGACCTCCACTTCCAATGAAAGGTGTTCCACATGGAGGGCTACCCCCTGTTCATGAACCGCCCTTCGGTAGAGACCATGGTCCAATTCCTCATCCTGCATTACTTGAAGAAATGAGAGAATCCCAGTTCCGTATGGGGCCCAGACAAGTGCCTCCTCACCCAGCTATCATTGAGGAGCATCTTGCATCTCAACACCAAGAAATTCAAGGGCTTTTGGTTGATAATCAGAGACTAGCGGCGACCCATGTGGCACTCAAGCAGGAATTAGAAGCTGCCCGGCATGAGCTTCAACGAATGGCCCACTATGCCAGTTCGTTGCACGCAGAGAAGGATATGCAGATGAGGGAATTGTATGAGAAGTCTGTTAAAATGGAAATGGATCTTGGTGGAGCAGAAGCTATGAGGGCTGAGCTACAGCAAGTTCATGCTGACGTTAAGGAGTTAACTGCTGCAAGACAAGAGCTTACAGCTCAGGTCCAAGCAATGACTCAGGATTTAGCCAGGGTTACTGCGGATTTACAACAGGCCCCGGCTCTCAAGGAAGAAATTGAATTTCTGAAACAGGAGTTGCAGCGGGCGAGGTAATAATGTGCATAGCTTTGTTATGTAAGTTTGGCTTCTGAACTTCTGACCCTTTTCTATGGCTTACAGGGCTGCCATTGAGTATGAGAAGAAGGGATATACAGAGAACTATGAGCATGGTCAGGTGATGGAGAACAAATTGATCTCAATGGCTAGGGAGTTGGAAAAACTTCGTGCAGAAATGGCTAATGCGGAAAAGAGAGCACGTGCTGCTGCCGCTGTTGGGAATCCAGGTATGCTCTTCAAGGCTTATTAACTTGTAAATGATTAGTTTGAATTCAATGAAAGTTTTTGTTTGCTTGCGTGTGTGCATTTTTTCCCCAAAATGAAATCACATTTTTTTTTTTTTATCTGTGAAGTAAAATTATATTTAAGATGGAGAATATTTAGATATACGGGAAGGAGGTAAGAAGAAGTTAGATTTAGAAGTAATGGCAGTAGGAATAATATGGAGAATATTTAGATATGGGAAGAAGGTAAGAAGCTACATTTAGGAGTAATAGGAGGATGAAAGAACTAAACAAAATTTTCTCCAAACCATTTTTGAAAATCCTAGATTGCGGCCTCTACTTTGGGCAAGAAAATTTCTCCTCAACTGGATGCTCAATGAATGAAGAATTAGGAACCAACTTAAAGAAAAATGACTTCTCTTTTACCCTTCACCCCCACTCACCACACTGTAACACCCACCACTATCTCTCTCTCTCTCTCTCTCACCCACTGCTGTGGCTATCGCCATTTCTGTCATATTCAATTCCTCAAAACTCCAACCTCAACTCCACATACACGTACAATTTATGTGTGTTTATATGCAAAAACTCATAAGAAATCCAAATTTACATCACTAACCCAACACAAGGACAGATAAACAGAAGTGTCTGGTTGTGGTAGTGAAACAATGGTGAGTTTACAGGTGAGTTATGTTTTATAGAGGAGGAGAGTGAGAGATTGTAAGCGGGTCTTGTTTTAGAGAGAGAATGATAGATTTCGGGGATTGTAGATGAAGAGTGTGGCTTTGTGTTTTAAGAGTATTTTAGTCAAATGTATTGTATTATATGCATACATATCAATCATAAGACCATATTTCAGTCAATCAAGGGTAAGGCAATTTATTGCATGTGATGACTTCATGATGACTGTCTAATGGTATGTGCGTAACTGTTATGCTACTGTGAAACTTCAGGGAGAACAGTGTAATTTTACCATACTAAAGGGGGCCCATTGTAATTTTGGATACCTCATGGAAAGTCAATGTAATTTATGCTTCTTTGAGTGTGTGATGGATGGGTTGATTGATACCTAATTTTTTTTTTTAGCACTTCTCTCCACTGCCTTCAGCATATGAAGGGGAATACTTGTTTCCCTATCTGGGATTTTAATTTTAATTTGTAACACTCCATATTCTGTTTCTGCAAGTGCAGGTTATAATGGAACTTATGGTAATCCTGAAGCTGGGTATGCAGGAAATCCTTATCCTGCCAGTTATGGCATGAATCCCATGAATCCTGTAAGTTTTCTCATGCTTCTTACAATATGTAACTGAGACACATTCACAAAGACACAAAAAGACATCTTTCCTTTTCTAGAGCCTTAAGTTTTATGTATTGATATAGCTGCCTCTTTTGGAAACCAATTTTATTTTTTGTTGTCTTGACATTTCAGGGACAGGCTGGTGCAGAAAGCTATCCTCAGTATGGATCTGGACCTGGTTCTTGGGGTGCTTATGACATGCAGCGAGCTCACGGACAGAGATAGAGTATTATGGTTATCATGCTATGCTGTGGACTGTTATTTTGCTTTTCTATGCTGCTACTTAGGTTGGCACTTGGTAGATGCTTAATTTTGGTTATGAAATATTGTCTTATAATAGACTTTGTGGAAGATATGCTCACTTATTATGGAGATTGGGATCCTGCTTCAAATAGTGACAGTTCATATTACATTGTTGCTGTGGTATATTTTTGTTTGTTTTGAATATTAATCTAATGAAAAGTTGTGCACCAACACTACTAGCCTCTAGTGTATTTCCATGTTACATTTGGTTTAACTTTACACAGTTGCATCAGGCTTACTTGATTCTACTTTTGTGATCCTCAAAACTGCATGAGATGCAATATGATGGTTTGTTTAAATCAGCTACTTTGCTGAAATTTCCATATTGGTGAGGAAGTAAAGTGCTGGCAGGCAACCACTAGTTGGGGCCTGTCGAGGTCTAGCATAAAGTGGGGATTGAGTCCAGTGATTCTGTGAAATTGTAGTGTTCTCATTTGAACTCTTAAAGATAGTTGTTTTTGGTTTAGCTTTTGCTTGTGATCCTTGTTGCCATTTCTGATGTTATGTCTGCTCTTAATTATGACTCACTTGTGAGGTTGATTTTCTGAACCTGATTGCTTACACAATTCATTATCTGGCATCTGGAGTCATAGCACAAGGGCTTCCTTGTTCACTGATTTGTGAATCTGGCACACATTTTATTATTTGATTTCCGTTGAAAACATTCTTGTCTGTTTTACTTGAGTTTAGCCCTAGGTTACCCAATTTGCCGACCTAGGCGACGTTGCATTCTAATTTGTGAATTCATGATTTCTACATACAATTCACGAATGGACTTGGTTAAGTTTTTAATTTGCCTTGACAAATACACCGAATTGTTTCTAGTCAAGTTCGTGAATTGACTTATTCAAACAAATCAATTCATGATTCATGAATTGGCTTATCCATGCAAATTTGACCAGAAATTTAAATGTTTAAAAGGTTAAACCTTAGTATCCTTCTAGTAGGCACCAAGTTTATATTGTGTGAGGGTTATTTGAATTTTTGATTCTTTACCCCCTCTAGTTTGGGAATAAATTTATACTTAGTTTAACCCATAACTTTTTAATTTGGGACAAATCCTGCCAAAGTTTTATGTTATGACCAGACTAATATTGGTAGGGGAATGTTTTGGACATGAACTATTTACCAGGATTGTACTTCAATTTTTTTAAAAATATTTTTGAATCTTTAGAGTGCAAAAATGCTTGTTAGGTATGTACTTTGAAAGAATATCTTAATTGTCTGTCAATGAATAAGCCCTGATACCACTAGGCTAAAGTTATTTGTAACTATTTTAGTGCATTTTGTTTTTCTCACTAGATATTATTATTATATTAATATATGTATATATTTGCATTCATATATATACTGCCGCTTAGGATGTGCTTTGGACTACTTGATATCTTACAAATATCTACTCTACGCTCTGGTTTGTTTCCTAGGTTTAGCCTTGGCCTTGTTTTTCTAGTCATGTCGTATGATATAAGCCACAATTTTTCTTCTAGGACTCACCATTCGTTCCCATCAACCAAAAAACCAAAAACAAAAGGTGGCTAGGGTTAAAGTTGCTTATTGATTCCCACACCCAAGAGTCATGTCCGAAGATACCGATGATTTTAAATTCATTAAATTACAAGTAGCATTAAATTATGAAACAATTCAGGGATGGTATTCTGGATCTTAGCTGGTGCCTCCGTAATCAATGGATCAATCTCGAAGTAAGTAAATATTTATCCAAAAAAAAAAAAATCTTGAAGTAAATTATGAGACGTCAGAGTTATTTTTTTTTCTTGGAATTTATTTATTTTTATTTATTGGGTGGCATCTTTTGGCTATGATTGAAGGCATTACATTTTTTGTCCTTAATCTGACAGGATGGTAGTAATTTATTAGCCTACAAAAAAAAAGTAAGCAAGCCAAAGAGGAAAAATATCTGAATTTAACTCAACAAGGTTTGAGAGAATTGGAGGAATTCAGTGTGTTCTTCCTTTTTAAATAGGGGTTTAATTATTAGGCTTTTCAAATGTTTCATCCAGTTTTTTTATGAGGAAATAGTTTTTGGGATATGCTTTGGAAGGATGAAATTCATGGAGGGTGGTGGTTGAAAGGAATTTTGGGTTGGAGAGTGAGAATCAGATGTTTGGGATAGCATAGAGTTCCATATGGTGTAGGGTTGAGGATGGGCATTAGAAAGGGTCAGCAGGATCATTCCAATAAATTTGTTCATGGTTGGTAATGATCAAGGGAGGTGTGGCCTTGTGTAGCATAGTTGGAGAAAAAAAAAAAACTTGTACAAGTACTTGACAAGTTGAGATAGTTTTTATCCTGTATAAGTATATTAGAATAGTTGCAGGATTGGTGCTTGAGAGAGAGAGAGAGATGTGTGCATGTGTGTGTGTGCGTGCATGTGCGTGTGTGTTTGGATTGGGAGGATGCCCTTCATTGGATTGGAGATGGGTGCTTCTTGTGTGATCCTTTTGTTGGGTGCTTTTTGGTGTGTGTGTGTGTGAGAGAGAGAGAGAGAGAGAGAGAGAGATGCCCTTCATTGGATTGGAGATGAGTGGTTGTTGTGCGATCCTTTTGGTGAGTGAGTTAGATGTGGGTTCCCCTTGGAGGAGTTTTGGGCATGCTAACCTTCCCTCCAAGGTCTCCCTCTTCAGTTGGACTATGGTGTTCAATGCAAATATAACTATCAATTGATGGTGCATATTCAAGTGTCATATCTTCCTAAACTTAAATATTAGGATATTAGGATACGCATCCAAAAGTTAGTTATGATTATGGGGACACGTCTCGAACACTTGTATGAATTGCATATTGTATAGTATTCTTAAATAAGTAGTTGTAAATTATTTAGAAATGTACTTCAAATTAAATGATATTTATGAAAAATATGGAACTTATATCTACCATTTGTGTGAGTAGCTAGAAATATTTCTTTTACTAGTAGATGTAACCGTCTTCTTATTCAAACATCATATGAAATTAGTGGCTGCGGGTATGGGATACATATTCCACACTCTTACCCTTGTTACATTCAACGGACACGGGTACACTAGGGTAAGTAGAAGAGTCCTTGCAACACAAGGCATGGTGGAAATTTGTTTGAATAGCATGCTAATTTTGTTTTATGTTTTTATGCATATATCTGTCATTGTGTATATCGTTATCTATGAAGCATGGGTATTCCAAAAATAGTGCCGTACAAGTATCAGGTACTTACATGCTGGGTACAACAAATACGTTTGGGTACGGCAGTTTTTTTTTGGCAGCTGCTGGAATTTGTTGCAGCCTTTATTATTCTTAATTCAATTTCGAAAATCATCAAGTAATTTGTTTCCAATACCCTTTACCCATGAGTCATGATTTTGTTCTCTTTTGTATCATGTTTTAGACAATTAAAAAAGAAAAAGAAAGAATTATATAACTTTTTAGACGAGTTGCTCTCCTTTTAGTTTTGATATTGAAATTTTGATTTGTATGTTGGATGCTTAGCTATAATTTTTTCTTTAAAAAAATAAAATAAAAATTGACGTACCCCAGTTGTACCCGTATCCTACTTTGTTAAGAATTTTCCGTATCGGTGTACCCGTATTGCACCCGCACCCGTGCTTCATAGATCATTATCTTCTTGGATAGATAATGTTCTAATGTATCATGTATGTATGATATATATTCTCACTCTTTAAAGAGAATACATGATATATCTTACTTCATGACTAGAAGAGATAACATCATGGTCAGTCCTTTTGATTTTGAAGTATATGGCTATATTTCTTAAGAGTTAATTAGTTGAGTGAGAAAAAATTATATGACTAATTGGTGGCACTTCATCAAAGTGAAATTATTTCATGGGCTTTGTACCAAAGAAAAGGTACTTTAATGGGTTTATATGGAATCTTTCTAGCTTTATAGTGGACCTTTTGAGTTTTAATTTTTGGCCTGGGGTTAGTCATGTAAGCCTTTGTCCACAAGCTGGACGATTGATTCTTTTTTCATTGTTTGAAGCTGATGATCAACCCTCATTTCATATTTTATTGTTTCATTGGTTGTTTTGATCGGTATGTAGCTTGGTAAGAGTTTTGAAGCAGGGATGAATGTTTGATCTAAGTTGTATTCCTTGCTGGTGCAAGGAGTTTCAAATAAGAGTCCAGTTATCTCTATGTTGTGTCATCCTTTTGTTTAGCTCTAATGTCAATCCTCACTAGATTTCTAAATGGTTCTTGTCCATTCATTAACCAACCTTCGCTCAATACACATATACTTCATCTCAGCATGCTCCATTTGAGTTCCATTTCCCTATGTTATGGTTTTACAATCTCCAAGGATGATGAGTTCCTTTGTGCTGCAAATCCTTGTATAATGGATGGTTATGCTTCTTTCTCTCTCTCTGAATCTGCGTTGCTTCGGTTATGGAATCTTCTACCTTGCATAAAAGATTCCATTCATTGACATATACCGGATAAATGTGATAGGGAAAGTTACTAGTTGCACATTCTTTGCTGTGAATTAAGTACGCTCGTCATTGGACGACGCCAAAAGTGAAACATTAGGATACCGAAATCAGTAGCAGTGCAGGTTTTGGTGTATGGAATGGAAAAGGCAGTTTCCTTCTTTTTGGTTTGGTATTTGGGGCTGGAATTCAAGGAATAGGCTTGTTTTATAGTCTAATTTTGAAAGGAATTCAATCATAGTCTAATTTTGATTAGAAGTACAGCAGTCAAGTACTGGGAGAATCTTATTGATTGCATGAAGTATACTGGCGTTGGCAAGACATGTTCGACAGTTGAGCTGCAATTTGATCTCCTCAAGTTGAAGTAAGTGATATAACTTTCTGTGCATATTGCTCTGCTTCATTTTTCCTCTGCCAAATGTGCTTATTCAAGAATTCTTTTAAATGTTTTACATGTGCTAGTCTGTCAGGTGGATGGCAACTCCAGTTGTTCATAATGATTGGTAAATTGTTCGTTTACTGTAGTTTCTCCTTAGTAACATCCTTGGATTCTGGGTCAAGTAGCGTGGAGGAGCTATTTTGAAGACTACCATCATTTGCATTGTTTTTCAGGATTGTTTTATAGTTTGAGCGAAGGTCTTAAATTAGTACCTGCACATGCTAATTTATTGTTACTTTGGTGGGTTACCTTGGTCAAACTGGTTTTGTTTTGTTGGCTGATGTATTGCATAGATGTTGTGTTCTTCCGTAGTTATAAATACCAATTCTTGCCCTTCCCAGTTCACATAACCAAGATATTCCTTTTGTCTTGGAATGTATAGCGTTGATAGCTACTATCTTTAGCATAGTAAACTCTTCCCTTTTCTACTTTTCTCTTCATTGCAGTGCTTTATATGAGAAACTGTGCAGTTCTATATATCACGAATAAGCAGCTGATGGGGCACACTTATTGCATGTGCTTTAGTTTCTTAATGGCATTTTAGTGGAAGCATTGGTGGTGTAATGGTGACAGCCTTAATGGTGATAATATAGAAAAATAATTGAAACTACTTTTACACAAGATTTACAGCAGTGCATACTAAATGGAAATTAGGATTTCACCCGCAGAGGGGGGGTGGGGGGTGGTAATGTAAGTTTTGATTCACACAGATGACTTCAAGGACTTCATCATTATGGCCAGGAGTCTGTGTGTGTATGCATGCTATGAACACGTATATCTGGGGCTATATGCTAGTTTGGTATTTTTTGGGTGTCAATTTATATAGATTGCCTTTCTACTAAAGGTTATTTGACACGTTTATTGGGAATGTGGAGTGCATGGAATCCACTAAAATTTCATTTGGTGCATACATCTAGAGCCTCTGTTTGGCATACCTGTTCATAGGATTGAATAGAGATACATATAGCATAAGCATGTTATAAGGTATAGTGCCATCGTATAGTGGCTCTTTCTGTTGAGAATCTTTTGCATGCTTGTGCAGTACATGTAGATGATAGTGTCTGCCTATCATTTTTATATGGCTAGCCAGCATCTTTGTGGGAGCAATAATGTTGAAGGGTCTTATTTTTAATAAAATTTTGTTGTTGCTCTTTCAAAAAAAAAAAAAATAATGTTGAAGGGTCAAAAATTTAAGTTGTGGGTTGAACTTTTGTCTTTGATGGTCAACTAAATCTTATGCTTGTGCTCTATCCTATCTTATGTGATTACATTATTTATTTTTTAGGACCAGATTTTATCCTTATTGAGGCTTGGAAATGCTTTAGGTAAGGGGTGTGTGTCTTGGTTAATTAAATTCTTTAATAAGATGCTAATAATGACTAGAAAAATGCTTGATGATTAGAGAAAAAGTATTTAGTACCTATATATAAAAATAAAAGAGATATCCAAAATTGCAACAATCGTAGAAGCATTAAGTTAATGAAGCATACAATGAAATTGTGGGAGCGAGTGATTGAACATTGCTTAAGGGAAACAAGCATGTTAGAGAATCAATTTGGATTTTTGCTTGGTAGATCAACTATAGAAGCTATTTATGTACTAAGAAGATAAATAGAAAAAGCCTATGATTGGATTCTTAGAGATATAATATGGTGGGTGTTGGAGAAAAATGTGACTAAAGGGCATATTGACGTGATAAAAGACAAGTATAATGGAGTTGTGACTACAATTAGATCACTTATTGGAGAAATTAGCAAATTTCCAATCACTATAGGGTTGCATCTAGCTTTAAGTTTTTTATTTTTATCTATTTGCCTTAGTTGTGGATGAATTAACTAAACACATATAGTATTAGGCCAGTAATGCCTTATGAGAAAAAAATGTTGGCCAACTAAGAAATGTGTGTATAAAATGAGTGTAGCTGAAATGATAATGCTTAGATGGATGTGTAGTAAGATTAGGAAAGATAGAATTAGAACTGAATATATTTGTGAAATGGTAGGCATAGCACCTATAGAAGATAAGTTGAGAGAGAACAAGTAAGATGGTTTGCTCACGTACAACGAAGACCCATAGATGCAACTGTAAGAAAGAGTGATATGATCACCATAAATGGAGATGGTTGGGAGAAGGGAAGACCTAAGTTAACATGGGATGTGGTAGTGAAAAAATATATGAATTTAATTTAACTGTGCGTATAGCCCTTCAAAGAGAAAAATGGTGAAAAAAGATTCATGTAACTGGCCCTACTTTATTGAAAAAGGATTCAAGGCTTAGTTTCGTTTGTTTAGCACTACCTTGTTAATTAGACTAGTTTCTTTCTTCATTTGTGGCCTTTTTGCTCATTGTTGGGGGCCAAATGCATTTATACCAAAGTAGACTTCATAGACCCCAGTCAAGTCAATTAGATGTCACCTGCTATCAGTGTCTATGGTGCCTGCAGTCCACTTATGTTTATATGAGTAAATCATGACATACTCTATAAATTTTGTTGCAAGTCTCATGCCCTTCTATTGGGCTTTTTAGGAAGGTTCCTTCACCCCTTCTCTTCACCTTTGTGTGTATCTTGTGTTTAGATGGTGAAGTGGCAGCAGGCTATTTTTGTTGCTGTTTTGGCAAGAACTTAATGTTTGATTGCTTTCTAGAGTTGCATCATTTGTGTGATGTTGGAGATTCAACATTTTTTAGTTGCGGGTCAAGTTTTTGTTTCTTATGGTTAACTAAATGACTTGCTATATCTTATCTTGATGGTTGGCTAATCTTGTTATAATGGGTTCTTTCCATTATTTTTTACATTATGGTTGCAAGGAAATTAAACCAAGTTATTTTTGCAATCGATGTTATTGTTTTTTTTTCCCCCAATTATTTGTGTTGGTGCCTTGGTATCTTCTCATTTATGATTCTCATTTTGATGTTCTGATTTCTAGGTTGCAACTGGGAGCTCCAAACAAATTACTTGTGCCATTTTTCATCAGTATCTTAATTTGAAGAGGTTTGTGCATGTGTCATTTAATTTTGGGTTTTTGTTTGTTTCTTTATAATTTTTTGTGGTACTGTTGTCATATTGCTGCTCTCGGGCTCAGTTGCTCCTGCTTTTCCTCTCGTTCTTGCTCTACATTCTGTTATCCTTGGTTCAAAAGGGCCATAATCTCTAATGTTACTTTGGTACCTAGTTGCCTCATTATATGGTTAAATCATTCTTAAGCTAATGTCTTTGATCTTTGAATCTTTGATATGTTTGGACCTTGCATTACACCATGTTGCCTCGATTGATAGCTACCTTGCTAGATGGTCCAGTAGGATCTTAAATATGGCATGCCTTGGCTAGGCTTCGAGGCAATTTCCCCCGGCCTCGCTCATCCCCTGCTCGGGTTTTTTCCACCTGATTAGGAAGTGGGATGGGGATGGGTTTTACTCCCTGCACCCCGTTCTATCCCGCCGCTGCCCCAATTATATTCATTAAATATATTTATATGTATATGACATGTATAATTAAATTTTTTTTTTTCAATATAATAAGATTAAATCACTAAAATATACATTTGACATTTATTTTCACTTAATTATTTCTCATCTTGCTTTGTTTTAACTTTCACTAATTATAAATCATTATCTGTAATACACTATATTATCTCCATGATTTTCTCCGCCCCCGATATGATACAAGGAGGGGCCAGGACACTGCAAACCCATTTCAACTTTCCCCTGATATTAACCTTTTGTGCTATACTATCAGTTTGAAGCCATTTGTCCTTAATTCTGATAGAGTTATCCTGTTTACTAGTTTACGTAATACATTGGTCTGTTTATTTTTTGCAATGTGCAATTGCTTTATAAAGGATCTACACTGGAACCTGTAACACTTCATTCGCTGTGCCCTCTTGGCAGAAATGAACCTAATATGTACTGACACTACATTTCCTGTAATTGAAGTCCTATATATATATATATGTGATGTTTTACTTGATATGGTTTCTATTAGCTCTTGTTTTTTTGCTAATGAGTGCTGCTTTATTTCTATGGCAGCCACACCTGTTGGTTGGCAAATTTCTTTGCAGAACTTTTAGGCAGTCTCGCGCATCAGTTAGCTTGTTATTGGCAAGTTTGTGACCGCTATATGAACAGGGATGGATTTTGTGTGTTCTCCCAAAAATTCAATATTAGGTTCATCTTTATGGAGCTTTCAGCGTTAGAGGCCCCATTCCAGTACTAAATGGGCGGATTTGTATAATACTCACTGGAATGATGAATTTTGCTTGCTTAGAACCCTGATGTTGATCTTCCAAAATTCTCATGGCAGAAAATGTGTTCGTGCAAACTATATTGTGTATGAATGGTTTCTTTCTCTATGGGGAAAAAGGGACAAAATTGCCAGCGGCTTTGCGGATTTCTGGATTACACTGAGCTGAGCCCACGCTTAGGAGTATTTAAGTGCGTGTTTTGCTGAATTTTGATTGAGCTCGAGTTTCGCCAAGTTTCCACAACCCCATGTCATGTAAAGTTTCACATCTAGTAGAAGCAGTCGAATGGGAATGAACTCTGTCATTGTACTTTCCCTATGTTGAGTGCATCTGTAAGGTGTCAGTTTGCTCGAAGATTTGGTGGAATATGAAAGTGGATGTTAAAGCGTTGTTGCAAGCTGAAAAAATGGGGAATTGAGCTATTGCTGCTCCAATTCATGCTGTTCAGCTTGATAATGCTTCCGAATCAATCGCCAAAATGTGAATGTGATGATCTTCCTGACAATTTTTTACGTTAAAATTTGATCATTTCATATTACATGCACAGGCCAGACATCAGTATTTTCTTCTCCTACTCTTGGTTAGCACTACATGATCTTACATAAGATTTATACATCAAAATGTGATCAAATTTGTGTTCTCCTTTCTTTGGCCTGACAGAAATCTCATATGATCTTGCATCTTGGTTGATGTGAACTGTTTGGATCTTATACTCCTGCAGAAATTTGTAGAGGAAAGAACAAATGAATAGTATATAAGTTTATTTTTTTCTACTTTTTCCCCCAAATTTTTTTACTCCCCATTATGAGATGGGCATGGAATTATTATTATTATAGTAGTGCTAAAGACTTGAAATATTAATTTTAAAACTAGTTAATAACTGGTATGTTATAACTACCTTTACAAAGTTATTTGAAATCTGTCAATTTGTCATTATAAAGCTTTTAAATCTATTATTGATATCTAAATTTAAAATATTACGTTGACTTGAAAGTCTTTAGAAATGGCTTTTCAGGGTCGTTAGCAGTTACTATCAATGTGATATATTTTTAACTAGATAGAGAGCTTGTGAAAAGAGAATGGACGTTGATCTCTCACATCACTCTCATCAGTCCATCGACTTCCAGAAGATGTTAACAGTACACCAAACGAAAAACCCCACCACAACAAGGGCAATTTCACTTGTACAACTACAACTAAAATAATTTCCTCCTCTCTTTCTTATTGTTGTAGTATTTTTCTTCTTTGACCTCGGTTTTTGACCGTGACCGAAGTCTAAGAAGATAATGGTTGAGTTGGGTAGTGGTGGTAAGAACAACGATGACGGTGACGGCGGGTTTGGACTTTATTTTGATATTGATCTTATGTTTTTTTAAAATTATATTTGTGAGAAGATTGATAGTTTTCTTAAAATCACAATTGATTTTTTTTTTTTAACAGTTTTTATAGTTTGTGTGGAGTTTCTT
The DNA here is from genome assembly GCA_025200525.1 of Camellia lanceoleosa. NCBI lineage: Eukaryota > Viridiplantae > Streptophyta > Magnoliopsida > Ericales > Theaceae > Camellia > Camellia lanceoleosa. The sequence continues at coordinate 52,754,001 of CM045762.1, read as the reverse complement.
GTTTGATTATTTGGGATTTTATTATTTTTATTTTTATTATTTTGTATACTATTTACTTTTATTTTAATAGAACTGTATCATGACTTTTTCTATATAAAAAAAAAAATTATGTCATCTCTTTTTTAAATAAGATACACATGGGACATAAATAATGAATCTCATATGAGTTCCACCTTTGTGGGTCTCATCCCTCTGTCTTACATTTGTGTTTTATTTTTTAAAAATCTTGTTTTCTTATGTTCATAATAAGCATTGCCAATGCCATTACCTATTAAATTGGTGATCATATACATTTAATTTATTGAGATTTGAAAAAAATACAAATATCATAATTTTGATATAATTATACAAATCTCTTTTTTTAATAAGGTTAAAAAAATCAAAATTAATACGAATGATATGAAGATATAAATATAAATTTTACATTTCAATATAAAAGAGATGATAATATTATTTTTTTATTTATATGACTTATGAATTTTTGATAAAAATAGAATAAAGTATTACATAAATTATAACATTAAGAGATTTGAGTGTAATTATGCCAAACTTATGAAGCTTATGGTATTTTTTTATGGGTAAATTACAAACACACCCTATGAGATTTGCTTAAAATATGATTTATCCTCTATAGTTTTGGAAATTATATCTCACCTCTTGAAATTTTTTATTTCATAACAAATAGCCAATTTTTAATGATGTTAAAAATTTATTTAAATTCATAATTCAGGTAATTTTATCATTATATAGGAAAGTAGTTAAGAATTTCATTTTTTTAGTTAATTCTATTAAATAAAAAAATTCTAACAAGGGGATATTCGTATTTTTTTAAAACTACAAAGGACAATCCGTATTTTTAAGCAAACCTCATGAGTGTATTTGTAATTTATCATTTTTTTTTTTAAATATCATGAAAGATAAGTGTAATTTACCTTACATTTAATTTTCAAGGATAAATTACAATCCACTACTAAGGTTTGCTTAAAATATAGAGTGCCCCATGTAATTCTAAAAATTACATCACGCATTTGAAATTTCTAATTTCATAATAAATGACCTCTGTTATTAATAAATCATAAAGTCAATTAACAGTTTTTAATGATATTAGAAATTCATTTTAATTAATAATTCATGTAATTTTATTATTGTATAGAAAGTAATTAAGAATTTTATTTTTTTAGTTAATACTTTTAAATAAAAAATCTTGACGAAAAAATATTTATAATTTTTTAAATCACAAAAAACAATGTATATTTTAAGTAAATCTAAAAGAAGTATTTATAATTTATCCTAATTTGAAAAATGGAAATGATGATTCATAGGATTAGAGAGGGGCAACCGTTAATTTAACTTCCCGCCCAATTTAAACTAAAAACCAAAACCAAAAAACTTCTTCATTTCCATTTCTATTTTCTGTTTCCCGGGTCTTCCCACCTTCAAACTTCCCTCTCTCTATTGAAGCCTCAAAACCCTTGAAAATTTCCCCCAAAAATATTCACAACTCAATCTCTCTCTCTCTCTCTCTCTCTCTCTCTCTCAACCCACAAATGGAGAACAAATTCCATGGCTTGCCACCTCTCAAAAGATTCAAGCTTATGCAGCAACAAGAAGTCGAAGACACCGTCTTGATTTCATCACATCTTCCAGCAAAAAAGAGAAAAGAATCCCGAGATCCACCACTCAACACCACTTTCTGTTTGCCTGCCAAGAAAAGGGTTTTTGCATTTCACCCCAATTTCATCCCAGAAAAACCCATTTCACCATTCGACCTCAACATCGAATACAACCCACTATCTAACGACGAAGAAAGCGATTCACAAGAAGTAAATGATGTTCCAATTGCAACTGATAGCAATAATAGCATTCAAATCACTGAAGATTGCCCAGAGAAAGCACAAGATGAAGAAGAAAAAGATGAAGATGAAGATGAAGATGAAGATGGGATTGAATGTGCTGTATGTCAAAGCACAGATGGAGATCCATCAAACCCAATTGTGTTCTGTGATGGTTGTGACCTAATGGTCCACACCACTTGCTATGGCTCACCCCTCACAAAGGGTGTCCCAGAAGGTGATTGGTTCTGTACCCAATGCTTATCCTCCTCTAAATCACCCCAAATTGGGGATAAAAAGTCCTTCTCTTGCTGTCTCTGCCCGGTCGCCGGTGGTGCCCTAAAGCCCACCATCGACGGCCGGTGGGCTCACCTTGTGTGTGCCCTTTTTGTTCCTGAGGTGTTCTTCACTGACCCAGATGGAAGAGATGGGATTGATTGTTCTAAGGTTCCTAAGAGAAGGTGGGAACAGAGTTGTTATGTTTGCAAATGTGCAAAAGGGTGTGCCATTGATTGTTCTGAGCTCAAGTGTGAATTGGCCTTTCATGTGACTTGTGGGTTGAAGGAAGAGCTTTGTATTGAGTACAGAGAAGGAGGGAGGAACAAAGGAGGTGGTGTTGTTGCTGGGTTCTGTAAAGACCATACTGAGCTGTGGAAGAAGGTACCCAATTTTTGGTTAATTAATGGGTTCTAATTAGTTTTTTTTTTTTTTTTCCTTTTTTGGGTGATTGAAATTGTTGTCTAATGTGGGTTTTTGGATGTTTTGTTTTTGTTTTGCAGGAACAACAAACAGGGAAGTTCAAGATTGTGGCTAGGGATGAGCACAAGAAATAGTAAGATCTTGTGAGGTTCAATGGTTTTCATTATTATTATTACTTTTTTGTTGATCTGTTGGTAGAAATTTGGAAATGGGGTTTAGAGATGTTTCTTATTCTAGTTTAGTTATTTTGGTGTAGTTCTATGTTAGGATGATTTTTATACATGTGGTAAAATGGATATTGATTCAATGTTGGTTGATATTTTGCATTTTGTTTTTTGAAATCTCATTTTATGTCGAAATTGGTTAAGGATTTTTTGTTTCACTATTTTTTGTCCTAAATCTATCCCAACATTAGAGTAAAAAATAGATATATATCATGTTGTCAATAACACGTACTCCCTCCGTCCCAAAATAATGGTTCCTTTTGGGGAATTCAACTTTTTTTGGTAGTACAATTATTGGGGAAAATTTATTTACACACACATATCTCTCTCTCTACACATCCTCCACACACACCTCTCTCCAACACACTCTCTCATTAAGTGTGTGTGGAGAGAGTGTATGGTGTGTGCAAATAGCTCCTCCCCAATTATTGTATTTGAAAAAAGTTGATTTTCTAAAAAGACCCTTTTGATAGTACAATTTTTGAGAATATCAATGCATAATTATACTTTTTATATTATTTATTAATTTAAAAGAAGGGCAAAATAGAAAATTTATATTATTTTTGTACTTGATTTTAAAAGAGGGACTAATATTTTGGGACAATAAAAAATGGAATAAGGGACTAATATTTTGAGACGGAGGGAGTAGTATTATTAATCAATAATATAAGATGAATCGCACTCATAGTGAACTTATTAGATAGTGATATTATATTATTGGTATAACCATCTAATCATAGAAGAAGATTCGAGATAAGGGAACATAGTAGAATGAGATAGATGATTGATATTATCAAAAGAGCATTACTATGTAAGATAAAAAAATTAAATCAATTTTTCAAGTTTAATGATGTGATAATCAATTACGATATTAAATGTAATATTCTCTCTTATATATTTTCTAATGAGTTAGGTTTCTTTTATGTTGAGAATTTAACATGAGAGAATTTGAGAAGTTTATAGGATTTATCAGAAGTCTTGTTTCGATGATTCGAATTGTTTATTTTGTAAAATTCTTAATGTATAATATTCATGAAAAAAATTAGTGCGATTCAACAATTGTAATTTTTTCATTTTATTGCATTTATTTTAAAAAATGAATGACAAATATATTTTTGAAATATATTATTCATTTTTTTAAAGACAAATATTATAAAATGAAAAAGTTACAATTATTGAATTGGTTTAAATTTTTTCATGTATAAGGATTTTACAAAATGAATTATTTAAATTATTAAAACGAGACTCGCGAGCAATTTTATAGGCTCTTCAAGTTTTCATATGTTGTGATTTTAACATGAGAAAAGCACAAACTTTCTTTAATTATCAATCAAGTATATCATTGAATTTAAAAAATAAATTTAAAATATATATATATATATATATATATTTTATTGAAATCATATTCAAATCAGCATTACCTATATATATAATTAATAGAAAATGAGTGGGAATATTAATTAGTGCTTTCACTAATGATGTGATAGTAGATTTCACCATGAATGATTTGATATTTTGATTTTAGTGTTGTATTTTTTTATTTTATTTTATTGAATGTCATGTCATTAGTAGTCTTTTTAAAGTTTTAAAATGAGTGGTATCTATCATTATTGATAATTAATTTTGTGTAAAGTTTCTCATTTAAAGTTACTTATTAATCACTAATATCATGTGATGTGACCACTGAATATGACAGCTGCACCCATTGTGTACTCCAGTAAGTCTATGCTATCGCATTGAATAGAAGAAGAAAAATGTTTTAAATCTCTAATTTTTGAGTTTTAAAGATAATTTTAATGAGTTAATAGTGAATTTTACTTCCAGTAATGTGATGTTTTTGTTTCGACTTATTTTTGTTTTATTTTTTTTATTCGTTGTTATATTATTAATATTTTATTAAAACATGAAAATTAATAATTTGAATCATTACTGATAGAAGAATCACATCAAAAATGGCCAAAATTCTGGTCAAGGTCTAGATTGGTGCTCCCTACTGTGATTGTTTTGCTTCCAATTACGGCTGTTAGTTCCGTAGATGCTTCAACTCTTTGTTTGATTCGTTTATAAATATAATTATTTTATAATTCCTCAACAAAAATAAATAAAATTTCTGAAGTAGAGGTCTTCAACAAAAACTTTCATGTTCCAAATAAATATATAAATTAATTAGACTTATCTTGACATTAAAAAAAAATTACATATAATTTTATAATTTTAACATAATTATACTAATTCCTTTTATTAAGATTAAAATAAAATTAATACAAATAGTTTTAAAAAAAAAATAGATAAATAAAAAAGATATATATTTAAGTATAAAAAAATTATATTATTTTTATTTCTATTCATATAACTAATAAATTATTGATCAAAAAAAGAGTTCACAAATTATGTAAATTAAAACTTTAAGAAAATTGAATATAATTATGTTAAAATTATAAAACTTACTATATTATTCAGTGTAATATGCCCAATTAAAAAAAAAAACAATTAAGTGATTTTGGAATTCCATGCAACAAAACAGAGCACATTATTTCAATGATCACCTAATCAGTTTTTCCTTTACAAATAATAAATCTCTGTACATGAATATTGGAAACTACCTAACCAAGAGAGACGGCAATTGGAAGGGGAGACAAGAAACAAATCAATTTTCATTCACGAATTCAGTAATGCAACAATCCATATAATTTTACAGGGACATAACTTAACTACTAAAAGTAACAGCCCCTCCCTCTTGTTCTTCAATTTTCCGTGTGAGCGGGGCCGGGTGGTGAAGACAAACAAATATCCTCTAAGACAATCCGAATTGAACAGCTCCAACCTCTCTCCGAGCAGCAACAGCAACGGCGGCACCAATCGCCCCCAACTGTGATTGCTCCTGCAATAATTTTGCATTGATCGCAATTTGATCATTTAATTGGCTTGATTTGACTTGTGGTTGGTAATACGGGTTCGCATTGATGTCAATAGCTATCTGAGGTGATTGTTTGGTGACCCCGTTGCATTGTGTGGGCAGCTGTCTGGCTTGGGCAGAATTCCTGTCAATTTCTGGACCCGACTTTTCATGTTTCACTGTGTTGGTCCTCGCAGCATACTGTGGGGATATGCCCTGAGGGACGACACCGTTTCGAAGAAACGCTCTTGCATCGTACACATCATTGATATTTCTGCCATTCTCATAAGGTAGAACTGGCCCTACCACTCTTCCTGGTTTGGCTAAAAGTAAACAAATACAACTCCTTTAATACCCAATTGATAGAAACCCGACACGTACACGGAAATAATTGAAAGAAAACAACAAAACAAAACACACAATGGAAAACATAGCTAGAAAGGAGGACGTAAGTTGGCAAAACAGGGTATACAACAATCAAATTCCGATTCCACTAACAAAAGAGCTACTTTTGCTCCTCCATTTCCAAAAGCATAAATGTGAATGTCTGGTACTAGGGCCCACCAGGAATTTTTCAGCTCTAAAATTATAAACACGATACTCAAGGCCCGGGGCCCTATTTAGTGCAGCTTCTAGTGTTTTCTAATAGCACCTTCCATTTACAACTTGTCAGACACAAGTAGCTTAAATAAAATGAAAAAAAATAGATTATTTAGAAATTGGAGAAAGAGTGCTCTGCTTTTTAATTATCAACCTTTATCCTACTTAATGAATAAATTTCCAGTCATTCAAAGTTAAAATCAAGCAATTACAATACTGTTTCAAGCAATCCAGATCTTTAAAAACATAAAATTCTTTGGGCTACCTGCTGACAATAATTGGCAGAAGAACTCGTTTACGATGTATAGTAAAAAAATTAAAATTCATACCTGCAGGCACCTTAGGTGGAGGGCGTGATGGTTTCACAAAATTTCCACCAGAAATTGCATCCGTTACTCTAACGCTATTACACGACTCTTCTGTAACTTGCCGACTGCCACATGAAGCCAAATTTTGATTTGTTTTGGGAGGAACTGTACTCGAGTTAACTGTAGACCTGTAAGCAAAAAACAAAGATTGAGAACTATGTCTGTCAGAATTGATATAATTTCCGGGAAAGAGATTGGGCTCATTTGGGGCTGCTTATAGCTTTTTTTCTTCTTAAAATTTTCTTTTGCAAGTCTCTGCCACTATACCACTTCTACTTATTAGCTATGAGGCAAATATAAATAAGTTGAAAAACACTGATTATTTGGAAGCTAGGGAAGGCTACATGTTCTACTTGCAGTAACTAACTTCCATTGCGTCCTTTTCCCACTAGGAGGGCACAGCTATGGCAGAAGGAAGGAGGGGGAGAGAGAGAGAGAGAGAGAGAGAGAGAGAGAGAGATATGTACCGAGGGAGTGACACATGCTTCCTCTCCGGAGGAATTACGGGCCCACTTTTACCACTGTTTTCCTCAAGATACGCAAATTGTTTTCTAAATTGACCAATAGCACTGCAGACAATTGATATAACAGTTAAGAATCTGGGAAAAGAGCATAAAATGTGGAATAAAGCTACAAAAGCATAATTACAGTTCAAAGGTGCTTAGTTTAAAAAATTCAGGAACCTGGGATAAAGAAAATTGGCGCCTTCATTCCCAGCCAAGTAATCTTTAAGCAATTGTGGATGATATTCGAGTATCTCCCGAAATATTAGTTCCCTTATGTCCTCCTTCGTTACCCGTCGCCTCTCGAACTCAAACTCTAGCTTAGAGATTGGCTGACAGGAAGGTTCCCTCTCAGCTTTGGCTAGCCCCTTGAAGTAAGGATCAGCTAATGCCTAATAAAACAAATACATCAAAATTGTAGGTAAACATTACCATAAAGAAGTGTTTGGTTGAGTTTTCAGAATTGGTTTCTGAAAAAAAAAAAAAAAGAAAAGAAAAAAAGAAAAAAAGAAAAAAACTAATTTGGTGAAGAAAAAAATAAGAAACACATTTTCACATGATTTTTTTTTTTTCAGGGTGAATATAATTTTTTAAAAATTTACAAATACATTTTTTGTGTTTATTTTTGTCAAACTAGTTTTTAATTTTTCAGAAAAATTTCAAAAAACAAGTTCTACAAACTCAATCAAACAATACGAGAAATTTACATAACAAGCTACAGCTGTCAAGACACAACATACCTCTTCGGCAGTTGGCCGGTCCTTTGGATCAAATGCTAATAGCCGTTGCAGTAATCGAAGCGCTAAAGGATCTGCATTTGGAATTTTCTCAGAAAATGGCACGGGTTGCTTTTTACGCATACCTGTCAAGTATCTCCTTGCCTTCTCATTTCGAACCTGCAATGGTTACAGAAGAAAGCTTTTAAAAAAATACCTTTTAAAGAAAATTTTATAGCTATAAATTTTAAAGATATATATTAAAAAATAACAAAGAAGAAGAGTAATGTGCCATACTCCAGAAATGGTATCCGAGGATGGAGTCCCAAGAAGATCAGTGATCAAATCTAATTGATGAACAACACTTTTACCAGGAAACAATGGCTTCCCTGTCAATACTTCAGCAAAGATGCAGCCAATACTCCAAATATCAATAGCTGGTGTATACTGCAATCCAGATGGCAACACAAATCAGACTATGTTACAAGCATTAGAAATATCACACATCGATTAAATCCCTTCACAGAAATGACATAAGCCCTGACACAGTTACCTGGAAGACAGAAATTTCAACTTCCAGGAGAATTCAATAGTCCTCCCTGAACAAGAATTATTTTAATCTAGGTATTACTACTTCGTTAAGGCACTCAGAACGCTTTTTACACATAAATTAATGCATTACTACAGTATTCAAGCCATAGCTCATACTAGTGACAGATGGTAAAAATGCCAAATTGTTAACTTTCTTAATAACCAAACAAAGGCAATAATACGTTATAAATTATGAAATTCAAAAACCATCTAAGATTTTGTTTACACAACTATAGAATTCCCTGTGTATGCCTCAAGGCCCTAAAATATTTAGACTACAAGAGCAGATCAATCACCCAGTCGATAATAAGTCGTGTATCAAGTCAACAAAAAATCATATAGATTCTGCAAGATCGAAAATGGTTTGTGATAGATGATGCTAAGTAGTCAAGAAAATGCCTAGAACATCAATATACCAACAAATGGGATGATAAGCAGGAACAGCAGCAACAAAATAACATAATTTAGGCCTCGTTTGGGAACAGGCTAATTTAGTAACTTTTTGGCTAATTGGCTAAAAAGGTTGGTAAGAAAAACCTGTATGTTTGGGCCAACTTTTTGGCTAATTACGAAACGACGTGCAAAAAGTAGAGAGAAAAGGGAATCTTTGACTTTTTGGTATGGGTTGTTGGCTTTTTGGCTAAAAAGGTAACTTTTTGGCTAATTGGCTATTTTAGCCTCTTGCCAAACGAGGCCTTAATATCTAAACATTCATGAAGAATTAGATGTAGCTCCAATTGAAGGTAAAAAAAGAGAAGAGACGGCACTTAAAAACAACAAACACAAGAATGAAAAAGTGGAAGTAGCACTTTTACAAGGTTTGATCATGTGGAACAAAACCAACAAAAAGATTTTACCATCACAGAGATATAATTATCTGTGCAATGTGAGGATACCAAGAACAAAGAAGGCCTCTAAAAAATGAGGCTGGCTGCCATGTAGAAAAAAGAATATGAAGAAAGGAATCAGTTTAAATAAGGACAAAGGAAAGACCCGAAAGCCTGATGCTATGAGAAAAGCCACAATAGGAGGTACAAAATATTAGAAACCACACAGCATAGACCATGCCCCAAAGCATGTTGCTAATGGATCTGAATATAAGCATGCAAAACATGGTTAAGTGAGCTATACCTTTGAGAAGAATGATCCACACAGCTCGGGAGCCCTATACCATCTTGTAGCAACATAATCCTGCAAAGCATATTAAGAAGGAAAATATAAAATAAATAAAAAAAACAGCAGAAAGGATATAACTGCAGGAGGAATTCTCAAAATGAAGTTTAAAAATTAAAGAGTATGCTTCCTTACAGGCATGTCAAACAAGCCCAATGTCACCAAATAAGTGGGGCTGCAAATGAACCGAGCTGTTCATGAACAAGCTTGGCTCGGTTCGTTTAGTAAATGAGCCGAGTTCGAGCTCGCATAAACTCGGCTCTTTTATCTTTGAGGTTGTTTGGGAGGTGCTAGATCAATATACATTTTGACTTTTTACAAAAAAAAAACGTGAAATATGGATTGGGTCTGAAGTGATGTGGTAGAGAGACGATGTGACCTAAATAAGACAATGTGCTAAAATAGCATGTGCTATTTCAGCACATGCCAAACAAGCACTTTATTTAAATTATATAATAAATATATTATTTATATATTAAATAATATATAAATAGTATTTTTTATTTAAATAATATAAATAATATTTAAAAAAAAATTATTGAACTGAGCTCGAGTTTCATTAATATTAACGAGCCAAGCCGAGCTCGAGCCAAGCTCAAGCTCAAGCTCAAGCTCAAGCTCAACAAAGCTCCGATAGGTTCGGTTCGGTTCGTTTGCAGCCCTACAAATAAGGCAAACATTTTGATATCAAAGTCACATGGTATTTAAATTATACAAATAACATACCGTCCAAAATATTGTTGTTGGTGTATCATTAAAAGCAACTCTTGCTAGTCCAAAATCACATATTTTAAGTTTGCAATTTGCATTTGCCAATATATTCTTTGGTTTAAGATCCCGATGATATACGTTTGCTGCAACCAAACAGCTTTGAATCAGATTAGATCCCACAAATAAATGAAGTGACAGGAGAAGGAAGAGGGGGGTGGGGGCAGAATTCAGAAAAGGAGAGAGATATAGACATGCATGGAGAGAGAAAGAGAGGTGCTAAATGCTAAGGACAAAACTAAAAAATGTGTTTTGCATAAACTATGTGTGTTCATTACGTGAGAATAATCTGTGATGGGCTGCTAAGATAATAACTAGTCACCCTACACATTACAAAAGAATGGTCACCTGTATGCATATATTTCATTGCACGTAGCATCTGATACAGGAAAAACCGATGGTGATCATGTGTCAAGTCATCATTTGCTTTGATGACTTGGTGAAGATCAGACTCCATCAGCTCAAAAACAACATAAATGTCTTTGAACTCTCGCCTTGAAGGTGGCAGCATGATGCGCTTGATATCAACAATATCAGGATGACGTAAAAGCCTAAGCAATTTGACCTCCCGTAAGATTCGAATAGCATCAGAGATATGCTCAAAAATGTCATTAATTTTCTTTATAGCCACTTTTTCCCCGGTATGTGTGTCAATGGCTGAACAAACAACTCCATAGCTTCCTTTCCCTATAATTTCTAGAATTTTGTATCTATTTGAATCCCCATACTCAGTAAAGAAGTCCATCTCTTTTGGGCTCTGTACAATGATAAAAAACAAAAATGAGTCACATTCATGCATTGCCATCACCTACGAGTTACTAAAGGTGAGTCACACAAAACTTAGATAGAGAAAACAACTAATAAGCACTGCTTGATATGATAAAAAGATAATTGATTATATATGCACAAAATATATGATAAATCTTTTTTTTTTTTTTTTTTTTTTGGGGGGGGGGGGGGGGGGGTGTGCAAGTATAATGCAAGGTAAATCATATAAACACAAAGCAAATATAAATCATCTTAAATATGTTGATCATGTAATTTTGAGAATTCAAGTAAAATATTTAAATGCATAACATTATTTAGTACGGAAATAAACCTCAAACATAGCTAATTATCCAAAGAGAATAAAATTACACCCATTGTCCAAACTTTCACTTTGCAGAACAAATAGAGTAGATAATTTACTTGATCAAAACATGCCATATGCAGCTTTCATAAGAGCCAAAACAAATTTAAGCTCACTCCCCTAAACTGCACTAACTACTAAGCACTATAAGTTTATTTCCAAAAGGATGGAAAACTTTGGATTCCAAGGGTGTACACAATTTTGAATGCATACAGTATTTTTTAATTACCAGTCTTTTGTAAGTGAGCAAAAGATTTGTGCAATACATCCAGTCAGTGAGAGCTTTGTGTTTGTGAGTACAGTTAATGGGTATTTGAGGGTACCACTTATATGTACCGGATATTTCGCATTAATAAATAATTCTTTTATTCGACAAAGAACAAAATATAAAAATACATACCAGATATATATAGATATATATTATGCTCATTTTGGTAGCCAAGAAAGCTGGAAAACTCAAAATTAGTAAATAATTCCAACTCTTTTCTGGACCAATTCACGCAGGAGAAAGTTAAATAAAATCAACTCTAACTAAACTTAAAACCAGAGTTTTTGCATTAAATTCAGTCAAAGAAGTTCTAGATTTTCTAAATTTTATAGCGAAAGAATCAAAATCCCAATTACCTACAAAAATCTCAGCAACTAAACAGATCAAATCAATATAACCAAAAGATCGAAATTCTCAATCTACAATAAAACTAACATTAAGTTCCAAGATATACACACAAAAAGATTCTTATATGCCTTCACTAACCCCAAACCACACACACAACAAACAGATGCAGAAATGCAACCAAGATCTCATCTTTCTTCCAACAAATTTGAAGAAAAACGAATTCAGAGAGCGAAAATCAAGATCTCCTCTTTCTTTAACCAAAGATAAAATTCTAGAGAGAGAGGTGTGAAAAAGTAACCTTCTTTCTCTGATCTTGCTGCATCTTTCAAAGACCTCTCTGAATTCAACGCCACAAGAAACAAACTCTCGTCTTCCTCTTCCGATCAGATCAGAAAACCCTAGAAAAATTCAGTGCAAAAAAACTTGAAAGAGTTACCGAATCAGCCGCATTTGCCCCACCGACAGGTCCGAATAACCAAATCACCGCAATCTCTCCTTATTCTCTCCCAATTCTCTCTCTCAAACATACAACACACCTTTCGCCACCAACCACAACCACCTTACTCATCCAATTCTCATACCACAAAATTCAAACTCTTCCTCCCAACAACCACACATGCATCGTCAAGAAAACTATTCAAGTTCCCGAGAAGGAATTCGAAGAGTGAGAGAGAGAGAAGATTGGAACCCTAGGGTTTGGAAGATCTGATGGCGGAGGAGAGAGATCCAGAGATCAGAGAAGAGAGAGAGAGAGAGAGAGAGAAGGACGTTAGAGAGAGAGGTTCTTTATAGGAATTAGGGGAAAATGTTGTTGGGGTTTTCGGTTTTGATTTCTTTATACAGAGAGAGAGTCTACGGTATGTTACCGTGTGCGTACAGTAATGCAGTCTACGGAGAGCGGTGGTCGTATATTGTAATTTTGACGAATGCTTTGTCTTATTTCACTACTATTGCCGACTTCTAAATACTTTAAAGTAAATATTTATATTATTTATCAAACTATTATAGGTTTTCTAGTTTTATAATGTATGCAATGAGTGTGGAAAAAGATTTTGTGAATACTATATATTTATAATGGTCGACATTTTAAATACATACTTTATCCGTTCAAAATATTTGTTTTTTAAAAAAAATAATTTTTTAAAATAATATAATTATTACATTTTAAAAGTATTTAGTGTATTTGGTTTCAATTTTTTGTTTTTCGTATTTTTTTGTTTATAATTAATATTTTTAAAATTTTAAACAATTTTTTTTTTATTTTTTTAAATTCACCTTATTTAGATGTATCTAAATAGTAAAATATTTATAAAAAAATATTTTAAAAAATTAATAAATACACAAAAATATGAAAAATGTACTGAATTTTTATATATATATATATTTTTATATTTTTGGTATTTAGTGAATTTTTTAAAGATTTTTTTCGCAAATATTATACTTTTTAAGTGTATTTATGTTAGCTGTGTCTAAAAATTTAAAAAAAATTGCTTAAAATATTAAAAAAATTCATTGAAAACAAAAAAAAAAATGAAAAATAAAAAAGTAAAATTTTTTGAAAAGTGTTTTCTAGAAACCAAAACCAAACAAGCTAATTATCTTTTAACTTTTTTTAGGATATCAATTGTCATAATTAATGAATTTAAAAAAAGGACAAAATTAGAAATTCATGTTATTTTAGTCATTATTTTTTGAAGAGAGGCTAATATTTTGGGACAATAAAAAATAAAAAATAAAATAAATAACTAATATTTTAAAATGGAATGAGTATTATATTTTTGCTAAAAAAAAAAAAGATTGATAGTTTCTTTTAATCTATACTGTGATATTAAGTATTAGGGGTGTTCAAATTATCCGATGAACCGAAGAAATCGAATTAAACTGACCTTTTTGAGTTAGATTGGTTTAGTTTTTGAGAGCATTGATTTGGTTCTGGATTTTCAAATCATTAAATTGATAGGATTAGGTTGGTTACCTAATTACTCTATTAAATGGATTTAATTACACATAAACAAAGGAAGTATTAAAAACTTGAGTCACATTTCGCAATTGATTTAATTTGTATTGATTGTATTAATGAATTTAATTTTTATTGGTTATATTTATGCTTTAGTTTGATTTAATTTGTATTGACTTGAATTAAATAATTTTTTTCTCTTTGTTTGTGTTGTGTTTAAATGTAAAAAATTTGTTTATTTTAATTATTTTTTATTGATTAATTTACTTATTTTTAATATAATGGAACCGTGTTCCATCTTGAACTAATCCGAGCTACATTGGGTTGATTCTAGTGCATGATTGGTTTGATTCTAGGTCTAAAAACTTAAAACCGATCATGATTGGGTTAGTTCTAAATTTTGTGTCCAACTGAACCAAACCGACCCATAAACACCCCTATTGAGTATACTACTATATTGAGGGGTGTTTTGGAAAGTTGATTAAAAACTAACTTTTTGACTTTTTTGTCTTTTAGTGTATAAAAAATATGAGAAGTGATGTGACCAAAAATAAGTTAAAAGTAAAAAGTTAATTTTAACTATTTTCCCAAATGAGCCCTAAGTAGAGATTGGACTTGGTGTCCAAGTCTTTGCTTGTTTATTCTTATGCCACGTATATCTCATTTCTCTATGAAAAATAAAAAAATTATACAACAAGTGTATGAGAAGTCCAAGCCTTTACTTCCTTCTCCTTATGTCAAGCATCTCTCATTTCTCTATAATAATAATAATAAAATTATATAAAGAAGAGCACGAGAAGTCCAAGTCTTTACGTATTTCTCCTTATATATGTGATGTATCTTATTTCTTTATGAAAAATAAAAAAAATTATATAAAGAAATGCACGAGATTTGAAACCTTAACCTTTAGCTTAAAAGAGAGAGTTTTTTCTATTTGAGCAACACACATATAATGACATTAATTTATTTAACAATTATTTTTATTTTTATTTTTATTTACTTGAAATGTATACATATCGTAGGTGCTAACTCTTAGGGCGTGTTTGATTCACCGGATTAGGGGGGGACAATCCACTATTTGGATTGTAATCCATTGAAGCCTCCTTATTCGCCGTTTGCTTTTTTTTTAGTCCGCCGGACTCCATGTTCTGCCGGACTCCTTATCCCCCATATGAGGGATTCCACTGTCTGCGCGCGCAGGGGGGGTGTGGGATAATATTGGTAGGATTATTTACTGTCAAGATTCGAGGAGTGAGATGACCATTTTGCCCTCATAATATATATTTTGCTTCCTCTGTAATTGTGGCACAGATTGATAGTGTGTTGTGTTGGACATTTATGGAGTTCTGGTGTCAATATAATTTTTGTTCATTAATGGAGTGCTGTTGTGTTGGATATAAGACCATGTAGTGCTGGTGTGCTGTGTTGGACAAATAATTTTTGTGTTGGATAAAAATTAAAAGGGACATGGTCTTATTTATATTGAAAAAATGTGACCATTAAAAAATATAAATATTGAAAAAATATATGTTTCAAACATTGAAAAAAAAATGGTGCTAAAAAAAAAACATTGAAAAAATTAAATAATTAATTGTGATCCACTAATCAATTATAAATAAAGATTACATTTAAAGACAGATTTAATATTGTTATTTTATTGATGTTTTATTTTAAAATTTTATTTAATTTCATTATTTAAATGTTAATAGATGTTTTATTTAATTTCATTGTTTAATTATTATTATTTTTAAAAACAAATTTATTTAAAATTTTAATTAAAAAATAACATATATTTTTATTGATATTTTATTTATTTAATTAAAAAAATAAATTTATTTAATTGTGTAAAAAATAAAATAAAATAAATTTTTATTTAATCTAGCTAAAAATAATTAAAATATTAAAGATATGTTTAATATTGCTATTACTTAGTAAATAATTGAAAAAGGGTAAAATAGTCTTTTGTTCATTTATCCTATCCAGTCCGTCCAACCAAACGTTGGATTCACTAAAAATAGTCATTTTCAGACTTTTAATCCCATGAAAAAACAGGATACATATCCAATCTAACAAAATAGTCCGAGGGATTTATAGTCCAGGACTTAAGTTCGATAGATTCTAATCCCCCCTTATTCAATCCGTTCAATCAAACATACTCTTAGTTTATTTATAATGACATGACATATGCATATTAGTTTTAATTTATTATAAATTTAATCATGTAAGATTTTTTTGTTTTTTTTTGATTCATAAGAAAGAGTTAACCGAGATAAAGTTTAACAAAACAAACCGGGGAATTTAATCCCTTTTAGAGCCGACATTCATCATATCAGCTATTAACAAAGAAGATATGGAGCTAGGTGGATCTTCTTGGAAGATGATGTTTGGTTTGTGTTTGGGAGATGTGTTTTAGAGATAAAAAGTATGAAAACATGTTTAGTTTGGTTTTTTGAAAAATTTGTTTTGAAAAATTATTTTGAGAGAGAGTTTTAGAAAAAGTTATTGATTTGATGTGTGTGTGAGAGAGATTTGTTTGGAAAACTTGTTTGATTTGTGTGTTTTGGGAAATTTTTTTGAAAAAATTTGTTTGATAGAGAAAATTTTTGAAATTTGTTTGTAGAGAAAATTTCTGAAATTTTTTTCAGAAACACAAACCAAACCTACCCGAGGTGTTACTGTTGGTCAACTCCTATATTGGTCATGTTAGAAAATAGTTTTATATAGGTATATTTTTTAACTCAATTTGGGTGGATCCCAAAACGTCTTTTGGGATAGGTCCGAAGAGGTGAAGTGGTGAAGACGGAACGTCAAAATCATTTATGAGTGAATGGGAAGTTGACATCGTTTTCGAGTTTAACATTAATTTTTATTTGATAAAATTCTTTTGAATTTTTTCAATAAAAATAAAATATTGTAGGAATTTAATTTAATTCTAAATTCAAAATTTTGAATTTCTAAATGATTTCCTAAAATTTGTACCTCTTACTTTATTTATTAAACTATTCAATTTATTTAATATATATATATTCATTAATTTAATATATATATATATATATTTATATATATCCAAATAGTTTAATTATTGAAGTTTCAAACAGGTTGTCACAGACCCACCAACGGTTCACTTTTTCACTGTTTGAATATTGGTGTTTTGACCAACGGTTAATTCATGAATTCAAAATAGTGAATAGTTGTGCACCTGTTTGACTTGGGTTTTGCATCTGTTCGGATGTTTTGTTGCCTATAAATAGAATTGTTGTTTTTCAGTAATCTAGAGTTTCGAAGAGTCATCCGAAAATCAGTCTAGACTTTGTCTATTTTCTGTCCATTTTATTCTGGTACATTTTATTCTTCATATATAATTTTAGGAATAAATTTCAGAGAGATAGAACATATGTTTGGTTCGCCGAACAAATTTATTTGAAGTGCTTCTATAAATTTGTGAAGATCATTGTATCCTGGGAGATAGACGCCATTCAACCGTAAGCACCGTAGCGGGGCGAATTTGTCTTAAGGACAGAGTGTCACACACTCGACTTGGTCTTGTATTATTTTTTCCGGTTCGATAAATAAATCTGGTATGTTATTTATTTATTTTGTTTGTATTATTTCAGTTTATTTTATTTACACAGAAGATTGTTCCAACAGGTCATAGCATCTGCACTTTGATTAGCTTCCTTGGGTATGGCTTCAATTGAACACTGGCATTTCTTAAAAGGAAGTTGGCATCTTTAACAAATGCTTTATATGGTGAATTTGCTTCATCTCTATCTTGAATGAACTCCATAGTCTTTTGGGAGTCTGTCTCAATTTGAATGTTAGCCATTCTTTTTTGCACGATAATAGTCAAGCCTCTATAGATGTCCCAAAGCTCAGCCTCTAAACTTGTGCAGTTGCCTAGGTAAGATTCAATTCTATTACTATCCCATTGTGAGTGAATTGTGAATTTCTAATATTAGTCTTTTGCTAATTACACTAACTTTTTAATTTAATTAAATTTTTTTTGACAATATTCATATTATCCTTCGTGGCATCTAAACATTGATAAATTTAATCATTAAGTGACCAAATTATTTTTAAATTAAAAAAAAATGATAAAATAACTGCTTTGGTTAAAGCAATAACAACGCTTCTTTGACTACAAGTCCTTTGTGTGCATAGAGACTACATAGAGATAGAAAAGAGCTACTTCCTACTATTACCATATCAAGGAAAGAAATTAGCGTCGACTATCCCTCAAAATTTCACAAACTCACTTATTATAATTATATTAGTTTAAAATATTTTCAAATTATACAGATTTATTCTTAATATTTTTTTAAAAGTATATTAATAATGTTATAGGCTTTAATATACAAATTTGTTTGTTATATACATATATATATTCTTTTAATAATAAAATTTCATGTCAATTCTTGTATGTATCGCTACTTATCACTATTATAGTCAGCTAAAAAGAAACGTTAGAGTTACGTGCACTTATCACTATTGTAGTCAGCTAAAAAGAAACATTAGAGTTACATGTATAAAATTTATACGTAGAATATACTTACATGAAAAATATGTGGTTAGATTAAATTGTAAAACTCACATATTGAATGAATTTAGATTATACATTAAATATTTTGAACAACATTGCTAAAAAAGAAATAATAGGCTAAAAAAGGCTCCCACGTGACATGAGTACCTCCATGCTAAAGAGATGCATTCGTGGCACCAGATATGAAACCATTTCTTAAAGTTTAAAACTAGCTTTTTCCCTGTACGTTGCTTGAGGTATGGCCTTACGAATGATGTATAATTATGTGTTTCACCACTCAAAAACCTGAAAACAAAAAACAAGGAAAAAGAGAGAATTTTGTAACTTAAGATCATATTTAATCAAAAGTTAGATGTTTTTCAAGTTCAAATTTGAATTTGATTGTTATTTTTGGGATTTCTCTTCCAGTCCACCGTGTGGATTGGAACGTATTGTTGGGCTCGTGAGATTCACCACGGGTCCCGTTTAGATAAGTTGAACCATTCAATGTGTAGAGTTCGTCAATTACTTTATGTCTACAAAAAATCATATTGATCAAATATCGGTAACCCATTGATCGGAACACATTTTTATCAATGGTAAATATGATTTTAAAAATAAATTGTTAACCAAAATGTGTTCCGATCAAGAGTCTGCCGATATTCAATCAACGTAATTTTTTGCAAACATGAAATACTCGATGAGTATTACACATTAACGATTCCAATCATCGAAACGGGACCCGTAGTCAACAGTATGCTCCAGTCTACACAATGGATTGGAGAGAAGCCTCTTCCTATTTTGATAATCTGAATTGCTCATTTTTTAGGACTCTCCTTGTATATCATTAATGAAAAAATTAGATTGATTTAATAATGGTAACATTTTCATTTTATCGTGTTTGTCTAAAAAAAATAAATGATTTAAATCGTTTATTTTTCATGATTTTCTGTGTATATCATCTATGAAAACAACTAAATTGATCCGATAATCTATTTTATTTTGATTTTTGGTTAGAATAATATTACACATCATAAAATAAATATTATGAAAAGTTTTATAAAACTAATTTAAAAGTAATTGCATAACATGCAATAAACATTACAAACTACTCCAAAAATAAAGAATCTTCATAATATATATATTTTTTAATGGTACTTAGCATTATTTTTTGGCTTATGCATTTCATTATCTTTTACCACGTGTCTTCATTATAATAATATCACTAGCCAAAAATATCAAGCAAACTTGCGGAAATATTTCGAAGTACAAAAGGAAGGGGAAAGGAAACGCAAGCGATATGCATTCATGCTACTGAATGCTGAATCATGTGCTTCCACTAGCTCCATAAAAAACAGGACAAACCACTAGAGGATTTTTTTTTTTTTTTTAAGGAAAAAGTAAGATGATGGGACATGTATATCACTTGCTCTCGAGACAAAAAAAATAAAAAAATAAAAAAAAAATGCAACGAGTCTATTATAGTAGTGTAATTTTTTCTTTTACATGCATATGGGCTTCATTTTTCTAACTGTTGAACAGAGGTAAACATGGTTTAGATTGGTTTGATTATTGTTGGGGTGTATTCTATATTTTGTCAATGTGAATGGAAGCACAACAACGTACACAGAGAAAAAATAATTAGATATAGATTTATGTGATTCAGTTTAAATTACCTACATCCACAGAAGATAAAGTTTCTACTATAAATAAAATAGAAAATACATGTGAGATGACTAAAATACTCAAAACCTACACTACTACCCGAACCCCATACTCAAGGGTAGTTGAACCCTCACTCATCTGGTACCCACGGTATTTTTTGTCTCACCCCTTACATCTCTATTTTTTACAAAACCTCAATCTTTCAGTCTCCCTCAGAGAAACCATGTGGTCCACATGACTATTTATAATAGTCTACCCATAATAGTCCTCGTTTCTTACAATTAGATGAACCAAATTCTACACATATTAGGTTTTTTAGTAGATTCTGGACTCTACTATCCTAACCCAAATACATGTATAAACCAACTAAATAATTGTATGGTCCCACTTTTATCACATAGGTGGACTAATCTTAACAATTACCCCTTTACTCATGTGGGGTAACTGTTATATGCATCATTCAACCTAGATGCCTTGGTTTGAGTAACACTCCACCTTCACCTAAAAAATGTTGCACCTCTAGAAATAAGTGCTCACGTTATTTGCACCTCACACAATAGTGCTTAAACGTGTTCTTTGTAGCTTTCTTTGTCTTCATAATTAAGCCCATGAGAATCGCCGCACCTCCCCAAGATGCCTTTACTGCCACGAACCAAACCTTCATAAAATAAAGACTCGTATCCTCCCTCGGTGTATACTATCTTGTCACAAAACCGTCTCAACTTTTATGCCCGAAACTTCCTTCTGTGAACCATTTAACAACACCTTGTCTTCCTCTTGGTGGCCATGAAATATTACTGCAACTGTTGCTCACCACTGTTCACCGTAACTCATACTACCCTTCTGATGCTTGACAGTAGCTTGCCTCTTGTCACAACATACTCTACGAGCCTGTATAAGTTGCCAATCATGATGCCCAATCAGAAAACACCCTCTGATTGTCCCTGCAATGAATGAACTTCCTAATTGATTGAATCAAATTACTTCTACATTACCCTTGATCACCCACGGTCAAACCCAATCACCTAGATCATCGCTGAATATGTCTAATCTCTTTAAATCTGTTCAGAATATGAAAATTTTGATTGTACCGATGAATCATCAACCCTTGAAAACTTTGAGATCTACTTTGCTATGAATTTTTTTTTTCTTTTCTATATTACCAGAATTTCTTTCTCTTCTGTGCAAGTCCTTTGTTTATAGTAACCACACCCTCTGCCAACTACACCTAGGATCAGTAATCTTTAGCTCTGATACCACTTGTTGGGATTTATACAACATCCCACCAACGCAAACAGAAGCACATCCACGCACATACTAAAGAGAAAAATAATCACACACAGATTTACATGGTTCGGCCCAAATTGCCTACATATACGAGAGAGAGAGAGAGAGAGAGAGAGAGAGAGAGCGAGCGAGCTTCCACTATGAATAAAATAGAGAATATATGTGAGATGGCCAAAACCCTCAAAACTTACATTACTACCTAAACCTCATGCTCAAAGATAGTTGAGCCCTCGCTTACCCAGTGCCTATAGTATTTTTTCTTTCACCTTTTACATCTCTAGTTTTTCCTTCACCTCAATCTCTCTTAGAGAAACCCTATAGTCCACATAACTATTTATAATAGTCTATCATTTTAGATTTTGCGTGTTCAACCCAAATATGATCCATTTAATATTCGCGTTTTCGGGTTGTGTCATATTCGGGTTCGAGTAAAAAAAATGATTAATCCTAACTCTCTAATTACGTTTACAATTCAAGTCGTGTTAACGGGTTATGTGCCAAATTCCCATCCTTAGCGTCAACACCACCCGCAATTTTCACTTTATAATAATATAGATAGATAGATAAATAGACTTTATAATAGTATAGATAGATAAATGGATAGATACATATATGTAACGCCCCTAAAAATATAACAATAAAACCATCTCACAATATTTACCAATTAACGATACATTTCAAAATATGATATCTTTACATTTATATGAATTAATGGTTACAAAAGATGACACATGCAACTATACATTCATAAACCCTAATCTTGAATCTATAGCATGTGCCATAAACAAAACATATGAAATAAAAGTAAAAATAGATAAATTAATGTCCTGATGGCTACAACTTTCTAAGATGGTACTTGATTACAATAAAAGTGAGTTTAAACTTAATACATATAAAGCCCTAAGCTTGTACAAAATTAGATACAACAATAACAAAAATAAAGCCCTTGGCTCATAGTTCTTCCAAGCTACGGCCTTTGAGGATGCATATCATCAGCACCAAAAAATGGTTTTTCACATAGGGTGAGCCAAAACCCAATAAAGATACTCTAACACAGTGTATGAATTTTAACAGAGTTATAAGGTGAATGCATGTGCAATGCTTATGCCAAAACATTTTATATATCTTTCCAAAAATCATGTAATGTCAGGTTTATATCATAATTCATGAAATGATTTCCTTTACAATAGAAAACAATGTAATAAATACAACATTGGGAATCTCTATAATGTGTTTGCAAGTAGGCTACAAGCATTACCAATTACCATTTTTACCGGTATTAACCGGAAGGCTCGGAACCTATCCGCACAGGTTTTTGGACTTTCACCAAGGACACACAGGCCAACATAATACCATAACTACGCTCCTACCTAGATTTACCAAGATATTCATCTATTTTTCTCAAAATAATAAACATTTTCAATGTGTTAAGTATGTTACAATGCTCAATGCAAATAGATGAGAAATTAGTTTCAATTCACCTAATTCTTATGCAATCTCTACAACAATCATAGCTATCTTCAATCGATAGCCCGAAACAGATATCTCTAAACAGATAGATAATTTCTAATAAATATATACTCTCCAAAATCTCAAGATAGGAGTGATAATGCATATCCAAATCCACTATCACTATCATCATTCCAATTCCATAAAACCCATATCATTTCCATTTTCTCTTTACAAAATCAAATATTCATATTTTATGACAAAATTTCCTTTTCTTTATAAATCAATTCTAAAGATAAAAATACATCATTTTACAGCAACTCAACTACATTTATAATTTCATAACCTTTTTTAAGAACCCATTTGAAAATCCCTCTTTTGATTTTAAACAAAAACCCTAAATTTGTTAAAAAATCTGCAAATATCAAGATTTCTTTAAAAAGACAAATAACCAAGTTAAAAATCATACTAAAGTGCGGAGAAATCCTTACCTCAAGGACAAGAACCAAGAAAAATAAGGGTTGAAACTCGACGAAGCCGAAAACGAATTTTGTCCTATCAAATGGAAGCTCTTGGTGTGCTCTACTCTTTTTCCAAAGGACAATGGTGTAGAAATCAATGGATGATAGTGTATTTGAGGGTTGAAGATGAGTTTTAGAGAGAGATTATCTAGATTAGGGTTTTGAAATGTTTAGAGAGAGAGATGAGAAAATGACTCAAAAAGTGACTTTTCAGAATTGATATACGAGCAGACTGCTCGAGCAATCAAAATACCACTCGAGCGACCAGATACAAAAAGAGAGACCGCTCGAGCAAAGAAAGTATTGCTTGAGCAAAAAACACAACCCTCCTAGTATTTTTGCAGATCTTCAAAAGTACTGAGAACTCCAAAAGACTGCTTGAACAGAAGAAGGACTGCTTGAGCGCTAAAAAGGTGAAGACTACCATACTCCCAGTACTTTTGTAGGCTTGCAAAAGTACTGTAAGTTCTCAAAGTTCGCTTGAGCGCAAGAAAGTTCGCTCGAACGAACAAACCAAAATTTAAGCAGCAACAGTTTTGAAAAACCAACTCCCAGCCTATTTTAAACGTAACCAAAACACTTTAATAACCAAACTCAATAAGGAATGAGATGAAAGAAGACACGAACAACCATCAAGACAAGAAATCCCTAATCCAAAACAATGAATGGGTCGGATTGAAACCAGAATTGTTATTATATGTATATATATATTATATTAAACCTATGGTCATGACCTCCTCTTTGCATAATTTTTACAAAAACTCTAAATATAGTGATATTTTGGGAAAATTCAAAATATGAGACACATTTTTGTCAACACCACCAAAAGCTTTTACTTTATAAAAGATTAGATAGATAGATGCATCGTTAACTTTTTCAAAAATGTCATGGTCCCAAGAAAAAATAAAATCATATAAAAATAATAAAATTTTGATATTTTTTAAACTAATTAATTTTTGAATAAATTTCAAAAATAAATTTCAAAACTGAACCAAAGAGAGATACTATTTCATGGATAAATACATGTAGTGTGTCTCAACTTGAAAAATTATTAGAGTGTCCAGGATAGAGATACGCACCAACACCATGTGTTCGTGCCTCTCATCGATCACTAAATGACAAGCTCACTATTGTCTTTTTAAATAAAGATCGAGAGTTCTAATTTTGAAACTCTAAACATAAAAAGAAAAACAAAAATATAGGTATACACATCATATCACATGTGAGCCTTACTTCTTATCATATCATTATTAGAGCTCTCTTTAAAGTTCTAAAATTAGAATTTTCTATTATTATTATATTTTTTTATACCCAACACAAAGTCATGACCCACCCCCTCTCCACCAATACAATACTCATGGGACATAATCACCAAGCTATGCTTCAATACTACCAAATAACTTCTCGTCCCAAATAAAGTTTTATTAACTTAAACAATAAAATTCATCATTTATATCTCTTTTTTAAAAGACAACAAAACCAGTGTCCTACCATAAATATTCTAAAACCACCCAAATAACTTCTCCTCTAGGCTCTGCATGCATAATGGATTGTAACTGTAGCGGTATAGTGGCAGCAACAATCTGATTGGGTTTTCAGAATCAATTTTTTAAAAACTAATTCAATGAAAAAATAGAAATACTTGTTACTGCTTTTTTAATTTTAGTTTTTGAGGTGAAAATAATTTTAACAAATTCAAAAACACATTTTTGAGATTTATTTTTTACCAAATTAATTTTTAAATTTTAATTTAAAAAGAGAAGAAATTTTAAAAACTCAACAAAACAGTTACCAAAATTAATTTGTCAAAATTCGTACATGTTAATAAGAGATCAGGGTTCAAGTCAATCAAGACTCCCCCTTGTGAATAGAGGATCCAAACATAACGGTATTAGCCAATTGATAATTTTTTTTTTTAACATTATGATTAAGGGAAGTCTGGCAAGAGTCTTCCCCTTAATTACGGCTTATGATATTAAAAAAAGAAAAAATAAAATGTTTGAGATCCTTAAAAAACGCTTATAATTGTATCTATAATAATGTGATATGATATTTGTGAACTTTTAATTTGTTACACAATCAATGATGTAGGATCTAACTCCTTTAATACATCATTGTAGATGGATTTGTGAATCTCTAGCATTATTAAAAATATATATATATATATAGTTTCCAAAAACAATGAAGATAGTTACACCAAAATTAATTTTGTTGTATGTATATATCTCTTCATACAATCCATGGAAACAAGTAGATAAAATCAATTACTAATAAATGTTACATCATTAAATATTCGTTTGGGAAGATGGATTTGGAGCTTTTTTTTGGGCTAAAATAGTCACAAAAAATAAAATAGATTTTTAATCTAATCAGACAAAATATCACATCAAACTCATAATCATTACATTCTTTATCTCACAAAAAAGTCAAAAAAATCAAAAACTCTTCTCAAACGGAACTTTTTAGTCCCAAATTAAAATAATCAAAAAAATCAATCTACTTTCCAAACGAAGACCAAGTGAACTAGACATTTAACTGTAGCATATTCGAGTTTCGAACCTCCCAATTAGTTGTTATTAAAACAAGGGGAACTTGGAATTAACCATCAAGTAGACGTGTCACCTTTTATTATGAGTAATGGAATTCACATTTTTTTATAAAGTTTATGCCTTAAGGTTTGTTTGGAGAGTTAATTAAGAAGTTAATTTATTAGTCAAAAACACACCTTTTTAAAGAAAAAAAAAATAATGTTAAAAATATTAGTTTGTTTGGCATATTTTTAATTTTTTGACTTTTCTAAAAACTTTTAAAATGATTAAAATGAGCTTTTAATAAAATGATTTATTTAGTCCATAAATTGACTTCATAACTACAACCAAAAGAACTTAACAACCACTTCATTTGTGAGAAGTTAAAAGAAGCAAAAAAAAAAAAAAAAAAATAGAGTAGGAGAGATTTAATGTAGAGGGTAAAAATGGTAGTGCTACATGTACCAATTAGTGTACACATTAGTATACCAACTAGTGTTATGATATTGTTATTGACCACATTTATTATATAAGTTACAAATATCTAAAACCATATAAATGATGCTATATCATCTGTTAGTACACTAGTGTGTACATTAATTGATACGTATAGCATTATTTAGGTAAAAATCATTGCACTTTGTGATAATTAATTTCACTAGTATTTGTATTTGATAAGCCAACTATTCTGACTAATAGGTGGGAAAGTAACGAAAATTTAGTATAACCCAATGATAGCCTTTTGATGAGATGATTAAAAGTTCTAATTATTGGCTCATTGATAATGTGTGGATTGTTTTGTTCCAATCATTTAAAGAAATTGGAATGGCAATTAGGAATTAAAGTTAGAGACTATGACATCTTACCCAATTTTCATTTTTTTATGTGGTTGATGATTTCAAGATTTTTAGCAGGTGTTGGGGACCTTCATGATAGGTGTTGGGTACCTTCATGCAAGACTTGACTCAAAAGCCCACCAAAGCCTCAAATGCTTAGGCCAAAATATTCACACCAACATCCGCATCTTGACAAATTGTTTGATTCTTTCTTTCTTCCTTTTTTTTTACTTTTCTTCTCTTTTTTATTTTATTTTATTTATAAAGATTATATTTGGATCATAAATTTAAGTATGAATTTAAAAAGAAAAAAAAAATGGTAAAATATAATTATATTCAAACGCATCTAGAAAAAAATTAATCTTTATTTCTAAAAATGATTGATCATTTAGGAGAGTATGGGTTCGTTTGAGATGTGGGTTGATTTTTTAATTTTTTGACTATTTAGCCTAATGCTAAAAAGTTTTGTTTGGTATAGATTTTTTGGCTTTTTTGAATTTTGTGAGAAAAAAAAATGAATGATTATGGTTTGGATGTGATATTTTGTCTTATTAAACTAAAAAATTTATTTTGTCATTTTGTGACTATTTTAACTAAAAAATCTCATTTTAACTTATGTCAAACGAATACTATATGAGTGGCGGGAAGCTAGCCCAATTGGTTGATAAACATGTAATTCAACGACATTTAGTTGACAATATTATTATTTTGATTATTGAGATTTTATTATATGCTTGTGACCATGTTGTTGAATTTTTTTCCCTTATGCATGTTGCTTCCTTTTTCTTTCCTCTATTCTTCTTCTTCTAGTGACTGTGAAACCCCTACTTAATTTTGTCAATCTGATTTTGAAAATATAAAATATGTCGTTATTTGGTTTCAAAACTTGACAATGTCCAAAATTAATAACAGAATCAAGTGCAAAAATATTTAAAATACCCTCAAATGTTAGGATGACATGTCCAAAATACTCATATTTCACCACTAATTTTCAATGATATCATTTTTTTTTTGGTCAGTAAAAGAATAATTATAAATATTAAAAAAATTAAATCAAATAAACTATTAACCCACTAATAACTAGAAAATCAACAAACACCTAACCCAAGTCCAACACCTATACACAACAATGAGGGAGAAATAAACACTACACAACAAAAAATGGTACATAATTATTAGGGTCTGTTTGTTTTGGGTTATAGGAGATGCGATTGAATTAGGATGGACGTGGGGTCCACTAATATTGTCTTTGTTTGCAAAATGAGAAAATGAATTCACAAACCTTGGGACTATGATAGGGCTCAGGATATGATTAGTGGTCCTCCATGAGAGATGGTATTAAAAAAACAATCCTTTGGGATTAGAGGGAGATTTACTATTTTGCCCTCTATTATCTTACCTAATTTACTTACTCTATTTGATTAGTATGGTCTTTTCTCTATCATTTTTTTTTTATTATTATACCATTTTTTACTCCACCATTTTTTATATAAAAATAATTTAGTATAATAATATTTATACCAAAAAAAGTTTATATTAAAAAAATAAACTAGTAATATTTATTTTATTTTATTTATTTATAGAGACTATATTTGGATCATGAATTTGAGTATGAATTTGAAAAGAAAAAATGAAAAAATTGGTAAAATATAATTATATTCAAACACATTCAGAAATAATTAATCTTTATTTCCAAAAATGATTGATCATTTAGGAGAGTATGTGTTCGTTTGGAATGTGAGTTGATTTTTTAGTTTTTTTAACTATTTTAATATGGGGCTAAAAAATCTCGTTTATGATAGATTTTTTGAATTTTGTGAGAAAAAAATGAATGATTATGATTTGAATGTAATATTTTATCTTATTAAACTAAAAAAATTATTTTATCTTTTATTTTATCTTATTAAACTATTTTATTTTATTTTAATAAAAAATTCTCATTTGAGCTTATGCAAAACGAAGGCTATATGAGTGGCCTAGGAAGCTAGCCCAATTGATTGATAAACATGTAATTCAATGACATTCAGTTGACAATATATTATTTTAATTATTGAGATTTTATTATATGCTTGTGGGTTGATAAACATGTAATTCAATGGCATTCAGTTGACAATATATTATTTTAATTATTGATATTTTATTATATGCTTGTGGCTATGTTGTTGAATTTTTTTCCCTTATGCATGTTGCTTGCTTTTTCTTTCCTCTATTCTTCTTCTAGTGATTGTGAAACCCCTACTTAATTTTGTCAATTTGATTTTCAAAATATAAAATATGTCGTTATTTGGTTTCAAAACTTGACAATGTCCAAAATTAATAATAGAATCAAGTGCGAAAATATTTAAAATACCTTCAAATGTTAGGATGAAATGTCCAAAATACTCATATTTTAGCTCTAATTTTCAATGATATCAATTTATTTTTTTTGTCAGTAAAAGAGTAATTATAAATATTAAAAAAATTAAATGAAATAGATTACTAACCCAACAATAACTAGAAAATTAACAAACACCTAACCCAAGTCCAACACCTATACACAACAATGATGGTGAAATAAACACCACACAGAAAAAAGTGGTACATAACTATTAGCGTCTATTTGTTTTGGGTTATAGAGGATGCGATTGGATTGGGATGGACATGAGATCCACTAATATTGTTTTTGTTTGTAAAATGAGAAAAGATATTCACAAACGATGGGACTATGATAGGCCTCCTGGATATGATTATTAGTCTTCCATGGGATATGGTATTAGAAAACAATCATTTGGGATTGGGGGGATTTACTATTTTGCCCTCTATTATACTACCTATACGAGAAAGAAATAAACCTTCTCGTATAATCCTGTTGATCAAGTCTGTGTTCCTTTGCACGACGTCGTTCTACTACCTGAAAATACAAACGTGAGCTAACTGGCGGGTGTGTGCCGGAAACCTCTCCGATGCCTAAGTCAGTAAACCAG
Source organism: Camellia lanceoleosa (assembly GCA_025200525.1). Taxonomy (NCBI): domain Eukaryota; kingdom Viridiplantae; phylum Streptophyta; class Magnoliopsida; order Ericales; family Theaceae; genus Camellia; species Camellia lanceoleosa. The sequence continues at coordinate 52,724,161 of CM045762.1, read as the reverse complement.
ACAATTAGACAAAAGCTCTGTATATTCGAGAATCAAAGTTGCGTTACCTCCCCATAGGTGATGTTTGTGAGCTTTTATAGGTTTCGTGTGGCACAATCCTAGTAGGACTTTTACTCCTTCATGCAGAGTCCTCCTAGGATTCATACTCCTGAGGGATAATGCTTATCCTACAACACCCCCCTCACTGCTTAAACCAAGTGAAATGGTTTTACTATGGCTGGACTACCATATGACCGAAATAACATTGCCATGCTAGGCTAACTAAAGTGACCGATCTAATTATTAGTTCGGCACTCCCTTGCTTTTCTCCTACCTCGGCTTTTTATACCAAGACCGAGCTATCCATAGAAGAGTCTAAGCCGAACTAACCCAACACCAAGTCCTGAAGAGGACTCAGTATACCTTGGTTCCATACTCCATGACCGAACTAAATGCGGCGACCGAACTGTCCGTTTGTACTCTTCTGAACCGGGCCAGAACTAATGCCTTCTAGAACCGGACTAACTTCCAAGCCTCCCTCGGACCGGACTAATCTCTGGGCTCGAGACCGGACTAACTTCAAACCTCTTCAAGACCGGAGTTACTCATGGTCTTTTTACTCAGCCCTTCGCATTGAGGCCCATAACGGCCCAGCTCGGCCTAATTTGTATATAAATTACCCTCTCAATTGGTACTACGACTGTGTTGGAGATCCATCTTAGGTAGTGTACCTCTCTGATTGCTCCTGCCTCCAGCAGATTTCCTACTTCTTCCACCACTATCTCGGCGTGGTGGAGTGCCGATCTGCGTGTGCGCTGAATGATTGGTCTGGCGGATGGGTGGACATTGAGTTGGTGACAGATGAAGTTGGGATCTATGTCTGTCATGTCGTATGGTGTCCAGGCAAACACTTCGATATTAGAGGTCAAAAATTCCAAGACCTCTAATCTCTCAGTGCTGGATAACGACGAACCGAACAAAAAGAACTTTTTCGGGTTCTTTTCATCTATTCTTACCTCTACCAAGTCTTCCACCATTTTCTGATTAGTTGCTTTGCCGACATCTGCGAACAGTTCATTGCTCTCAGGTTCTTTCACCGAATGAACGTATCCTTTGGCAGTGCGGCTGCCGTTCATCGTGACAAAGCATTGCTTGGACATAATCTGATCTCCATAGACCTCTTCAATTACACTGGTGTCGTTGGGGAACCGCATTACTTGGTGGTAGGATCATGCCACCGATCGCATGGCATGCAGCCATATTCTGCCCAAGATGATGTTATAAGTGGAAGGGACTTTTAATACCTAGAACTCCACTTGTTTCGTCACGCTTCCTGCCTTGACTGGAAGGATTATTTTGTCGACGGGCCATTCTGGCATGGAGTTGAATCCAATCAGGGGAGATACGACAGGTGCCAAGTCTTTATCTTGTAACTTCAACTGTTTAAAGGTGTCGTAGTACACTATTTCACATGAACTGCCTTGGTCTATCAAAATCCGCTTGACGTCAAAATCTTTGACTCGGAGAGTGACAACCAAGGCATCATTGTGAGGGAAATATATCATCGCCAAGTCTTTATCCGAAAAAGACATGACATTCGTGGCCTCTGTCTTCTCCTTCTTGATGGCTGGTTGGGCACTTAGTACCTCTCTTAAATGCTCAGCCTTTTTGATTGATCCTCTGAGCTCGCATACACACTCAGGTTCGAAAACTCCATGTATCACATTGATGACGCCTTGAGGTGGGGCGTCGATTGGCATTCCGTTGGGGTTATTATGGTCCTGGGGGGTTAGTTGCGCCCCTCCTTCAATGTATTTATCCAGGTGACCTGCTACCACCAACTCCTCTAGGTGTTGTCTCAATGGCGTGCAATTTTTAGTGCGGTGCCCATTTTCTTTGTGGAAGGTGCACCGTGATCTTTCGTCATAGTCCTTTTGAGCTTCCCCAAGCTTGGCTGGCCATCTGACGAAAGGCTCATCCCGTATTTCACTTAGAATTCGGTAGATCGGTTTCTTGAAGACCGTGGTTATGGCAGTGCAGACTCTCAACCATCTTTTATCCTGGTCTTCTCCATTGTCTCGCTTGCCTCGTCCGTTTTTGCTTGGACGGTCTACCGCGTTGACCTTTGCTGAGGCCTTCTTCTCTGGTACTGTGGTCGTGCCAGATTTTGTTTTGGCACGTGTGCCATCCTCTTCCACCCTGATGTGCTGATGCACTCTCTCCGTCAAGGCTTCCATGGTGAGGGGTGGTGTCATGGTGATTAAGTCCCTAAGTCTGTTCCCGACTGGAAGGCCTCTCTTGTATTGTGCAATGGCGAGATTGGTGGGACAATCTCCAATCTAGTTGAAGGTCTCCCAGTAGCGACTGTTGTAGGATCTTAAGGTCTCCTTATCGCCCATGTCGATGGAGAGCAGCTGATCGATCTCCACCGGGGTTTTGGTGTTCGTTCGGAACCTTGTGACGAACCCTTCCGCCAATTGCGCCCAGGAGGCTATGCTGCCTTCTGGAAGTTTTTCGAACCAAGTCAAGCCTAGGTCGCCAAGGGTAGATGGGAAGAGGATGCACATTAAAGCCTTGTTGCGCCGGTATATTGCCATGACCTGGCGAAAGTGACTCAAGTGTGAGTAGGGGTCCGTCTTTCCATCATATGTAGTGAATTTGGGCTGAAGGAAGCCTGATGGTAGGGGCGCGTTTTCAATAACCGGAACGAAGGGTGAGGTCTGCAGCCTTGCTAGTGCCTTGTCCGTTAGTTCGTAGGCAGGGTGCGGTATTGGCATTCCAACCTCGACGCTTCCACGCGTCCGAGGAGCCAACTGCTGTAAGGCAAAAACTCTGTGTGGATCACGTGCCCTGGCATCCTTCTTGCATCGTGCCTTTTCCTCGAGCACGGTTCGTAAGTCGGACGATCTGGGCAACTCCGTCTGCCTGGACCTTGTTTGGTGCGTATGTGAGGGCCAGTAGGTGCTTCCTTCAGTGTACGATTTTTCAGATTTCGTCCTCTCAGACCTGGAGTGACGAGTTCTAGAAGACTTAGATTGAGTATCGCCTGTCCTGAGGCTTCTGCTCTTTGCTTGTGAGGGTGTGGTATTCCTACTACGATCTTCCGAGTGGCGAGGGGGCGTCTTGTTTGTGCGCCCCTCTCCTGTCGCCACTCCTTTTCCCTTCATCTGGCGCTTTAGAGATTCCATGTCCGCCGCCATCTAACGTATCAACTCGTCTTGCTCCTTAACGCGATCCTCCAAAGCCTGAGGATCAATCCTCCGTCTTTGTCTCTCTGGACTTTGCGAACGAGAGTGATGGGGGCTGTTAGTCCGCCTTCTTCCCCTTGTATCCCTCTTGGTATTCTGTCTTTGTGGTTCTAAATCGGCCATAAAAGGGATAAGAGGTAGATCTTCGCGCCTCGCACCTCCTTCTGGTGTTTGTTCATCGATGGCAGACTGTGGCAAATCTTCGTTGTGCGCCATTGATTCTTAAGAGGAAAAGCTTGATCAAGAAGTTTTGTTCTTGTTTGAATTCCCACAGACGGCGCCAATTGTACGGGAAAGAAATAAACCTTCTCGTATAATCCTGTTGATCAAGTCTGTGCTCTTTCGCATGACGTCGTTCTACCACTTGAAAATACAAACGTGAGCTAACCAGCGGGTGTGTGCCGGAAACCTCTCCGATGCCTAAGTCAGTAAACCAGACAATTAGACAAAAGCTCTGTATATTTGAGAATCAAAGTTGCGTTACCTCTCCATAGGTGATGTTTGTGAGCTTTTATAGGTTTCGTGTGACACAATCCTGGTAGGACTTTTACTCCTTTATGCAGAGTCCTCCTAGGATTCATACTCCTGAGGGATAATGCTTATCCTTCAACACCCCCCTCACTACTTAAACCAAGTGAAATGGTTTTACTATGGCCGGACTACCATATGACCGAAATAACATTGCCATGCTAGGCTAACTAAAGTGACCGATCTAACCGTTAGTTCGGCACTCCCTTGCTTTTCTCCTATCTCGGCTTCTTATGCCAAGACCGAGCTATCCATAGAAGAGTCTAAGCCGAACTAACCCAACACCAAGTCCTGAAGAGGACTCAGTATACCTTGGTTCCATACTCCATGACCGAACTGTCCGTTTGTACTCTTCTGAACCGGGCCAGAACTAATGCCTTCTGGAACCGGACTAACTTCCAAGCCTCCCTCGAACCGGACTAATCTCTGGGCTCGAGACCGGACTAACTTCAAACCTCTTCAAGACCGGAGTTACTCATGGTCTTTTTACTCAGCCCTTCGCATTGAGGCCCATAACGGCCCAGCTCGGCCTAATTTGTATATAAATTACCCTCTCACTACCTAATTTACTTACTCTACTAGATTAGTATAGTCTTTTCTCTTTCATTATTTATTTATTTATTATTACACCATTTTTTACTCCACCATTCTTTATGTAAAAATATAATAGTATAATAATATTTATACCAAAAAAATTTATACTAAAAAAATAAAATAGTACCATATATATATATATATTTATGAAATATAATTTTTAATATTAAAATATGTAATGCATTAATTAGTTGATATAAGTCCAAATTTAATAATAATGCAATAAGGATATTTGTAGAATTTTACATAGTTAAGGGGTTGTTTGGGGTGTCCTAAATAAGTGCACTTTTTGTCTTTTTGGACTAAAAAATTGAGGAAGAAAATATGGATGTTTGGATTAATTTTTTAACTTTTTATGGAAAAAATGTGTAATTAAATATTGTAAAAATTGATTTGTAAGGAAAAATTAGGATTGGGAGTTGTGCAGCCGTAATTATTGACTTTTGATGAATAGTGTTTACTTTTTAACTTTTTGAGTAACTTTTTGACTTTTTTACAATATGCCAAACTTGGCCTTAATCTCATTCTTATCTCTCAGAATAAATACAAGCTATTAATAGTCCACTGGTTATCAAACAAATATAATTTTTCTTAATTCCTTTACTAACGATTCTACCCAACCTATTTCTGAAAACAAATGGACACTTTAGAGTAGACATCCTGATTGAATGACATCAAATTTAAAGACCAAATAAATACACATTTAGTATTGGAAAATAATGTATGTACTGAAAACTTTGATCAAATTTAAAAACCTACTAACATTGCTCTCTCGTATTTTAGAAATCAAAGGGCACAACTAAAAGGATGATGACTAAAATTATGGGGTGTATATTTGAGGGTGAATAGGAGGGATTCAAGACTAGACCTTTGGGGAGATAAAAATACGTCACTTTTTATTGAAAAAATTTATTATAAAATTTTGTAATGTAAATAATTTAGAAATGTGAATTTTTATAATGTTGAGGGTGAGAATTATTAAAATTTTGAGAGTGCGAAGTACTTTAATTTAAAATTATTTTATTAATTATTAGTATAATATATATAATTTTTAAAAATTTTGGTTGCACCCCATCGCCTTAGTTTTTGGTTAAAATATGATATAAAAAAAACTAGTATGTTTGGGATAATTTTTTAGCTTTTTACGAAAAGATGTACAAAAAGTAGAGAGAAAATGAAATCTTTGACTTTTTAGTATAAGTTGTTGACTTTTTAACTTTTTTAATAACTTTTTGACTTTTTGGCTAAGCCGGTCGCTTTCCAAACGAGGCCTAAGCGTGACATTATTGAATGCCACATGGACTAAAAAGTATTTTCCTTTTTATTCCAAAAATACAAATTTCACCGGAAAGAAAAGAAGAAAGAAAGAAAATCATAATAAAAGCATCTAATTATAGTTTGACTAATTAAATATAGGATAAATTACACTCTTTTTTTTTTTTAAATTTGAAAAAAATACAATTGATCTTACACTTTTGACACAATCACACTAAACTTCTATATGATTTTTATTTATTTCAGTATCTATCTATCTTTTGGCATTATTTTCAATCATTTTATCCATATTGAAAAGAAAGTCTATTATATTAAATTGTCAAACTTATTATATATTTTTTCTAAATTTCAAGGGAGGTGGGTGCAATTGATCCATAATATATTAATGTGTTGTAGGTAAGGGAACTATAGCACTCACCCTAGTCCTCACCTGCTGACTATTATTATTAGTTTACTAATAATAATAATAATAATAATATTAAATTAATTAAAAAAGATTGGGATTAATTAGCCTAATGACATTTCTCCTGATAATTACGTAGCATAATAACGTCGTAACTAGGGAATCGTGACATGGAATCTCCTTTAAAAATAGTTTTATTACTTCTCAATTTGAAGTGTGGTTTGATGGTTTAGAGCAAAACTTTCGTCAACTTTACACATAAAAAAATTTATGTTATTAAAAAATAAATAAACAAATGTAAATGGATATAAAAAGTTGTAATTGACACCCACATTTCTGCTCTTTATTTTTTTGGAGTAAATTTACTTTTTCCCTTACTAGTTTGGTTTATGTGTAAGTTATCTTATTCTTATTTAGAAGTGACCACATAATTTCTTTGAGTAAATTACAATGATATTTCTTGAGATTTTTGTTTAATATAGATCTCTTTTATATTTGAAAAATTACATTCTGCTCCATGAGGTTTGTAATCTCATTACAAATTACCTCATGGATTACTAATGTCATATCCTAAAATTTTTTAAATGACCATTTTTGTCTTTTTTTTCTATAATTTCTTCTTCTTATTATCATGACTATTCTACAACTTAATTCATTGAATACAACAAAATAAGAAAATGTATTGGATATATATATATATATATATATTTGTATTTGGTGAATTTTAAAAAAAATTCACAAAATATTGTATTTTTTAAAATATATTTAGATTAAGTGTATCTAAAAATAAAAATAAAATTGTTTAAAATATTAAAAAAATTCAGTAAAAATAAAAAAACATAAAAAATAAAAAAAATTCAAATTTTTTTTTTTTTTGTGTGTGTGTGTGTGTGTAAGTTAAATCAAAGAAGATAATTGTATTTTTCTTCAAATGACATGAACAAAATATCTGTATTATTTCATTATTTTATATGTATAAAGGTTAAGGGACAAATATGTTATTTTAATTTGACAAAAATCTCAGGAGATGTCAGTGTAATTTACCCAACTTCTTTTATAGTTTGTGGACTGAAGTGCACAATTTGGCTCATTAATAATTTAATAAAAAAGACTAAAATACTCTTGTATATAAGTAATCTAAGTGTATAAACTATATGTATATTTGTTAGTTGTAATGCTCCAAAATAATTGACATCTGAAAACTCTAATTAACTCCTCTATAATCCTCAATCCTCATTAATTATGAATCTTTTGCAATTTAATAATCATATATGCATATTCAAGATCCTTATTTTAGAGATGTAAAGTTTCCACATGCCTTTATGCTTTCAAAGCTTCTAAAACAATAATTTACAACATGTAATAAGGATTCAACAGAAATTAAAACACAAAATAAAGTCTCGTTTGAGAACAGATTTTTTTAGTAATTTTTTGATTTTTTGGCTAAAATATGATGGAAAAAAACTAGTATGTTTAGGATGATTTTTTGATTTTTTTTACGAAAATATGTGCAAAAAGTAGAGAGAAAATGAAATTTTTAACTTTTTGATATAGGTTATTGACTTTTTGATTTTTTTAGTGACTTTTTGACTTTTATGCTAAAAAGTGATATTGCCAAACGAGGCGTAATACCCCTACGAGCTATACGTTCGAAGGCTTAAGCCCAGTTACAGGTTTACGGTTTTTTTAACCTGTACAAGAATAGCCATTGGCTTAACAAAATAAAACAACAAGAGGTAAGAGTCTCGTGCTCCCAAAATAATTATTCACACATCTACTTTGGCGGGATCACCACAACTTTTCCTATAACAAATATGTCACGCTCCACTTTTTATTACTCGGAATCCATTACCAAATTCATTAAATTAATTAATTTCAGAGATAACATGCGGAACATCCTTACATCACAAGGAGGAATAAAATCAAATTCTCTCATCCGAATATAAAATGAATGCAACAAGAGCATGTCTAAATAAATTGCCCGAAGGCTTACATCTTAAAAAGTAGGAAGAGGATTTAACCCTTTTACATCAATGGCATTCCGCCCACAAATAAAAGGCCTCGTAGCCAATAGGTAAAGAAGATCCATGACCTTGAAACACTTCTTGATATTCACCTCAAAAAAGATTAGCAACGTGGGATGAATATAATATCCAGTAGGGATCTCAACATGACCCTAAACAATAATAACTTACAGATAGCTATGATCATGAATGCTTAGTCTCATACTGTATAAATAATGTGACAGTTTATACACAAATATACATATATAAGGTTTTTCTCAAACTCATTCCTTTCATTCAATAATGTAAGCAATTTACCTTTCTTTCCTCTAGTTACCCTTTTTCCGAAATTCATATGACATCAACACTTTTATGAAAAACAATTTCACTAAGCCCATTACGCTTTCTCCCACTCTCCTGACTCATCCCTGACTTACCTTTTTAAAACGTGTTCACAAGCATTCAATGCCTTTCACATTTTTCACAATCTCTACACACTGCTTATGTCCATTTCCAACATATTCATGACTATAAAAGTATGCCTTCGGTAAAAAGGAAAACAACAAACAATCAACAACTATTTGCTTCAACAATTTAGGCAGCACGACCTTTCAGAACAATAACCATCATGACCTACAGTACACCCCAATACGCAGAGACAACAATGATAAATAAATTCTGTTATTCTCGCCTTTAGCATGGTAAGCCAAGAATACATCTTTCTACAATGAAATGCCAATTTACCAGACACCGGCTAGAAGGTAATGGTACCTCTGCCAATTCTTTAGGCACCAGCTGAAAGGTAATGGTACTTCTCATTCTCAGCGCAGTACACATTTTCCAAAACATCACTTTATACTACAAGCATAGATAACTCGAGTGTACTACAAACACGTAATCATTTCAACACCACAATGTCATCCTCCACTGATGACCTAGGACAAAACCTCTAAACAAAATATATTAAATACATGTAATACAATCATCCAATTCTTTTAAGGTATTAAATCCAACAACACAACAATGTTTCAATGTTTTTAACTCTTACCAAGGTTCTTTCTTAATTTGCAAAAAAGTTATAATTACCTCTACCTTTTCAAGGTTAATCTCCACAATTCCCAATTCACAATATACCAATTATATATATATATATAATAAATGAGGCTCGTTTCCTTCATTTAACCAAAATTTCAATCCAAAGATAAAAAGCTCATAATCCGCTCAATTTCAACTCAACAAAGGTATTACCCAACATCTCAAATCTCATGATTAACTCCTTTTTTAGCAATTGCAAGCTGCCAATTTGTTATACTCAATCATGAACAACCCAACACAAAATAAATGTTAAAACTCATGAGACTCGATAAATCCCAAATTAATCAACAATTCATCACTTAAATCCATTAGTTCACAACATGATGATTTCACAACTTCAACCCCTTTTTACCCATTATGCATTTTTACAAAAATTAGGGCTTTACCTCCCTCTAAACATGAAGATGTTAAACACTCCCCAATTTAACCCAACAACAATCAATTTCCCAAATTTCAACCTCAAACATCCAAACTTAGATCCCCCTTTATGATTTTCAAAAAAAAATCCATAACGAACATGGTTTTTATGTAATAAAACTTACCACATGTCTATCTATAGAAGAAGTATTGAAAAATCAAAGAAATCCCTACCTCAAGAGAGAAGAGGAGAAAAGCCCAAAAATCAACTTTGCTGGAATTCGATCTCTACCGGTCAAGACGAAGCCCTCAATGTGCTTATCATTTTGGTATAAGGAACTAGTACCAAAATCTCAATGGATTCTTGGAATCAAGAGAAAATGTAAAGTTTTGAGGGTTTGGGTAGAGAGATATGGGAGAAAAAGAGAGAAAGATTGTATAGAGAGAGAGACACATTCAGAAAATGAAATGAAAAGAAGCAAAAGATCAAAACATAGCTGAAATGTACGAAAAACGAGACAGATCACGCGTCTGGCCGCACATGCGACTCTTACCCCCATACATGCGGCTTCCCCCCGCACTTGTACTCTCGCACCTGCATTTATTTCAGCATGCTCATCAAGCCTTCCCTGTTTTCCGTACGTGCAGCCTCACCTCTCGCACGTGTGGCCCCTCTCCCGTACGTGCGGCCTTGGTTCTCCAGCCCGGAAGATCTTCAGCTTAACTCCAAACACTCTCCGGGCTTGACCTCGCACCTTCCGAAACGAGTAAAAACAAGGGAATGTAACAAATAAGAAAGAAAGTTTCAAGGAGAAGTTTTCAAAAACAACGAACCCGACTGTTGTCAAAGCCACACTTTAAAACCCGACATTATAACGAAAGTGAATCCAACATAGCACAAGAGAACAAGGAGAATTAAGTACCGGTCAGTCTCGTGCTCCCAAAATAATTATTCACACATTTATTTTGGTGGGATCACTACAACTTTTCCTATAACAAATCCATTAGGGATGAACACAAAGCCTAGTAAAGAATTCTTAACAAAGTATATATATTTTATACAGTCTCATGAGATGGATACGTATGCCATGCCATGCCATGCTCAAAATAGTTTTTCTCTAAATCTCATGCACAATGTTTGTTCAAAAATATAATCAATCCAATGACTTCCATATATCAACAAGGGTGGTAAATATGATTTAGGCAAATTTCCAGGACTAGTGTCAGCAAATAGGCTTATCAAGCACCACAAAATCCTACCTTACCGACTTATAACCAAAGGGCTTAGGCACTCGTATGCACGTGTTTCTGGTCTTACACCAAGGACATTCAGGCCAACTTAGTTCTCAAACTACACCCCCTAACAGGATTTCCCAGGGTATTTATCTCAAAACATTTCCAAGGTCAACAATTGTTTTCTTAATTAATAAATCAAATTTCCAAACATAGCCATAGTAAGCAATATTCAAAGCTATGCAAATGAATAAAATGAGATGCAATTATATATAGCTTCATTGTACAATTTTCACAATTCTCAACATTTACTCAATGTGAAATGTGATAATCCATATTTCTGAATTTGTCAAAATCATAACCAAAACTCATATCCATGTAACATATGATACCATACCATATTCACAATCATTATTCATTTTCCTTTCATAGTCCAAGTATATATAAAATCATGCTATCCATATAATTTCTCAACGACAAAATTCATTCATCCCATGAATATCTCAATCAACATAACAGCAAGTGAAAGTTCATCATTTTCCAATCTTCATCCTTTCAATAGGTATAACAATATTCAATTAGCTATTTTCTCAATATCAAATCCTCTCTTACAAGGGATTTCAACAATAGGGATAAATATAACACTTTCTTCATCATTTCTCAAAATGGATATCAATATTTCATGATTTCACAAAATCTCAACTTTTCCCCATATTTCCAAAATTGAGGTTTTCACAATAGAAAAATGGAGGGCTTATTTGGTTTGTATCTCAAGATACAATTTTTGAGAATTTTTTTTAAAATTTTGTTTGGTTCAAATTTTTTAAAAAAAATTTCCAAAATCACTTTCTCTCTCCTACACATTGATCAATCACTTTTTCTCTCTCTTCTCTCTGTCTCAATCACTTTTTCTGTCACACACATTTACTCAGTTTCAACAAAATATCAAATCATCCCAAACTCCCAAACTCCAAAACTATTTTCAAAATATACAACCAAACAAACTAAAAAAATTTCTCTCCCCAAATTTTTAAATTTTTTTTTTTTTTTTATTATCTCAAAGCACTAACCAAACACACACAAAGTTTCTCTTTAGAAAGCTTTAACATTTCTAAAAATCCCAACTATCACACAACTCATATTTGTTTTGCAATATAACATTTTCCTTACTTTCCTTAAAAGTTAGAGGTTTCCTTATACTTGAAAGATTTTTGCTCATGAAACTCCCAATACATACTCATAGTTCATAAATTAAAGAATTTTGTGAGAAATTTGAGAAAACTCATCTTTTAACAAAAAACAATCTCATAAAATGAAACCCTAAATCAATATACTCCAAATAATATCAAAATAACTATAGGCTTGCAAAAAGGTATATATAATTATAAGAAAATCCTTATCTCAAGATTTGGAGAAGGAAGATGAGAAAAACTCCAAAATCAACAGTGACAAAATCCGATCTCCACCACACAAAATGTAGCTCTTGATGAGCTCTCCAACTTTGATGAAGGAAATTAAGGATTTATGGCGGTGGATGGGTGTTTATAAAGAGAAGGGAGAGGAAAATATGTTTTTAGAGAGAGAGATGAAAGGAAATGAGATACACACAGTCTAAGGAGAAGAAAAATAAAGAAAATTTGGACTTAGCCCTTCCTACACGTGCGCATCTTTAGCCACACATGTGGAGCATGCCCTCCCGCATGTGCAGTTATTCCAGTCTTCAACTACCAGGAAACTCCCCCTCACCGCACGTACGGCTCACCCTCCCATACGTGCGGGTATCTCTCTCGTACGTGCGGCTCTAACCTCTACACGTGCGATTTTGCTTTAGCACCAAATTTTGAAAGATCAAGAAGGTGCTACCAACCCCAACTTTGATTACGCCATCGAAATAAGAATGGAGACACAAGTTCGAGGAAGACTTCAAGAGTGATGAATTTAAATGGCCTACGAGGCCTCAAATTAGTTTTCTGACATTCCACACAAGAAAATAAACACGATTAGAGGAGAATAAGATGGTTTACGTACTAGGACATCACATTATTTGTTTGAGAGATAAAATGTACCTTAACCCTTTGTATTTCATTCCATGTGAGCTATGTGGTTATTTTCAAATGAGAATGGGTAATATGCACATAAAAAAAAAAAGTATAAGGAGGTAAAGTGAAATTTGTCTCTCTTTTTATTTTATTTTTTTTCTTTCTTTGAACACCCACTATAATCTCATTTCTATTATTTCTTTAGACCCCCACTCTTGCAAGTCTCTTCCTCTTGTTGCTTCCTACTCCCACTTCTGCTTACCTTTTCTACTTTCTCCCATACTGGTGACCTTCATCCCTAACCTTATCCCCACGTTTTAATTGATTCTAGAGAGAGAGAGAGAGAGAGAGAGACAGGGAAAGCAAGACACTGTAGCAAATATCACTTTGTCCTATCGTCTATGAACCCATGCGATTTGACCTTTTTGACTATAAAAATGTATCACTTTCACTTTCTCCTGACCACCTCCAAAATGAGTGTATTTGCATGTTTTTCATAGTTAAAAGGGTCAATGTGTACGAATTCATAGATGAGGGGATAAAATGATATTCACTAATAATTGATGGGTTTTGGTGTAATGAATCTCAAAATTTAATGACTACAAATGCATGGCCCAAATCTTATTCTATTTCTTAAGTTTTGTTACGTCCCCCCATTCATCAAGTGATTATTGGATGCTCCTGGAGCATGGCCACATGGTGCTCCAAAGTGTTGCGATTGGTGAAAAAGGTATGACCCATGATTTTGTGTCGGGTGATTGAGAAACATGAGGGGGAATGGTGCATAATGATTAGTTTTGGAGTATGAACACATTGCTTTCTAGGAGTATTGAATAGTTTTTTCATTTCATCACCCTCAATTATACGTCTAATGATATGACAAGAAAGTAAAGTCTCACATAATTGAATATGTGATAGATGGAAAGTTGACACCTCTCATTTTACATCATTAAGAGTGACATTGTATGAGTTTTATTAATGGTCTCAATTTTTTTTTCATATTTCTTAAAAATCCCCCAAAATCACTTTCAAATATCACTATTTATGAAGCTAATAAACTGCGGATTCCACGTACCACATACCACATCCTTGGACAAATATAGTACAAAGACAAATTATCTTCCTCCCTTATTCAATCAAGCAACTAGACTATGAGTTGTTTGGCTTAAAGGTGTGATATATATGAGATGTCCAGTTGTGATATTTAATGCAAGAAAGCAAAGTGAAAAAAATCAATGGCTGTGATTCATGCCCTTCATCCAATGACATCAAACTCTACATAATTCACCAAAAAGGAAAAGTATCTTTTAATATTATTGTAAAACCTTTTCTTGGCAAGAGGGGATAGGGACTATTGGTTAATCTATCAAATTACTACACATCGAGAACAAAAAAATAAAAAATAAAAAATAAAAAAAAATTCAGAATTTAAAATCAATGATTGAGATATACTTAAATTCTGACCCACAATACAAACCTTAAATGTATACCATAATAAAAAAATTCATGATAAATTTCTGGAAACTGGTTCTTAAAATTACCTATAAAGTTACCTAGAATTTGAAGTTGAATACAGATGATATTTATTAAGTTACACAAAATAATTGCATTATAATCACACGTTTTGCACAAATATTTTATGGAATTTTTTTATTTGTATAATATTAGGGTAGTTGGTGTCCAATTGAAATTTTGGGTCCCATTGCCTTTAATGTGCACTAAATTGCTCGTTAATTGTGATAGAATGTGTTGAGGCAAATCATTGACAAATCGATTGTGTTTAGTTGTTATAGTATTGCCAATGTCAATGCACAATTAATTAGTAAAATTACAAAAAAATAAAATAAAAATTAAAACACAAAATATCACTACAAACAATCAAGGTTTTAGAGACTAAAACTTAAGAATAAAATTATTTTTTAGGAACTAAATATTTTTGTTGTGAAAAGTGTCATTATTATATTTTTAGCAATAAAAATTGGATATTAGTAATGAATTATTATTTTTTTGGGTTTTGTCTAAAAAAATAAACAATTTTAAAACCAAATTATTTTATCCTTAAAAGTCTATTTATTAGAGACATTTTCAAATTTTGTCGCTAAATGCTTTATTTTTGACTTTTCGAGATGATCTTTTAGCGACTATCCTCATGATGATAAATATCTTTTGCAACAAAATTTTCACTTTTAGAGACCAAAAAATTTAATCTCTAAAACTCTTATATGTTGTAGTGTATATACACTAAATTTATTTTTTGAAGATAGCTCAAATCAGTTAAATTTACGTCATATAATATATTTCGAGTTACTTTTAACTTTTTTCAATGCACAATTATAGGACATGTTCTTCGGCAGCAACAATATTGGGGACACAAAATTTGGGCACAAAAGCTAAATGTATAATGGATTTCGGCCATATAATTCACTTTCTTTGGTTTTAATTTTGTGTATGTAACTTTTTGTTGTTCCTAAATCCATTGAGAAGGTTCAGGTTATACAAATGAAAATGTATAGAAATACAATAAATGATTGATTAGGTAGATCTTATCTCAACAGATGAGTTTTATTATTTTTATGAGTCGTACATCAATGATTTTAAAAAAAATTATGTCGGATTATATAATTAATATTTGTGTAAATAGAAAAACTGTAATGTTGTGTTTGGTTGGGGGATTTGATGAGGGATTTGGAAAGGGAAAGGGAAAAGGTGTGTGAAACTAGGTGAAATATAGACATGTTTTATTCACATTTCACCTACCTTTTCCATTTTCCTTTCCAAATCCCTCTCCAAATCCCCCAACCAAACACAGTATAAATGAATATTTTCACTTGTGGAAAAGGGTAGTTAGTGCTAAATATTGAATTATTAGTAATGTATATGCTTTGGCATATACTTTCTTGGATCTTCCCACCTTGGACAAGAGGGTATATGAAGAGTGTAGTCCACTCAATGAGGGTGTGGTAGGTATTAAACTGTGTGTGCTTGAGTATATGCTTGTATTGATTCCCTCACTGTGAAGAGAAAAATAAAAAATAAAAAATGTAAAAAAAATAAAAATAAAAATTAGCATTTATTTTTGTATAAATTCCTTTCCAAATTTAAGATTCAAATGCATTCTTAAAAAAAATAATAAATAAAAATCCTCTGTTATTTATGAGGTAAATTGCAAAAAACATATTACTATAGCACAAGGTTATTTTGTCATTTGCTATCATAGTTGAAGATTGCTAAAAATAATTTAATTAACAATATTGCATTACAAATAATTATCGAACAAAATAATATTATAATCAGATTATTAAAAGAACTTAACAAAAAACTTAAGAAAAATCAATTAGAAATTATACATGAATTCGATATTTATTATTAGATAAAGGTAAGGAGTTAGTTCTTATAAAAAATAATACAAATAGATATTCTTTTCCTTATAGAGAACTCTCCAAGGCAATCTTTAGAATTAATATCACCATAAAAATGAAAAAATAGATCTAAGTAATTATAATCTAAACGAATTATAAATAATGGCGGAATAAGAAAAAAAATAATGAAATGAAATATAAAATAATTTTAGAAATAGTCTAAAAATCAGATAAAATAAATAATTTCATATTAGAAGAATATAAATAATAGTAGAATAGAAATAAAAGAAGACCTATATAAGCAATTAGAAATATAATAATTATAAAAATATAAGTGCAGAGAGGATAATTAAGTTAACAATAAATTAAAATTTGGACTTGATCACAATTTTATATAACCTTTAGGCTTATGTTCTATTTTTATATTGTCTTCAGGATTAAATTGATTCGAATTTAATACTTTAGAGACTTAATTGATAAAATTAAAACTTTAAGGACTTAAATGAAAACTGTGTTAAATTTTAGGAACTATTATTGTAATTTATTTATTTATTTTTAATATTGGAGCAACAAAGCCCCAAATTCAAACAAATTAAATAGACCCAAACGTAAGGAGTCACTTAGGCCCAACTCGAGCCCTAAGGTACGTTTGTTGATGGGCATCTCAAGCCCAACAGGTTGGACTCCATTTGGACTACTCACACTCACCTTGATATTTAAAAAAAAGGAAAATACAATTAACCCTAATTTTAAAAATAATTGCACTGATCTTTCTTGATATTTTAATTCACATAGATTTAGGTAATTTTTAATTAATAATTTGTTAGTTGTATAAATAAAAAAAATAATATCATCATACATTTTCTATCAAAATATACATTTATTTGTTTATTTTAGTATTTATATACCATTTGCATTAGTTTTTGTTACTTTAATTTTAGGGTAAATTACAAATACACCCCTTAAGGTTTGTTTAAAATATAAATAGTCCCCTGTAGTCTGAAAAATTACAAATACCCCCTTGTTAAAATTTTTTATTTAACAAAATTAACTATAAAAAAAAATTCATAATTGTTCTTCTATACAATAATAAAATTACCTAAATTATTAATTGAAACATATTTATAAAGTTATTAAAAACTGTTAATTGACTTAATGATTTATTAATAAAATAGGCGATTTGTTATGAAATTAAAAATCTCTAGGGGGTGGAATGTAATTTTTAGAATCACAGGGGGCGATTTGTATTTTAATCAAACCTCAGGGGTTGTATTTGTAATTTACCCTTAATTTTATTAAAGAGAGGTCAGTATAATTATATCAAAAGTGCGGAACTAATTATATATATATATGATTAATTTTGAAGAAGGTGAGTGTAATTTACCTTTCAATATATATATACATATTTTAATTAACTATGCCCTGAGTATTGTTAATTATGACTAAATTACGCCTCGATTTGAGTATGATCCATAACTCCAATTTGTTTTTAAAAAATCGGCTAAAAATAAATATGCAATTGTGCATTTTTAGAGATGTGCATAATAAAATTTTGAATAAATAACACTAATTTCTTTTGAAATTAAAAAAAAAATACAGTAAACTTCACAAATTTACAATAATTACATTGGGTTTCCTTCATATTTTAATTTGCATAGTCTTAACCCCCTTTTCATAAAAAAAATAAAATAAAAATAAATGTTAATATGGATGAAAAAATGTTATTATTATCTCTTTTAGATTTGATTATCTCTTTTAGATTAAAATGTATATTTTACTTTATTTGTTCTGTCCCATGCAATTTATGATTGGTGAAAAAAATAGAACTCACAATTTTATATTAGGTGATAAAAAACAGAAGATGACATAATATATTGTAAGTAGTGTGTGACATATAACACTTGGTGGCCAAAGCCAATCAATAATTTTTCTTTTAGGGTGCTTTCTGACTTTTGTAAAGCAAAAAGCAAATATAGCAGCCAAATAATGTTCTCATGATAATTAACCATATAAAAAAAAAGAATGCTTTTACAATAATAACTAGTAATTGAGGGATTGCGAAAATCATTATTATTATTTTTTTTTATAACAATGTTTTTAGTCTTTTACTTTGTTTTAATGTGGACTAGTTTCATCAGCATGAATGTATTTTGTAAAAATTATGGATTTTTTGCCATTAAAGTATGGGGCTCTAATCTAGTAATAATTTATCAACAATTCTAGGCATTCCAAAAAAGTATAAAGAGAGCCTCTTTTTTTTTTTTTTTTTTGTGTTAAGCACTATAAAGAGTGTTCAAAAATAAAATATTTGAATGAAATTTATTTTGAAAGTGATCTATACGACATTGAAGTTGCTAAATATGGAAAGCTGCTAAATAAGCAGCTTATTTGCTACAAATTATCACACTATTTCTCTACTTTTCTGCATATTTTTTCATAAAAAAAAAAATACTAAATAAGCAAATTCCAAAACGACTACTAAATCTAAATTATATACTTGTTTTTAGAATATGTTTTTATATTGTTATTTTTTCATATAATTTTTCCAAAAAGTGACAATGACATCCAACATTGCCCTATTACCAACACTTGTCTTTGGAGAAAAAAGTAGTCCTCAAAGACATTTTACACCATTTGCTTTTTGGAAAGATCATGAAAAAAGTACTTTCAATCAATGGTTGAATAGGTAAGGAAACACTAAAAGCATATTTCTCAGTCAAAACTCTTAGAATTGGTGTTTTTTTTCTTCTTTTTTTTCCTTCTCCTTCTGTAACTTTCACTTTGGTCACAAGATTGTATTCACTTACATATATTAAAAAAAAAAAAAAAAAAGAGAAAATAAAAATTTGTTGATTTAACAAATTTATTCAAAACAAAATTAACACCACCCTATGGAAGGCTGAATATCATTGCTCTAATTGATTCAGTTAAATTTGTTAATTCCCCAAAAAATTTGATAGGGATCAAAGGCATCATTTGCCTTTTCAATATAAATAAACAACGGCAAGTGATGGGATATAAACACAAATATTATAGAATCACTCAAATTTCTAACTTCTAATACACTTTGAACTAATGAGTTATGTCTCGAAATTCTCATATGATCTAAAATATTTTGAAACGGAGAAACAGATTTGATGAGTATCTTTGGTAACTATTTTTTATTCGTGGAACATAAAAATGTTATAGAGAGAGAGAGAGAGAGAGAGAGAGAGAGTCATGGAATTCTTTGTAACTTGGTTTTCCAATTTTGTTTTGGGAAGGAATTGCTGATGGGATTGGGCCCTGAATGCACCTCATGCAACTCTTTCCTTTGGACATGATCACCTTCAACAAGTAACTGAAAAGTATATGCACAAACAATTATATATATACAAACACAAATTAAAAGAGAGAAAATTCAAATAACAAAAAATATAATAGCATGCTTACCTTGTGTATATACATTGTTGATGCTCTCATATTCTCAAGCCTAGAATCTAAAAAAACCATTTTACTAGTTAAAATGTATATCCAAATCACACACAAATGGGGGGAGAGAGAGAGAGAGAGAGAGAGAGCTAACCTCCAAACTTTGGCATAGCATGCAGAGAAACAAGAGAGAGTAAAAGGATGAGGAGAAAAGAGGGGAAAGTCATGTTTGGTGAGGAAGAGAAACTCAGAAGTGGGATTGATGGAAAGGGAAAAAAGTTGTGATTGATATGAGAGAGAGAGAGAGAGAGAGAGAGAGAGAGAGAGAGAGAGAGAATTTACGTGTAACATGGGTTTTAAAAAGGAAAACTAAAGAGGAGTGTCTTTTTGTAGAAGAAAGTGGACAAGTCCTGTTATGTCTAAGATGCTTTGGACAACAATAATCCCAATCTCTTTTCTCTCATATGTTCTAATCGCCAATTTCAATTTACCAATCAATTATTAAGTTCGATTTCAATAGTGGTGACAATAAATAATATGCAATTCATAAATTAACTGTGAAAACAATAACATGATTTAATAGGAAACTCCAAGGAAAACTCTCGACAAAAACCACCATTCAGACATCCCACACAAATCCACTAACGAATTGAAGGTTAACAGGACTCATATTTGAAATCCTCTCTCAAAGGTCCACAAGCTTTTTTTTTTTTTTTGATCGGCAAATGTTAGTTGTTAGTTGTTAGATTAGCACCTATGGAGAAGATCTCCCCACCCTTGGCAAAGCACCTAAGTGCTTGCACTCCCTTAATTCAACTCCTCTAAGGAGAATTGAACCCATGACCTCCTTGGGACTAAGCCCTAAGGAAGGCATGGTGGCCAACTAGGCTAGGCCTAGTTGGTTCAAAGGTCCACAAGCTTGATATCCAATGCGATGTGGCTTTGGTCTAGCAGGCCTTTTTTGATCCACTAGTCCACTATAAAGCTTCTTGCCTCGTCCTCATTCACATGGCTTCACTTCCCTAGAAGCTCCTTAATCAAATCAATGTACATGCAAATGAACAAATATAGAGATTGTTATTGTGATGCATTAACTCCCAATTTGAAGAATCAGAAGATTTAAACCACATAACTCAACATTAATCATAAGATGAATATGACTCAAGTTGGTTGGAACCTGTGAGAATATTGGACTTTATGTATATATAATAGTATATATATTTCGTATATATTAGGGATTTTTCTTACCTTTTTCAGTCCTAAGTTAGATTGTTATATAAACTGAGGTACTCTTGTATTCTATACATAATTGAATATACATAAATTATTCAAAAAACTTACATGGTATCAGAGCGTGGGTCGAAACCGTAACAACCATTGTGTATCTCTAGTTTGAATCTCAGAATCAATTGAGTTTTCTGGTTCGTGTCTAGTTCGAGAAGACTCAACTAATTCTGGCTCGTCCCTTCATTTGGTTCGAAGTTAGTTGCGTCATAATTGACCCATTTAGTTTTCTATTGCATTGACTTGCACAACCCATATGGTCCAAAATCGATTTTAGCTGAGATTGAAGGTTTTTGGTTCGTGGACACTGAACTCATGGTCTCTCTTTGGTTCAGTTCTCTGGCTTAGTTCACCCTCTACTTCGCTTAGCTTGTGCGACTTCCTGGGTTTTCATCATGATTCTCCCCTCTCTAGTTCGACTTTGTCTGTTGGAGTTGTGATATCAGTTCTTCGACTTTGTCTCCGTCAGTTGCAGGAATTGCAACATCAGTTGCACCTATCAGAGTCGTGACCCATTGCATCGCGACATCTCTCTCTCTTGTTCTGAGTCGCAAGTGTTCCTCTTTGACTGATCGTAGTTCTCTCTTATTCTTGTTTGGACCAATATTATAATTTGATCCATCAATTTTCTATTTATTACACTTTGCCCAATTGGTTCTCTAGTTTTGGTTCATTATAATGTTGGATACCCATTAGCTTCAGCCTTTTGCAAAGCCCAAGAAAGGGCCACTGGCTTCAGATGAGTGTGCCTTCTGCCATCAGAGGGGCCATTGAAAGTACCACTGTCGCAAGAAGGGACGTCTGCCTGCCTCGTCTTTTCAGCAGTCTTAGAACCAATTTTGGGCTTCTCTCGCAGCTTATATTGCATCTGCTCCGACTCCTGATCCTGACTTGGCTTTCTTGAATGCTCAAATTAGTCAGCTTCAACATATACTGTCTACTTCCCAACCATCGCTATCTGCCTTTATTGTTTTCTCTCTTCATTCAGGTTTATTTGGGTCTTCTTTAGGTGTCTCTTTGTATGTTTGGATTTTTGACTTTAGTGCCTCTCATCACATGACTCCATATCTCTTCTTACTTCAAAATTGTACTCTCCATCCCTTTCCTATTATTGTTAATGCTGCTAATAGGTTTGATGTGTCTGTTATATCTATTGGGTCTATTTTACCATCTACTATGTCTGCTGTTTTTATTCCATCTGTTCTTTATGTTCCTCAATTATCTGTCAGTTTATTATTTATCAGTCAGCTTGATGCCTCCGGTTTTGATGTTATCTTTTCTTTTTCTATCTATTCTGTGCAAGATCGAATATCCAAGAAGCAGATTAAGGCTGGTCGTAGAGTTGGAGACCTCTATGTAGTAGAGAGCCTACATCTGCCTATGACTACTTCTCTGATTACTTTTTCCTCTTTTTAGTTAGATTCTTTGTCATGTTCTTTCTATTTGTGGCATTCCAGATTAGGGCATTTGTCTGCTGTCCACTTACGGCCTTTAACTCAGTTAGGTATATTGAGTAAAATTTCTCCTAATCAACTTACCAAGTGTCGGGGGCATAAACTTGCCAAAATAACAACCTTAACTTTCCACAAAAGTACCTCTATATCTGATATATTATTTTCTTTAGTTCATATTGATGCCTGGGGTCCCTCTCCTGTTCTCACTAAAGGGGATTCTACATACTATGTTTCATTTGTTGATGATTGAACCTGTTACACTTGGGGTTTATCTTATGACTCATAAATTTGACTTCTACCAGATATACCGTACTTTTCAGTCTACGGTTAATACACAGTTTGGGTTTACTATTAAATTGTTGCTGTCTGACTTGGGCGGGGAATACTTTAAAATTGAGCTTTGTGAATATTTGGCCAATTTGGATACCAGTCACCAAACTTCCTATACTGATACACCTGTAAAATGGTCAAGCTGAGCGTAAATATCGTTATCTCCTTGAGACAGCTAGGTCTCTCATTCTCTGTGTCTCCGTTTCGGCTCTGTTTTGGGGTGAGGCAGTTCTTACTGCTGCTTTTCTTCTCAATTGTATGCCTACCCCCTTTTTTTCTGGACGGTCTTCTTATGAGGCTCTGTTTTCTCAACTTCCGAATTACTCCCTCCTTCATGTGTGAGTCTGCTTGTTTTGTCCTTTTACCCTGTAAAGATAGGACCAAACTTAATGCCCGGTTTGTCCTATGTGTCTTTTTGAGTTACAGTCTCACTTAGAAAGGTTATTGCTGTTATGACCTTGTTTCCCGTCGCCTTTATGTCTCCCGCCATGTTGCCTTTCTCGAACATCTACCTTACTTTTAGCTTTCACCTCTCACAACCCCAGTTTTCAAAGAGGATTTGGTCTATATTGATCCATTTTCTCTTCTACTTCTCCTTCTCCTCCTCCAATGTTAGTATATTCTCGTCGCAAGGTTCTCTCTTCACTAGTTGTCTCTGACCCTCCTACTGAGTCCCTCTCCACTGACCCCCATGAGTCTATTCCCTCTTTCCCGCTTGCTTCTACTTCTGACAACTCTGATCTTGCTAACCGTAAGTATCCCTTTCGCATCCGTAAACAGGTAATCAAACTTGGTTTTGCTAAAACATATTTTTCTCATTCATACTGTACGTTTTTGTCTGCTATTCAATTTTTTTCAGAACCTCAGTCTTACAAGAAGGCCTGTTAGGATCTTCATTGGATTCAAGCTATTGTAGGGATGGCAACAGGCTGGGGTGGGGCCGGGGATCACACTCCCTGTCCCTAATCCCCGACGGGAAACCTATCACAGATCGTTTTCCCGACCACGAAAATTCCCCTAGCAAAAAAAAAAAAAAAAACCAACTCCAGATCTGATTAGATCCAAGCAGACTGTTTCTTGATTTCTAGTTGCAAATCTAACAACACAATCACAACGTTTTACAAGAATACAAGAATTCATCAACAACAACAGCATCATCACCAAATCATATCTGTTCATTATCATCATCATCAACAACAACACACCTATACACCAGATTTAACATATATATTCAACAGATCTAACAAATCTGAGCTCAAACGTAAAAAATAAAAAATCTAACACATTCAACAAATCATCATTTTCTTTATCTTCATCAACAACAGATCTGCACCGTCGACCGCCGTGACCAAATCTCTCTGTGTGTGTGTGTGTGTGAGAGAGTAGTGGTGGTGCGACTTAACATCGTTGGAGCTTCGTTAGCGTTGACGATGGAAGAAAAACAAAGAGAGAGAGTTCAGCAGCGAGAGTTAGTTGTGGTACTGGTGTTTTCGGTCTAGATAACCTTATTGCCGTTCGTTTGGACCGTTGACGGCGCTGTGTTGGGGAAAGAGCTCTCAGGGCAAAGGAGGAGGGACTCTAGATTTGGTGATGATGGCGGCAAATTCGTTGCTGATGAAGCGCAAGTGTAGCTACAGAGGAGACCGCGAGATAAAGAGAACGAAAGAGGAGAGAGGAGAGAAGATGAGGAGCCGCCGCGGACGAAGTGAGCACCTGCAGCAGAGAGGAGAGATAGAGAGAGACTGAGAGAAGAGAAGTGAGTGTAAGTGGGAGAGAGGCTGAAATGAGACACAGAATAACCCTGAACACACACACACACATATATATATGGGGAATATGAGGGGATTATTTGAGGCGGGGGGAACCTATCCCTATCCCCGGCCCGAAAATCGCCGGGGATTCAATTTTCAATACCATCCCCGACCCTATGGGGATAATTTTCGAAGAAAACCCGTTCTAATCGGGGTCGGGGCATCGGGTTCAAATTGCCATACCTAAGCTATAGAGGATGAGTTGTTTGCTTTGTAGAAAACTAGTACTTGAGAATTGGTTCCTTTATCCGCTGGTAAGAATCTGATTGGTTGCAAATGAGTGTACAAAGTCAAGACTCATTCTGATGTTTTTTTTTAGCGCTACAAGGCTCGATTAGTTGCCAAGAGTTTTTCCCAAGAGTATGGTATTGATTATGAGGAGACCTTTACCTCTATTGCCAAGATGATTACTGTTCGTACATTGATATCTGTCGCTGCTATTCGTCATTGGCTTTTTTATCAGATGGATGTTAACAATACTTTTTTCAATGGTTATCTCACTAAGGCAGTGTACATGCATCCTCCCCTAAGTTACCTAGATTGCGAATCGTTGTGGCACGCGGAATGAGAACGGGAACGTAGTACACTATGTCGTGCGGAACGTGGTACGGTGGGGGTAGGCTTCTTAAGATCGATTAGTCGGAACGAAATATGTTTGTTCGGAACGTGGAACGTTTTTTTGGATCGTTTAGGAATATTTATAAAAATGTATGATTGTGTACATGTAAGACTTTATATATATATATATATATATATTTAATCAAATGAGATTTTTTTCATCACAATGGAAAACTAATTTCTATACTTGCAAAAAGTCTATTCCAAAAACATTAATAACAAAATTATCCAAAGTTTATAAGTATTGCAATAAAAAATAACTAACGCAAAAATAAAATGTTCATTCTAAAAGGTAATTATTCCTGACTCTTAAATTGAAAAAGAACAAAAACAAAAAAAGAAGTTATACCAGCTTTTCCCCTTTATCCTTTGTGGATGATAATGCTCCATCTTGTCTAATAAAACTAGAAATTTGAGACTGTTGAGATCTCATTCAAGGTGCAAGATTAGAAGTTCTAGCTAATGGTGCTAAACTTTGTCTAGGAAATCTCGAACTAAACACAGGATGTTGCTCTTGGGTCTTTTCATCTATATGTGAGTGCTTTTGTTGAGTATCATCTTTATCATCCTCTAAAGACTACCACCGTATCTCTTCTAATCACACTTGGGAATCATCAATAATTGTATCTTCTAAATTGACGTCCCATTTTTTGAATGGCTCTTCTTTGTAGTTTTCTTGAAATCGTGATAATAGCCGAATGTTGGAATGAATAAACACTAGCTTGTTTGCTCGTGATGCATTTAGCCTATTTCATTGCCAAAAATAAATTAATTAATTAAATTAAATTAAAAATAATAATAATAAATAATATGCAAAACAATAAATAAAATAAGATCCAAACAATAAAATAAAAATAAAAACAAAAACAAAAACAAAAACAAAAACAAAAAAAACTATTCTGTTTAACATTGTGAATATATGAATATGTGCTCCAATTTCTTTTTGTGGATGATGTAGTGATTGGTTGGGATAAGACCTTTCATGCAACTTCTGCTAGCTTTGGTGTTTCTGATCCATATGTTGCCCACCATTCTATTGCACCCATAGTAGAAGCATCAACAAAGGAAGCAACTGTAGAAAAAAGGCATTTTTGCATATGAAAATCCACAAATTGTTTGTGTAACATTCTTGCTTCCTCAGGGTGTGATGCAATCTTTTCAAATGCTTTTAAGACACCAGCAACCACTTCTTTATCTTCATTAGGTCTCATTCTAATGGTTCCACCAGGGGCAAGAGTACTTAGGTAGAATCATAAAATCGAGGTGACAAAGCAAATCAAAGGTAATGCATAGGGACATTCATTTTTTCCAATCTACCAAGCACTATAGCTTCAACTTGTGTATATGCATCACTGTATTTGTTGTTTTTCAAAACATCTTTGATCTCCCCAAGCATATTATCCATCCCCTCGTATATTTCACCCATAAGTGGACCATCTTTATCACAAAACCTTATTAATTTATAAATTGGTTTTGTAATCGCCACTATGTTGCATACCTCATCCCAAAAATAATCACTCCCAATATATCCAGTAATAAGAGCACCCACATCTCTTGTATGTTCATCACCACTTTTCATCAAGTTCTTCCAAGAATTTAAAACAACTATTGTTGCCAAGGCCTCTCTTACATCAAGAAGTCTTTTCAACATTATAAAATGTGAAGCAAATCTTGTTTTAGCTACTTTCAAAAGTTCTAGCTTTGAGTGTGATCTAAAAATTGTCAATGCATGTGAATGATTTATGAAATACTTGACAATTTTTTTTCCCCTTATGATATGTATCTGTGAACCAATCAAAAGTTTGGGCCAAATCTTTGAAAATCAAATTCAATGTGTGAACTACACAAGGAGACCAAAAAATATGAGGGTGTACCTTTTCGACTTCTTTTCCAGCTAATTTGCAATTTGCGGCATTGTTAGTCACAACTTGGATGGCGTTAGAAGGACCCACCTCGTCAATTGTTTCCAGTAGCAATTCAGCAATATTGATTGCTGATTTCTCAACTCCAGAATAGTCTTTAGCATATAAGAGCATGGCACTATGACTATTTACTGCTAAAATATTTATCAGTGGATTCTTCCTCACATTCAACCACCTATTAGAAACAATTGACACTCCATCAGTGTACCACGTGTCTTTTACAGAAATCAATTCTTTCTCAACACTTGTTTTTACTTCATCTAGCAAAATAGTTCTTGCCTTTTCAAAGGATGGAGCTTTGTAGCCCTTTGGTGCGCTATTGATAGCAATCACCATTCGACAAAAGTGAGGATTCCTAAGAACATTAAAAGGAATTTCATTCGTACATAATGCTCTTACAATAATGGCATCCATTGCATGTCTATCCATCAAGGTGAATGAATCTTCCAGTGGACCTTTGCTTTTTGACACATGACAATGAGCGAGTTCTGAATTTTTAAGTGAGGAAGAAACACCTTCTTTCTCGATGTTTTTCAACTTTTTTACATATCCTTTCCAATTCTGTGCGATTTTTCAACAAAGCAGGGCACCTTTTAACTTTACCTTTTTTCCAGCAAAAGCACCAAAAAAGTGTGTATGAATACAAGTATGTGTACTCACAAAACTAGCATTACAATTCTTACACTCCCAGCGTTTGGCACCCCCGAGATTTTTTCTGCTTGCAACACCTTTCATAATAACTTCATCCAACAAAGGCTTAGACTTCATATCAACTTGTTTTTCTCTCGACAGTGTGAAATTTCTTGCTTGAGCACCAATATTACAACCATCTTTGTCATTCTGAATTGCATCAATTTCTTCAACACTCTCATCATCACTGGTACTAATATCTTCATACATCATCATGTCCTCCTCGTCTTCAAAATTTTTAGGAGCATCATCTACATGCTTTCTTTTTCCAAAAACCATGGCTCACTTTTTTTTTTTTTTCTCTCTGATGGGAATCGGCCTTTTTTTCTTATGAAAACAGCTACAAAACCAAATCTAATTTAAAGACAATTTTGTTGTGTGAAAATATTTATTTTCTATTTTTGTGTTATTTCATTTATATTTTGAGTAAAAACAAACATTTAAAATTGTGTATTTTCAAAATATTGTTATTCATATTTATCTTTCCTATTTTTTTTTGGCCATTGTATTTATCTTTTTCTATTATTATGTATAATAGAATATATAATTGTTTAGGAAACCGTATAATATAATTTCAACATTGTGTATTTTCAAAAAATTGTTATATTCATATTTATCTTTCCTATTTTTTTGGCCATTGTATTTATCTTTTCTATTATTATGTATAATAGAATATATAATTGTTTAGGAAACAGTATAATATAATTTCAAAATTGTGTATTTCAAAAAAATTGTTATTCATATTTATCTTTCTTCCCTTTTTTTTGTTTGGCCATTGTATTTATCTTTCCTATTATTATGTATAATAGAATATATAATTGTTTCGGAAACTATATAATATAATTTTATATCAAGTATATACTATAATTGTTTTGGAATAATAAAATATTTTACCCATTGGTTAGGAATCCTAAAATATAATTTTATATAAACTATTTAAGGTAATTGTAAAGAAGACAAAGAGACCTTTCGAATTAAGACTTCTCAACTTTTAATAGAGACGTGTGTGACAGACCATGCTTGTTATAAATTATAACTTCCCAAATCTGTGCCTATGTATACAATCACTCCTTTAGTTGGACTCTACAACTTGCTTTGCAATTATTTGACTATAGACGTGGAAGAGGGGAGAGCAAAAATCTTTTCCAAAATAAATCTGTGCCTACGTATACAATCACTCCTTTAGTTGAACTCTACATCTTCCCAAATCTGTTTCCAATTATTTGACTATAGACGTGGAAGAGAGGAGACCAAAAATCTTTTCCAAAATAAATCTGTTCCCAAATCTGCTTCTTTATCTTTTCTAATTTTTTTTTTTTTCTTTCAATCGTTCAATCATCTCTGGTATAGGTCTGTTCTAGTTCAAAAATGCCGAACCCTTCATCTTTGACAATTGCGAACTCTAGGGTTTCCATTGGAGACAAAGACGCACCAACCTGTTTCGATCTGATGGTTGACGATGCGAACAAGACAAATGATGACTGCGATGCATAGGGAAAGCACTGCAAGTTTCTATTTCTTTTTTATGCTCTATGTTGATTTTTCATTGGAATGCCCAAATCTGCGATCTAGTTCGCAAACGACCCGTGATTGGGATTGTACGATCCAAATCACAAATCGCACCTCCTTAGCGATTTTTCGTAACTTTGGTCCTCCCCTCTGCCCTTTACCATTCCTTTGGACGGGTTTGTTGTCTTCGGCATGCTCTGTATAGTCTGAAGCAATCTTCTCATGCTTGGTATGATCGCTTTCAGACTGCTGTCACTAAGCTTGAGTTTCTCCTTTGCCTAGGACTCTGCTTTGTTTCTCCTCCACACTTCTGCTGGTTTTGTTGCCTTATTACTGTATGTGGATGATAGAATTATTACTGGCTTTGATTCTTCTGCTATCTCTGAGGTCAAGTAGTATCTCTTTCGCAATTTCAAAATTAAGGATTTAGGCCCATTGTGGTTACTTTCTTAGTATTAAGGTGGTTTCTTCTTCCAAGGGCTATTTTCTATCTCAAGCCAAGTATACTAATGAAGTTATTCACCGTGCTAGTCTTATTGCTACTAAGATTGCTGATACCCCCATTAAGCTTAATGTAAAACTTAACACTACTGATGGTGTTCCTATGCCTAATCCTACTTTATATCAAGAGCTCGTGGGTTACTTAGGCCTCGTTTGGCAACAGGCTAATTTAGTAATTTTTTGACTATTTGACTAAAATATGAGCTAAAAAAAACTAGTATGTTTGGGATGACTTTTTGGCTTTTTACGAAAAGATGTGCAAAAAGTAGAGAGAAAAGAGAATCTGACTTTTTGTTATGGGTTATTGACTTTTTGGCTAATTTAGTAACTTTTTGGCTTTTTGGCTAAAAAAGTGGGTTCCCAAACGAGGCCTTAGTCTATCTGACAGTTATTCGCCATGATCTTGCCTATGTTGTTCATATGGTTAATCAATTCGTTTCTGTTTCTCGTTCTACACATTGGGTAGCTTTGGTTCAGATTCTTCACTATCTCTGAGGTATTATATTTTAGGGTTTACTATTGTCCTCTATTTCCTCTTTGGACTTGGTAGCTATAAAGCACGGACACGCATACGGACACGGACACAGGACACTGCAATTTCTAAAAAATTGGGACACTGACACGGACACGGCAGCGGACATGGCAAATTTTTTAATTTTTTTATAAATATTTTTATTTTAATACATATTAATTATCTTATTTATTTATTATATTTTTAAATAATGTGTTGTAATTAATTATTTTATTTTATTTTACATACATACATATATTTATTTTTTTATTTATTAATATGTATAAATATATATTATCTTATAATATGTATTATTTATTATCTAATGAGTATATTTATGTTATATAATAACTATTATATAATATATAATAAAATAATAATATATAATAGTTATTAGTTATATATATTATATATGAATATATAATAATTATAATAGTTATAATATCAAGAAGATAGACGGGGAGAACCGAGAGAGAGGGAGACAAGCAAGGGAGACGATCGAGATCAGAAGCGAGAGAGAGGGAGACGATCGCGATCGCGATCAGGATCAGAAGCAAAGGAGAGAGAGAAGGCGAGAGAGAGAGAGAGCTCTGCGAAGGCAAAGGCGAGACAGAGAGAGAGCTCTGCGAAGGCGAAGGGGCTGGATCGTCGAAGTCGAATCTGACTCTGGATCGTTGATCAAAGTCGAATCCGGCTCTGGATCGTCGATCGACCAGGTTTGTTCTCATTTTTCCTCTTTCATTTACTCATCTCGCCGTGTCCATGGCGTGTCCAAATTCGGACAGGCGTGTCCCCTGCAAAAAAATAAATTAAATTAAGGGGACACGCCAAATGCCGTGTCCTGTATGTGTCCCCGGCGTGTCCCCGTATCCGACACCGCCACGGCTTCCATTTTGCCGTGTCTATGCTTCATAGCTTGGTAGCCTATGCTGATTTTGATTAGGCTGGTGATGTGACTGATCGCAAGTCGACGTCAAGTTTTTGTATGTTTCTCAGCGATTCCTTGATTTCTTGAAAAAGCAAGAAACAATTTGTTGTTGCTCGCTCTACTATCGAAGTTAAGTATCGTGCATGGCTCATGCTACTACTGATATTGTTTGGCTTCGTTGTTTTTTGTTTGATTTGGGTGTCCCGCAGTCTTCTCTGACCTCTCTTTACTATGACAACCACAGTGCTATTCAGATTGCCCACAACACTGTCTTCCATGAGTGGACGAAGCACATTGAGATTAATTGTCACTTTGTCTGTCAGCATCTACAGTCTGACTCTATCTCACTTCCTTTTCTCTCTTCGGCTCTACAACTTGCTGACTTTTTTATTAAGACTCACACCACTACTCGGTTTCAATTTCTTCTTGGCAAACTCTCGGTGTGTTTGAGCGGGCGTGTGAGAATATTCAGCTTTATGGATATATGGTAGTATATATATTTTGTATATATTAGGGATTCTTCTTTCCTTTTTCAATCCTAGGTTAGATTGTTATATAAACTGAGGTACTCTTGTATTATATACACAATTGAATATACAAAAATTATTCACAAAACTTACAAAACCATGTTCATGTCTTATGTGGAGCTTATGGATGGAGAGACGTAGATGTATCTTTGTGAATCAAAGTTAGGAATCCATAATAAGCTATAAAGACGGGTCTTTTTACATGCTTCTCATTTTTTGTGTGAAGGATCTTTTTGTGAATCCTCTTCTTCGTCTTGTAGATGTTTTGACAGAGCTCAACTTTTCTAGTGAGATCTTATATAACTCCTTTCGTATACCTAGACACCCCTTGTGATATTTTTTATTTTATTTTTTATATACGTTAATACAATACATGTTACTATCAAGAAAAAATATTAGAAACTTGCCTGGATATTTTTTCTCTCCCCTTTGGTTGTTAGAAAAACTCAAAAATTAAACAATTCAAGCAATTATTGTATATACCCAAGAAAAGATAGAGAGATGTTTATGAGACGAAGGGAGAGAGACATTTTGAGAGAGGGAGGGAGAGACGGACATCTAGGAATAGGAATATAGTTGGATGAGAGAGAGAGAGAGAGAGTGGTAGACGGCAGGACTCGTGTTTTAATATTCCTTTTACAAACTTTTTCCTTAATCTAGAAAATAATATCTTGATTAAATTTTGGGAAGTTGTTTTACAATATTTTCTGTAAATTTTGGAATAATTTTTACCTAAGTTTTTGGAATTCCAAACTAACTTATTAGTTTCCAAAAAAAGGAAACAAACTGCATACAATTCAGTTGACAATTGTTGCACATGCTTGCAAACAAGTTGCTCAGTTTCTCTCAGAATATAAAACAGGCTAGAGGCATCTTATCTCACTGCAAATCCATTTTTCACAGCTTGAGAAAGGGGCAGAAAGGATTGAAATCTGAGTTTAAATTTTTTAACAACTCAATGAGAAACTAAAATATATTTTATTCATTCAACAGTGTATGGACTACTGATGAGGACGGAAGAGGTATGACAGGAAGTTGACCTTTACCTTTTATTTATATGCAAAATGAGCTGAGAAATATTCTCAAAGAGATTGAAGAAGGTTTAAGACTGATTTCCTGTCGGGCATGCTTGGAATAGCTCCCTTGACTTGCACGCATAGAGAGGCTGCTGCAGCTGCAAAAGCACCAAGATTCCGTCATACAAACAGCAGACAAGCATGGACACGTGACATGATACAGACACACCAACATGAAAATTTTTAAAAAATGCAAGACACAACATGCAGGAGACACGTGCAATATATATAATTTTTATATAGTTTAATATATATCATATGTAAGAATAAATAATTATAATGTCATATAGATATATGAATATGTAAGTCAAATATCAAATATCACAACTTTTTAGTCTAGAAAAGAACAGATGTAAATTTACATTGTTTTTGTTTTATCACTGGATACAAAGTTATTTTTTTCAAGCTTGTAATGTGTTTCATGTATTTTGAAGTGTTGGGAAGTGTCCAATGACACCATACGTTACCATCTTAGAAGTGTCTGTGCTTCTTAGCAGACAAAGGAAATAAATAGAAAGAGACTCCAGTGCATACCAGCAAATCTCAAGCATTCCTTCTTTGATTTTCCCTCCACGAGAGCCACAGCAAAAGCAGCAGTAAAAGTATCACCGGCACCGGTTGTATCAAGTACTCTTGGAGCCGATATGATGGGTTGTTTTATTGGTTCTTCTCCTTCTAGGAATAGAGCTGACCCTTTCGCCCCAAGTTTCACAAGGACCTGCCTAACACCCTGATTGTAAACACGAAAATTTTAGAACTAACCTAGATGAGTATCATCTACTATTAAGTACCTCTAGTACTTTTTCAAGATATGCTAGTCATATGTAATGGATATCCAAATATCCAACCTTCCAAAAAATAACTGTCAAAATATCTTTATCAACTTTAAAACTAGGGCAAATTACATTTAACCTTCCATGACGATTACAACAAGCCCCACAGTTTTGGCATCATTACATTGACTCCCTTCTAGTAAGGTTAAAAAAATCAGGACTAATACAAATGGTGGGAAGTAGTAAAAATAAATAAGGTAAAATATACATTTCAGTGTAAAAAATATGACAACATTTTTTCAACCATATGACTAATAAATTATTAACAAAAAGCGGGCTAAGTGTTATGTAAATTAAAAACTTAAGCGAGTCCAATGAAATTATGCCAAAATTGTCAAATTTACCCTCACAACTAAATGGTGCAAACTTCTTGTACTTCTAACATCATTACAATGGGAACCACCACAAAGTAGATCTTATAATCAAATTTAGGATTTAATGAAATGCAACGGTTCAAAATGGGACATTTTAAGGGTGCCCAAAATGCTTGCTGCACAAGAATGTACATCTTAGGGAGGAAATACATAAACATTTGGATGATCAAGATTATTTGATGCGTCAAAACTCACCATTTTATGGCATCTTGTCACAGCTTGACTAATCTGTTCAAAAGATTCAGTTCGCATTTGTGTTAAACGGGCAAGTTCAGATTCATTTGGGCTCAAAATGTCAACAAAATTCAGTAGTTCTGGTGGGATTGGTGCATCAACTCCCCCAGCATCCAAAATGATTGGAACACCTGCATTCTTGGCAGCCTGAAGATAAAAGATTGTGCAAGAAATAGTCAAAAGCTGATCAACCTAAGAAATTTAAATAACCTTGATGTCTAGCGCTTTCCTCTTTTACAAAATATATATATATATATAAAAGAAAAAACAGAAAATGGTTTGTATGTTAAATTGACAAAAGGTGGATCACACAAAGATCCCAGGTGAAAAAGCTAGTGAGCAATGAAAATAAAGGAAAATTTGAAAGAGCAACATTTTAAAGGCCCTCATAACAACCTCCTGCAAAACAAAATGACAATATTCAGATCATGTTTTGTTGAAATAAAAAGGAAAAATAATAAAAAAGGCAGTGAATGTGAAGTATGCCTTGTGTGTGAAACAAAGACTGAAATACTCATTTTAAAAAAAATTCCCTTTGCAATTAGACACAGATAAAAAGCAAGGGATTTTAAAAGAAGTTTATCCTTCAACAATTACTTGGACAATTTGGTAAAGCTACTTTAATGCCCCGTTTATTGTTTTTTAATTTTTTTTTTTTTTTTTTGAAGGATGACAACTTTGGTCAGACTAGTCCTCTGGGTGCATGCAATCCCCCTATCCCACATATACCAGGTAACCATCAGGCACAAGCCCTGGGTGTGGCCCCAATGGGATCGGGATCAAGGGCCTCATGGGATTCGAACTCCTAACCCACACTTCCTGAGGCTCTTATCATGGCTCAACCTGTCACTTGGCTAACCCCTTGGGGTTTAATGCCTTGTATTTTGGGGGAAAACAAATAATTAAAAACCATGAGACAAGTTTCGATTCCTATATTTTAGCAAGCAATATGACAATCCCAAGAATGCATTTGTACTAAAATTATGTCATTGACTCATGATCTCAAACATCCACTAAACGTGTGGGTTTACATCAGTTTGAAAAAACAGTGTATCAAAATTTTATAATGACATAGTAGAACTATCGTAGTTCCAGTATCACTGACTATACAGCTGACACCACAAGATCAAACTAAAATCAAACAGAGAAGAGAAATGGGCTTTTGTTGTTTCCATGAAGAAATGGTTAATGGTAAGAAAAGGATCGCTGATTGTGATGTAGCGTGGGCGTCCCACTTACTTCGTTTCTCCCTCACCCTTGTGTGTGGTTTGGATTTCCCCTCCACTGTTTCATCAGTGTAATAATTTGAATCATCAATCAAGGATAGGAGCAGGTGTCTTTTTTGTCTCCCCACAAAGGCACATTTTTCCTACACATCTATTTTAATGAGATATGTTCTAACAATGTCACTGAGTACAGATCATTGGTCTACAAATAGCTACTGGACTGAAAAACACTGACCTTGAAGTCAAGAAAGACAACCTGGTTGCAAACTTTCAGTATGCAACTTGTCTAATTGAAAAAATGGCAGGAGTTGTGTTTGAACATGTATTGCGAATAGAGAACTGTATAGAAGATGCACTTGCCAATCTAGTAAGAACATTGGTGTTGTTTTAGAAGGGTTGAATAGTTGATGTCCCTATATGTCAACAATGGGTATTGCCACAATTGCTGAAATGCCGCCTTGTAGAAACAAATACAATTTCAGACCTAGCCATCGAAGCTAATGATTCGAGGATGCCAAATTGCCAATCATAAACTATATTGAACACGGGAAGCTTCCTGACTATCCTCATCACAGGATTGAAATACTCCTCGGCTCATTTACTACGAGGAAATTCTATTATATTGATCATTTGAAGGAGTCATTCTTCACTGACTGAGAGAGCAATTGAAGAGGCCCACTTTGGGATCTGTGAGGCTCCTCGGTTTGAAATAAGTTTTTAACTCATGTGGGCCAAGACCATCATATAGTTTAGACTCATGCGATTAGGAGCAATGGCTTCTTATGTGTAATAGCACTTCAAGAACTTCCCATTGATTGGACCAATCCTTAAATCTTCTTTATCAACGATCTTGTAAGCTCCATTAGTGTAGATTTCCATCACCACATATGGGTCATCTCATTTTGATAGGAACTTGTTGCCAATTCAGTGGGTAATGATGATGGGTCTTTGAACAACAAACACCAATTCCCCAACTTTAAAAGATCAAGGTCTAACCTTTTTGTTAAAAGTCGTAGAGAGTCAAGCTTCATAACACTAGTCCTTGTTGAGCTTCAAGTCTTTTCTCATCCAATGCTTCCAATTCAGCAAAATGTAATTTCACATTCTCGTCATTACTGAGACCTTGTATGACTATCCTTAGTGAAAGTATTTGTTGCTCCAGAGCACGGACAACTAATACAACATAGATGAGGGAGCATGGAGTGACTTGTGTTGAGGTACGACAAGTTGTATGCTATCCCAAAGAGCTCTCTAATCCTTTCACGCTAGTCTGTCTTGGACTTATAGACTACCTTCTTCAATAGGTTGCCCAAGGTTTTGTTGAATGTCTCTGCAAAACCATTGGCCAGTGCGTTGTAGATTGGGGAATTGCATTGCTTGATCCAAACCTTTCACAGAACCTGTGCGTTAAGTTATTGTAGAAGGGTTTCCCATTATCAACAATGATGTAGCGAGGCACACCATATCGATAGATTGTATTCGACTTACTGGAGTCAACAATAGTTTCCTTCTTCACTTCTTTGAGTGGGACAACTTCCACCCACTTGGAAAAGTCAGGTACTATTCCATAAGGAGTCACAATGGACATTTTTATGCAAAATCATTAAAAAAAAAAAAAAAGGAAACAGAAACATCAAAAAAGTCCTATGGCTACTTAAGGCTGGAAGAATGTTCTCAAAATTCAAATACAATGATGTTCACCAGGGCTATCCTCTCAACTGGGAATCCCAATCTACCTCTGTGGCTTCAAAGGTACAAAAAAAAATGCAACCCTTGTTAAAATTTTTCTAGAAATTTAAGCAAATTCAGCGGTTAAATAATTGAATCCAAGTATCCAACAATTGCCTCAACCTGCTAGAATTTTGTACTAATTGCTTTGTAGGCTATAAGATTATGAAATATCCAAAGCTCACGACAACTTGGACTTCAATGAAATGGGTGCTGCTTCTGCATTTCCCTAGAATTTCATCCAGCTCCAAAATTTATTTTCCATAAAGCAATGCACCATCAAGCCTAGAGACTTACCAAAAAAAAAAAAAAAAACATAAATAAAGCCTAGGTTTTCTATTCCCTTGAACCCCATACAAGACCTATGTATGTGCTTCATGACTCTAACCATGTCTCAACAATGAGGCAAAATTTACTGCATCTCAAGCAAACTAAAATGTACCTGCTCCAAGTATAACTCCCACATAAAAAGATAAAAATGATTAGCCCAAGTATAACTCCAATTCTTTGTTATTCTCCCCATCTTTTAACTGTCTTAATCAAGTTTCAATCATCAGCTTGTCTCCTCCAATAACACTAGTTCCTCAATTTCACCTTTGATTATAACTCCAGTAATTCACTTTGCATTTGTTTAGACCTACCCATTCATGTTGACCTTCACAACTTCCCATAAACTTATTTTATTTGTCAACTTACCCTGAGAAGCAAAAAGAACAAGAATCATAAAATTTTTTACTAGACAGACATGAATTTTTTCGCTCTCCTCTCCAAATCCACAATGTAGAGCAATTTATGTTCAAGCTTGAAGGGTTTTGTATATGACTCACTCCACGGAATTACAACACATCGGTGGGTAAACTCGAGGCCATAGGGTTTAGGGTTTAACGCAAGGCATTGGGGAACAATCAATATACCTTTGACATGAATATGAACTCCATTATTTATGAAAGTAGTGTAACGTTCTTGTTAATAGATTATATAAACGTCTACAAAAAGTTATGAAACCACAAGCTCAAAGAAAACAGTATTGTCAAAAAAAAAAAAAAAAAAGTAATCAATTCACATGCTGGAAAGAGGATACTGCAGTTAGAAAGGACCTCATTCCCCAGCTGATCCCCCAACCCTTTCTCTCGCACAAAACTTAACACTAAATCCTCTTCAAATAATAAGATCATCTCATCTTTCAACAATCCAAATTTATCTTCAAGAATCATGATGACAGAGTTGAATCACAAAACCCACCCACAAAACTCACCACTCATATAGAAGACTAGAGATAAATCGTGGTCTTTTACAAGAATATTTAACATACCCAATATAATGACAGCACAAAGACCCCCTTGAAAAAATCCTATATCTAGCCCGTCTCACATATTTGCTACTTCTACGTCTCTTTCCCTAGAAATAATCATTCAAATTAAGATTAACAACCCCCTACTCTGTTCATGTCATTAATAATGGATTTACGAAATATGTTTCAAAAGACATAACAAATTTTATTTCAACACAAATCCACAAGACCACATATTAGTGCATCTCCAACCCTTGATTCAAACCTGTATCAAATTTAAATTTGGGTGAAAATCACTCAAAAACCAATCCACTCCTTGTCTCAAACTTATATCAAATTGCGTTCAACCCAAATCAAGGGAGACTAAAATTTTCACTCAAAATTTTCAAAACTATTTTGTAGCTTTCAAATTTACAACTTTGCCACTACTGAAACTTTTACTCAAATCTGAAAGTTTGTCCATTGAATTGCTTCATATACAATAAAACTTTTACAAAGTGTGTAATTGTAATCCACATAAGCCAACAAAAAAGTCATCAACCCAATATCCCATTTTTTCAATCAAGCCCACCAATGACTTCATATGCACATAAGAAAAAATAAAAATCAAAAGCCTAACCTTTGCAACTTGAATGTTGACAAAATCAGGGATTTCCCTCTGAAGCAAGACAATCCCAGCATTCCTCACAAGCTCCAAGTCCTCATCACACATAGCATCAGGCCAACAAGACATATTAGCACCACCAACAATAATAATAGAGTTTTGCCCATCAGATTGAAGCATCACCACAGCATGACCAGTGGGTGCACCAGACACATTCCTCAACCTATCAAGAACAACCCCACAACCCTCAAGAGCATCAGAAATCAGCTTCCCATGAGCATCTTCACCAATCTGACCCACAAAAAAAGTGGGGTACGAAAGTTTTCCACCACATACAGCCTGATTAGCCCCTTTGCCACCAGCAAGTGTTTGGCCAGTCTTGGCTGAGATTGTCTCTCCCACTCTTGGGAGTCTATCGATCTCCACATAGATGTCTGCATTGGCTGATCCAACGACTACGAGTGGTGGGGTTGTGGGATTGTGGGTTTGGGAGGCTTTGATTGTGAAAGAGGGCATTGGGTTGAGTCTTTTCGTTGATGGGTTGTTGTTGATCAATTGAAGCGGGTTGGGTTTAAGGTTTTTGGCGGGATGTGTTGATGGGTTGTTGTGGGTTTTTGGGTGCCAATGATTTGACGGTGAAAGTGCTGCTATGCCTCTCATCTCTCTCTCTCTGTATCTATCTATTCTGAAACTTCCCTCTCTGTTCTCCCTAGGAGCGTGGCTTTGTTGAGTTCTTGCTTGGGTACGAGGAGAGAGCTTCGGGAGAGGCTGGGTAGAACAGAGCGTAATATTAGGCCAAGAGCGTAATATTAGGCAAAGTTTGGGTCTCCTAAATAATTCAAAAAGTCAAAAAATTACTTAAAAAGTTAAAAAGTTAATACTATTTATCAAAAGTTAACAATTACGGCGGTACAACTCCCAATTCAAATTTTTCTCTAAAAACCAATTTTCACAATTTTTTATTACATATTTTTCCATAAAAAGTCAAAAAGTTAACCCAAACATCCATATTTTCAACTTCAATTTTTTAGTCCAAAAAGACAAAAAGTACACTTATTTAGTCTTCCCAAACAAGGCCTTATTGGTTCGGTATTTTATATCTCTAAAAAATTATATTAATTGAATATATCGGAATATATTTTCATTAATAATTTATTTTTAAAATTATATAAAGTATATTTCGATCAAGAGGCTATCGATATTTGATTAATGTGATTTTTTTATAGATATGAAGTATTCGATGAGATTTACATATTTAACGGTTTAAATTATCGAAATGAGATTTGTTATAGGTCTTATAAACCCAACAATATGTTTCAATTCGGTGAATTGGAGAAAATCCTCTCATTTTTTTTTATTTTTTTATTTTTTTAGAAAATTAGCGAAACACTATGGTTGTGGGTGTGCATATATGTATTTTATAACTAAAACAATGGTATAATTTAAATTTTTTGAGTTATAATTAAAAAGAGAAAAAAATATCATAACTAAATATAACATAAAATATAATTAAATAACTCATGAGTTATAACTAAAAATAAAATAAAAAAAATATTCATAACTAAAGAAAAAATAACATAATTAAGAGTGTATATGGTACATCATTTTTAAAGGAGTATGTATTAGAATTTTCCGAAAAGTTATAATCAAGCTATATTAAAAAAAAGAAGAAGTAAATAACATACATAACAGAAAAAATAATAATACTATAAACCTACTTTTATCAACTCAGAATTTATCTAAAAAAAATAAATTAATAGCACAGATTCATTTCATATGTAAACCTCACACTTCATCAATTCAATCTCCACCATACAAATATATTCGGGATAAATTCGGAGTCCATAGAATAAGTTCTTAGTATTTTTTATGGGAGAAATAATCCCATTTGGTTCTCTTTTGGAATTGTAATTATAATCAAAAAAATTCAAAACTCTTTTCAAAACTCATAATGAAACACTCAATTCAAAAACTATTTCAAAACTCATAACCAGACACACAACTCAAAAATCAATTCAATTTTTTTTAAAAAAACTCATAACCAAACACACAACTCAAAACTCTATTTAAAAAAAAATCAAAAAAATATTTTTATTTTCTTTTTCAAAATTATTTTTAGAATTATGATTTTAGTGTGGAGTTGTGTTTTGAATTATGAATTTTGAGTTGAGTTTTGAAAAGATAAAATTTGTTGGCTATGGGTTTTGAAAAAAAATTTGAGTTGTATTTTTTTAATGTATATTGTATTTTATACAATTGTGGGCTATATTGTTTTAAAATATTTGAGTTGTATTTTTTAAATATTTAAAGAGATTAATTTTTATTTTAAATATTTTTATTGTAAATATTTTATTTTATAAATATTTTAAATTTTTTAAAATTAAAATTTAAAAAAAAAAAAGTTGGATCGCCATATGTATCTAAATCATAACAAATTATTTAGCCAATACTTAAACAAATAACAAAAAATTATTTTTCAAAAAAATAAAAAATGTATTTTGAAAAAAATATGAAATAAAAAATAATTTTAAAGAACAGAATAAATAATATTTTTTTGAATTTTTTAATAGAATTTTGAAAAGAATTTGATTATGAGTTTTGAAAATAGTTTTTGAATTATTTATTTGGTTATAATATGAGTTTTGAAAATAGTTTTTGAATTGAGTTTTAAGTTATGTGTTTGATTATGATCTGAGTATAGAGTTGTGTTTTGAGTTTGAAATATTAAAAAAAATAAATATTTAAAAAATAAAATAAAATATTTAAAATTTTCTTAAATGTTTTTAAATATTAAAAAAGATAAATCCAAAAAATTTCAAAATACAATTCAAAATTCAAAAACTCGAAATTCTTTTCAAACTTCATAATCAAATAAATTGTTTCTTTTCAAAACTTATCTCACAACTTCATATTCAAATCATAATTCTAAAATTAAACCAAACGGAACCAAAACTACAAAGGACTAAACAAAAAACTTATTAAGTACTACAAAGTACAAACATCAAATAACAAAATCCTCAAAAAATCAGTTACATTTATGAAAAAATCATAAATCTTCTTATAGATATTGTTTGGAAAAACAAGACATATGCATCAAAATAATGTCCACACTCACCATCTCTACCACCGTCTCTATTTGTTGTTGTCTCTACTGTCGCTGCCCAACTCTGCTGTTGAACTTCAGCCGTCACTGAAAATAAAGTTGAAGAAGAAGAATACCTACAATAGTAAAAGATGAGGATTAAGAGAACATGCGACCATTCTTTCTAGCCACTCTTTCTAGGCATAAAAAATCTAAATCTACACTTTGAAATTGTTTTTGAAACTTGTTGAAAATATGTCAAAAAAGTCACCAAAGGGACGCTGAAAATTGCCTAGAGAGAGAGACTTTGCTCTTTTCTATTGGGTCAAAGTTATGCTCTTTGAATGTAAAAGAAATAACATAAACAAAGATTTGATTTTGTAACTGTAATTTGAACTATATGGTGTCGTTTGACAGTTTATTGTTTTTAGTTTACAAAAAATATTGGAAAAATTATCAGAAAGTCCTATGTACCAAATTGTTACTCTTTATGGTCCCACATTGAATCTTTTGGATTAGCAAGTCCTATTTTGCACATTTGGTGGACAGCCAAGTCCCGTTTCAAATTATGTAAGGTGTGGGTAGACGGATTTTCCCTTTTTTGTTATTGGCATGTACGTGTATTATGGGATTGAGTGAATATTTTGTGGGATACGTTACTTTGTCATGTTTGGTAAGTTGGATCATATGCTTTGGGGTGTGAGAAATTCATGGTTCGGGCTGAAGGATTATTGTGAGTTAGCAAAGTAGGGTTTCGTTGTTCTCTTGGTGGTGATGAGAGCTGTTGCAGTCATCAACATTGCTTATCATTGCACATACGTCATACGCTTATATGTTTTGGATAGTTAAGATGCCATTTCCCTTCAGAGGACATGTGTCCATGATCACGTTTGTACATCCTTCACACTATCACGGGGGTTCCAGTTATGTTGTCATCGTGGGATGATGTGGTTCCGTGGGGGGTTGATGTGGATGTTGTTTTGGTACAATGTGATAATTAGAATACAATTTTGAAAGGTGTTAATGGGTTGGTTATGTTCGTGTGTTTGTTCTTGTGTGCCCATAAAAATGTGTTATTTATGGGGTGATGTATCTACCTATGTTTTTTCCCCCCACTGTGTGTATGGGGTGGGGGGATTTAGTTTTATTCAGTTCATTAGCGTATCGATTTTGTTTGGTACATTTTTTGTTTTTTTTTACACATGTATAACATGTGTTTTACCCATGT
Source organism: Camellia lanceoleosa (assembly GCA_025200525.1). NCBI lineage: Eukaryota > Viridiplantae > Streptophyta > Magnoliopsida > Ericales > Theaceae > Camellia > Camellia lanceoleosa. Next base: position 52,680,876 of record CM045762.1, on the reverse strand, counting down.
CAGTGTCTATGCTTGTAGGTATGGAAGGGAGTTTGATGTTGCTGTTGTTTTGGTACAATGTGATAATCAGAATACAATTTTGAACGGTGTTAATGGGTTGGTTATGTTTGTGTGTTTGTTATTGTGTGCCCATAAACATGTGCTATTTATGGAGTGATGTATCTACGTGTGTTTTCCTCCCCTCTCCAATTGTGTGTGCGAGGTGGGGGGATTTAGTTTTATTCAATTCATTAGCGTATCGATTTTGTTTGGTACATTTTTTTTTACACATGTATAACATGTGTTTTACCCATGTCAGTGTCTGTGCTCGTAGGTATAGAAGGGAGTTTGATGTTGCTGTGTTCTTATCGGAACATTAACGCAGCATACAATCTGCAGGATCATGGCATGTTTGCCCAATTAGTCGATTTTCTGTGTTCTAAGTTCAGTGGGATATGTTCCCATAATGTGGGATTGTCGTACAAGATTCCAGGGTTAAACAGTTTCACTTTACAAGATGATGTGGATTTGCAAAACCTTGTTAGTCTTGCCCGGTTGTTCGGTCTGGAACACGTTTGTGTGGTGATTGATCAACATGGAAGGTTGGATAGCGTTCTTGCGTATGGTGAACAACATAATATGCAACCCAACCCGGTTTCCGGAATAATCGTGAATGACCAAGGAGAAAGTGATGAGGAGGTTGATTTGTTGCTTGATTTCTGCCCGCACAATAATAAAGTATTACTGACTGAATCATGGGCGCGGGGGATAACCCACGTTGGGTAATGTTTTGAGGGGGGTGCACACGAATTTCGAACGGTTTTGTGCAAGTATGCCGTGGAGTTTGGGTTCAATTTCAGGTATGTTAAGAACGATTCCGTACAGGTAACAGCTGTGTGCTCCATGGTGGAGGATAAGGGATGCACATGGTTTGTACATGCTCGGGTGTTGAAAGCGAATCAATTTTTCTACCTTCGCAAATGGAACAGTGTGCATAGTTATGGTGTATTCGTCCGGACATCAAATCATCCAAGGGTTGGATCTGATATGGTTGCTGATATTATGGCAGCTCGTGTTCGGGACAGACCACTCACACGTCCAACTGATGTCATCTTAGATTTGAAAGACGATTATGGATTGGACGTCAACTACCGGGTTGCGTGGTTAGGGGTTGAGAAGGCAATGGGGGAATTGTTTGGCGCCCATTCCGTATCGTTCAACCAATTGCATTGGTATCGTGAAGCCATCATGCAATACAATCTTGGGAGTTATGTTGACATTGATTATGATGAACACAACTACCGGTTCCGCCGTTTTTTTATTTCATTCAAAGCATGCATTGATGGGTTTCATCATTGTCGTCCATTACTTTTCCTGGACGGAACCTTCTTGAAAGGCAGGTTTAAAGGGTTTTTGCTAGCTACCACTGCGAAGGACGGTAATCAAGGTGTGTCCCATTTCACTTAAAAACATTATGCTCACTTATTTCCGTAGTCCTATTTCCATTTGAATGTCCGAACAAGTTCAATTTGTGATACAACCACTTATTTTTCCATATGTCGGAACCAAAATATTGTATGTTATAGTTGTTATATTATACACACTGATCATGTTGTCATCATTACAATAGGGTTGTTCCCACTTGCTTATGCCATTGTGGACTTCGAAAATAACATGAATTGGGGTTGGTTCTTACAACATCTCGCCAACATGGTACCCAGTGATAGAACGCTTACGTTTGTGTCTAATCGGAACGTGGGACTCATGGAAGCAATGCCTACATTTTTCCCCAACATCTCACCACGCATTCTGCCTCTAGCATTTACAGTGAAATCTGTGGGACAAACTACGCTATGTGAACAGCATGCACCATATTGGCCTTGTTAGCAAATTACATAAATGTGCATACGCACCCACCATAACAACATTTAATCAAAAGGTCGATGAATTTCAATAATCTGGAAAAGCCATTGCTACAAAATTCCTTGCGGATGCACATCCACAACACTAGACAAACGCATTTTTCAGGTACGGACATATCCGTTACACAACGTAAATTTGAACATACCCAACAACAAATGAGCATGCTTTATTGTTTAATTTTTTTTTCCCATTGGGTTTTGCAGAGGCAAACGATACGGCGAAATGAGCTCTAACGCCGCCGAGTCATTCAACTCTTGGATTTACGAAGCACGGAATCTGCCAATCACCAGAATGGTTGACAACATCAGAGGTCAGATTATGCGACAAATAGCGAAGCGGAGGATGTCGGCCCACATATAGATTGGCACAATTTGTCCCAAAATGGAATCCCAGCTGGAAGAAGCTTACAACAAAAGTCGGGCATGGAAACTTAGTCAGGCGAATAACAACGTGTATGAGGTCCATTCATACCCATCTGTTATGGTGGACATCAGTAGGCGTATGTAACGCCCCCAAAATAACAACATTAGACCCATCAATATAGACATTCATTGATATAGAAAAGATCCACATTCTTCTATTCATCAGAGTTTCATTACAAAAGGTATTACATGTTAACAACAAAAGTAAATGCCTTAAGGGCTTATAGCTTTCCAAGTTAACACTTGGTTACAAAAAAAAAAAAAAAGAGCACTAGCTCAATTACACATTAAGCCCTTGGCTTGAATCTACCTGTAATACATCAAAAGGAATATACAACCAAAAAGTCCATCCGCCTCAAACCTCCCAAGCTATGTCCTTGGAAGTGGCATGCTACCTATACCTGAAAATGATGTTCCCATATAGGGTGAGGCACAGCCCAGTAGAAATACACTAGACCAACCATGAACAATGACTAAAAGATTAGCAGTTGATAGATGGCCAACACTGATACATCCACTTATATTATCTTACAGTTTCATGACATACAAGTCCATGTTACAATTCATTTTCCTTTCTTTTCAATTCTCAATTCATAACCATGGCTCAGAACTTGGCCAAACCACTTATATGAGACAGTAACTCATATTAAACATTTTCCTATTTCAATAAAAGATAAGTACACTAGCTATATCAACACAATAACAGATAAGCATATGAGCTATATCAACACTTCCATAGATATGCCTAAGAGCAACATCACATTTCCAAAGACAAGCGTATGAGCTGTGTCAACACATTACTAGATAAGCATATGAGCTATATCTATGGAGTCCATCCCCTATCTTCTCCCAAACAACATCCGGTTTAGAGGTCCATCCCTTATCATCCCCTAAACCGTGGAGTACATCCTTTATCTTCTCCAACATCACACAATGCATATAAATAATAATTATACACATCACCAATCAATACATAAAATTAATGTATTCTTTCAACTGTCACACTCAATGACACATTTCAATGATCAGTTTTAGTTTGCCTAATCATCATGCATTGTCTACAACAATCAAGACTATCCTCTCCCGATAGCCCAAAGCAGTTGTTTCTATATAGAAAATAAATGCACAAAACGGATAATATATCAACATTTCAATTTGGTGAGTGATAAGTAATTCAACTACACCCTTTAATTCCCGTATATTCTCACTCTCAGCATTTCCACTTCAATTCCTCATTTCTCACAATTTATTATCCCAATTAATTAATCAATGTAATTAGGGCATTTTCCATAGTTAACATTACAACACTTAAGGTCCCATTTTCATCAATGATTCCACATTCATTCCATTTCTCTAAGCTAAATACGTTCATGGGTCCATTATAAATAAAACCCCAACTTTGTAAAATTACACAAAAGCCCCAAACTCTCTCAAAATTACGCAATAACCCCCAACATCTCAAAATACCAAAATTTAAAGACAAAGTTCATAAAGAGGAGTAGGGTATCCCTACTTCAAAGTTTGAGCTCCAATGGAGATGAAGACCAAAACCAAAATGCTCCGAATTCTGAAATTTTCAGATTAAAATGTAGCCTTCAACGATCAACACAACTTTTGTAAAGGCCAAAAGTGAGCAAACAACTCCTACTAGATCAAATCTAAGAGAGAAGGGCCGATTTTAGAGTGAGAAGCTCTGAAAATGGCTTTTTGGAAAAGTAAGAAAGAGAAAAGATCTTGAAAAAGTGATAAAAAAGTCGGATCTCGCTTTTAAATAAGAGTCGCCCCGTTCGAGCGTGGAAACCCCCGCTCGAGTGCCACTCACAGACTCCCGCTCGAGCGGCGGATGCACACTCCCAGAATCTTGACATACCAGGTCCCCGCTCGAGCGCCCAACTCCCCGCTCGAGCGTCACTCACGACCTCCCGCTCGAGCAGCCAATCCCCCGCTCGAGCGTCCAACACTACACAGGAAATACTGGATGGGTGTATTCCCCGCTCGAGCTCCAAAACCCCCGCTCGAGCGGACAAGTAACAACAAGGTCCCCGCTCGAGCGTCAAAAGCTCCGCTCGAACGGACAGGCCAAAATCTGGGCAACTAGTTTTGGTTCCTAAGCTCAACCAACCTGTAACAAACCCGCCCAGTATATCCTATAACTCAGATACAAAATAGGAAATGATGTAAACTAGATAATAATCAACTACTAACACCCACGGACACATGTCCGGATCACTGTACAACAAGGGGTAAACCTGGGATCGCTATAGCATACATGTTCGTGTTTCCAGTGGCAAATAAATGAGTTTCCATGTGCGTATGCTATTGTTGCAGTGCGAAAAAGCAGGAGAAACCTGGACGACATAGTTGTACCTTAGTACCATGTGTCCGAATACCGTTTGATGTATGCGCTAACCATCTACCCAATACCAACCGTTGAAAAACCACCATTCGCCTGACCGAAGAAGAAAAGAATATCGTCCAAGGGTGAAAATGTGCAACAAATATGGTGTGAGAGGTGTGGTCGTATGGGAAACCACAATAGGAAGACCTGTAAAGAACCTATTTAGTCGTAATCCCAATACGTCGATATCCCAATTTATATTATTACGTTTTAATTGGATGTGTATTTCGTGCATATCATTAAATAAGAATGTGTTAATCACATACAGTTCAGTATTTAATTAAGTTATTATATCAATGTTTTGTTCGCCTATAAGTACAATTGGCTTAGATATTTTGTTATGTTCTATCCGTTATGCAAATATAATTGCGTACCCTTACTTAAGTCGTGTTTTAATTTTATCATAGTTTTGTTTTCACCACATGAATGTGTACCGTCGCTACAAGTACTATGCGTGTACGTTCAATATAGTTATTCGTGCACTACGTTAGTTTACTTACGCATAAACGTACACACAAAGACAACATAAGGAAACTCGTGGAAAACCGCCTTTATTTACAGTTAACGACGTTGTCCCACATCACTTACCACATACCAACACTCACAATAATTACACTGTCACATACACCTACACACCTACGATACATACCTCGTACCTCAATCAATTACACCGCCAAATTCTGCCATCATAACGTGTTACACACGAGTGTTGATACACTGGCGAACCGTCGCAGCACACCCAACTTCGTACCACTACATGAACCGCCAGAATGCAAAAACACATAATTGTGTACGTTACATTCAATGTATGTCCCACGTTATCATGCTGCCTCCCTAACCTTACTTAACATTTACTAAAACACCCATTTACACCACACTCCCCCATGTCCACATCACTAATGTCCCAATAAATTTGTTAAGATTTACCAACCACATACTGAACGTCATACTACATTCACAGTGACGCACATAATAGCCTTCCACATCACACTAATACACTGCCATATATATTGTTCACCCCTGTAACACATACCCACCGAACTATTGTTCGTGCACCACAATGGACTGGAACGTGTGCCTTATTTTAAGTAGTCAACCGATGTCACTTTGAGTGGGTTGACATATTTTCCATTAACCGGTAAAATTGGACACGAATGAATGTCCCAATGCATAACTCATGGAAAACAAACGAACAACATATTTGCGAACAAGCACATCGGTCATCACAATACACACATATTTCATAGCCTTGCAACCAAAACAAATCATAATATTTTCCAAAAAATATGCTAGATAACGGTAGTCAAAATGCTGTACACGCACGTGGCGTGTTAATTCAAGACAAAACATCCAACACACTAACCTAACAATTTGAACAAATCATAATCTGTGCTAATAATATAATGGGCATAACAAAAAGGTAAATATTTGCGTATCATAGCACACATAATCTGAAAAACCCATATTCGATGCTAATAATATAACCAGCTATTCATATGTGCACCCTTACACACCCTTAACGTTACCCACAACGTGTCAGATGTGCGTACCCTCAATCAGCCCAGATCGTTCTTCAATCCACGCAGTGGGTCATTCACAAAAGACTTCACCATGATCGCTCGCAAAACACTGCAGTTGCCCCTATGCAGCGATCTGCTAACGTCCACATGGCACACATACTGGCGCATCACAGCGCACACAATGATAGCACAATCAAGCCTGTCCAATAATATCACATTGCCTGTTATTAATGTCGTAAGCATAAATTAAGACAATTCATTTTCTGTACCAGGTTATGTCGTGAGGAAAATAAAAACGTGCTTACGATTCGGGACATTGTTGGGGACAGTCCACCACTGATTCTAACGGCGGATCATACTCTTGAGTATCAATCGAGTCCCTTCACATGGTCTGCCTCTAGACCTCTGTCACAATGTTTTTCTACATCAACGCATACATACGTCAGCCAACACAGTTTTCATGTGGACACACACTCCCATACAGTTTAACACGTACAAATCTTACCAGGGAAAGTGCCTCAATGTAGTGTACGTCCACAATTCCGCTCATCATCCTCATTGAGTTAAAATGCTTCCAACTCCCGTCCTCAGTGTCATATACGACCGGCGTCTAGTGTGAGTCTTTACAAATTGGAAAATGTATGTAACAGAAGAGCTTTGCTGCATGCAGGTTGTCTACCACATACCTATTCCTTGACGGTACGTTGTTGTTTTTCATCATGTCCTGCATCACCATGCAAACAACTCACACATTATGACATCATATAACCAAACATAACATTTACAGCCACAAACTTACTAGACATACACTACTGAAGAAATAAGATTTGTTTAGAGCATCAATGCCCTCATTTATCCTCTCCTACTCAGCATTTAGCAGCATAGTGTATGCATCGATCACCTGTGACATTTGTACATGTTGGATTCTTGCATGGTTGGGAAAAAAAAAAACACATTGCACAAATACCCATCTACGCAACTTACATTCCCCCGTATCTCAAATTGGCGCACAAGTGATTTGACATCGATGAAATACACAACAACACCATGACCATGCCTGTCCCACATCACAGCCCTACATATAATCCACAACACACGTCAACCAATTAACATATGGCAGTAGTAACACTAAACCTAACTAATTTGTTTGTACATACCTATCACCATCTCTGTTATATGCGTTGGTGATCTTCTTTTTCTCCGCAGCTGTCATCATTTTCCACACGCCGTGTCTGTTGTTAATGTCAAAGCCTGACTTCTTCTTCGTGTGAACGTCAACATCATCCATATCAGTTACATCCGTACATCCACCATTTTTTTGCATTGCATGAACAAACATGCACCATGTTCAATGTGCTTGCCCGCCCACGTACACTCAGGCACTCAACCCCCGTCAGGGTTAACCCTTTTCTCACTTTGCATTTTACATCCCGCACAAACGAATTATTCGCGACATTCAACCGACCACCTTTTGCCATGTTTGGACTGATAACCACCACCGCTATTCCTACTAGTACACCATGTTGTATTTCAGTGATCCCGTTTGTTTGTTCTCTTACCGGCGTAACATCCCAAACCGGAGTTGCATCCCCAGTTACTGCAAACACTCTGTTAGGGGTGGTATTGTTTGTGGTCTGTAACATGTTTGTTCCCACTCAACCCATATTTCACACCTTCTGCATTCACATCTACACCACGGAAAGCTTGCGTCATGTTATGCACTTTGCACTCAGCAAGTTGCTCCTCTAAAACATTTACTGCCCTTTTCAATTCAGCATTTTCAGTGGTGAGTTTCTTCACCTCGTCGTCCTTAGCTTGCATTAAGTTACCATATCCTCCAACAAGATGCAATGTTTGCACCTCATTCGCCTGTCTTAGTCTATCCACTTCTGCACGTAACTCTGAAATCACACCATCTTTCTCGCTAATTTCCAGTTCAAACTCCGCAATATTCTCTGTAGCGTGGCAAACGTGTGGCCCCACGTCCATTGTGTGCTTTCTTGCGTTTCGTGTAATAGTCTTGTTTGGTGTCCGAAAATGGACCAACGCTGAACCACGTTCCATATTTCTAACATAAATTCCACTATCACCACCCATCACATTACCTTCCACACCCATATCAACAAAATCATCCTCATGCACACTACCATAGAATTCCCCCACTGCATTTCCTGCACTCCTAGCGCAGTTTACCCCATCCACCTTCAAAATCTTAACCTCATGGTCTCTTGTAATCAATCGTCCAGTTGTCACCTATAAACGCCGCATAAAAAAATCATGAACAATTTTCAAACAGTGTCACTATATACTTGTACACAAAATACCGTTATGGTATGTATCATACAATCATAACTACCATTTACAATTACCTCAAAATCCACATGCCCTGATAGATTGACCCCACGTGCAGCTGTTAACATGGTAACATCCCACTTGAGAAACTTGGGGAACGCGGTTGCGGATACGGGCGATATGATTGTTGAATGTTCACACAGCCAATACTGTACCCCACATCACACACAACAAATAATAACGTCCGAATTAGCTACATAGCTATACTACATGTAACATAAATAAATCGCTTGCAATTAATGACACAACCAACAAATAAATTATAAGCGTACCATCAATGCGACGACACATCCGGTTACTTTTTCAAGTGTTCGATAAAAGTCCTTTAACGAACTCATCAACGGGCTACGGATTGCACTTGTCCAATTGTACGTTTTCATTGCATCTAAATTATCCATATATCGGATTAGCGCCCAGCTGATTGTTTCCCCAGAATTTGAAAAGAATAATTTGCCACAAGCATATAAGCATAGCAGCTTCGGGGTGTCTTTCACATCATGAGCAGTACTGCCCTCCGCAACTTCGACTAGTAGGGTCTGTATCAGTTTTGAAGTTATGCGACTAGTGTTACGACACCTATGTTGTACGAAGTCGGATGGTGGCTTAGGTCAGGGGGTCAAATCAAGGCAACCAAACCCACATTGGATCTCAAATATTAACTTGATGTCATCATCGCTTACGCACACGTTTCGTCTGCCTACGTGAAACGTCCGATCCCGTGCATTGTACGCCTGGATGATATTTACCACCAGGTTGTCCCCTTTGTGGAACTCTTCGTGGTCAAGTTGATTTATCAAAATTGCTTCAAACATCAACCAAAACGGTGTTTTTTTAAGGTGGACAAGGTGTTCGTCTCGCAAATTCAGCGTGTACACCAACTTCACAATGCCTACAATGTTCGACCGGAAGTTGAGCCTCGTACGGTTATGCTTCGGTGTGACACTTGGACAATTAACAATTTTTGTCTGTTTGAACAGGATCCATCCTTGCCTACATACCCCAAGTTCGTTTGCCGTTATTTCATTAGCTGCATCTTGACGTTTACGCTCACATGAACGCGTCCATGGACTGTTTGTCCTCCTAACCCTGTATTTCGAACATCAAACCAAATATTAGTTTCGTAAGCCAAACGTTCCAAACACAATGTTTTGGAAACTACATTACAATACTATAACATGTCAACACCATATTTTACAATGTAAATGAACACACAACAACACACATACGGTTGACAACAAAACAAGGCAAGGGATGTATGTGATTTAAGTTTATATACACGATAAACAACAAAAAGACTTATCAAAATAACTGAACTTATTAAAACACACCATTTGAGTAACCCTGTATCACCAACAATAAGAACCAAATTAAGATATTGTCACATAACATTTTATATTAAAGTTTGACTTTTTAATGTACGTAAAGTACATATCAAATAGTTATAACGGACACCAAAATGTACCTTTCACATCAGTATGAATTTAGATGTGTGTCAACATGAGCGTACCGTTTCACCCAAACGTAACATTAACGGCCACACAAAGCCATACATGGATGCCCCACAAACATTTCACAAACAAGTTGGCATATTAAAGTTGACCGCATCAAACTACATGGATGCCCCATAAATACACACACTACATTATTAACACACCCCACCACACTCTGCATTGTAATGGGAAATTCAGTTGGTCTCCATGTAAGCGACACCACACACTAACTCACCAAAACACCCACACACTACAACCTACTGATTCGACCAACATAATAAGCACTAACACACGTTATATGCAACCAATATCAATAACCAAAAAGTGGATTCCAGTCATCGTCAATGAGTGTGAATAAGTTTTGTAAACAAGAAACGAATAATAAATTTTGTAAACAAAATCAGGTAATTATGTTTACCAGTCATCGTCGATGAATGTGAATAAGATATTCCTCCGACGTAATCTTCCCCTAAACGATGTAAGGTTGTTACATCGCACCACTCTTTAGGGTTTTATCCCAAACCAAAACTGTAGAAACAACACAGGGAATGCAGTTGCAACGTTTTGAATCACCAAATCTTTGGAAAGCCACACCAAATCTCCACCGTGGGAACCGATCGATGGAATTTGAATTTTGAACCACTGAATCTCACCCCTTAATTTTAGGGCAAGATTCATTTACCTACCAATTAGGTGGTGTTTCCAAATTGGGGATTTCAAATGGTAATGGGGCGGGGCACCGTGGGTCTCGTTTGCATATGTTGAAGTCTCTCAACGTGACACCCAACCACAGTCATCCGTCACATTAACACTATCAAACCTCCATACGCACTATACTCAATGGCATTCTAGTCATTCGATGTACATGAGGATCAAGTGGTGCATAAGAAAACATTTAGGACCATCCGAATCATAAGTTCAAAAAAGGGGATTTACCAATCAATTCCCCAAAAATATTACATATATTTATGTTTATTTTTGGTAAAAACAAAAATAAATAACATGTTTAGCATATACATGTTTTAAAATTTTGTTTTGAAAACAAGTGAAATGAGTGGATTGCAAGAGGTGATTGTTGATGGTTGAAAATGATGACCGAATGTAGTTGTCGAACATCGAAGATAGATGCCACCAATGACAGGTAATTCGTGGTGACCAAAAGTGGTTTCTGGTAAAAGGTCGTGGTTGAAGGTAATTATTCTAAGTGGAAGATGGTTTGTTGCAGCGAGAGGTGGTCATTGGCAATGGTATATGATAATGGTGATGAGAATAGATGGTGGTTGGAATAAGTTGAAGGAAATAATAATAATAATAATAATAATAATAATAATAATAATAATAATAATAATAATAATAATCAAACAAGTGAAACTTACTTTTTTGTGGTTTAAAAATTTTAGCAAAATTTGTAAATTATTTATAAATTTTTTAAAAACAAAAACAGACACCAAATAAGTTTTGTTTATAGTTTTTAAAATTATGTAATTATAAATATAAATATTACCAAACAAACAAATCATATGTATTTGAAATTTATGATTCAATTTTTTTTGATTAATAGATCGTGAATATGAGCAATTATCATATCTACATATGGAATTTTCCATTATTTTTTTCACATTTCTTTTTTAAAAATGAATTAAGTATAATTTGACATAATCACATGATTTCATTATATTTATCTTATGAAAATAGGTAGGTTCTTTTAAAATAAATATGATAAAACTATATGACTATAATTATTAAAACATCTTCTTTTTTTTTTTATTTTTTTTTTATAAAAATGATCTACATATAAAGATTTAAAAAATATAACAAATGAAATTATCTTAAATAAGACTGATCGTGAGTAGGACAATAAATGAGCTGAGTGTTAAATATTCAAACTTAATTTTAAAATTTAATGAGTTTTAAAATATGTTTAAGTTTGACTTGTTTATATTATGAATTAAATGAGCTTTTAACGTATCATGAGTATTTGAGCTTTTTCTAGTATATATAAATCAAGCTGAGTAGTAAGTTACTTAATATTGGTTAAAAAACTTAATGAGTTTTAAAATGTACTCAAGCTCAGTTTGCTTATATAACAAGTTGATCTCAAAAGAATTTTTAATGAGTCGAGCTTGAATAACTTAATCCATTTTATAGTGATGAGAAGACTATTTGGACTAGACGATTATCCCAAGGGACAGTCTTATTTGATAGGGTTAAGCTTTCCTCTAGTCCATTGTTTGGACTAATAGGTCTAGTTTGGCCCATGTAGGGCTATTTTGTGTCCCATTTGTTAATCTGAACCGTTCAATTTTTAATGCATTTTGAGTATATTATTTATGAAAAAAATTAAGTTAATTGAATATTGGTAGCCACATGTTTAAATCACATCAATTTAAAAAAAATGAATGGTCTATTTTTTAAATTATATTTATAGTCCTTTTTTAGTAATAAATGTGATCCACACATGTGGTTATAGATATTTGATTAATCTAATTCTATCAACAAAAAAATAAAAAATTTACATGGAAGATCTTCTCAAAATGTACTAAAAATTGAACCATTTAATTTAACAAATGTTATGTCCCAGGTCTTGGACATGACTTGAATGTGCCATTTCGGACTTACAACTTTCTTTTTGTTACCTTGAGGGGTTGTGTTGCATCGATATTTGGGAATTCGAACTTGTTTAATCCTATTAACGTTAAACCGAGTTAGAATTTTCAAGTTTCGGGCATAAGGACAAAACTAATGAGAGCAGGATCACCTCTGGAAGTGTGAGTTGAATCAAGCAAAACTGTACGTGCGGGAGGATGGGCACCACGTGTGAGAAAGGGTTCGATCCGGAGTTGGGGTTATTCTTTAAAGGCACATGCAGTGGAGGATTTTCGCATATACGGGAAGGGCGCCGCACATGCGGCTGGGGTTCCCACATGTATGACCAAGCACGTGAACAACCTTGAATTTTGTGCTTTTCATCCTATTTGTTCTCTCTCTCTCTCTTTCTCTATCTTCATCTCTTTCTCTCTCTCACACACTTTTTCCCTCATTTTAACATTTCCCTCCCTCTCTCTCTCTTCAATCTTTTCTCTCTTTTTCTCTCATCCTTTTCTATCCAAACCCTCAAACATCTTACATTTTCTTTTGATACTAGTTTCTTATACCAAATTGAGTCGATGGCTTTGTTTTGACCGGTGGAGATCAAATTTCGGCAAAGTTGATTTTTGGGCTCTTCTTCTTCTCTTTCTTTGAGGTAGGAATTTATTTTCTCCTCTTCAATACCTAGTTATAGATAGACATGTAGTAGATTTTATTGCATTAAAAACTTGATTTGTTGGGTATTTTTGAAAAGCCTGTGATGAGAGTTAGGGTTTATAATCTAGAGTTAAATTTTGTGCTTTGTCGCGAATATATAGAATTGTATGTTTGAGGAACATGTTTAAAAGGATTAGAGTTAAAAAAATCCTAATTATTTGTTATGAGTTATGAGAAAGAGGGAAAAAATGATGATTTGATATTATTTGAACCATGTGTGGTATTGCATAGTAGAAGTGTGAAGAATCGGTATGAGAGAAAAATAAATAAAGTGATCATGAATTTAATTCGTCTTAATCATTGTTGATGGTTTTATAATTGTTGAGTTGTAACAATTGTCGTGGGATTAGGATTTCGCGAAATCAAAGAGGGTGTTGGATGATGATTATAAATTGACTAATTGGGTTTTAATAACAAAAGTTAGAATTTGAAAAGACTAAATAACCCCCGAGATATTGATTCGTAATTATGTTTCAATTTAAAATAGTAAATAACAATCCCAATTAAATAATCAAGACAAATCGACACAACGATTTAACGTGAAAAAAATCACAATTAGAGTACCTCCAATTGTGATTAAAAAATTACGGGCCAGAGCCACAAAACAATTCATTAAGAAGACATAAAGGAATTACAAATGAGTATTCTCAATTACCTAGTGAATCCATGACAGAATTGAACCAAACCCAATGTGTCTCTTCCATCACCATCTTCACCTTGGAGTTGCTTTGCTTAACATTGAATTCACAACGCCGATGTCGAATTCATGATGATGAGCCACTCCAAAATCTACTAAAGTTTTAGACCCAAGTTCCTCAAAATCCACCGAAGAACACCTATCTCTTTATGTAAATAAAAGAACTAAATCAATCCTTGATGTTTGACAGTCAATATTTCGTTGATCAATTGATCATTTTCTATACATCAAGGAAACTTATACAAAAACACCCTTCAATGTAGAACACTTTGTATTTTACTCCTTTATGAGAATCTTTACCGGTTAAATCCTAAAAATAGTGTTAGACTTATTTATTTTGATGATTTATTTAATTATGTTTTAATTTATTTGAAAGAGAAAAAATAGAATCCAAAATTTATTTTGATGATTTATTTAATTATATTTTAATCAAAATTTATTTTGATAATTTATTTGAAAGAGAAAAATAGAATCAAAATTTATTTTGATGATTTATTTGAAAGAGAAAAATAGAATCAAAATTCATTTTGTCCCATTATTTCTCACCTAAACCTTTATTCTAAATGTTGTTAGAATGTATTTAATATTTGATTAAATCAGGAGTTCAAACAGCCCAAGACAAAGGTGCAAACAGCCTAGCACAGCCAGAGTTCAAAAGATTCAAATGGAAGATATTTAAATTTATAATGATGGAGTGGAAGATATTCAAATTAGTAATGATGGAGTACAACGACTATAAACGGCTATAAATTCAAATGAATACAACGGCTATAAATGACTATAATTTTCATTATATATACCAAAGTCTCTAATGTGAACAAGTTACAAAAAACCTAAAAATATTTTTTGATCTATAATCACTCACATCTATTTTCAGAAATTATACACTGAGCCTTATAGTATTGAGCTCATATTTCCTGTGTGAGATTTACAGAAAAATCAAAACTTCATTTTATATATCTATCTTTGAAAAATATTTATTATAAGCTTTCTTTAAAAGCAAAAATACTATTTTATCTTGTAAAAGTGTTACAAAAACTGTGTTCTTCAAATCTTGAGAGTGATTGTGAATCACCCAAGATTTGCAATGGTTTGGGCTTGTGAAGTCTGTGTAAAATCCGTAGAGGATTGCTCCTTTTGTAAAGAGGTTGCTAGCATCCTTGTGAAGCTAGAGCATAGTGGAAAATCTCAAGTGAAGCTTGCGGAGTGGATGTAGGCTGAGTTGAAGCCGAACCACTATAAATTTGTTTGTTTCTCTCTCTCTTATCTCTTTATTTTATTTAAATTGCCGTAGCTATATTTCACATTTTCACTGTGCTAAAATCATTAACTGATATAATTGTTAGAACACTTGTTTTAATTATTTTTATTTCATTAACTATATTTATCTATTGTGTTAGTCATAATTTTTATTAGGGTATTATTAATTTTTAATTATAAAAACCTAATTCACCTCCCTCTTAGGTTGTCTTTTGGGTAATAATTGGTATCAGAGCTTAGACTCTTATTTTAGATTTAACCATCTAGGAGTTTCGATCCATAGCAACCTTAACTAAAGGACAAGCCACAAATAGGCCACCATTGTTTGACGGAAACAACTATAGTCATTGGAAGGATAAGATGACCCTATACCTACAAGCCACTGATTATGCCATGTGGATTATTGTCACCAAAGATCCAAAAATTCCTACCAAATTAGTAGACAGTATTAGTGTACCTAAAACTGAAGATGAATGTGATGAGAGAGATTATAAATTATTGCAAGCCAATGCTAAAGCCAAACTCACCATTGTTTGTGGATTAGACTCTAAAGAGTATAATAAAATTTCAAGTTGTGATTCGGCAAAAAAAATTTGGAACAAACTTGAGGTAACGTATGAAGGTACAAACCAAGTGAAGGAATCTCGTATTGATATACTTGTTCATAGTTATGAATTGTTTAAAATGAACTTTGATGAATCTATTTCAAGTATGTTTACTAGATTTACTAAAATTGTAAACTCTTTGAAATGTCTTGGCAAAATTTATACTAACAGTGAGTTGGTAAGAAAAATTCTTAGGTGTCTACCAAAGAATTGGGAAGCAAAGGTCACCTCTATTACAGAAACCAAAGATCTCTCCACACTTGGATTGGATGAGCTTATAGGTTCCCTTATGACTTATGAGATCACCATGAAAGGACATGAGGATGTTGAAGACAAAAAGAAAAGTGAAATTGCATTCAAAGCATCATCAAATGAAGAAGAACATGAAAACTCCAGTGATAATGAAAGCTATGCCATGTTTAGTAGAAATCTCAAAAAACACTTTAAGAAAAATAATTATAGAGGAAGAAGACCTTTCAAGAAAGAGTACAACAAAGATAACAAGAAAGAGCCTATTATTTGCTATGAGTGCAAAAATCCTAGACATATGAAGATGGATTGTCCGAAATTGAAGAATCATGGAAAAGACTACAAAAGAAACAAAAAGGCCATGGTAGCAGCTTGGGGAGCAAGTGAAGATGAAAGTTCAAGTGATGAAATTGAAAATGAAGTAGCCAACTTATGTCTCATGGCTTTTGAAGATGAAGACTCTACTCAAGATGAGGTAACTACTCTTTATGAAGAACTTGAAAGTGCATTCCATGAACTATCAAATGAATTTAGAAAAGTTTGTGCCAAAAATAATGTGTTGAGGAAATATGTTGCATCTTTATCTATTAATGTAGAAGAATTAAAGAAAGAAAAAATTATTTTGAAAAATGATTTTGATACTATCTCTAATGAGAAAACTATTTTAAAAAACAATTTTGATGATTTAACAAAAACACTTGAAAATTTTGTAAAAGGTAGAGATAATCTCAACATGTTTCTTGGAAATCAAAGATGTGTTTTTGATAAAGCGGGTATTGGATATGACCCTATTAAAAAATAAAAGAATCTCAATATAATTTTTGAAAAGGCATCTCTCATGACTCACCCTCATATTACTGGTCATTATTGTAGAAAGAAAGGCCATTATATATCTTCTTGTCCATTCAAAAATAATATAAACATGGGAATTAAAAAGATTTGGATTGTTAAAGGATTTAACAAAACTAACCAAGAAGGACCCAAGAAACTATGGGTACCAAAAACCAACAATTGATTGTCATCTTGTAGGTTTGCTTTAAGTCCAAAGTTAAAGAAGGGAAGTAGTACCTTGATAGTGGATGCTCTAGACACATGACCGGAGATAAATCTTTCTTTACTAAACTATCATCCAAAGATGAAGTATTTGCTACTTTTGGAGACAATAAGAAAGGAAAAATCATCGGTATTGGTAGCATCGGTATTTCTCCTAACCATTTTATTGAAAATGTTTTACTTGTTGATGGACTTAAGCAAACTTACTTAGTATTAGTCAATTATGTGATAAAGGTAATTGAGTTATTTTTGATAAATCATATTGCACAATTGAAAGCACAAATGATCACAAAACTTTATTCGTTAGTAATCGCCATGATAATGCTTATGTTTTTCATCTTAATGATCTCTATGCTAGTGATGTTAAATGTTTATATGTTAATAATGAAAATAGTTGGTTATGGCATAGAAGACTTGGTCATGCTCATATGGATTTGATTGCTATACTTTTGAGAAAGGATTTGGTCATTGGACTTCCAAAAATTAAATTTGAAAAAGATTATCTTTGAAGTGTTTGTCAATAAGGAAAACAAACTAAAACATCATTTAAATCAAAATCTCATATTTCCACAATTAGACCTTTACAACTATTGCATATGGATTTATTTGGTCCCTCAAAGACATCTAGTTTACATGGTAAATATTATTGTCTTGTTATTGTTGATGATTATTCAAGATTTACATGGATTATGTTTTTAGCACACAAAGATGAAACATTTTCTTCTTTCACAAAACTCTGTCGTAGAATTCAAAATGAAAAAAGGCTTTCTTATTACTAATATTTAAACCGACCATGGTAGAGAACTTGAAAATGAGAAATTTGAATTGTTTTGTGATAAGCATGGTATTAGACATAATTTTTCAGCACCTAGAACCCCTCAACAAAACGGTGTAGTAGAAAGGAAGAATAGAACTTTAGAAGAGATAAGTAGAACAATACTTTGCGAAAATAATGTTCCTAAATATTTTTGGGCCGAAGCCGTTCACACCGCATGCTATATTTTAAATCGTGCATTAATTAGACCTATTCTCAAAAAGACTCCTTATGAACTTTGGCATGATAGAAAGCCCAACATTAGTCACTTGCATGTTTTTGGTTGTAAATGTTTTGTGCATAATAATGGTAAGGATAACTTAGGTAAATTTGATTCAAAATCTGATGAAGCAATTTTTCTTGGCTATTCCTTAACTAGCAAAGCTTATCATGTTTTTAATAAAAGAACTCTTGTTGTGGAAGAATCTATACATGTGGCATTTGATGAAACTAACATCTCTGCTCAAAAGTAAATTGTTAGTGATAATATAGATTTGGAACCAAATGTGGAAGATTCAAGTATCTATAAAGAAGAGAACCAACCATGTAAGTTGAACAAAGAGATTGAACAACCTATTCTCCCACCTCAATAAGAAGGAAAAAATAATGATGATTTGCCAAGAGAATGGAAATTTGTTTATAATCACCCGAAGGATTTAATCCTAGGTGACCCTACAAAAGGTATTGAAACTCGCTCTTCACTTAGAGATATTTGTAATAACTTGGCTTTTCTCTCACAGATTGAGCCTAAAATCTTTCAAGAAGCCGAATTTGATGAACATTGGATAATAGTTATGCATGAAAAGCTTAACCAATTTGAGAGAAATAAAGTGTGGGAATTTGTGCCAAAACCTAAAGATCATATCATTATCAGTACCAAATGGATCTTTTGAAACAATTTTGATGAATCCGGCACAATTATAAGAAACAAGGCTAGACTTGTTGCACAAGGATACAATCAAGAAGAATGTATTGATTTCGATGAAACTTTTGCTCCGGTTGCTAGATTAGAAGCCATTCACATGTTACTTGCATTTGCATGTTTTAGAGATTTCAAATTTTATCAAATGGATATAAAAAGTGCCTTTCTTAATGGTTTTATAAATGAGAAAGTTTATGTTAAACAACCCCCAGGTTTTGAAGATCATACTTTTCCAAATCATGTTTTTAAACTATCAAAAGCTTTATATGGTTTGAAACAAGCACCTCGTGCATGGTATGAACGATTAAGTAAATTTTTGATTGAAAATAATTTTCTTAGAGGAACGATTGATACAACACTTTTTGTTAAATCTAAAAATGATGATTTACTTATTGTGCAAATATATGTGGATGCCATTATATTTGGTGCTACTAATGAAACCTTGTGTAAGGAATTTGCTAAGTATATGCAAGGTGAGTTTGAGATGAGCATGATGGGGGAGCTAAATTATTTCCTTGGACTTTAACTCAAACAATATAAGGAAGAAATTTTTATCAACCAAGCTAAGTGCACAAAAGAACTACTCAAAAAGTTTGGTATGTATGACTCAAAAATAGCTGGAACACCTATGAGCACATCCATTAAGTTAGACAAGGATGAAAAAGGTAAGTCCATTGGTCAAACAAAATATCGAGGTATGATCGGCTCACTTCTTTATTTAACTGCAAGTAGACCCGATGTTATGTTTAGTGTTTGTATGTGTGCTAGATATCAATCAAATCCTAAGGAATCACATCTCGGTGCTGTTAAAAGAATTTTTAGATATCTTGTTGGCACTCAAAATTTGGGACTATTTTATCCCAGAAGTGATGCATTTGATTTAATTAGTTACTCAAATGCCGACTTTGCTGGTTGCAAACTTGATAGAAAAAGCTCTAGTGGCACTTGTCACTTTCTTGGTAACTCATTAGTATCTTGGTTTAGCAAAAAGAAAAATTCTGTTGCTTTATCAACGGCCGAAGCTGAATATATAGCTTCCGGAAGTTGTTGTGCTCAAATACTTTGGATGAAACAACAATTGGAAGACTTTGATTTGCATTATGATCATATCCTTATTAAATGTGATAATACTAGTGCTATTAATTTAAGCAAAAATTCAGTTCAACACTCACGAACAAAACTGTCACGACCCAAACCCGCCCCTATGGGTTTAGCATCAGAATCGCCAAGAATCCATGATTATCAAGACACCTTAACAGAGAAACGATAAAAGAAATGAATCTGTGGCGGAAGCCAAAATAGTAATTTAAACAATGTCCAATAAGCTGTGACAGTCTGTATGCAAAAAGACTTTTCATACATATATACAATCAGTGCAAAACAGTATGTAAAACATTTACAATCATTCAGGACAGGGACTTAATCCCTGTTAAAACAGTACAGTAATAGTTTATACAGTCTATACAAAACAGAACAGAAGGGGGGAGGGAAACTAAAACACCCCAAAGCTGTAGCTTGAACGGGCTCAGAACCTGGCAGTGAGGCACAGTAGTTGGCTTTAACAAAAGAGAGTCTAACCCACGCTCCTAGCTCCGGTCCAGTGCCTGAACACCTACATATATATATGAGCAGTGAGCTAAAGCCTAGTGAATAACATAATGCGTAAAGAGGTTAAGAATGAATGTCCTTACAGTAATGTAAACAGTTCATTAACTCAGTATTTCAGTCATTCAGTCATAACAGTCATATGTGGTACATCCATTAGCATAGCGATCGATGTGATGGGTCTTAAAAGATCGAGCGATCGGTGATGTCCATCATAACGAAATGTAAGTTCCAAGATAGGAATCGGCGAGATCTCTATGTGATGGCGATAATGATAGCGATGGTTGCTATGGATGCCTGTCTGATTCGAGCAGTACATACATTCATTCGATTAACGGTATCAATTGAAGCGATGCAGTTTAACCATTGAGAAAATATTCATATTTGAACATATCTTTACAGTTGTTACTCACGAGTTACGGGCTCTGATTAAGCTAGAGCGCGTCCTCAGATGCCAACTCTACACAGTTACAGATTGAACACACACTAAGCTACACAGTTGGGAAAATAATAACTTAATCCCTAATTTGCCTCAGTGTGGTTCTACATCTATATCCTCATTAAAATGCTTAAACTAGGCCTAAGAATGCCTAGGATGGGATGATGATGCAAAGATGCACTTTAAAAGCATTTTCAGAATTTTCAGAAAACAGGGGTCCCACTCGAGCTAGGTTACTCCGCTCAAGCAAACATGCAGACAAAGGTTTCCGCTCGAGCGTAGATTTACCCGCTTGAGCGTACTGCAAAACAGTCAAAAGTGCTGGATAGGTGAAATTCACGCTCGATTAGGCGCTCGACACCCGCTCGAGCGTAAGACACAATGTCTCGCTCGAGCGTAAATTACCCCGCTTGAGCGAACTGCAAAACACAACAAAATGCTGGAAGCACGATTTTCACGCTCGAGCGCTAGTCACCCCGCTCGAGCGTGAGTTCAAAATCTGGAATTTCCAGATTTGAACTTCAAGCTCAAAATCAAGTTTCAATGTACCAAATTCGATTCCTTTGGACCCATTTCTTGGAAAACACTTGTAAATACATAGTATGACATGATTTAAAGCTCAATTTGTAAAATCAAGGCCCAAAGGTGAGGGAATTAAACCCAATTTCAAACAACACTTCAAGAACATGATGAATGTGTAATATGCAAGACTTTAAACCACTTTCAAGCTTTAAATACTTGCTCTACTGAGCCAATTCATCCAAAAACAAGATGAAATCATGGACTTTAACATAAACATGAACATGCATGCACCAATTGCCATGAAATCAACATCCAAATGCAAGGATACAAACATGTATGCAAAGATTAAGCTTCCATTCAACAATTTAGCACCAATTCTAGACTCTACCCTCAAATGGACCATGAACCATGCAAGAACAATCTTAAATACATCAATAAAAGGTTGAATTTTCTACCTTGGGTCCCCAAATTACAAGTCTAGAAGCTCAATCAAGCAAGAACTCCTTTAATCTTCTTAATTTCCTAGCAAAACCAAGCAAAACAAAATGAAAACCAACTCTTCTAGGTCTCTCTCTCTCTATAGTCGGTTTATGTCTCTCAAATGGCTGATGAAATGTGTTAAGGCTCACATATGTGAATCAACTAAAGGCTTAAGACTTGGCCCACTAAGTGGTAGTTTGGTAATTAGAGCCAACTATGCAATTTAGCTTATTTTAATGTAATTTAATCATACTAAATCACATTTAAGATAATTATGCCATAAAATCTTATAAATTCTAATGATCATAAAACATCAATCGATTTCAGATTCGGCTGCCAATAAGGCCTTCAATTTGCAATTTAAAACATAAAACATGGACAGATAAGTTTAACAGTCAACAGATAGATATGTATTTAAACTAGCGCATTCAATCAGTCAGTTTAGTATTTCAGTCGATTCAATTTCTTTTCATAATCAGTCTCAGTTTAGCAATAATCAGCGGTAAATCGGTAAACAGTGGTGAGGGTTGTTACAAAAACATATTGAAATTTGACATCATTTTTTAAGAGATCATGTTAAAAAAGGAGATATTGTACTTGAATTTGTAAACATCGACAAGAAATTAGCGGATATTTTCACAAAACCCCTAAGCTTCAATTTTATTCGTGGCGAACTTGGAATGTCGATTTCTATGTAAAAAGTTTTGTTATGACTGTAAAACTTGAATTTTTGTTAAAATGATATATGTGTATTGCTACATTGATATGGAAACATTTATATCAGTTGAATGCTCTCAAGCCTTTCATACATTTATTCTCCTTAACAGTTTGCTATTCTCAACTGAGTAATTTTTTTTGAGTTTTGCATCTTGAGGTAAAATTAACTTTGCATACATTGATTTTTTTTAAACCCTCATGGTATTTTTTTTACATTACCATTCCAGCAACACCAACGTCCCGTTAAATTTTATTTCTGTTGGTATTATTTTTTTTATTTTGCTATTAGGCTTAATTTCTTTTATTTTTATTTTTTTTCTTATTATTATTTTTTGTTTGGGCTTAATTTTCTTATTTTTTTTGCTTTTTAATTTCATTTTTCAGTACATAAATATAAAAACAAAAACAAATCAAAATACAAATATTTATATAAAAAAAAACACCCTTATTTTTTTACGGCGACACGCCGATCAAAATAAACATAAAAAAAAAACCAAACAAACAAAGAAACCCTTCATTTTTTTTTCCGGCCCTACGCCGATCTTACTTACTCGTCTCTTCCACCGCTCTCTTATTCTTTTTATCACCTTGGGCGACGCTTGATGTCCCTGCCCCCGTGCTTTCGTCAGGAGTGAGCACTCCTTGCTGACTATTAAAAGCCAAGAACGACATTACTCCAAATTGGACCATGAAGGTGGTCTTCCATTTAAGCTTTTTATTTTCGGCCTTCAATGTACCTATTTTTGCTCGCGCATCCTTATATATGCGCTGGAGCAGAGAGCGTTGGGCGTTGACCTGATGGAGCTCACTCGTCCTGTTCTGCAATCGGTGAGCCAATTTTGTGACTGCCGTCATCGTCTTCATACAGGACGTCAGTGTGAGATGATTGGCTTCAATGTTTGATTGAGCTGCCATTATTTGCTCAATCGACATCATAGGAAGGTTGGGAAGAGTGGGAGCTGGGGCACTCGGCCCAGCAGTGCTGACGGGATCATTTAGGTCCGGAAAAAGATTAAGGGGACGGGATGAGGCCATGTAGTAGGAGAGCGAGATGTAATCAAAAGGGGAGTAGTTTTTGGCAACCTTTTTGCTCTACTCAGTCTTTCTGTTCTATCTCTCTCACGAAGCGAATGAGGAAGAAGAAGGCGCAGAGAGTGATTAAGAAGAAAACGACAAGTGGGAGAGAGAGTTGAGGCAACTGATTGACTGATTGACCCGTCTCGCTTTTGTCAGTCGGCTGACGCAAAAGCGAGGACACGCGTCAGACGCGATTTTTGATGAACAAAAAAGAGACGTGGGCGAATCATATATATTTATATATATATATATATGTATATATCTGTTTTGATTATCTATTTTTTGATGCCATTTATCACTATCATTTTCCTCCTCTTCCTCCTTCTCCTCCAGATTCTGAGCCATGATTTCCTTTTGATAATGTCACAGGGGAAGAAATTATATGATGTTATGTATTATGATATTATTTTCAAACTAATATGATGTTATGTATTTATAGTTTGATATCTTAATCTTATATCATGTTACTGATTAAAGCTTATTTATTACACATGTGCTAATTTATGTATTTAGAAATGAATTCAGGAAGCATGACTTGAGGGGGAGCCTTTGTTACTTCCAAATCAAATTAAAACATCATTGTGTACCATCATCAAAAAGGGGGAGATTGTTAGACTTATTTATTTTGATGATTTATTTAATTATGTTTTAATTTATTTGAAAGAGAAAAATAGAATCCAAAATTTATTTTGATGATTTATTTGAAAGAGAAAAATAGAATCAAAATTTATTTTGTCCTATTATTTCTCACCTAAACCTTTATTCTAAATGTTATTAGAATGTATTTAATATTTAATTAAATTAGGAGTTCAAATAGCCCAAGAAAAAGGTGCAAACAGCCCAGTACAACAGCAGTTCAAAAGCTTCAAAAAGTTCAAGTGGAAGATATTCAAATTTGTAATGATGGAGTGGAAGATATTCAATTTAGTAATAATGGAGTACAACGACTATAAACGACTATAAATTCAAATGAATACAACGGCTATGAACAGTTATAAATGACTATAATTTTCATTACATATATCAAAGCCTCTAATCTAAACAAGTTATAAAAAATCTGAAAATATTCTTTGATTTATAATCACTCACATCTATTCTCAGAAATTATATACTGAACTTTATAGCATTAAGCTCATCTTTCCTGTGTGAGATTTACAGAAAAATCAAAACTTCATTTTATATATCTATCTTTGAGAGATATTTATTGTAAGTTTTCTTTGAAAGCAAAAATATCATTTCATCTTGTAAAAGTATTGCAAACACTGTGTTCTTGAAATCTTGAGAGTGATTGTGAATCACCCAAGATTTGCAAGGGTTTGAGCTTATGAAGTCTGTGTAAAATCCGTGGAGGATTGCTCCATTTGTAAAGAAGTTGCTAGCACCCCCATGAAGCTAGAGCATAGTGGAAAATCTCAAGTGAAGCTTGAGGAGTAGACGTAGGCCGAGTTGAAGCCAAACCACTATAAATTTGTTTGTTTCTCTCTCTCTTATCTCTTTATTTTATTTAAATTGCTGTAGCTATATTTCACATTTTCACTGTGCTAAAATCATTAACTGACATAATTGTTAGAACACTTGTTTTAATTATTTTTATTTCATTAACTATATTTATCTATTGTGTTAGTCATAATTTTTATTAGGATATTATTAATTTTTAATTGTAAAAACCTAATTCACCCCCATCTTAGGTTGTCTTTTGGGTAATAAATAGCAAACGACACATTTTATAGAAAATAGGACAGCAAAGATTGCTCGAGCGCATACTTCACTGCTCGAATGGTGTGAGTAAAGCGGTGCAAAACATATAGGCTAATCGTTCGAGCGCACAAGTGAAACATATTTTCTAGAAGTTCAGTTTGCAAGTAGAGATACTAGATGATTAACTTCATCGCTTGAATGCACAAATGATTGCTTGAGCGATCAAACCACTTTAACTTGTTTTTGGTCAACACAAATGACCAGACAGCTCGATCCCTATATATTGTCAATGAAATGGCAAACAAGCAAAGCTCAATATACAGAATGGCAACACAAACTCTTCTGCGCAAGCACAATTCGGGTTAAATTCACATCTAAACACTTACAACCTCATTGAAACAAAAGTGCGAATAAAATCACAACTGAAAGGAGTTTTGTTAAAGAGAATTGCCAATTACAAAAGCCAAACAGAATTGATGGTTTGTTGTAGGTAATGAGAATTTGAAATAAGGGGAAATGAAATTGAAACCAAGAAGTTTATAAACTTTTGTGAAATGAGAAACTAGAATGAGAAGAAAGAATAGTTTATGATTTATTTAAAAACGAATAATTGCACTCATAATGAACTTACTACTTGTTGAGCCAATTTAACATTTGGAATTAAATTATGAAAATGGAAGGGAACGACAGGGAAGGGGATTTATTTATGAACTTTGAAAATGGCATGAAGTGGAAAAATTGAATTAATGGGAACTAAATGATAGAATTTATGTAACTTGTGAATGTAGATAAAAAATCTAAACTGGGAGGATGAAATTGAATTTATGGAATTGACTTATGTTGTAATTCTTGATGAATGGAAATTGTGAAGTTAAATATTGTCACGACCCAAACCCGTCCCTATGGGTTTAGCACCATAACCGGTCAGTAATTCGAGATTACCGAAGGCCTGCTTAACAGTAAGACAGTATAACAGAGTACAGGGGCATAGTGGAAGCCAATACAGTAAATAAACAATGTCTAATGAGCTGTGACGGTCTGTATGCAAAAAGATTTTTCATACATATACATATATACAATACAGAACGGTATGCACAATATTTACAATCATATAAAACAGGGACCTAATCCCTATTAGACAGTACAGTAACAGTCAGTCTATGCAGTCATTACAAAACAGAACAGAAGGGGGGAAAAACTAAAACACCCCATAGCCTTAGCTAGACAGGCTCAGAACCTCGCAGTGAGGCACAGTGGTTGGCTGGACAAAACTGGGAGTCTATCCCGACGCTCCTAGCTCCGGTCTGGTGCTTGTTCACCTACGTATATATATATATATATATGAGCAGTGAGCTAAAGCCCAGTGAATAACATAAAGCGTAAAGGGGTTTAGAATGAATGTCCTTACAGTAGTGAAAACAGTTCATTTCGATTAGTATTTTAGTTGTTCAGTACAGTAAACAGTCATATGTGGTACATCCATTAGCATAACAGTAAACAGTAAGTCTTAAAAGACCGAACAGTCAATGATGGCCATCAATCAGTAAACAGTAGTAGTTCCAACAAGGGAACCGATAGAGATCTCTGATAACGATCGATATGATGAGTTGCTAAGGATGCCTGTCTGATCCGAATATAGGACATACATTCATTCAGTTAATAGTAGCAGTTCAGAAAACAGTACAGTTCAATTGTTCAGAAGATAATCATTTTTGAACATATCTTTACATAGTTGTTACTCACAGAGTTCTGGGCTACAGTAGGCTAGAGCGTCTCCTCCAAATGCCAACCCTAAACAGTACAGAATGAACACACACTAAGCTACACAGTTGGGAAGGATAAAAATAGTTTAATCCCTAATTGCCTCGGTGTGTTTTACATCTATATCCTCATTAAGATGTCTTAAACTAGGCCTAAGAATGCCTAGGATGGGATAAGGATGCAAAGATGTATTCAGAAAATAGTTTCAGAATTTTCAGTGAAACAAGGCCCCGCTCGAGCGTAGGTTACTCCGCTCGAGCGGACAGACAAACAAAGGTCCCCGCTTGAGCGTCAACTTACCCGCTTGAGCGGACTAAAAAGTACTGGATAGGTGAAATTCACGCTCGACGCCCGCTCGAGCGTGTCACCCAATCCTCCGCTCGAGCGTACATTACTTCGCTCGAGCGGACTGATGAACAGTGCAAAGTACTGGGAGCTCGAATTTCCCGCTCGAGCGTCGTTCTCCCCGCTCGAGCGGAAGATCAAAATCTGGAAAATCCAGATTTGAACTTCCAAGCTCAAATCAAGTTTAAATGCACAAAGTTCGATCCTCTTGAGCCAAATTTCTGAAAAACATTTGTAAACACATAGAATAACATGTTTCAAGGCTCAATTTGAGAAATCAAAGCCCAAGGGTGTTTAATTCAAACTCAATTTCAAACCAATTTTCATGAACATGCTACAAACATGATATGCATGAGTTTAAATCATTTCAAAGCTTTAAATACAAGCTCAAATGAGCTCATTCTTTTCAAAATAAGATGAAATCATGGGCTTAAACATAAATATGAGCATGCATGTAACCTTTTTCCATGAAAAACAACTCAAACTCTTCAATATACACATGCATGCATGGAATGAGCTTCAATTCAACATGCTAGAACTAAATCATGCCTTAGCTCTACAATTTGACATGAATCATGCAAGAATCAACTTAAAGACAACAATAAGAAGATGAAGTCCTACCTTAAGTCTAGTAGGTCAAGTGTAGAAGCTAAGATATGAATATCAACCTCCAATTCCTTCAATTCTCCAAGCAAATCATAAGCTAGAACTCAATTTCTCTCATTCTAACTGTCTTGGTCGGCAAGAACAAGGAAAAAGGAGCTGAGGAAAATGTTTTGATCAAGTGTACAAAGGCTCTAATATGTTCAAGATAGTGGGCCACTAGGATGGCAATGTTGTAATTAAAGCCAACTATGCAATTCAACCTATTTAATCTAATTTAATCATACCAAAACAGTTTTCAATTAAATATACCATAAAATCATATAAATTATGATGATCGTAAAACATCAATCGATTTCAAATTCGGCCGCTGATAAGGCCTTCAATTTTCAGTTTAAATACAAAGACATGAACAGATAATCAAGCAGTCAAACAGATAGAAATGCATTTAAACAGATACAGTCAATCAATTAGTTTCAGATTTCAGTCAGTTAGTTCAGTATTCCAATCAGTTCCATTACTTATCATAATCAGTCTCAGTTTAGCAGTATTCGGTAGTTAATCGGTAAATAATGATGAGGGTTGTTACAAATATTGAGATTTTGCGTTCTAGAGGTTATGTCTTACTCCATCAGTGGAAGATGTTGTGGATGTTAAAGGATGCGTTTCGTGCATTGTTAAATAAATTGTGAAATTTGGAATAATGTATCAATTGTTGAGATGAATGAAAGAGCGCATGGATATGGGTTCCTCTTTCCTCTATATTTGTGCACAATGAAGTGTGAACTCTCCCCACTAGCTTGAGGTCTAGTAAAGTTTGGTGCTTTGAAATGGGTTCTTCTCCCCTTCGATTCGTGTCCAGTAAAGTAGCTTGTAGTGGTTATGGTTTGACGAAACCGGGTTTACATTACGTGATAGTTATGTGTAGTTTATCTTTATACTTGGAATATGATAAAAAGAGGGTGTTATTGGATTTCTGTACTTGTGGCCGGTAAAATATATTAATGCGTGTTGACGTGCCTATTGTTGCATGCATATATTGTTGTAGGTGCTCCATCTACTCGTATGTTTTAGGCCATAAAACATGGTAGTTGTAGTTGTAGCTTTAATGTGTTGGAAATACATGACGGGTGTCTTTGTCTAAGTAATTTATGAGACTGTGGTAATATATGGGATAGTTGGGATTTCCTTGAATGTAAATGGAAGGATTTAAAAGATAATATATGGCTTCGATTTTTCTATTATGTTAAAGAGGAATTTTTGAGAAAAACATATTTATGTAAGTATATTTTGAATACTAAATGTCATATTACCTATATATGTATACACATGAAATATTCATAATTATAGCTATATGTATGTTGCTATTGTTTAAGATCATTGGGATTTCTACTGGACTTTTGTGTTCATCCCACGTTATTAATCATATTTAGGTATAGAGTGAAGACTTGCTTAAGACTTGAAATCTTTTATTTGTTGGCCACGGAGCCTTACACTTGTAGGCAGAATGTTAATATGATGTAGAAGGGTTAATCCTTGTTATTTTATTTAATTGTATTTGGTGATGTAAACCTACGGGCCTGTATTGTAATTGATTACATGTATACGAGAGAGAATATTATAATGTATTTATTCCTAAATGCTTTCACATGTTTATTATTATTGAATGGACTGATTTAAAAAAAAAAAAAAAGTAATAATATCCAAATAATAAAAATTGGAGCGTCAGAGGCCTGGCCCTAGGATAGGCCACCAAGGCCCTAGATAGATAGGGTCTGAAAATTTTGTAAGCTGTTAGTGTCAAAAAAAAGGGGAAATTACCCATAGGTCCCATGTGAAACATGTGGTCTCCATTTAATCCCATAACTTTTTCACTATATCCAAAAGTCCTTTCCCCAGTCTGGGACACCTCTCGTCTCTCTCATCCATCGTCTTCCCGATTCACCAAATTCTTGCGAATCACCTTCAGGATTTTGTTTTGCTGCAACGTTTCTGTGGAGATATTGAGTGGAAGGTCCTCAGAATCAACAATACCCTTCACAAAACTCAGTACTCAGGATCAACTCCAATGTCCAGCGTCCCCTTCACCATCGAAGACTTCCACTCTGCCCTTGACAAATACGACTTCAATTCCGAAATTGGCACCAAGGTTTTCTATCTTTCTGTCTATCTATCTATATATTTATATATGTATATGTATGTATTCCTATGTTATATATGTATATGTATGTATTCCTATGTTTTTGCAATTATTTGTGTGGAATTCGCAGATTTTTTTTAGGATAGTTGTTGATCTATGGTTGTTGTTGATGATGAAATGGATCTATAATATCATTGAAACAGATCTGTAATGACTGAGATTTGTAATGAGAAAATTTTCGAATTCTGAACAAGTAATTTTCGAGTTTTAGTTACAGGCGGTGAAAACTGTAAAATTTTCTGATTTGAATTTTTTTTTTGGAATGAATCATGGTTTAAAAGCGTAAAATTTTGCGGTTTATAACATGATTTAGAACTAAAATTTTCTGATTTCATAACATGTTTTAAATATTCCGACGACTTTCCGGCGATGTTGAACATTCCGACGAGTCTCCGGCGACCGTTTGACGGAAGTCCGACGATAGTAAGATGTGAACAGTGTCTGTAAATTAAAAAAAAAAAAAAAAGATTTTTTGGTAACAATTAAAAATAAGTGTGGACTAATTGGTACAAATATTTTGTTTTGGGATTAGCTGGATCTTGAACTTGTTGCATGGGACTTATCAGTAAGTTCCCCCAAAAAAAATAAATAGGGCCCAATCTAATTAAGGCCCACTTTTTTTATTTTCATTTTTTTTTTATTTTATAAATTAACAGGCCCAAACTACTTCAGTTTCTCCTGGTCATTTGTTTCATTACAATTAAATCCATTTTGTTTTTGTTAATCAACTACTAACTCCAATCATTTTTAATTGCAACGAAAGTATGAGGATTACAATTTTGCTTTGGATGGCAAAAGTGTCAACTTATCGTTTCACACGAGAAATAATTGATTATTTTTAGAAGATAGAAAGGTGAAGTGCTTTAATGTTAAATTATAGGGAGTAAAATGAAATTTTGTCTGACTTTTATTATTATTATTATTATAAAAGAAGCTTATAAATATTTTACTTTTAAATGCATAAAAATTACAAATTTTCACTAAAAAATTGGTATGATCGAGATATAAAATTTAATTACCGAGATTGTAATAATTTTAAAATTCGATAACAATCTACATTTTTTGACCTAATTAGGATCGTTCGCATCATAATTTTGATAACTATGTTTACGGCCAACTCAACATTTAAACCCTTTTCAGACAATTCACTTCTAACTATTGCCAATTTGCCATATCATCCGATTCCTTGCTACTTGCAGGGACCTCCATACCAGCCACGAGTTCATCTTCATTTTTTTGGTTTATATCTATATTGGAGTTTCTTAATTCAGTTTTTTGAATTTTGAATTTGTATATTTTTATTATTAACAAAAATTTTAAATTTTAATTGTTTTAAATTTTGTGGATCAACTTAATTTAGATAAAAAAAAAGTTGAATATTTATGAAAAGCATAAAAAAAAAATTCAATAAAAACCAAAAAAAATATGAAAATGTACTCAGTTTATATATATAATAAATTATTAAATATTTTTTTTCCAGAATTTTAGACTTTAAGTGTATCTAAATTAAGTAGATTTAAAAAATAAAAATACAAAATTGATTGAGACATTTAAAAAAAATCAACAAAAAAAAATACAGATTGAAAATTTTTAAATTATTTTTGAAAATTTCAAGCCAAACATTAAAGAACTGTGTTTTGTCTTGATAATAACTCGCCCGTCTACCATTCTCATACCACAATTTAAGGTGAGTTTGGCATAGAACAAAAAAAGCGACATTTAAAAAAATATATATACTAATTTTATTTTTTATTTTTCAGGTTCTTATGCAAATGAATGTCAAAAAATTTAAAAATCCAAAAAAAAAAAAAAATTTATTAAAGACTAAAAAAATCAAAAAAATCAACTATTTTGACTTTATCTTTTTTTGGATCCTTAAAAAAAAATCAATCTCAAACATCCACTTATGTGATTAAAATAGGGGAAATATCAAAAAAATAGAAAGTAGGGAAAATAATTGCCAATACTCACTTGCACAAATCTAATACATAAATTATCTATACTTTCATGTGTTTGGAATTATTATTTTGCTTTCACTTTTTTAATATTCCTCCGTTAAAATATGTGATGTACTATATTCTTGTTCTCATTTCACATATCGAAACAATCCACGTCATAGGTAAAATGACCTTATTTCTTACGGAGGTAACATCTATCAGACTTTCTTTAAACCTTGACATTCATTTTTTCTTTTGAAATAATGTTATTTCCTGTTCTTTCAGAAAAGATCAAAAGAAAACTTCGTTTTGGATTTCTATTTATGAAAGTCAAGTTTAGACTTTAGTGAGGCAGTGTTTAGGATAATAGAATTTGACTAAAATAAAGATAAAAAATGCTAAAATAATTAATAAAATAAAATATTCTATTTATATATTAATCAATCATTTTTTCACTCATAATTATTTATTTAATTACAAAAAAAATCACAAATTGTCATAAATATAACATTTTTCATCTCATAAAATAATTAAAAAAAAAAACTAAAATAACCAATGTATCAAAGGAGCGCTTAGTCTTTTGCAAGGTTAGATGGAGAAAAATAATATTCTTACTCAACTTTTTATAAAAATATAAGTCAGACGGGGGCAGCTTTCTTTATTTATTTTTATTTTTTTCTCTATTTACGGACTAGAGGGTAGTGTTGACCTATAGTGGACCTTGTTTCAGATTTATTTTAATAATTTAAATTATTCAATGTTTAAAATTTATTGAATATATTATTATAATAAAAAAAATTATATTGATTAGATGTCAATAGTCTTTTGATCAAAGTACATTTGTATCAATAAATGTTTTATTTTTTATTTTATAAATATCATACTTGAAGTTGATATAAATGTAACATGATTAACTGGTTATCGATATTTGATTAAAATAATTTTTTACAAAAATAATATATTCAGTAAATCTTATACATTAAATGATTTAAATTATCGAAATAGGCTTAGAGCAAAGACCCACCATGAGCCAACAACACTCTAGTTCGATCTCCCACCATAATGGACTCTCTATTTTAAAATAAGGACGGCCTTCTCTTCTGTTTCAAATTGAATTGGAGAGGTGTTGTTGGGTCTCGTTTTAATAATCTGAATCATTCACATTTTACGGTTTGTCTAGTACATCATCTTTGCAAAAAATCAAGTCGATCGGATTACGAAAACCATGTGTTCGAATTAATTTTGTATGAAAAAAATGGATTGTGAGAAAATAAACGGCTTATACGAAATTGATCTGAACACGTGATTTTTGTTATTCAATTGATTTCATTTTTTGTAGGAATGATGTACTCGACGAATCCTAAAATGTAGACGGTTCGAATCATTGAAGAGAGGCCCAAAATTTGGCCCACTGGGCTAGACTAAACTGTCCAGTTCGATAAAGGAAGGGAGACCATCCAATCCTTTTAAAATAATAAAATCAAAACTTGTTACATCATTTTTTAGGAAGTGGATCTCCTACAGGGATGTAAGAAAAATTGAAAAAATCGATCAAACTGATTGAATCGGACAAAATTGGCTATATTTGGTCTGTTTTTTAATAAGAATCGGTCTATGCGATTTTTAAATTTGATTTTTTTCGATTTTCGGTTCGGTATCGATTCAAGCACCTTGTGTACCAAATTAAACCAAAACCAACCGTTTCAACATATATTGTATTTATAATATATATATATATAATCTAATAATATAATAATATTAATAAGTATAATAAATTATTAACTTTATAACCTAAGTTTATAAGCTCTTATATATAATCTTATTTCTAACTCATTATTCTTGAAACCTAGCATTTTCTAAGTTTTATTTTTATTTTTATTTTTTATTTTTGTTAATCTAGGAATTTAAAAGTATTTATTAAATGGATGGATTGAATATATTTGAAATGGTGGACAAATAACTAATTTAATGTTTTTTTTTAATATAGATTAGTGATTATATTTAAAAGTGATTCAAGTTTGAAAAGTCCCAAACCGATTAAATCAGTTTGGTTTGGTGCGGTTTGATGGTAGAAACGGTTTATATCGGTGTTCAAAATAATATAATCGACATTATCGATTTAGTGAAATTTTGTACTAAAATAACGACCATACTGAACCGATTACATCCCTACCTCCAGTCCTTAATCCGGATTGGAGGGCACTGTTCGAGTCCATGGGTCTTACTACCATTTTAATAATTTGAACCGTTCATTTTATCGGGCACTTTGTGTATTTCATTCACACAAAAAATTAAGTCGATCCGTTAATTGTAACCTATTCAATTCAACGTGTTTGTTAAGAAAAAAATGAATGATATATTTTTAAAAACACAATTGTCATCTATTTTTTTGGTGACAAACGCGATGAATTGAATATGATACGATTATCGAATTGACTTAATTTTTTGTGTGAATAAAATAAACAGAATGTCCGATGGGCTCGAACAGCACCCTCCAATCCAGATGAAGGACTAGAGGGGCTCCAGGTTAGTTTCACTTTTATTCTTCAAATTATTGTTAAACTTTTATTTCATCTTTAAATTATTAATTTCATCTATTTAATTTATAAAATTTTTGATTTCCAGGCAAAAATGAGTATTTTGTCATATACCATTTAAATTGTTAATATTAAGAAATAACTTGTTTTTCATTAAATTAGGTTTCAATAATTATTGATTTGTATAATTGTTTTAATTGAATCACATTAACAAAACTTACAAACTTCAGGATTAAATGAAAATTGATAATTGAAAGATGAAATAGAAAAAATAGGAATAATTTAAGAGATAGAAGTGAAATTAATCTATATATATATATAAAACACTATATGGCATATTTAAATTTATGATTATGCATATCTTTGTATTACAATAGCAGAGTTGCACACACACACACAGACAAACACACATAGTGAGAATTACAAAATCAGAACCATGTTAAGTTACATGGATGGACTCAAAAACTGTGAAATTTAACATTGCCCAAAGCAACAAAGAGAGAGCCGATATCATGGAAGCAATCGAAATGCATTGACAAAACTTGGCGAGGATTAATGACTTGTTATGGATTAACAACGCATTCAGTGAGCTAGAGAAGGCAAACACAAGAAATGCTACGAATGCGTGGAACGTAGAAGGACGTCCCCTGAATATGAGCGTCGGTATTGGGCTCCCATCTATGTATTCACAGGGGAGGATGGTGAAAACTGTGACAATTGCGAAGGAAGTTATGAGAATTGATTCCAACACTCTGGTTTGGAGTGGCTGCACTTTGCTCAGCTCTAAACCATTTTGTAGAGTTGTAGCAACAACTTTTGACATGTAGTCTGTCTTTAAAATTTCATAGTTTGTATACTTGTGATTTCTATATGCCCAAGGCCCTGTTTATATCATAGACAATTTGGGACCACTGTTTTGTTTTTTTGTTTTGCTTTAAATTTAAAAAAAAAAAAAAATGAAAAGTAAAAGTATAGGCTCCACCGTTTAAATTATTTAATTTTTATTATATTTTATTTTCATCTCAATCTCATATTTCAACCTCTTTTGATACTGTATTTTTAAAAAAATTGAGTTTTTCTCAAGTTTAAATTTGAATTTGATGGTTATGTTTAGACTCATGGGACTCGTCACGGTTCTGTTTCGATGATATGAACTATTTATTTTATAGTATTTATCTGTAAAAAAATTAAGTTGATATGATAATTATAATATTTTCACTTTATAGCGTTTGCCTTTAAAAAATAGGCAACAAATATATTTTTGAATACAGACTATCTATTTTTTTAAGACAAATACGGTAAAAATGAAAGTGTTAGAAGTATCAGATTAATCGAATTTATTTATTATTTTCTTATAAATAATAAACACATATGATTTTACAAAATAAATAATTTAAATTATCGAAATAATTTTTTTTTATGGGTTTCATGAACCTAAACATAACATTTAAATTTGAAATAAATTCAACCTCAAGAAAATTTCAAAATCCGTGAACTCGTTTACTTCTATGTGCCGAACGAGTTATTTGTAGAGTGACCAGCTGCAAAGCTGTGTGTTGTTGCTGCTATTACGTGTGCTAGGAGGAATTTTGAACTGTGTGAGCTTGGTCCACGTGGTTGATAGCTGGTTTTGGGTAGCCCTCGGTTTTTCCAACGAGAAGTGGATTGATCTTTGCTTAAACATACATACATATATAAACGGATAAATTCAATTCTAAATCATAATCATAACTATAAAATTATGGATCAAATCATAAAGGATGGTTCACCAATTTTAAAAATTAAGACTAAACTATGTATTAAAAAAAATAAATCAAACCATGCGATCTAGTTTAATATTGTGTAATATAATTTTAAATTAATTTTGAGTTATACAATACTGACATGGATAGTTCCATAAGGACCACAGCCCACAGTGAACCAACCCAAGCCCACCATTTAGACCCCATTGCATAACCCGGGTAGTAAAACCCAGGACAGCTGGAGGCCAACTGAGCAGGGAAGGCCAATGATACTTAGACACATGGCAGGTGCAGAACAGGCCACGTCAGCAGACAAAGATCTGCAAAGTTATTGCCACAATACATCACCATTAATGCACCCCATCACAGCATTTATTACGACAACACCTTCCCGTCGGAACAGCGCCCCTTACCCTGAACAAGGTAGGCTGCATCACAGGCTTTCGGCGAGGGAGGCACGTCGGAAGAGACGGTGAAATGATTACCAAGGAATATAAGCAAGCATGGAAGACAAGAAGAAGGTTAAGCATTTTTCTATTCCTCTAACCCTCTCTCTCTCTCTCTCTCTCTCTTTCTATCTATCTATATCCACTACTTCCACTTCTAATTTACACACCGGAGGGTTCACTGGGGGACTACCCTGTTCCCCGTTGAACTTGTTTGCAGGTCTTCCAGTGGGCTTCATCACTCGGGTGTGGGCTTGAGGAGCTTGGATCAGTCCAGCCCATCTACTGTGAACGAACTGTATTATCAGTTGGCGCCGTCTGTGGGAAATTGGTTTGTCCGTGCGCCAGTTGTGTTCATTGTCACCGGAGACCCTATTCTAGTAACCTTTTCACCTCACCCGTCAAGTGTATGGTCACGACTAGATCCATGGCTTCCCACCATAATGCTACCGATCATCAAGCCGACCCTCCCAATCCAAACAACCCGCCACAATACTTCATTGAACTTACTAACAGCATCAACCACATGGCCGAGCAAAACCAAGCCTTAATAAACGCTCTGCTCCAGAGAAACCTCCCCATTCTTCCACCGCCACCTCCAGATATCCTGCCCAACCCAGAACGAACTCCCGGCCATACTGCCCCCACAACCAAATCCACCTAACTTGGACGGTTTGCAACCTCTCCACCCACATATAAATCCGCCACCTCCACCCCCACACCCATCGGTCATAGCACCAGCCCCGAGGGAGAAGCCAGCAGCATCCAACACTTGTCTTCCTTTGGTGGTGACAACATCCCCCTCTGGGACGCTGAACTCTGAGCCATGAAGCTCTAGCTACAAGGGGTTATGCAGAATATCCAGCATAAGCCCTCCACTACCGCAAACTCGCCATTTGTCGCCTCCATTCGAGACAAACCCCTGCCTGCCAAATTTAAAATGCCTACCATTGACTCCTTCGATGGCACAACCGACCCGATCGACCATCTGGAGACCTACTGCACCCTTATGATCCTCCATGCTTTCCCTGACGAAATCATGTGCCGAGCTTTTCCCGTGACACTGAAGGGGTCTGCTCGGTTGTGGTTTAGCCAGTTACCACTGGACTCGGTCTCCACTTTTCAGCATCTCAGTGACTCTTTATTGAGCCATTTTATTGGAGCTCAGCGCCAACGACGCCCGTCCACCCAACTACTCAACATCCGTCAGACTGAGGGGGAATCACTGCGCAGCTTCGTTACTCGCTTCAACACCGAAGCCCTGCAAGTTGCCGAAAATGACGACAAGGTCATCCTCACAGCTTTCATGGTCGGTCTGCGGTCATCCGATTTCCTTTTCTCCCTCTCTAAGAACCCCTCGACCTCCATGGCAGTCCTACTCTCCAAAGCCCAAAAATACATGAATGCCGAGGATTCACTAGCCGCTCGGCAAGATCCAACAGCTAAAAACCCGACCCCCAGAGAAAAGAGAAAAGACCAAGAACCCGGCAATGCCCAGTATTATAGCCAGACATCCCGCTATACCGACCGACCCCCTCGTGCCGACCGGTCAGCACCAATCCGCCCGCCCGGTCGGTTCGAGCGATATACACCTCTCAATTCTCTCATGGAACACGTCCTCAACCAGATCCAACGGGACTACCTCCTCAAATGGCCTCCCCCTCCACGGAACCTTTCCAACTGGAAAGACCAATCCAAATATTGCCGTTTCCACCAGGACCATGGCCATAACACTGACGATTGCATCAGTCTCAAGGATCAGGTGGAGACCCTCATCCGCCAGGGGCGTCTCAGCCGATTCACAGACACCCGCCCTTAGCAGAGGCAAAGAACCGAACTCCACAGAGCTGATCACGCTTTATAGCCTCTATCCATTCGCCAAATGGGGGATCGACCTGATCGGTCCACTTCCCACTGGCCGAGGCCAGACCAAGTTCGCAGTCATCGCCATTGACTACTTCACCAAGTGGGTAGAGGCTGAACCCTTAGCCACCATTACCGAGCGGAACACAACAAAGTTCATCTGGCAATCGATCGTTTGCAGGTTTGGCATCCCTCAGGCCATTGTGTCAGACAACGGCAAGCAATTCGACAACGCCAAGTACAGAAAGTTCTGTGCAGATCTCCAGATTCAACCATGTTTTTCCTTCCCTGGCCATCCCCAAGCTAATGGCCAAGTTGAGGTCACCAATCGTTCTCTTCTGAAGATCATCAAAGCTAAGCTGGAAGCTACTAAGGGACTTTGGGCTGAGAAACTGCCGAATGTGCTCTGGGCCTACCGGACAACAGCTCGGACCCCCACTGGAGAAATCCCCTTTCGCCTAACATACGGCGCTGAGGCGGTTATTCCAGTGGAAATCGGTCTGCCTACACCACGAGTTCTACATTCGGATCCAGTGCTCACTGAAGAGCTCTATCGGGCAGATTTGGACCT
This sequence comes from Camellia lanceoleosa, assembly GCA_025200525.1. Taxonomy (NCBI): domain Eukaryota; kingdom Viridiplantae; phylum Streptophyta; class Magnoliopsida; order Ericales; family Theaceae; genus Camellia; species Camellia lanceoleosa. The sequence continues at coordinate 52,641,343 of CM045762.1, read as the reverse complement.
AATTGAAGAGCTCAGGGAGACCGCTGCAGTCAGATTGGCCTCATACCAACAGAAAATGAGAATGCACTACAACCGCAAAGTTCGACCGTGGGAATTCATCGTAGGAGATCTTGTCTTAAGAGAGGCCACTCTTGCCACCAAAAATCTGACTGAGGGAAAACTGGCAGCCAAATGGGAGGGACCTTATATTGTGAAAGCCAGACCGCGTCCAGGCACTTACCGACTTCAAGACATGGAGGGTCGCGACCTTCCTCACCCATGGAATGCTGAACACTTGAAACACTACTTTCAATAAGCTATTTGTATCACTCAATTGTTGTACTTTCTTTTTGACGCAATATAAATTTTGATCATTGGACTACATTCCTCATGACAACAATTTTGACTCCCAGCAACCCCTGTCGCCTCAATAACATTTTTACTTGCAGCACTTCAAAAGCCTCAGCCAGACTGAGCACCAAAAGCCTTGGCCAGACCGAGCACCTCCAAAAACCTCGGCCAGACCGAGCACTTCAAAAGCCTCGGCCAGACCGAGCACTTCAAAAGCCTCAGCCAGACTGAGCACCAAAAGCCTCGGCCAGACCGAGCACTTCAAAAGCCTCGGCCAGACCGAGCACTTCAAAAGCCTCGGCCAGACTGAGCACCAAAAGCCTCGGCCAGACCAAGCACTTCCAAAAGCCTCGGCCAGACCGAGCACTTCCAAAGCCTCGGCCAGACTGAGCATTTCCAAAAGCCTTGGCCAGACCGAGCACCTCCAAAAACCTCGGCCAGACCGAGCACTTCAAAAGCCTCGGCCAGACTGAGCACTTCCAAAAGCCTTGGCCAGACCGAGCACCTCCAAAAACCTCGGCTAGACCGAGCACTTCAAAAGCCTTGGCCAGACTGAGCACTTTAAAAGCCTCGGCCAGACCGAGCACTTCAAAAGCCTCGGCCAGACCGAGCACTTCAAAAGCCTCAGCCAGACTGAGCACCAAAAGCCTCGGCCAGACCGAGCACTCCCAAAGCCTCGGCCAGACTGGCACTTCCAAAGCCCTCAGCCATGACCGAGCGCTCCAAAAGACTCAACCAGACTGAATGCCACCAATGCAGGTCCAGAATGCCTTACTTGCCACCTCAATTCCACCATCAATAACATTCCATAATCATATCCTTAATAAAATCTACAATGCGCATCAAGGACTTCCCTACTTTCCTTTGACAGTCACAATTCTAGATCAAAGTTTTTACACTACCCTTTACTTAGTCAAAATTCCCAAGATGTTCTCACATGTTTCATTTACTAATCAGATTATTTCCTCTACCATCTAGCGTGAATTTTTATATAAATTTTTATACAAGTCCCATGTCAGCTTACAATGCGCATTAAGGGGTTTTTACTTTACTTTGCATTGAAGATTTATCCAAGTCCAACTTTACTCTGCATCACGGAGTCCTTTGCTTCACTTTGCATTGAATTCTTATACAAGTCCTATTTCAACATTACTTTGAACTCCCATTTTTATACATCTCCCATTTTGCTCTGCATCCAGTTTCTATCTAAATTCAATCCCACTCCCCTTTAAGTCCAGTCTCACTAAACATAAAGGATCTTTTAACTTTACCTAATATTCGATTTTTATTATACCTCTGTAAGACATATACATAAGCAAACACACTCGAATCATACAAACTCAAAAGAAATTTTATTTATTCGGAAACATGTACATCAGTCCATTACAATACTTTAATATATATATATATATATATAATAATAATACAATGTGTGCACAAAAACAAAAGCAACAAAGTGGGTCTTCTCCGTCTTCCCCAGTCATTCTTCTTCACTAGATACAGGTCCTCCTCTTTAACGCCTTCATCCAGGGGGGTCTGGGCCACATCATCTTCCCCAATTGTTACACTACTAAGGTCAAGTCCTGGGAACAGCTCCTCAGCCCTGCATTTGAACATTTTCCACCCACTGTCCCAGTACTCTGCCATTTCGTGTTTGTAGAAGTCTGACTGCTGGAAGCTTGCAATGACTTCAGGCTCAGTTCTCCCCCCAGCAGTCGTCCTTGATGGGCCAGCCCCCCCAGAGTCCTCTCTTGCTAAACTGCTGGCAACTGCAGCATCCACAGCCATCTGAAATTCTGGAGATCCCTTGAACTGCTCCATCGTTGCGACGCACAGATCAGGGTAGGCCGCCCTCTCCGAGGCCGCCTTCGCCTTCTCCTCGTCCAGCTCCTTCATCAAGGTCGCCTTCTCAGCCGCAGCCTTGGCCCTCCCCTCCTCTAACTCCTTCGCCAGGCTCTCTTTTTCCGCCGCCAATTTGGCCCTCTCAGCCTCCAACTCCCTCTTCAAAGCCTCTCCTTCAGCAATCAACTTCGCCCTCTCCGCATCCACCTCCTTCTGATACTTCTCCTTCTCCTCCTTTGCCTTCGACCGCTCGCTCTCCAACTCTTTCTGCAGAGCATCCACCCTACCATCCGCCTCATCCTTTTGCCTGACTAGCTCTTCATTGTTGAGCATCGCTTCTTCATGGCGTTCAACCGCGACGGCACAAGCCTTCTGGGCCTCATCCACCTTCTTCCGCTCGCCAGCCAGTTGGAACTCGAGCGACACGACCTGGCGGCGCGTGTCCTCCAGCTCCCCCTTGGCCGCTTGCAGATCGGCATAAGCGCTCGCCCAGCTTGCACTCTCCTTCTTCAAGTTTGTGAGCTGAGTCTTGGCTTCCTTCGCCTTTAGCTTGGCAGCCCCGCCTTCCTCAGAAGGGCCCCTGCCAAGGTGGTTACCTCCATTTGGGCGGAGCATAACCCCCTCAGCAGGTCAGCCTTACTGAATTTGGACGCCGAGCGCAGAGTGGACTCATCTAGGATCTTCACCAAGCGGTCTACTCCAGACCTGGCTGGGCCTTCTTCTCCCTCCAGCCATCCAGCCACAGCACGGACATGGTAGATGGCTGTATTTAGGCTGACTCCCCCTTCCTGGGGTGTAGGACCCCTCTGGGGTCGTTCCTCCCCTCTTTGTCCAGGCACACTCCTCCCCACCCCTACGCCGATCCCCGCCATCACTGGCACAACTTCTCTGACCTGTGAGGATACGTCCACCACCTCTTGGACGACCACCCTTTCTGGGGTCTCCTCCACTTCTCCCCCCTCCACCTGTTTGGCCTGGCTGGCCTCTTCCACTCTCACTTCCTTTCTCATTTTTTGTGCTGGCTCTTCCTCACTCCGCCTCAACCTCTTCTTTTTCTTCTTCCCTATGCCCAACGCCTCCATCTCCTTCAATGACCTCTCCTTTAGAGGGTCTTTTGGGAGCGGTCGCGGCACAAACTCGCCCAAGTTCTTCTCTCCCAAGGGCTGAGGACGCGGTCGAATCCTCTCCCTTGCAACTGGCTGGGGCGGTCGGTTGGCCTGCGCCTCTTTGAACTTCTGCGCTTTCACCAAGATGGCTTGATCTTCTGCCTCATGCACTTTTCTCCTAGCCTCCAATTCCACTCGGTCGAGGTCCCCACCGATCGGTTTCGGATCCAACCCCGCCTCAAACAAAGCGGATGGCTGAACGAGCTCATCCCACTTAGTTTTTTCCTTCTCCTTCCACTCCTTTACTCTCTTCACCCTCTCCTCTGCCGCCGCCCCCAATTTTCGCTCCACAGACCTGGTTGGCACCTTCCATACCGTGCGCACACCAGCCCTTCCAGAGGTGGATACGTAGAACCACCGTGGCCTCCAACCTTTGATGGACGTTGGCAACCCCGCCACCAAACCCTTCCCTGCCGCCGCCTAAAGGGTGACCCAAGTCTCCTGCTGCCCTGATGCCTTGTAGCAGCCGAAGAACTCCTTCACAGTCATGGCCTGCCCTCCATTCGCCTTTAGCCATACACTTGCGCAAGCCAGCAGGATCTTCCATGCATTGGGCATTAGTTGCCCTGGTGCTACCTCCAGGTGGTTGAGCACGTCCACCACTATTTGTGGCAGTGGCAACCTTAGCCCATCCTTTAGGGCTTCCTCATAGAGAGAAAACTCTCCTGGCCTGGCGTCAGACGGCCTCTCTATTGATGTGGGCAGCGACAACTCCACCTCTACAGGAATCTGGTACCTTTCGCGGATGGCCCCCAACTCCGCCGCAGTAATAATGGATCTGTCAGCCCTCGAATGCCAGTGATCTGGTTCTACCTGACTGATTGGCGTCGGCGCCGCAATCATGGTGGAACCATGGGATCGCACCCCCGACTCCCCCACCCTTTCTGCCCTATACTGTGCTGCTAGCTCCTCCGCATCATCGTCCCCCAGCGGGTCCACCCTCACAATCGCAGCTTCTTCCTGGGCCATTTCTAAGCTGTGTCTGCGAATCACCTCTGATGCAGGTGCAAGAAAATTGAAAAAGTGCTTCAAAGGTGTATCGTCACCAACGAAGGAATTGACACTAGGGATATTTTGAGTTTTTGTAAAGAAGTAGGTGAATCGAATGATACCAAAAGCCCACGGTTTGCCCGTATTCCAAGGATCCAAATTAATGTTCGCCAGTTTGAAAACTTTTCAAAATCATCCGCCAAAACTGTCTTTTCAACCCCAAAATGACCTATCGTTTCATTTTTACTCCAACGCCTCACTTCCCCCCCCACGATCCTACCACGTGTATGGTCCTGATGCACTGACTCCTCCCCTTACCTTGTCTTTTCCACTTCAAATCACCACGTGACACGCCGCCTTTTGAGCCCCGTGCCCCTCTGCTCGGCCACCTTCGTGGTCGGTACCCTTCGTGGTCGACACTCTTTACGGTCGGCCTCTTCCGCTCGGCCACCCTCGCGGTCGGCACCCTCACGGTCGGCCTCTTCCACTCGGCCACCTTCGTGGTCGGCACTCTTCACGGTCGGCCTCTCCCGCTCGGCCACCCTTACGGTCGGCCTCCCCCGCTCGGCCGCCCTCGCGGTCGGCACTCTCGCGGTCGGTCTCCCCCTGCCGGTTGGACTCATCTTCCTCATTACTATTCCCTTCGTTGGACTGAAGCTGCACTCGGGAATGGGGGACTACTGACATGGATAGGCCCATAAGGACCACAGCCCACAGTGAACCAACCCAAGCCCACCATTTAGACCCCATTGCATAACCCGGGTAGTAAAACCCAGGACAGCTGGAGGCCAACTGAGCAAGGAAGGCCAATGATACTCAGACACATGGCAGGTGCAGAACAGGCTACGTTAGCAGACAAAGATCTGCAAAGTTATTGCCACAATACATCACCATTAATGCGCCCCATCACAGCATTTATTACGACAACACCTTCTCGTCGAAATGACGCCCCTTACCTTGAACAAGGTAGGCTGCATCATAGGCTTTCAACGAGGGAGGCACGTCGGAAGGGACGGTGAAATGATTACCAAGGAATATAAGCAAGCATGGAAGGCAAGAAGAAGGTTAAGCATTTTTCTATTCCTCTAACCCTCTCTCTCTCTCTCTCTCTCTTTCTCTCTCTATCTATATCCACTACTTCCACTTCTAATTTACACACCGGAGGGTTCACTGGGGGACTACCCTGTTCCCCGTTAAACTTGTTTGCAGGTCTTCCAGTGGGCTTCATCAGTTGGGCGTGGGCTTGAGGAGCTTGGATCAGTCCAGCCCATCTACTGTGAACGAACTGTATCATCAAATACTAAGTTATTTTATTGATAAAGTTGTGTCTTGTTACAAGAAGTGACAAGTAGATTAGTAACAAATAGTAAAATACAAAAATTGTAAATATAATGAAATATTAAATGGTAAGTAAAGTCACAATGCGTGGTAAGTAGGATCAAAACAAATGATAAGTATTGTACTTATAAATGGTAAGTACTTAATGATATTTTATTTATTACTTAATTAGATCTCAATTACTCCTCAATCAGACTCTACTTCTTACTCGTTCATACTCTACTTACTATTCCATTAAACTTGACTTACAATTCAATCAAATATGATTACTACTCAATAAGATCTAGTTACTATTGATTGGTAAGTAGAATGAAAACAAATTGTAGGTACAGTCACAATAACTGACAAATAATAAATTAGAAATATGAATTTTAAATTATTAAACAAAATGTAAAAGTTTATTAGACTTCATTTAGTACTGAAAAAAATACCACTTCATTTGATTTGACTTATTACACAAAAAAAAAAAAAAAAATCCCATGTTATTTAGGGGAGGCGAGGGACTTATTTTTGTGGATGTGGCGGTTCCAATAGTTTATTAGATTTAACTTGGTACTTATTAGATTTCACTTACTACTTAATGAAGCTACTTACTATTTTATTAGACTTTACTTACTATTTAATAAAATCCCACTTACTAGTCCATTTAACTTGAGTAGTAAGTTTAAAATGAGTAGTAAGTTGTTTCATAATAAGTAGTAAGGTCAGAACGAGTGGTGCAACGTCCCGAAAATAATAACCATAACTCATACCATGGCAGTTAATAAATAACAACACAAATTAAATAATAAGCCTTCATTAATCAGAGTTTGATATACAAAAATGTGACATATGTGATATACATTCATAAACCTACATCCTGAATCTACAGCATATGTCCCATATAATAAAGATAAATTAAAGACTATACAGATAATTGATGCCTTAATGGTTGCAACTTTCTAAGACGGTACTTGGTTATAACAAGGTGAGTCAAAGCTTAATGCAGTTAAAGCCCTAGGCTTAAAAAAAAAAAAGATTAAAAAAAAACAACATTTAACAAAAAAAAGCCTTCAGCTCCAAGTTCCTCCTAAGTCATGTCCTTGGTGGAGGCATATCATCAGCACTTGAAATGGTTTTTCACATAGGGTGAGCCAAAACTCAGTAGAGATATTACAACACAGTGTATGAATCTTAGCAAAGCCATAAGGTGAATGCATATGCAATACTCGTGCCAGTGCTAAAACATTTTATATCTTTTTCCAAAATCATGCAATGCCAGGTTTATATTTCAATTCATGAAAACACTTTATTTACAACAGAAAACAGGGCAGTGAATCATAACTCTGGGAGTCTCATGACAATTACAATATTTCATGAAAATTTCATCCGCATGAAACTGTGAACCAGCACCTATATAAACGTAGGCTACACAAGCACTACTCTTGCCATTTCACGAAAATTTCATCCGCGGGATCAGCATCTATGTTTACGCGTGGTTTTTAGGACTTTCACCATGGACACATAGGCCAACTTATTCTGAAATAACAGCACCTCCTTCCCAGATTCACCTATTTTTCTCAAAACAGTATACATTTTCAAATGTGTTATATTTGCAACAATGCTCTATGCAATGGATGAGAAAATAATTTAAATTCTCTTAATTCCCATGCAATTTCTACAACAATCATAACTATCCTCCACTGAGATCCCAATATAGATATCTCTAAACAGATAAATAAATTTCCATAAAGATAAACTTTTCAAATTTCAAGATATGAGTGTTAATACATATCCAACTCCACTATCCTCATCAATATCAACCCAATTCCACATTTCCAACTTCAATTCCATTTATCATTTCAAAATCAACATTTGAGATTTTTAGGGCAAAACCCCTCTTTTTCTTTATAAACCATTTCCAAAGGTAAAAACCCATCATTCCATCATATCTCAACAATAAATACCATTCCACAATCATTTCCAATACACCATTTGAAAACCCCTCATTTTGATTTCAAACCAAAACCCTAGAATGTACAAAATTCCCCTTTTTTCACAATGTTGTTTTATAAAAACAAATAACTAAGTTAAAAATCATAAGAAAGTGCGAAGAATCCCTACCTCAAGCTTAGAAGATAAGAGAAAGAGTGAAGAGATTCCAACAACGCCGAAACCCAACTTTTTTCCGATCAAAAAAGAGCTCTAGAGGTGCTTTACCTTTTTATCAAACAGATTAGGGTGAAGAAATCAATGGATTTAGGTGTATTTGTAGAGAGAATGTAAGTTTTAGAGAGAGAGAGAGAGAGTCTCAACTTAGGGTTTTGAAATGTTTAGAGAGAGAGAGAGAGGGATGAAAAATTGACTAAAAAGTGGCTTTTTACAAACTGATATACGTGCAGATCGCTTGAGTGCAAAAAGTGTCGCTCGAGTGACCAGACATAATAAGTTGGATCGCTCGAGCGTAAGAAGCTTCGCTCAAGCGAAGAATACCATCTTCCAGAAATTTTGTAGACAAAAGACCGCCGCTCGAGCTCAAGAAAAATTGCTTGAGAGCAAGCAGTCTCGCTCAAGCGAAGAACACTACCTTCCAATACCTCTACAAGCCTTCAAAAGTATTGAGAGTTCACAAAGACCGCTCGAGCGCAAAAAATTTCACTCTAGCGAAGAGTCAAAATTCTGGGCAACAATTGTTTTGAAAATCAAGCTATCAACCTGTTCCAAACGCAACCAAGACACTCTAACAACCAAACTTAATGAGGAATAAGGATAAACAAGACATGAACAACCACATAAGACAATGGAACCCGAATCCAAAACATCAACGGATCTAAACTAGAATCGCTATAAGTGGAAAGTAGAATAAAAAAGTATGGTAAATAGAATCAAAACGTGTGGTAAGTATTGTGTTTACAAATGGTAAGTACTCGGTCACTTAATGGATGGGTTCCATTATTTTTTATCTCTTCCAATTTCAATCTTTTCCTATTTCATTAAATTGCACTTACTATTATATTAGATTCATTTACTACTTCATTTCTTTTGACTTATCATTTCATTCAACCATACTTACTAGTCGATGAGACTACACTTACCACTTTTTTACACTTTACTTACTATTTAAATAAACTCCACTTACTACCACTTCATTAGACTTGACTATCACTAAAATAATCCTCACTTACCACATCTTTAGACTTGATTTACCACTCAAATAAACCTTACTTACTACCATTCAAATAGACACCACTCACTACTTTATTATTCTTGGCTTACCATTTTATTCAACCATACCTACTATTTGATGAGACTCCACTTATCATTTTTTTTTACACTCAAATAAATCTCACTTACTACCACTTCATTAGACTTGACTATCACTGAAATAAACCTCACTTACTACATCTTTAAACTTGATTTACCACTCCACTTACTACTCAATCAACTTCTACTTACTATTTTATTACACTTCACTTACTACTCAATTTTGGTTCCACTTACTATTTCACTAGATTCCACTTACTACTTAATATGTTTCCATTTACTATTTCATTACACCTCAATTACTGCTCAATGAGTTTCCATTACTACTTCACTAGACTCCACTTACTACTGAATGAGTTTCCACTTATTACTCAATCAACTGTCACTTATTATTTCATTACACTTCACTTACTACTCAATTTTGGTTTCATTTATTACTCAATGAGCTTCCACTTATTACTTCACTAGAGGCCCTATCATGCAATGGTTGCAATTCATAAACAGTGTTGTTATGCCTATTTGTGGTAAGTATAATAAAATTAATTAGATCAAACCAAATGGTAAGTAACATTACAATAAGTTAATGCGACTCCACTTATTATTTAACTAGATTTCATTTACTATGAAATTAAATCGTACTTACTATTTAATGAGTTTCCATTTATAATTTCATTAGACTTTACTTACTACTCAATAATCTTCCACTTACTATTTCATTACACTTCACTTACTACTAAATTAAACCTTATTTTCTATTTAATGATACTCTACTTACTACTCATTGATACTTTACTTACTAAGTGGTAAGTTGAGTCACAAAATGTTGTAAGTGGTAAGCTAACTTTATTATATTTATTTTGATATTTATAAAATTTGATTATAAATTTATTCCTAACTTTCTTAAATAAAATAACACTACATTTTATTTCTTACACTTTATAGTGTGTCTTAAAAAATCAAAAATAAACAAAACCAATATTTAAAAAAAATAAAAATAAAATGTGGAGTGAAAGTAGTCATGTTAAAAAATAATTAAAAAATATATACAAAATGTAAAGTGGAAGTAGCCAATATAGTGTGTTATTAGTTTAGCACAAATTTCAAAATATTACTTGTTATCTTTTGAACCAATAATCTCTTGAAGGTGTCATTTTAAATAGTAAGTATGAGTTTATATAATAGTAAGTTTTCTCATAGTAAATAGTAAGTGTGTCATGTTGCAATAGTAAACTAATCTTATAAATATTTTATTAAAAATATCCAAAACTACCTTATTTGTGGGAATCTACCTTGGTTTTCTTTCTAAATATTAATTATTTACTCATCAATGGTCAAGATAATACCTTATCCAAATCCAATGGTGGATATTTATTCATGTACCATACCTCAAAACTACTTTTTTGTATGATAGAGTTTTCCTAATGGAGGTAATCACTTGGAGTTGGGAGGGAAGTTTTTAATTTTTTGGTAAATGGTTATGTGGGTTTGACCCACGGGTTTTGGCTAATGCTAGTGCCCATGGCCCACAGTGTCGGTATATGAATCAGATTTTGTTAAGCTTTTGGGCTCTCCAATTGGGCTGAATATTTATATTATTTGGGAGATAAGTTGAGATTTTGTTATGGCCCCACATTTTGATTGGGCCATTGCGCAATGGTACACTATTTGTAGCCGAGTTATTCATGATGATTAATTACGTGATCCTTACATGACTCTATATGAGGTTATTATTGAGCCATCTACGCCAAGAGTGATTTACGGGTCACGACTATAGGGATAGTGGTTTGATGATTGTGATAACCCTGCTCCGTATTATGCTAATTAATCTTAATTACGAATGTGATTATGTGTTTGATATGATTTTAAGTGCCATTTGTATGAATATATGTGGTTTTGAATTTCTATCTGTTCACCGTAGGAAAATCTATTTGATTATCTGTTTTAGAATTTAAATTGAAGGCCCTATTGGCCATAGAAACTGAAATTGACTACGCCATTGTGATTGGCATAATTTTCAGAGCCTACGGTGAAATTTAATTGAGAATTTATTCGGATCAAAATAATTAGATTCAGAATGATTAATTAGGCACTGTTATTAATCTTAATCAATTTGATTAAGTGTGAGACTGTAAAAGGGCCTCTATTACACTTATATTCACTTTGTTTTGAGCTCAAGCTGAAAAATCACTCTAAAGAGAGGGAGTGAGGGTTGGTTAGAGAGAGAGGGTGGAAGGATTGGAGCTTTGATCTTGAAGCTTGGAAATCTTGAAGATTAACTCAAGAATTTGCTATAGATTGGAAGAATTGAACCTCTAGGTGAGCAATTGAGCATGGATTCATGAGTATAAGTTTGTAAATTTGTGCATTCAAGCTAGTTGGGTAATCAAGAACATGAATTGAAATGAAATTGAAGAATTTAAAGCTTATATGTGCATGTATGTAAGAATTTGCCATGAAGTTGTATAATTGAGCATGAAAAATATGATCCATATAGAATTGTGGTTAAAATTCATGCTTTTGATCATCATTTGTATCATCTAAGTTGAAAATGGAAGTTATAGTTCACATGCAAGTGCAATTCATAGAAGCATGAGTGTTGAATGCATGAAATTGAAGTATTGATAATGGGTTTGATATGAATCGTGTGTGTGTGTAAGTAATTCATGGAAATTAAGCTTCATAATGTTGTAATCTAGCATTTGTAACATGTTAGAAGGTTTGCATGTGAAGTATAAGTCGTGGTATGCAAGTTGTTTGAGTTTGAATGCAAGTTTGAGCCTCAAGAACAGTTCTGGAAAATCCAAAATTCATGATATCCGCTCGAGCGGGGGAACCGCCCTCGAGCGTAAAATGCAAGCTCCCAGAACTTTTTGCAGGCATGGATGTTCGCTCGAGCGGGGATATTCATGCTCGAGCGGGGAGCCATGTAGTGTGACCTTCAGCTCGAGCGTCCGAATTCACGCTCGAGCGTAAAAATGAGGTAACTAGTACTTTTGCAGACCATGAAGGTTCGCTCGAGCGGCAGAACCTACGCTCGAGTAGGGACCCCTGTTTCAGAAATTTTGTAAGAGTGTTCTGTGTTTCATTTTCCGTTCTCTTTCACTTCAAACCACTCTTAGGCATGCATTGAATATTGTGAATGAATTAAAAGAATAAGAAAGAAGCCTAAGAGGGATGTATGAATTAAGAATGGATTGAATTGGTTATGACCCATATGTGTTATGTAATGTGTAGGGTCGAGCTCCAGGGCAAATCCACCGGCAGAACACAATGAGTAATATCTTAATAAAGATATTTTGAAGTATGTTATTTGTCCAATTACTTATTTTCCTATAAGTCTTATAAGTTTGTTAATTTGAATTGTGGACAAATGTTTGCTATGCCATATGGTTAGGCCTAAGGCCGTCTGCCATGAATGAAAGAATGAATGGGCCGAAGGCCGTCTGACATGAATGATAGTCTGATATGAATGATAGTTTGACATATAAATGATTGGGCCAAAGGCCGTCTGACACGAATAATAGTCTGACATATGAATGATTGGGCTAAAAGTCGTCTGATATGAATGATAGTCGGATATGAACGAGTGGGCCAAAGGCCGTCGGATATGAACGATCGGGCCGAAGGCCGTCGGATCTGAATGATTGGGCCAAAGGCCGTCGGATACGAACGATTGGGCCAAAAAGGCCGTTAGACATGAATAGATGGGCGAAAGGCCGTCGGCTATGAGTTAATTGGGCCCGAGGCCGTTTGATACGTCTAGAACTTTAGTCGATTGATACATTAAATAGAAACATGAATTGGGCCCAAGGCCGTCTGATGTAACTGGTTCAAAGATTGTTCATGTATCTTCCTTAATTGATATTATTCACTGGGCTTTCGCTTACGCTCATTCATGTCTATGTAGGTGAGCCAACGAATGTCCAAACCCAGCCTCAGTGAAATATGTGAGAAACAGTCAAGGTTTTGAAGACTCAGCCCATACGTCTCACACACGAGACTTGTTTTCGCCCTTTTGCTATTTTGTTACATTTTGTTATGTTGGCGAGAATGTTGGATTACCTTTGTATATAAGTTTTGGTTAGGCTGACTAAGACTTGAATGATCCTAAGTATGTACAGAACTTTGTGTTGTTATCCCTTTGATGTGAGTTATTAACAGATATGCATATATGGACTGTTATGATGTGCCACGTAAGCACAACTCTATGGACAAAAGTTTTAAATTTGCTTCCGTTTGACCCCTTTACTCTGATGAGTTATGTCTTGTTTGGTTTGAGGCCGTAGGTAATCCCTTGATTACTGGCTGGTTATGTCCTTAACCCATAGGGGCGGGTTCGGGTCATGACAATGATCTACCAAGTTAGAGACTAGGAGATGGGAATTTACCAGCTTTCTAGTTGCCTCTTGTCTTCACGTGACCCATCCTAATTTGGTCTTTAAGCCACTCGCAACATGGAGTGAGGGAGACACTACTGTGGGGATTGAGGTTTTGTGATCAATCATGGAAGGGACTAGGGGATGTGGTATTGATTTAATGGTGGTTTTGACTTTGGCTGTGACTGTTGCTATGGTGGTTTTTGCTTTTGCTATACTCTCTGAGACTGTTAATTATGGTATTTGACCGTACGATCTTTATGTGACACTATCAAGATCGTGTTGTGAAGTCACTCCATGTGAAAAAGGTGATCCTTTTTCTTCTTTCTTCCTCTATGTGAAAGCAGTAGAGAAGAGTCAAGAAAGGATGGCGCACAAGGACTTCCACCACATGGAGAAATTGTTGAAGGCTCCAAGTCAAGAAGTAAGAGGGAGCAGGTGATTAGCTCCATCAAAAGTAAAGAAAGAAAGAGTTGGTCATGTGTAAGGCCAAGTTCTTCCTCCTGCCATTTTTGACTTCCACCAAAAGGATATAGAAATTTTGGTGAGTTTGTCTCTCTCTCACTCTCTCTCTCTCTCTCACACTCTCTCTTATCTTTGTGTATAAATAGAGAAGCGAGGAAGAGAGATTAGTGTGAGAAAAACAGAGCAAAAAAGAGAGAGTGAGAAATGTAACAGAGATACCGTCTCTCTCAGTGTGAGAGAGGGAGATGAGGGAGTATGTTGAGTTGAGTGAGAGTATATTCTCATCCATCATGTTTCTGTAATCTTTCCATTGTAATCTTTCCATTGTGATAGTGATTATTGTTTTCTCTCCCGTAGATGTAGGCATTGAAGCCGAACCATGTTAAATATTGTAACGCCCTCAAAATAAACTCATAATATCATACAATCATGGTAAAGAAAAGAGATTTCATATTACAATCATCAGAGTATTCTTACAAAAGGTATTACATGTTGACAACAAAAGTAAATGTCCTTTAGGCTTACAACTTTCCAAGTCAACACTTGGTTACAAAAAGGAGAGTACTAACTCTATACAAAATAAGCCCTTGGCTTGATATACATGTAATACAACAAAAACAACAAAAAAAAAGTTTAATAGCCTCAAGCCTCCCAAGCTACGTCCTTGGAGGTGGCATAACACCTGTACCTGAAAAGGATGTCCCATATAGGGTGAGTCAACGCCCAGTAGAGATATGCTAAACATAATATGAGCAAAGACTACAACATTAGCATTTGATAAATGTTTAACCCACATAAATCATTTCATAATCTATTTCAATTACATGACAAATATGTCCATGTTTCATTCCTCTTTCCTTTACTTAACCGATTTTCAATTCATAAATATGGCTTAGAACCTAGCCAAACAATTCCCATGAGACCACAGCTCATATCAATAATACTACCATACTTCACAATAGATACACATATTTGCTGTATCAATATCACATAAAACACTTTCATACTTCACAATAGATACACATATTCGCTGTATCAATACTTCAATAGATACACATATTTGCTGTATCAATGGAGTCCATCTTCTATCTCCTCCCAAATAACATCCGGTTTAGGAGTCCATCTCCTATCTCCTCCTAAACCGTGGAGTACATTCCCTATCTTCTCCCACACAACACAATGTATATAAACACATATCATATATATAATCAATCAATACATAAATTTGATGTATTATTCCAACTGTCATATTCAATGACATAATCAATTGATTAGTTTTAATTCACCTAATCATCATGCAAGGTCTACAACATTCAAGACTATCCTCCACCGATAGCCCAAAGCAATTTATTTCTAAATAGATAATAAATGCATCAACAGATAATTTGACAACAATTTCATAAGTGAGCGATTAATAAATCCAACTCCACCATTCCCTCTTATAATGAGCCTATTTCATTATTTCCAACTCAATTTCTTATTTCCATAACATTCCCAAATTAATTATATAAATTAATTCATACGACAATTTGGGGCTTTCTCCCATTTTTTCTCTACAATGACCCTAAGGTCCCATATATCATCAACAACATTACCATCATTTTAAGACCCAAGACACACATATATGAGTCAAAATAACAAAACCCCTCTTTATTCATTTTGAAACCCTAACACCCAAAATTACCCAACTTCAACATTACATCAAAAAGACCAATAGTTTATGTCAAAGACTATAGAAATGAGTAGTTATCCCTATCTCAAAGTCGGAGCTCAAAGGAGAAGATGAAGAAATTTGAAAGTGCTCCAAACCCCAATATTTTCGGATCAAAATGTAGCCCTCAACAAGCTCCACACTTTTTACAAAGGCCCAAGGGTAGAAGATCACTCCTACTAGATCAAACCCTAGAGAGAATTTGAAGTTTTAGAGCGAGGTGCTCTCTAATGGAGGTTTTGAAAAGTAAGAGAGAGAAATAAAGTGTGAAAAGTGATTTAAAATCACCTAGCTGCCATCTGATATACGACTAGTCCGCTCGAGCGGAGAATAGGACGCTCGAGCGTCAAGCACAATAACTGGATCCGCTCGAGCGCAAGAATACCCGCTCGAGTGCCAAGACACAACTGCAAAAGACACCCGCTCGAGCACAAAGGGAAACCCGCTCGAGCGTAGATTACCCTCCTCCAGTATTTTTACAGACATTGAACACTCGCTCGAGCGCGACCCACTCGAGCGTAAGGAACTCCGCTCGAGTGCGAAAAATGAACCTGCAGTACTTTTGTAGGGACACAAAATGATGGAAGTGTGCAAACTCCCCTCGAGTGCGAAGGGATCCGCTCGAGCGGACCACCAAAAATCTGGGCAACAAGAAATGGAACCAAGGCTCAACTAACCTGTTCGAAACACGCCCAACACATCCTAAAACCCAAATATATGGAATTAAAGGATGACAATAATCAAAGGAGAAAGAACCAGGATCGCTATAAATATGGTGTCTCCTTGGATGTGTGTTTGTTTTTTTGCTTGGAATAATTTATGGGAGGTCTTAGGCGGGATCACAGAACCCCAACAGATTGTTCATGGGATATATTTTTTCCTTCGTCATGGCTTTGTGAGTGGCTATAGATATCACGATTGTGAGGCACGAGATGCTTATTTGACTCCAGGTTTTATTTGGACGGGGACTGGGAGCAAGTGGGGGAAGTTAATAGAGTTGATTGGTCTCAGTGGTTGTTTTAGCTTGTTTATTACGGTGTCTTGTCGTGTATCAGTTTACTAATGTTTATGTGGTTCCTTTTGTATACCTACCCATATATCTTCTCCAAATTTTCATCTATTATCTTTGATGGTAGGGGTTACTTGGGGGAAAAAAGGATATATGTGCAAATTTGGGTAATTACGGCTTATGTTGTTGGTCCCCTGTAAATGCGGGGTTGTTAAAGTTACTAATGTGTATTAGTCTTCCCCCACCCCCCCACTTTTTTTTTTTGGAGGGGGGGGGGGGTGTGTGGGCCAGCGATAGTTTTGATGTATTACTTGGGGAATATCCCTTGTAAATGTGTAAATTTTTTGTATTTATTTTATGACTGACTCACCAAAAAAAAAAGAGAGAAGAGTATAGGGCTCTATCACCTAAACTATTGAATTTTTATTATATTTTATTTACTATCTTATGTGTGTTATATAACAAAGATAAATAATAGAATCTATTAAATCAATATAGTGTCGTTGTGTTAAACATGCAGCAAACAAAGATTGTCATACTATAATTATGATAAATTTATTAAGGTGGCACTTTTTTACCACAACCTACAACTTATAAGTCGGTAATAAAAATATGTTAAAAGGCAAAATAAAATTTCTATTCATTTTTAATAAATATTATTAATTAAATTAAATTGACATAATATAAAAAATAAAATAATATAATTAATATAATTAAAATTATAAGAATCAAATTCACACAAAAAAGAATATATGTTTGATCAAAAGTGTTTTCTCAACGCAAAGTGTTTTCTCAAAGAATATAAGTCAATTTTACTATGATACTTCTTCCAATTTTTTTCCTTTGTAAATGTATGTTGCTCTGTTTTTCTTTTAGATTTATCAACAAAAATGGGTCTTTTTTTGGCCAATCGTAATATATATATATATATATATATATATGGTCATGATGAACTGCAGTAGAAAATAAAAAATAGAAAAATGATTTAGACCTCTAAAAAAAGAGTTCTAATGGAGCTCTAATTTGTCTTTTTCCTCATTCTTTTTTGTCTTTTACTTCACTATTTTTTTTTTTAATTCATGGATAACTCATTAGAGTTGTACTGCAACAACTCTAATTAGAGCTCTGCAGCAGCTCCATAAAAAATAAATACAAAAGGTGGTAGATGCTTTTAAAAGGATGAAATTCTAGACAACTACAGTCTACACGGCCTACAAAGCTTTTCACTGTTAAATTGAAGTGACTTTGTGTCTGCCATAAGTGAAAGATGTGGCATGAGACGTTTTTTATGAGAGTTTAATTATTTTGATTTGTTTCTATTTAAATATATTTTTTTTATACAAAATTCATGCTTTTTGCCAAAAAAATAGAGAAAATATTGGTGAGCAGATAGTAGATTTTTTTTATTATGATTTTTTAAATTTTTTTATTTATCAAAAGAAATAGGTGTTCATTGGTGATATCATTGCAACTCCTAAATATTAGTGTGTAGGTCAGATTTATCATAACTCAAAGAAAGAGACCTACCACTGAGGTAAGAAAAGAACACATTAACTTCCAGCATAAGAGATAAAGTCACAATCAAAATACAATGCAATCAACTTTATGATCGAAGTGAGTAGACAATAGATTAGTTACGCAACTTTGTATAGTTAATTTGGACAAAAATATTTTAGACACCCTCGGAAGCTAGCTAATGTCTAGATTATCGAGGCAGGCCCAATGTAAAATCTCAAGCTGTTTACCAAATGATCACGAAAGTAAAAAAATAAGCAAACAATAGATTAGCTTTGGTATGTAAAACAAATCGGTGGAATCGGTCAACTGATCTAAATCAATCTAAACTGTTGGACTAGTCTAATTTTTATTAGCTTTGGTTATGGTTTTGGTTTTGAAAATAACGGAATTATTCAAGTCTGTTCAGTTTCCAATTTCAAGACTTTGGTTATGGTTTTGAATTGAACTAGATCATGATATATTTGTTTATTATTTTTTAAATATTTTTATTGTAAAAATTAAAATATAAAAAGTTTCTTATAAGATTTGAAGCCTTCTTTGTGAAATTGATAAATTCTAACTAACTTAACCAAATTAATTATCATTAATTTGTTTACTAACATAAAATATATATCATATTTATTGTTATATTAAATTTCTGGAACCGTAAAACCGAATTGAATCAAATCAATTTTTATAGTTCTATATTGGTCCAGTTCCACAGTTTAACAGTTCAGTTATAATTTTAATTTTTCTGGAGCAGATTCTTACTATTCGTTTCCTAATTTATTTTAAAATTGAATCAATCCAATCTGCATGCACCCCTAAATTAGTTGCGCGACATTTTACAATTAATTTTGAAAAATATAGTTTGGACACAACAGCTTTGTACTTTTAATTTTGAAAACAAAAGTGGACCAAAAGCTTTTCGGCCTGATAAAATGGAGTCCGGATCGTCTCCAACTCTTCTCTCTAGCCCTCCCTCCGGTCAACGGTCAGTATTTGGCCATGTCACCCCTAACTAAATCTACTGCTTAGATCAGCTTAAAAAAAAAAAAATCAAAAACAGAGGCAAAACGTGAAAGAGGAGAGAGAATCTGGAAACAAAAAAAAAGAAAAGAAAAAAGAGAGAGGGTTCGGAACTAAGACCCTATTGGTTGAAACAAACATAAACTGATAGAGAAACTATGATCTGAATAAAAAAACAACAGATCTTATAGCTTATTCTATTTTTTTTCCCTCAACAACAACTGGCATTGTTCAACTCAGAGATGACCATTAAACCCCACAAATTTTGGTAAATTGATGGAGTTTTTTTGGCCTTTATATGATGATGACATGAAATTTCTGGCCTCTCTTTGGTGGAAGGGTTTTTGGTGGGTTGAGTGAAGTGGTTACTATTGATGGATTTGGAGATTTGCAAAGAAGGAAATTATGAGTTGGGTTTTTTCAAGAGTTTGAAACAGAGAGAGAAAGAAGAAGAAATACAGAGGGTAGGAAAGAAAGAAGCTCACAACCAGCAGTCTAAAAAGTATATGGCTGTAGTGAGAGAAAGGGAAGAAAAACAGAAAATAAGAATAGAACTAAAATAGTATATGTATGTATGTATGTATGTATGTATGTATGTATGTATGTATGTATCAAATGTAAAATTAAGAAGGGAGAGATGGAGAAAGGAAGAAGATCAAAAGCAGAGCATCCATGGAAGATTAATTAAGAGGGGAGAGAGAGAGAGAGAGAGAGAGAGAGAGAGAGAGAGAGAGAGAGGGTTTTCACGTTTTGCCTATGTTTTTGAAATTTGGTTTTCTTTTTTATTTTTATTTTTAAGCTGATTTGAGCTGTACCATCGGCGGTTTCTCTCAACAATACATATATTTTGCTACATATATTCATTGAAGAATAAACAGAGCAATCCTAGAAATACTTGCCCTTCAAATATCCACTTCCTCCATTCCTTCTCATCTCATATACACACACACACACACACACACACACACACACATATATATATATATATATGTACGTATATATATGTTCATGAATTTCTTTGTTTTGTTCATACTCTCTCTCTCTCTCTCTCTCTCTCAGTACACAGAAATAGAGCAGTCCCAAAAACACCTTCTTTCAAACAAACCACAAATGCCCTCTCTCAATGGTGCATGATCAGAGTAGCCTTAGGTGGTGTTTGGGAAGAACTTATTGGGGCTTTTTTGGCTATTTTAGCCACAAAAGACAAAATAGGCTTTTTTAGCCACAAAAAACAAAACATCACATCCAACCCATAATCATTACACTCCCCTCTCACAAAAAAAGTCAAAAAAGCTAAAAAGCCAAAAAGCCCTTCCCAAACTAAACTTTTAAGCCCAGGCTAAAATAGCCAAAAAAGCCAAAAAGCCAAAAAGCCAACCCACTTCCCAAGCGGAGGCTAAGAGTAGCCTTTTGGGTTTAATCTGTGAGTCACAATTCAATGTTCGTTCGCAAGAAAAACATAGACTGTGGCTGTGCTGTGGTGGAGATGTGGTTGTATGGTGGTGGCCGACTTGGATTCACTACCGTCGATGTCACAAGATGGAGTTGCCAGAGATCAAGTGAATGGGAAGGTCTGTTTTGCTGTGTTGAATGAAATTCAATTTTTTTTTTTTTGTTAGCTAATCTGATTTGAGCTGTAGATTTGGTTTAGGGGCGACGTGGCCAAATCCTAGCCATTGACTGGAGTGAAGGTTAAAGAGAACAGCTGGCGAGGATCCGAACTTAATAAACAGAGGTTGTAGTTTGGGTTATAAATGAACAAAAATTATTTGTAAACAAATTTGAGCTTGACTCAGTAAAGATTTATTTAAATTTAGTTTATTAATTTAAATTTTATTGTGTTTGAATTTGAGCTTGAGCTCATTAAAAATATTAATAAATAAATTCAAACATATTAAAACCCCACTCATTAGTGCATAGTTTAATATTTATTTAAATAATAAATAAATATTATATGTTTATATATATATATATTTATATATTAAATAATGTAAAAATATGCTATTTATATATTCAAAAAATATGAATGTAAATTATAACTAACCATAGATAATACATTTATATAATAGTAGTGGTAGATATTATTATTTTGGTAAAATATTAATTTTTCTTTTAGTATGTTTATATATTGTATATATAATTGTATATTTAAAGTTTCAATTGTAACTTTAGTTTCATACATAAGTGTGAATTTATAATTTTTTTAGTTTGTCAAGCCTAAACGAACTCAGCTCGAGCTCAGTTCGTCAAATTTTTATTAAGCTTGAGCTTAAACTAGTTAAAATCTTAAACAAGCCCAAACATATTAAAACTCGGCTCGTTTGCAGCCCTAGTTGTAGTCTATTGCTAAATGAAAATTATTTAAAATAGGATAAATTACCATTATAGTCCTTAAAATTTAACACTTTTTTCGTTTAAGTCCTTAAAATTAATTTTGTCAATTAAGTCCTTAAAGTATATTAAATTTGAATTAATTTAGTTCCAAAAATAATATAAAAATAAAACATACACCCAAAGGTTATAAAAAATTGTTATAAGGTCCAAATGCTAATTTATTATTAATTTAATTAACATCCACCTGTATTTTAAAATTAGTATTTCATAATTTTGCTAATATTAATATAAGAGTATTAAATACACTAAAGAAGTCAAATATGATAATTTAAATAATAGTACTACACTACAAATAATTATCGAACAAAATAATACTATTTAGGTTATTAAAAGAACTTAACAAAAATTTTAAAGAAAATCAGCTAGAAATTATATATGAAGTTCAACATCTATTATAGATAATGTAAGTAATTATCTATGGTAAAAATTAAACAATATAATAATACAAATAATTATCTTTATCCTCAAAAGGAAACTTTCTAAAGGAATCTTTTGAATTAATACTACCATAAAAACTAAAAAATCGATCTAAATAATTATAGTTTAGAAAAATTATAAATAATGACGGAATAAGAAAAAGACAATGACATTAAATATAAAATAATATTAAAAATAGTCAAAAAAAAAAAAACATAATATGAATAATTAAGTATTAAAAGAAATAAATAATATTATAATAGAAATGGAGAAAGACATATATGAGCAATTAAGATTAAATAGTTTGGGAGAAATTTACCAATTCTAAAAACACATACACAGAGGATAATTAAGTTAACAAATAATTAAAATACGAGCCTTATAACAATTTTATATAACATTTGGGCTTATGTTTTATATTTATATTATCTTCAAGACTAAATTGATTTGAATTTAATACTTTAGGGACTTAATTGTAACGCCCCAAAAATAATACAATAAAATCAACTCATAAATGGAAGAATAATATAAATAAGATACTTTCATTCATCAGAGTTAATTTACAAAAGTCAGCACATGTGATATACATTCACAAATGCTCATCTTGAATCTACAGCATATGTTGCAATGTTAAGAGAATTTAAAATTAAACATATAGTCATATGCCCTATAGGCTTACATCTTTCCACGTCATTACTTGGTTACACAAAAGTGAGCCTAGCTCAATACAATCCAAGCCCTTGGCTATATGAAAGAATATAACAAAATAAAGAAGCTCTTGCTCCCAAAAGTCCCTCTAAGCTATTGCCTTGGCGGAGGCATATCTCCAACACCTGAAAATGGTTTTGTAACGCCCTAAAAAATATGATATAATCATTCATTCACAAGATCTATAGACATAATAGAAATGTTATATTTTCATTCATCAGAGTCTTCTTTATAAAATGTATTACATGCATTACATTTTCATAAATGTTTATCTTGAAATTATAGCATGTAATTCTAACTGATAACATCAAAGTGAATGCCCTACGGGCTTACAGCTTTCCAAGTTATCACTTGGTTACAACAAAAGAAAAGTCCTAACTCTTTTACATATAAAGCCTTCGGCTTGAATTTACATTGAACACAAAACAAAATATACAAAAGTGGAGCCTTCTGCCCCTAAGCCTCCCAAGCTATGACCTTGGAGACAGTATGTCACCTGTACCTAAAATGGTTCCCCAAGTAGGGTGAGTCAAAACCCAGTAGAGATATGCTAAACAATATATAAGAATTAACTAAAATATCAGCATCAGATAAATGTGCAATATTCTTAACCAACACACATCCTTTTCAAGGTCATTCAACATAGATAACCAATATCTCAAATTTATTTCCATTTTTCCATTTCCAGTGGATCAATTAACCAAATTCCATTATTATTAAAGCAACCAAAATGAGATTACAATTCAGTGGTTCACAATCCATTACATTTATCAATCCAATACTTCTATTTTTTGCCATTTTACGGAACCACGTCCGAGGGAACTGACACCCATAAATATATAAGATTTCGGGACTTTCACCTTGGACACTCCAGCCAATTTAATTATCAATGGAATCCATCCCCTATCTCCTCCCAAACCATGGAGTACATCCCATATCTCCTTCTAAATAATAATACATATACAATGTATTTAAACACTTTGTCATATACAATGACTAATCAAAACACATATTCAATGGTTTAATCAAACCACCATATTCAATGACATAATTCAATTGATTAGTTTCAATCATCCTAATTCTCATGCAGTTTCTACAACAATCACAGCTATCCTCCACCGATAGCCCAAAACAGATATTTCTAAATAGATAAATAAATCTATCAACAGATAATGTATCAACTTTTTCATAGGTGTGTGATTTATAAAATCAAACTACACCATTCAATCACATTTTCCCCCAATTTCATAATTTCCAAACCGATTTCATTATTTACACAAATAGTTGATTCAACTCAACTTAGGGCAATTTTTCTCATTTTCCAAAATATCAACCAATAGGTCTAAATCTCACCATTTCAACAATAGAGAACCTCATACACAAACCCCCAAGGTTACTTTGTAAATCAACATGAAAACCCCCCTTTAGTTTAGAGCCCAAACCTTAACTTTTATCAAAATCTTTCCAAATCTCACCATTTATACAAAATGACAAATATATAAGTTAAAGCTCATATTAAAGAGTAGAATATCCCTACCTCAAAGTTAGGAGAGCAAATGAGAAGATGGAAGAAACTTTGAAGATGACCAAACTCCACCTTTTTCGGATCAAATGAAAGCCCACGCAATTCTCTATCTTTTTAACAAAGGGAGTAGGGTACAGAAACCCAAGATCATGGAAGATTTATAGAGAGAGAGTATGTTTTAGAGAGAGAGATAGCCGAATTAGGGTTTTGAGTGAAAAAGAGACCAAAAAGTGATACGCAGTCCTCGCTCGAGCGACCAGACACAATAGTGACCTCGCTCAAGTGTAAGAAGCTTCACTCGAGCGTAGAATGCAAAGCTTCAGGTCTGCCACAAACACAGACGCACGCTTGAGCGAAGAAACAATTTCACAAGGTTCGTTCGAGCGCAAGAAGTCTCGCTTGAGCGACATACTTTCACCTTCTCAAAAAAGCTGCGTCTTGGAGAAAAACCTGAAGACCCTCATTTCTCGCTCGAGTGCAATAAAGCTCGCTCGAGCGAAGAAGCAAACTATACAAGGCTCGCTCGAGCGCAAGAAGCCTTGCTCGAGTGAAGAGGCCAAAATCTGGGCAACAACCATTTATACCAATGGACAACCAACCTGTTCCAAACTCGCCCAACAAGTCCCAAAACTCAAATTCAAAGAATTAAAGGGAGGAAACAAGACATAGACAACAACATACAATCACGGAACCCAAGTCTGGAACACAATAAAAGTTGGGGTAAGACCGGGATCGCTATAGGTTTTCCCAAATAGGGTGAGCCAAAGCCTAACAAGAATAATCTAACACAATATATGAGATTTAACGAAGATATACGGACAACGTGCATATACAATGCCAATGCCAAAATATTCACATGTTATATAATCATAAGGTAATAAGTTCATATTTCGATTCATTTTCCTTCTATTCATTTCATGTTCTTTTATTCTTCTCAATTCATGAGTCAATTTCATTAGCTTTCAACAATCTAACTGAGACTACAACTCAGTGGTTTTCTAATTCAATACACTACCACACAAACACTTCAAATCTACCATTTTACGAAAATTTCATCCGCGGGATCGGTAGCCATGTATACACAAGATTTTGGGACTTTCATCCTGGACACTCCGGCCAACTTAATTTCAATGGAGTCCATCCTCTAACTCCTCCCAAACAATGGAGTACATTCCCTTTCTCCTCCCAAATATCATACATATACAACGTATTTAAAACATAGTCATATTCAATGACAACCAACAATAATCCTCATACATTTTCTACAATAATCATAGCTATCCTTTACCGATAGCCCAATACATATATTTCTAAATAGATATACAATCTTCTCAATAGAAAAATTATTCAAATTTCCATAAGTGAGAGACAACATGTGTCTAACTCCACCATTTACATCAATAATCATCCAATTGCACATTATCATCATCAATTTTAGTTATTTGCACAAAATAACAATTTGACCCATCTAGGGTAAAACTCCCTCTTCCATATATCGACCTAAGTGCCAAAATTAACTATTTTGCCACCGTAGAACCTCATAATCGAAACCCATAAATCATTTATTTCACATTCACTAAATCCCCTCTTTTTACTTCACACCCAAACCCTAGATTTGTTCAAACCACTCCCAAGTTCACCATTGTTACATAACTACAAATAAGTAAGCTAAAAACCATATAAAAGTGTAGAAAATCCCTACCTTAAAGAGAGAAGATAAGCCAAGGAAGGATGAAGCTTCAAAGACGCCGAAACCAAAGTCTATTCGGATCAAAATGGAGATCTTGAGATGCTCACTCTTTTTAACAAAGGCGAAAGGGTCTAGAAATCACTAGAACTAGATGAAAACCTAGAGAGAAGGTAAGTTTAGAGAGAGTCTCAACTTTAGGGTTTTGAAGGAAATAGATCTGAAAAAGTGAAGTAAAAAGTCATTTTCACGATTTGATATACGCATAGTCCGCTCAAGCGCAAGAAGTGCCACTTGAGCATAGAAAACACACATCTAGTAGTTTTGTAGGCAACAGACCAACGCTCAAGCTCAAGAAGTGTCGCTCGAGCGCTCACCCACTTGAGGGTAGGAAACACCGCTCGAGTGTAGAAAACACTCTCCCAGTAGTTTTGCAAACTTGCAAAGTACTGAGAGTTTGCAAAGCCCGCTTGAACGCAAAAAGTGACGCTCGAGAGAGGAACAAAATTCTGGGCAACAAAGTTTGAAAAAAACAAACAAGCAACCAACCTGTCCCAAACACAACCGTAACAACTCGATAACGAAAATAGAGGGAAGACAAGGGAAACATGATATGAATAACCATTCAAAACCAAAAACCTGGGTCCGAGATGCAACAAGTGCCGAGTCAAAACCGGAATCGCTATATTAATTGACAAAATTGAAACTTTAAAGACTTAAACAAAAAAGGTGTTAAATTTTAGAGACTATATTTGTAATTTATCCTTTAAAATAATTATATTTTTTTAGTGTAAATTACAGTCACCTCCCCTAAGATTTCATATAGTCTCCCGTACTTTTTCTGAAATTACCTTGACTTCCTTTGAGGTTTATTTTTAATTTGCAGGCTAATCCTATCCTGTTAGTTGACTATTAGTTTGACTAATGATTTTTTTTTTCTTTGGGTAAAAGTTAGTAATTAGTTATTAGATTAGCACATAGGGGATTTCAGTTTTGTTTGTATAATATTTGAAGTAATTTTTTGTAAATTAAGAATAAAAAAAATCAATTAATCATTTTTTAGGTAAATAAATTAGTATAAATTATTGAAGCCAAATGAGAAATACAAGAATTTGTATGTTTGTAATGTAGTAAATTATATATATAGTTAAACCATGTGAGTATTTAGAAATAAATTATTTAATACTACTCAAATAAATAAATGTAGTGTTCTAATTTGATTTTTATTAATTTAGATAGTAAGAATTATCAATTTTATCTTAGGTTTTTTTAAAGATAACTGAATTGCATGATGTCAAGTACTGATTACAAATTACCAAATAACTTCTTTTATATTTATGTAATTATATTTTAATTTGTTTAATCATCATTTTTGTAGTGATCAAACCCACAAATATCAAAACTTGCATATGATAACATTACCCTATATATACATATATATATATATATATATATAATTAAACCATATGGTCACGTTTGTTTTGCGGTGTAGGAGGCATGATTGGACTAACAACGCTGTAGGTCCCACCCATAGTGCGTTTGGTGATGGTTTGGGTGAGCCGCCTCATACTTCAAACGGCTTGCTAATCACCCTCAGTAGGGAGATTAGTTTGGCTGGGAAACAAGTGGGATTAGGAAAACAATGAGTGGATTCGGTCTAATCGGTCGTCCACTCGGACATCCCCTTGGACATCCAGTCGGTTGACCGGAACAATGCCTTTTTTTTTGTTTGTTGCATTTGCAACTTGTTATTTTTTCTAAAAAAAAATTATATATTTTTTTAATATAGAGATTATTTTTTTTAAATTCTTTATAAAAATAATTTAACAATCCTATCACTAACCCATCTTCAACACTATATGGTCAAAACAAACCCACTTTCATCTAATCTCCTCACTAACAGTCCACACATTAACAATCTCTTCACTAACCATCTCCTCACTAACAATCCCACCTAACTTAATCCGCCAAACAAACGTAGCCTATGAGTATTTAGAAATAAATTATTTAATATTATTCAAATAAATACATACAATTTTCCAATTTGATAAATAAATTATTTATACATGTGGTAATCAAACCCATGTGAGTATTTATAAATAAATTATATAATATTATTCAAATAAATAGATGAGGGTGTGTACTATATGTAGACACCCTATTTTGATCGGCCCTAAGACTTTGGCATTTTCTTTTACTTACCTAATGATGAAAATAAGAATATATTACCTCAACAAAATTCTCAGTAACAAAGATAGAATTTGAGTTTTAATCCCAACTTACGCATTTTTTAGCCAAATTATTTTAGACCATATATTTTATTATTTTATTAATATTGTACATAAGTTGGTATAAATTATACATTTTAAATATTTTATAATAAAATAAATTAAATAAAAAAATTGGTGTCTGTTGACACCCAACTACTAAACATATATATCTATATATTATTGTTATTATTTTATTATTTACATTCGGTGGTGCGTTACTACCATGCACTCTATAAAATTATTGTGCATACTTTGAGAAAAACCTCCCCTTCACCGTTTCATCTTTTGTTTGTTTGTGTGAGACCGTGAAATATCCTCTCATATGGATTGTAGAGATCCAACAAAGAGATGAACTTGATCCTTGGGTATCTGTAAAGATGAGCATGATCGGCGCCACCCAACTGAGGTTGTCGGCTGGAGGCACTCCGATGGTAAAGTTAGTCCTTTGATTGAAAGAATGAAGCTATAGAAATCAAGAGTGTTGTTGTGTAGTGTAGGGAGAGAGCACATACCTCATCTTCTGGGATATCCCCCCTTTATATAGATGGAGGGTGTGATATTTGTTTGGGCTAGACCTATTGTAGGCCTTGTTTGGGTTAACCCCAATAAGCTGATATATATTTTTTTCTAGCTCCCACAATTGCCCCAAAACTTTCATTGTCTGCGTTAGAAGGAATGAGAGTTTTTCTTGCCGAGTTACGTTGTTCAAATAGCTGTTAGATTTTTTTTGATAAAGAACACTCTGGATAAATGAATAAAATGTATGAATGAATGACTGCATGAATGCGTGTATGCTTGAATGTATGTATAAATGTACGTATGCCTTGAATGTATGTATTAATGTATATATGTCTATTATAGGATTTTTTTTTGAGGGGGGGGGGGGTGAGCTAAAACCCAAGAAGGAATATAGTATAGTGACGTTAAATAAAGGATGACAATCATAGGATGAAATTATATCACATGAGTTCCAAACAAATCATAACTATGGGCCACGGTATTGTTAAACCTGGGCAAGGGTATTATGACCCCCGAACGAGGGTGTAGACCGCGGTATTCTAATCCTCAGGCATGGGTGTAGGCCTTTGCTAATGGCCCTTCATGCCGAGTGCGAAGATTACGCTGTACTCGGAGACTTTTGCTGATTTTAAGTGGCGATCAAGTGCCAATTTTGCAAGGATTTTGAATAATGCATCCTGTGTCAGTGATGGCCTATACCGAATGAAGTAGACATGTTAATCACAAATAATATTGCTCCACTTGTAAGGAATTGCCAGGTAGATATTGGGCCAACTATTTAATTGCCGAGTAAATTTTGGGCCAATTATATTTACTTGCTGAGTAAATTTTGGGCCAATTAGTAGTGCTCGGTTTGCATTTAGGCCAATGTAGACTTGCCCCATTGCTTTTGAATGACAGGTGTTAGTCGGAAGGAATACAGATTGGACTTGCCCCATTGCCTTATGTTGCGGGGCAGATTCGACTTTGATAAAATAACGGCACGCAAAAATATATGAACTGCCGATTGCCAAATGCGAACGGTCGACTGCCAAGTATGTGATGTATTGCCCCAAAACTAGCACTTGCTTGGAGCGGTGTGAAAATGAGTGGGAGTTTGTAACTCAAGTAAATTTCTTTGTAATGTTTGTACCAAATTGGCCGAGTATGCATGCATATCAAAGGTGCCGAGATGATGATCAGCTAATGTGCCCCAATTGGAAAGCAGAAAATTGACTAAGATGTCCCAGTGGGCAATAAATGGCGAAGGTAACATAATGAATGATCAGGGAAGACAGAGGATTATTTCCTAGCCCCAAGATTGGGTATGATGTGACCGTTGATTTTGCGTTTAATGTTCTCGATTGGCCGATGTATTGAGCTCGATATGCTACTCAGAATTTGCAGAATTGGACCTTACAGATGTGTTCAGAAGGGTCGAAATAGTTGGAAATGACTATGGGAGCGTGATAATTGGACTCTTGATGGCATAATTGTAGCCAAAATAGAATTGAGAGCTCAGATTAGCAAGGTGTAATTCAATTGCAAAGCATAGGATAATTCCTCTATTGGTTGGTTGGTCATCTTCTCCAACGGACCACTTCACTTGCTACGCAAACTTTGATCGGCCCGTATGGCTTCGTTTTAGCTCCGATTTTGATGCGGTTTGTGGTGTTGGACTTGTCTCAATGAGGACTTCACGCTGGTATGGTCAAAACTTGACTTCGTCTATTTTGAAAATTTTAGTTTTCTGAAAAGTTAGTTCATTTCGCAACTACCGGCGACCTTTGGTTAGTTCTTGGCTCCTCGGGTTGGTGGGTTTGGACTCCTTGAATTGATACGAATCCGCTAGTATTTTCAGATATGGATTTCGGCAAGCCGAGATACTAGTATTATGCCTAGATATTTGTGCCGAATAATGTGCCGAGTAATCTTGCCGAGTAGCAATGTTAGCCAAATAAGCATTGTGGTGTACTATTTTGTCGAATACTGTTGCCGAAGCTAAGTTGAGAATATGCGGAGTTAATAATGTTAATCAGTTGGTAATATGCCGAATGAAAAGCTGAACTTTGTAGATTTGCTGAGCAATTTGCTGAGTCGCGGTGGTGCTGAAATGCAGTTGCATGGTCTCGTTGTAACTTTTACGCCCCAAAATTTGGACAATTAAATATTAAATTAGAACTAAACCCCAATCAAGATTTCATTATCCAAATCCTAGGGGTGAAACAAAAAAACTAAATGCCAACCAAACCATTCACCATGATTTCATAACTAACAAATACCTCAAACATTAAAGTAACAATAAATAGTCAAAATAATTTTAAAAAAATGTACGGTTACAACCCATGCAAAATTATCTCAATACTAAAGTTATAAAAAAAAATAAAAATAAATACATAAACTACTAACAACCCTAAGCTCAAGAAAAACAAAAGAAGTCCAAACAATAAGTCCAACAACTATAGTAATTCCACGTAACCACCGTAGCCCCAACTAATCCTGCAAAGGAAACTCGACTGCGCTCAAACAAAATGCACCCGAGTTGCCAAAAGACAAAACGGGTCAGTATACAGGCATACTGGTATGAGTACAAGATTCAACACCTACGTGTCCACCAGACACAAACAAAAATACATCTAATTCTTGTTACGGGACAAGATAAGTAGTTCTAACCGTACCGAGACGAATGGGTAGTTTCCTGAGATACGGTGGCATTTAGTTTCTTGTCCGTACACAACGAAATATAAATTGATTATAAAATAAACAAAATAGAAATAAAAATATGGTGTGGCAGCCTTGCATAAAAAAGTTAGTAAGACCCACCATCCTGCAAAAAAATAAAGTTAGTATAATTTAATCATAAGTAACTTGCTGAAGAAGTATATAAATGCACCGTTTCATGCTTAAATAATTCGAATTGACCAAAACTCAAAGAACGAAAGTTGTACAGAATCAAATTTCCTAAAAGACTGTGTGAATGAATTTTAACAGAAACTGAACAGGTTGAGAGAAAAACTTGATAGAAAAACTTAGACAGAATTCAATCGAAAAATCTAAAGCTGAAAACGAACAAAAACTGCCCTAAGATGATTTTTTTCGGAAACGTTCAAAACACAAAAAGTGTGCAGAATAATGTTTTACTTCAGTTTTCGCGAAACCAATAAAAATGAGCTCGTTTCGTGGGTTAAAACAGCCTCTAAAATCTGCATTGCTAAAATGAATCAAAACTACAATAACCAAGGTCATCCGATTATAAGTTCTAATCGATCTTTTTAATAAAAAGTTAAAATGCAAAAATTGTCTAGAATCACGTATACATGCCTCTGCTCAAATTTTATAATTTAACGAGGGCATTTACTATTTTTTTTTAACATGTACAAATCAATACAATTCACACTATATTAATAAACTCATAATTAAATTCTTTGTACCTTAACTCCACCACTTCGGCCTCCACTTCTGGCCTACACATATATCCCATGTGCCTCCCGTATACCTAACACCGCTCCGAAGCCAAACTTGCACGGGGATATCGTCCCGAGTTTGACTCACACTTCCCGAATGGTTAGCATATACGTACGCGCGTAAATCAAAGCACTCGTCTACTCATGAGAACGAGACAACAATATATATATACACAACATCTCACTCATGAGAATAAACATAACAATGTCAAGCCTAAGGCATTCAAATAAATCTCATAATCCTCACTTTTTTTATACACTCTTTCTCACCATCACTCAAATAAAACAACAATCCATAGAGTCATGGTAGAGTATAAGGAATTTATCTATGGGTTCCTAATTAATTTTAATTTCATATGTTATTACAATCATAAGATAAATTCATATAAAAACCCTAAATCTTGCGTACACAACTAATCAAAATAATTAAAATCAATCAATCATCCAAAAATCTTAAACCTTACATACACAACTAATCAAACTAATTAAAATCAATCAATCATCTAAAAATCTTAAACCTTACATATACAACTAATCAAAATAATTAAAATCAATCAATCATCTAAAAATCCTAAACTTTACATACACCACTAATCAAAATAATTAAAATCAATCTATTATTTTTATGTAAATACAAAATCAAATTAACATCAAATAAATAAAAATAAATAAATAAAAACAACGAATTAAACATAAATCAAAGGAAGTGAGTTTTGTACGCACAATATTTTTTTAAAGATCAAAAAATTATTTAAAGAACTAATGGAGCCACCAAAACAAAACCCTAATATTTTTCTCCATTTCCGTTGTCCCTTTTCACGCCACACACAACCACACACAACACTATGTTTTGATTAATTTCTTTCTTTGATTGCACACTCACCCACCCACACACACACATTCTCTCTCTCTCTCTCTCTCTCTCTCTCTCAGCCAAGATAACACTTCTCTTTTTTTCTTTGTTTTCTTCTAATTAACATCTAACCTAATTGACTTCTTAAATATATTAAATTATAAACCTAAATCTCAATATATAATAACCTAATAAACTATTATATAATATTATATGATATAATACAACATAATTATAATATATATAGATATAAATATAAGATAATATATATATATCTATATAACATCTCTTTTTTTTTTTAATATATAACAAATATAAATATTTAAATATTTAGATTAATATATATAATTAAATAACACATTAAATTAATTAACCACCACATTAAATTCATTAAATTTCACATTAAATTCTCATTTGACCACACAATTAATAAAGCTAAAAATAAAATCAAGTAATAATAAATAAATAAAGACTTACGAAGAAATCTGGGTTGCTACAGTAACACTGCCGAGTAGCCTCGTTGAATTGCTGAACAGCTCCATTGTTCATAAACTTATGATCGACAAGTCTGTAATGGCATTTATGCGAATTTCAATAGGTTGGTAGCTATGTGGCATGACTGTGGCATTGCTGAATAACCAATGTGCTGCCGAGGGCAGTGGGTGAGCTTCAATGAACTGGCAAGTTGACGGGCCAATGGTGACGCTGACTAAAGGATGTTGCCGAGTAATGTTGCTAGTAATGATGTTGCCAAATTAAGAAGTCATCCTTTGGCTTGATGGATGTAATTTGGTTCTTTGCTGTTGTCATACCGCAGCGTATATAATGAATTGGCAACTCTTGGATTTCTTGCCTTGTCGAAGCCTCTTAGTTGGATTATTTTCTTTGACTTGACTTGCTGAAACCTCTTGGTCGGCAAGTTGGCAACTTCTTTTGTTGGCCGAAAAGCAGCTCTAGTGCTTCCTTTTGATCTTGAGCATTACTTCAGCGGAGCCTCACTTTGGCAAAGTTAGCGAGGTGCAAGTTGGTTCCCATTTTTTTCGTAGCAAAAATTGTGCACACTCATCTATAGTTCGTGAGCCTTTTCTTCTTGAGATGAGTTATGGAAGTATCTTGTAGAAAGAGAGCATGGAAACTGTCACAACCCTATTCGGCCCCTAGTAGAATGGTGCCGTGATGGCTAGTAATCCGAGATTATCGAAAGCCAACTTTCAAAATTCACACACAATCAGAGTATAATATATGGGGCTTACATGTGCGGAAGCAATATATGTAAATCTAACTAGTCCATAAGAGCTGTGCATAAGTCAAATGAAATGGCATACATCTTTACATAGCTTTACAACTTGGATATAAGCAGAATAAAATACATATTACATCTTGATTGAAAGGCTGCTCAAGCCGACATAAACAAAATACATGAAATACAAGGTCGAGAGGCATAATCTTCAAGATTGCCGACATAACATGCATCCAAAACATCTTACAAAACACACATCTCGGCGTCACCGCCTTCACGCTAAACACCTACATATATACATAGAGAGGGTGAGCTTGGATACTCAGTAAATGGTATAAGTAATAAAGGGGTTAAATGAATGATTCCTGAGGTCCTTGTCAAAACAATACATATATCATAGCTTGTTCAAAACATGGGATGAATCAAGTTCATCAATCAAATCTTCTTGGGATGTTTAATAACATCTACATAATACATGGGGTGATGACATTCCTGACAAAACAAACCCACCCGCTCATAGACCGTCGGTGGCAAAACAAGGGTGCAGTTGCATTATAGTCCCCTGGCACTAAGGACTTTCAAGAGTTGTGCTACAAGTGCTTATAGTCCCCTAGCACATACGGACTTTCAAGAGTTGTGCTACAAGTGCTTATAGTCCCCTAGCACGTACGGACTTTCAAGAGTTGTGCTACAAGTGCTTATAGTCCCCTAGCATGTACGAACTTTCAAGAGATGTCATCAAAACCAAAGCTAATACTTGATACACAAAATAGGGGTAATCATTCATGTTTAACAATACTTTTCAAAACAAGCCAAGCGAAGCTTTAACAAAACGTTATCACATAGCTTTATTAAAAATATCACTCACATAGCTCTTGGGACGTCGAGATCAAGGCAAAGGTCCAAGTCCTACAAACACATGGCAGAGCCTATTGAATGCACTCTTAAAAACAAGTTTCACATGAATGCAAATGATCTAGGGAAAACATGCTGGAAAACATTTAGGGAAAACATGCTGGTAAACATTTAGGGAAAACATGCTGGGTACCAACCAGGTCTTGGAAATGGATGCACAGAGATGATCTAGGCTAAAATGACCTAGTTGGGTGAACTCAGAAGGTCATGGCCGAGGTCCCACACCTCTTGGCCAAGGTGTGGTTACCTAGGCTTCGGTGTGCAGCTCTCTGCCGAGGTGTTACAAGATGCCGGCGAGGGTGTACCATGGTCGGCCTAGATGATGAACATCTCGGCCTTGGTGATGTAGTGGTTAGCCTAGGTGTGCGTGCAAGATAGACTAAGGTGCAAGTGATCATGCAAGGTAGGCCAAGGTGAGATACGATGCTTGGCCTAGGTGTGTGATCTAGGCAAGAGTGGTCTCGGTGATCACACCTAGGGAAATGAAGTCTGGAAATCTGGGTTTCTTCCTTGAAGAACATGAAGAACATGAACATGAAGAACATGAATGCTGAAATCATAACTTCTTTATTCAAAATCTGAGATTTCATGAGATGAGTTCGAAAACATGGACCTGGGTACCCATACTTGAAGATCATATGAAAACAAACATGAAAACATGCATCTTGATACAAACTTTCGGATCAAAACATGATTTTCTTCAAGAACACATGAATATCCCTTTTCCCTTTCTAAAACCGAACTTCAAAGCAATGCATGGTTCATGAAACATGCTAGATCATGCAATGCGATTAGATCAACATAAAGAATAACAAGAGTAGATCACGAATCTAACCTTAAAACACGGATCTAACGGTTCGATCTCTAGGGATCAAGCTTGGAAATCTACTCCTCTCTCAAGAACTCCTCTTCCTTTTCCTAGAGCTTCTCTCTCTACCTAGAACAAAGATATAAAAATGATAGGTTTTCTCTCTCTAACGGATGATTTAACTCTCTGCTGGGACACGTGGCACTATCGGATTGGTTCTCCTCAAAAAGGTGATTGAAGGATAAGACATGTGTAAGACAAAGTGTATACAACAAGCTAGATGACATGGGCACTCCGGCAGGTAATGATCTCGGCTTAAGACATAGACTTCGGCAAGTAAGGTCTCAATGATCTCGGCTAGGAAGGATAACACCTGGCCAAGCTGTGCCACACCTCGGCCTAGATGTGCCACACCTCGGTCTAGGTCATTCCAGTCCCAGAACAAGATCACTAGGTGCAAGGATTAAGGATCTCGGACGCCTAGGTGATAACATCTCGGCCAATATGCCTAGGTGATGGTGGAGGTCAACCAAAGTGGTTCCAAGATGATCCAAGGTGTAAGAGGTTCAAAGGTGTGACCTAGGCTTGAGATGACCTAGGCTTAACATGACCTAGGCTTGGCATGACATAGGCTTGACATGACCTAGGCTTGGCATGACCTAGGCTTAACATGACCTAGGCTTGGCATGACATAGGCTTGACATGACCTAGGCTTGGCATGACATAGACTTGACATGACCTAGGCTTAACATAGCAGGGAAGGAACAAAACATGCAAGCAACACTTAAGCAAAACAAGACAAGATTCATGAATGCAAACTTAACAAGACAAAGTTATGTAAATACACATGAACATGACTAAGACATGAATATGGGTTGTTACAGAAACCCATTTGTTGTTATCATTTGAACTCTGCTCCTCAAGATATGCAACTGTCACAAGTTTCTAGCACCAATACATGCAATGTATAATATATAAATCAACTCCAAAAAATGCCAATTTCCGAGTTTGACTACTGTAACCTGTTGAATCTCAATGTTCCTGAGAAAAAATAATTAATTATGCAGCAAGATTTCTTCAAAAGCAAGTTCAAATATTAAAATAATTATGCGCTGAGTAAGCAATGTTGGCCGAATAATGATACCGAGCCGATTCGATGTAGGGAATGGAGAAATTTGATGGTATAGCAGAGGCAAATTTGATGCTTCCATGCATGGGTGTGTCGAACAATTTGGAGTCCTTACGGCTGCTATATTATATTTTATTTATTTGTGTTTCGGTTGATTTATATTCATTGCTATTTTTCTTTTTGTATGCACATATATCTATAAATTTGGTCAAGTCATTCAATAAAGGTTGGACACCACCTGTGAGTCTAAATGTATAAGATAGAATAAATAAATTGAGTTTGCCCGAACAATTT
Source organism: Camellia lanceoleosa (assembly GCA_025200525.1). Classification (NCBI taxonomy): domain Eukaryota; kingdom Viridiplantae; phylum Streptophyta; class Magnoliopsida; order Ericales; family Theaceae; genus Camellia; species Camellia lanceoleosa. The sequence goes on along the minus strand of CM045762.1, from coordinate 52,604,145 downwards.
TGTTAAATTGCCGAAAAAATGCTATGTTTAAGAAAAGTGAAACCCATTTGTAGATAGAGAAAATGGAGATGCAAAAAGTAGACCATGAATTCCATGTTGTTTTAAAACTTTAATGAGAGTCACAGTGAACAAAAAGCTCCATTTTGTAAGCACAAACATATGTATATCCAAACCAAGAACCGATCTGAAAATAATTTTAAGAGAGCAAGATCAAGAGGGTTGTTAAAGTTTTACTTACAAGAACATGTTTGCTCTTCTCTTCGTTGAACTCTTGCAGATGTTTCCCACAAACGACGCCAATTGTGAGACCATGAAATATCCTCTCATATGGATTGTAAAGATTCAACAAAGAGATGAACTTGATCCCTAGGTATCTGCAAAGATGAGCATGATCGGCGCCACCCAACCAGGCTTGCCGGCCGGAGACACTTCGATGATAAAGTTAGTCCTTTGATTGAAAGCATGAAGCTATGGAAATCAAGAGTGTTGCTGTGTAATGTAGGGAGAGAGCACATACCTCCTCTTCTGGGATGCCCTTCTTTATATAGACAGGGGGTGTGATATTTGTTTGGGCTGGACCTATTGTAGGTCTTGTTTGGGTTAATCCTAATAAGCTGATATATATTTTTTTCTGGCTCCCACAGTTTGCTATGTTTTTTGTTTGTTTGCTATGTTTGTTGCCTATAAAAGGATGGAGCAGGAATGCAAAAAAGAAAGAAGGAGAAAAAGAGAGAAAGAATTGGTGCAAGAGAGATTAGAAAGAGAGACAGAATTGAGAGAGATTGAAAAGAAAATCTGAGAAAAGAAAGAAAAGAAGGGAAAAAAAAAGAGAGAAATTTTTTTTTCTTAAATATTTTATTTTTTTTTGAATCAAACATTTCTTTCCATTCTCTTTATTTCCTTTTCACCAATATACCATTCAAAAAATCAACCACTAAAGTTGAAATTCCGAATTTTGAATTGAGAATTGATAACACAATCCACAACCTTGAGAGTGATCAAAAGAAAGTTTGACAATTAAAATAAGAGGACTGCTATTTGCACCTGCATATTTTCTTAGGATCCCCCACTTCTTTGAACACCCCCCTAACAAAATGAGTTTTCTCTATTTTCTTTTTAAACCCCACCTTAATACCAACTATACCCTTTCCCCAACCCAACCACTGTCACCCCCAACCACATCCTTTCTCCGCCATCCCTATCTCTAGCGACCAACCTACAACATGATTAAAAAAATAAAAATTAAAATCCACACAAGAAGAAAATAAGATATGATACAATCCAAAATCCATGAAAGAGTACAAAGAGATCTCAATATAGAAAAATAGCATCGAAACCCCAACATAAACAGATGTGAAGTTGAATTAAAACCCTACTTAGTTTCAACGAATGAGATTTTCTCATTGGTGGTAGGAGTAAGGTCGACAGTGGGAGGCGCTGTGGTATCGTTGGGTGTAGATCTGGAGGTAGCTCTGGACTTGACAACGTCCAGCATGCATTTGTTGATCTCGTTGGAGTAGATTTGTAGGATCTCGATGTCGTTTCATCAGCAGAGGCAGAGGTAGAGGCGGCGACAAAGGCTTTGTCCTTGATGTGGTGGGCAGTGGTGTCAGCCTTATCGTAGGACATGGATCTGTAGTGCTTGGAGAGGACGGAGGGCTCGAAGAGGGTTTCGATGGGGCAATTAACGACAGCGTCGTGAGTGCGCTGCGATGGAGGCCATATGTTAAAAGATATGTTGGCCATTTTCTTTGGTTTTTTGGACTCTTCGTGGAGGTGTTTTTAGGGTTTGGTGTCGGCCATTATTGGGGGTTGTAGTTCTTTTTGTGATGGTGGGGTGGAGGGTGGTCGGATTTGGTGATGGCAGAGAAGTTGCTGACCGGAATGGAGATGGAGATGGGTTGGTTTGGGTTTGGGGGTTAGGTTAGGGTTAGGTTTAGGGTTAGGGTTGGAGGGCTCGAGATAGGGTCAAAAAATGGAAATTGATGTTAAGATAAAACTGTAATAAAAAAAAATATAAAAAAGATAGGGTCCAGAGAAAAAAAGTAGGGGCATTTAGCAGTCCTTTTAAAATAATTCATCATTTTGTCCAAAGGTAAATTTTTATAATTTTCTCATTTATTTTCTTTCTATTTCTCCTGTTTTAAATATATAATATAAATATGCGATTTAGGTTTGTTAAAAATATTTTTCTTATTTTAAATATATGATTTAGATTGTTAAAAATGATTAGCTGAATCACCTAATGTAATTTGTTTACTGAGTGTATATATATTTTTTGGTGCAATGGTGGGTAAAACCACCATGTACATCATGTTTCATAAAATAAAAAAATATAAAAGCTGTCTAATCTTTCTTTACTGATCCTAGTGTTTAAATATTATCTGCGGGGAAATTCAACACAAGACTTGGTTTGGCTCGATGGTTAAGGCTCTAGAGGTTGAAACATAGGTTAATGGTATATGTCTTTTTGTTTCATTTATATATATATATATTACTATTTGTGGATGACGATGTCAGCATGACGCACCACTGACATCAGCAAACAAAATATTCCTCGGTGGTAACAGAATATTTCTTGAATTCTAATAATTGTACTATGGCCCAAAATTTTCAAATAATTGTGGTGTGGCCTGACTTTCTAGAAGGATTTTCAGTAAGGCACCCAGAAATGCAGCAAAGTTATTCTTGGCTAAAAGGACTGTTTCAGACACAACTGTGAAGTTAGAATTGTGAAATTTTGAATGATTTTTAAAGATTGTCGGATTAAGTTTTAAGTTTGGCCACACAAACAAAATGAGATAATTTGTGAATGTTTGTTAAAATTTTCAATTGATAATTTTGTGTATATTATATCATTTCTCTTGGAAAGGTTTTGTTTGCTTTGTTTTGGTCTTGTTGCATGAAAAACAGGAATTCCTAAAAGATTTTCCAAAGGTGAAATAGAGTAGCAAACAAATTTTCGGTAGATGATCTCCAAGGCCTATGCAATTTCTATTTTTCTGTTAATTTGAGTGTTTTGTGAGGTTTTTATTTTATTGTAATTTTTTTTCATCTTCCTCGAATTTATAATATTTAAAAGGGCAAATTATAGAAATGGTTCCTATAATTTACCCGTGGTTTCATTTTGGTCCCTGCACTTCTAAATGTATCAATTTTACCCTTGCAGTTTGGTTTTTGGCTCGAAATGGTCTAATAGTTAATAGTCGTTGAACTTTTGGACGGAAACCCTATGCGTTCCTTGCACGTATAGGACTTGCAAGGGAAGAAATCAGCCATTCATAATTGGTTGGCCATTTTCACATGGCTCATCATGTAATAACTAGGGTCACCACCAAACAAACAAGCAATGGATAAGAAGATGATGACGTATACTTTCTATATATGAAATAAAAAATATAACTTATAAATTATAAAGTATAAATTATAAATTAAATTTAATTAAAAATAATAAATTAAAAATTATGGCCTTGTAAATTAAATTTTTTTTTGTGTTGTTAAAAAATTAAATTTATATATTAAATGAAATTATTTTTTTAGTGTTGTTAATTTAAAATTATATATTAAATAAAAAATAAAAAAATATAAATTTAATTTAATTAAAAATAATAAATTAAAAATTATGGCCTTATAAATTAAATTTTAGTGTTGTTAAATTATAAATTATAGATTACAAATATAAAATTATATATTAAATAAAAAATATAAATTATAAATTACAAGGATAAAATAGTTTTTTGTTCATTTATCCTATCTACTCCGTCTAATCAAACATTGGATTCACTAAAAATAGTCTTTTTCAGACATCAAATCTTATGAGAAAACAAACACGGGATACACATCAAATCAAATCAAATAATCCAAAGGATTCACAGTCCCAGCATTCAACTCCGATGGATTCTAACGGACTGGATAATTTTAGTGAATTCAATATTTGGTTGGACGGACTGGATAGAATAAATGAGCAAAAGACTATTTTATCATTTTTCAATTGTTTACTACGTAATAGCAATATTAAACATATCTTTAATATTTTAATTATTTTTAACTAGATTAAATATAAATTTATCTTATTTTATTTTTTACATAATTAAATAAATTTATTTTTTAAAAAATAAATAAATAAAATATCAATAAAAATATATGTTGTTTTTAATTAAAATTTTAAATAAATTTATTTTTAAAATAATAATAATTAAATAAAACATATATTACAATTTAAATTATGAAATTAAATAAAATATAAACAAAATTTTAAAATAAAACATCAATAAAAAATTATTTTAAAAAATTAAATAAATAAAACATCAATAAAAAGTTAAATAAAATTATTTTATTTTTAAATTAGACATTTAAATTTTATTGAATTTTACTAAATATAATACATAATTAAATAATAGAGGGTCAAAATGGTCATTTCACCACCTAATCACAACAGTAAATTGTCCTACACACCCCCCCTCCCCCCGGACCATTTTAATTATGGTCATTTGACCCTCTTCTATTTTAATCCCAACAGTAAATGGTCATTTGATCCTCTACTATTAAATTATGTATTATATTTAGTAAAATTCAATAAAATTCAAATGTTTCAATTTAAAAATAAAATAATTTATTTAACTTTTTATTGATGTTTTATTTATTTAATTTTTTAAAATAATTTTTTATAGATATTTTATTGATGTTTTATTTTAAAATTTTGTTTATATTTTATTTAATTTCATTATTTAAATTTTAATAGATGTTTTATTTAATTTCATTATTTAATTATTATTATTATTTAAAATTTTGATTAAAAAAATAGCATATATTTTTATTGATATTTTATTTATTTAATTTAAAAAAATAAATTTATTTAATTGTGTAAAAAATAAAATAAAATAAATTTTTATTTAACCTAGCTAGAAATAATTAAAATATTAAAGATATATTTAATATTACTATTACTTAGTAAACAATTGAAAAATGATAAAATAGTCTTATGCTCATTTATTCTATCTAGTCCGTCAAACTAAACATTGGATTGATTAAAAACAATTCTTTCCAGACATTAAATCCCATGAGAAAACAAACACGGGATACACATCCAATCCAACCGAATAGTTCAGGGGATTCATAGTCCCAAGATTCAAGTCCGATGGATTCTAATGGACTGGATAAGAGAGGATTAGAATTCATCAGACTTGAATCCTGGGACTGTGAATCTCTTGAACTATTTGGTTGGATTGGATGTGTATCTCGTGTTTGTTTTCTCATGGGATTTGATGTTTGGAAAAGACTATTTTTAGTGAATTTAATGTTTGGTTGGATAGACTGGATATGATAAATGAGCAAAAGACTATTTTACACTTGTAATTTATAATTTATATTTTTTATTTAATATATAATTTTAAATTTGTAATCTATAATTTATAATTTATAATTTAACAACACTAAAAAAATTTAATTTATAAGGCCATAATTTTTAATTTATATTTTTTATTTAATATATAATTTTAAATTAACAACACTAAAAAAATAATTTTATTTAATATATAAATTTAATTTTTTAACAACACTAAAAAAATTAAAAAAATTTAATTTATAAGGCCATAATTTTTAATTTATTATTTTTAATTAAATTAAATTTATAATTCATATATAAAAAGTACACGTCATCATCTTCTTATCTATTGGTTGTTTGTTTGGTGATGACCCTAATTATTGCATAATGAGCCATGTGAAGATGGCCAACCAACTATGAATGGCTAATTTCTTCCCTTACAAGTCCCATGCACACGAGGCACGCGTGGGGTTTCCGTCCAAAAGCCCAAAAACTGTTAACTATTGAACTATTTCGAGCTAAAAACAAAACTGCAGGGGACCAAAATGAAGCCACGAGTAAACTATAGGGACTATTTCTGTAATTTACCATATTTAAAATGTTGTAATAATTCCCCGTCCCGTTTCTTTCTATCCCGTTCTTTTACTTGCTTTCTTTTTTTTGTGAATACAGATCATATTTTGTTTTTCTATACATCCATGCTTTGCATTCATATTTCATGCATCTTCATTCGGCTAAGTTTGTATTTGTGGATTTAATCAATTCCTATATAATTATGTGCGCTACCTCATGTTTTTGAGATGATTCACGTGTCATATCTTAGAAGCCGAATCTTTAGTTGCATCTCATGAGTGAATTGCATTAGGATTTTGTATATAAGATCATGCATGTTTTATTAACTTTGTTTTGTAGCTGTTCGTTGGACGTTGTTAAATATATAAGTTTTTATGCTTTAGCATCCTGCTTGTGTGTATTTTTTTTATTATGTTTAAGTATCCTACCATGTGGCTACTTGCTTACTTGATATAACCGTATGAATGCCAGTGGATGAAAGTTGTGTCGCTTAATTTGGAATGATGTTGATTTTTCATGTTTGTAAACTCAATTTATTTGGGTTGTACATTTTCAAAAGTTTTTTAAAATACATGAAATCAAATTATACCAAAATGAATGGCATAGTCTATACTTGTATGCTTCACATAGTAAATTTTAGGATTTATTAAATAATCAGAATATAAACATATAAAGAAAATAAAATTCATATCATGGTTTTGTAAAGGCCGATTTTTTGATCGGGTGAGTGAGGGTGCTCAAGTAATGACCTTTTCCCTTTATACTGTTAGGGAAAATCGATGTGATTCCTACAACTAAATCAATCAATGAGAATAAAAACTAATGCGGAAAAATTAAATCAGAAGCAACACAAGAATTTTTACGTGGTTCTCTCAATGTGAGGTACATTCACGGGATCGAAATCTGATTCCACTATCAACCAAATAAGTTCCAAACGTTACAAACGAGACACTAATGGTCTCACAAAACCATCCTTAGGTGAATTCCAAATAATCACAAATAAATAAGAGGAAAGACCTCACCAAATAGATGAACCAAAATCTTCAGAACCAGAGTTGAAGAAGACCCAAAATAACGAACCAGACACCAACCGAAGATGCCCCAAAACCGAGCTTCAAAAAAACCGAAATTGAACCAATATACCAATCTTCGGTACTGTTACCGAAGTAATGTAAGCCGCCGCACACCTCTGATTTCTTAGGGAAAAGCAAATACAAATCATATATTGAATCTAGGGTTTTTTTTTTTTTTTTTTATCAAACCTTAGTTGTTTCTAAATTAGGTTGGGTCTCTACAAATTAAATATAATATATAAAAATATATTATAATTAATACTAAACCAAATTAAACTCTTTTTCCAAAACCAATTGGGTCCCACACTCCAATAAGGAGGTATACGCAACAATTCTCCCCCTACCGACTTAGGTGGAGACATCAACCATACCCGCCAAAATTCGACACTTTAAATGTTTGTCCCTCGACAAAGTCTTTGTCAACATATCTGAAATATTATCATCTGTGTGAACCTTTTCGAGTTGTAACAATTTCGAATCTAGCACATCACGAATCCAATGGTATCTCACATCAATGTGTTTCGATCTCGAATGAAAAGTAGAATTTTTACTCAAGTGAATAGCACTTTGACTATCACAATAAAGCACATACTTTTCTTGCTTTAAACCCAACTCTTGCAAAAATTTCTTCAACCATAACTCTTCTTTGCAAGCTTCCGTAATGACAATAAATTCAGCTTCGGTAGTTGAGAGAGCAACACATTTTTGTAATTTAGATTGCTATGCCACAGCTTCCCCTGCAAAAGTCATCAAATACCCCGAAGTAGATTTCCTAGGATCAACATCACCAGCCATGTCAGAATCTGTGAACCCATCAAGCATCGGCTTACCATCCCCAAAATACAAACACACCTTCGAAGTCCCTCGAAGATATCTTAGAATCCATTTTACCGCTGCCCAATGTTTTTGACCCGGATTAGAGAGAAACCGACTCACCACACCAACGGCGTGAGCAATATCCGGCCTTGTACAAACCATGACGTACATCAAAGAACCAACTGCTGAAGCATAAGGAACTTTCAACATCTCTTCTTTGTCTTTCTCACTTGTAGGACATTGATTCGAACTAAGTTTGAAGTGACCTGCAAGTGGACAACCAACCGGCTTTGCTTTATCCATGTTGAACCTCTCAAGAACTTTCTTAATATAGCTTTCTTGAGACAACCAAATCAGGCCCTCTTTGCGATCACGAACAATTTTCATACCAAGTATTTGCTTTGCTGGTCCCAAATCTTTCATAGCAAAGGACTTGCTCAACTCCAATTTCAACCTGTTAATCATGGTAGAATCTTGACCCACAATTAACATATCATCAACATAAAGCAAAAGAATAATAAATTTCCCATCTGGAAAATTTTTCACAAACACACAATGGTCCGAAGTGGTTTTAGAAAAACCATTATTCATCATGAAAGAGTCAAATTTTTTGTACCATTGCCACGGGGCTTGCTTGAGGCCATACAAACTTTTCTTCAATTTGCAAACAAATTTCTCTTTCCCTTTCTCTACAAAACCTTCCGGTTGCTCCATGTAAATTTCTTCTTCAAGATCACCATGAAGAAATGCGGTCTTCACATCAAGTTGCTCAACTTCAAGGTTCATACTTGCAGCCATGCCAAGTACAACCCGAATAGAAGACATTTTCACAACTGGCGAGAAAATTTCATCAAAATCAATACCTTTCTTTTGCCCAAAGCCTTTCACAACAAGACGTGCTTTGTACCTCATATTCTTCCTATCATTCTTCAATTTGAAGACCCACTTATTTTTCAGAATTTTCCTCCCCTTAGGCAACTTCACTAAGTCATAGGTGTGATTTTCAAGTAAGGAGTTCATCTCCTCTTCCATGGCCTTTTTCCAATCACCTTTCTTTACATGCTCAATTGCTTCTTGGTAGCTCTCCGGCTCCCCTTGATCAGAAATCAACACAAACTCATTGGGAGGATACTTTCTTGAAGGTTGTCGGTCCCTTGTAGATTTCCTCAACTCAAGTTGTGGTGGCGGTTCTTGAGTTGGATGCTCTTCCTCAATTTCTGGCTCAACTTCATTAGGATTAGCATCATCCTCTATATCTTCAATAGGTGGCTGCACATCTCCCTCATTTTCATCATCAACTGAAGATGAAGGAGATGGATTTATGTCAATGAGATCACTAGTTTTTGGCTTCGGTTGATCACCTTTACCAAAGTCTTCAATTGTTTGGTCTTCAAGAAACACAACATCACGGCTTCGAATGACTTTCTCGTCGACCGGATCCCATAATCTATACCCGAATTCATCACGCCTATAACCAAGAAAAATACATTGTCTTGACTTACTATCAAGCTTGGACCTCTCATCCTTTGGAATGTGAACAAAAGCTCGGCAACCAAACACTCTCAAGTGCTTATAAGACACATCTTTGCCAGTCCAAACTCTTTCAGGAACATCACCATTCAAAGGATAGCAAGGAGACAAATTGATCACGTCAACCGTTGTACTCATTGCCTCACCCCAAAAGGATCTTGGCAATTTAGCTTGTGAAAGCAAACACCTTGTTCTTTCTACAATGGTGCGGTTCATCCTCTCGGCAACTCCATTTTGTTGAGGAGTCTTCTTAACTGTCTTTTGATGCCGAATACCTTGGCTGCGACAATACTCATCAAATGGCCCAATGTATTCACCACCATTGTCTGATCGGATGCACTTCAATTTCTGTCCTGTTTCTCTTTCAACCATGGCCTGAAAATGCTTAAATACTTCTAGAACTTGATCTTTAGTTTTTAGTAGAAAAGCCCAAACTTTCCTTGAATAATCATCAATGAAAGTAACAAAATAAAGTGCACCACTATGTGTTCTAACTTTCAAAGGACCACAAACATCTGAATGAATCAACTCCAAAACATTTTCTTTTCTAGAAGCAACATTTTTATGAAAAGAAACTCTATGTTGTTTACCCGCCAAACAATGAACACAAGTTTTAAGATGTGTACCTTTCAAACCGGGTGGAAGCTCTTTCTTGAACAATACTTGCAGCTCCTTTTCACTCATGTGGCCAAGCCGCTTGCGCCACAATTCGGTAGAAGTATCATCTTCAAGTGCATTGACAACACCTTTACAAATTTTTCCTTGCATCGAATAAAGTGCATGAGTCTTTTTGCACTTAGTCACCACCAAAGAACCCTTTGTGAGCTTTCATATTCCATCACCAAATTTGTTGTTGAAGCCTTCATCATCTAGCTTCCCAGTAGAGATCAAATTGAGGCGAATGTCGGGAACATGCCTCACATCTTTAAGCAACAACTTGCAGCCCAAATTTGTTTCCAAGCAAACATCACCCATGCCAATAATCTTGGACAAACCTTTATTACCCATTCGAACAGAACCATAATCTCCTTCGGTGTAGGTAGTGAAGAAATCAACTCGAGAAGTCACATGAAAAGAAGCACCGGAATCAATCACCCAATTGCTCTCTTGTCCCACAAAATTGATACAATCATCCTCACAAATGACCATGAGATCATCGGTAGTAACTGCCGTTGTGTCTTCTTGCTTCGTATCCACACTTTTGTCACGCCTTTTTTCCTTGTTCTTGAGCTTTCGGCATTCCCGCTTCATGTGCCCTTTCTCATGGCAATAATAGCACTCAATGTCTTTCTTTGAAAAAAAACCATCTTTTGATTTGTCACGGCTTTGATCATGACCATGAGGAGTCTTACTCCTCCCCCTTGTTTTGCTTCGGCCTTTCACAACAAATGCTTCCGAATGAGAGGAATCCTCTGATTTTCTTCTGGTTTCTTCATTCAATAGGCTACTAGTGACTTGGCTCATTGTGACAACTCCATCGGGCGCCGAATTACTAACTGTCACAACCAAAGTCTCCCAACTTTCGGGCAAAGAACTAAGTAACATCAAAGCCTACAACTCATCATCAAAAATAATTTTCATAGAAGCAAGTTGGTTAACGATACTCTTTATTTCATTAAGATGTTCCGGAATAGGGCTACCCTCTTTATATTTTAAATTAACCAACGAAACAGAAAGGCTTTATTTGTGGTTGATTTTCTATCATAACGACTCTTTAATTTTTTTTTCCATAAATCATGTGCCGAAGTTTCAGTAGCAACATGACAAAACACACTGTCATCAATCCATTGACGGATAATACCAACGGCTTTTCGATTAAGCCTCTTCCACTCATCATCTTTCATATCATCAGGTTTGCCACTATCACCCTCAATAGGTCCATACAAGTCTTTACAAAATAATAGGTCCTCCATTTTAGTTTTCCAAGTTACCCAATTACTTCCATTGAAGCTAGACATGCGACCCACATTCCCCTCCATTGATTTACACAAATAATTAAACCCAAATAAACCGTAAGCTCTGATACCAGTCGTTAGGAAAAATCGATGTGATTCCCACAAGTAAATCAATCAATGGGAATAAAAACTAATGCGGAAAAATTAAATCAGAAGCAACACAAGAATTTTTACGTGGTTCCCTCAATGTGAGGTACGTCCACGGGATCGAAATCCGATTCCACTATCAACCAAATAAGTTCCAAACGATTACAAACGAGACACTAATGGTCTCACAAAACCACCCTTAGGTGAATTCCAAATAATCACAAATAAACAAGAGGAAAGATCTCACCAAATAGATGAACCAAAATCTTTAGAACCAGAGTTGAAGAAGACTCAAAATAACGAACCAAACACCAACCGAAGATGCCCCAAAACCGAGCTTCAAAAAAACCGAAATTGAACCAATCTACCAATCTTCGGCACTGTTACCGAAGTAATGTAAACCGCCGCAAACCTCTGATTTCTTAGGGAAAAACAAATACAAATCATATATTGAATCTAGGGTTTTTTTTTTATCAAACCTTAGTTGTTTCTAAATTAGGTTGGGTCTCCACAAATTAAATATAATATATAAAAATATATTATAATTAATACTAAACCAAATTAAACTCTTTTTCCAAAACCAATTGGGTCCCACACTCCAATAAGGAGGTATACCCAACACATACCTAAGGTTTCGAGCCAAGCATCCTTGGTTACGACGAATAGTGGCCTTGGCACGAGTCACGGGGTTTCCTAATTTTCTCAAAATAAATATTAGGTGACAACTCTAAGATCTGATGATGCAGTCCATTTGTGACAATAATTTCGTAATAAAATGGATTTTCTATAAAGTTGTTAAATCTGGACTCTCATCTATGTTTCATATTGCACTCGTGAAACTAGATCAAAGAAATTGAGGGTTCGAATTGTTTAATGCACACGGGTACCCCCCGGGCATGTTACAGTTTCTGGAAACTCCACTAGGGATTTTATAAAACCTTGACTCGAACTCCATGATATGACTTTTATTTTCAAATTATATGTTTATTACATTGCATGCATTATTGCACTTAAAGTCACTGTGTTGCCTAGATACTGGTAGGAGCACATACACACTTTTTGTGACATTACACCTATTTCTACGTTACGTTGGAGGCCTTGTGTTATAACATTTTTGAGATCTGTCAAAAAGGTAGCTCTGCTGAGGTAGCTCTGCTATATAAGGTTCTCAGACTTCGAAGAGAGGCTGTATTGATTCTTCTGATTTCCTGGGATCTTCATTGGTTATGATCCAAAGGACTCTTTGGTAATGCCACATTGACTTCAACTCCTAAAGTATAGCCAACCTTGTACATATAGTGAGCTATAGTACCTTTCAAAATTAGGACATGATGCTCTCCCATTTTTAGGATGTATGATACAACTTGCTTGAATAGTGAAACCCTAGATCATTTCAAAGTCAGGACATGATAACCCTAGCCTCCTAGGGGTGTTTGTTCTTTTTCCTTCTATGTGTAATGTATGGGATCTGGGTTTTCAAATTTTAAACAGTGGTTTAGGCATGTCAATTTGTAGGGTTTAGTTTTTTTTTTTTTTTTTTTTTTTTTTTTTTTTTTTTTTTTTTCAGTGGGGGGCATACAATGATCAGTTGTGCAAATTGGGCCAAAGTGTTACCGTAGTTCTGATTGGAAGTTCCGTTTCATTTTTGCTAAGTTGTTGTAGCACCATTGCTTCAGAAAAGTCCAATATCCCACAAAGTCTACCAGTGTAAATAAATAGAACTTGTGGGATATCCGACCATTTTTGTAATTGGAAAGTGACCACCTATTGATTGCATAGGCTTTATTTTGAATGTTGTGGATGGCCCACACTTTGACTAGCAATTTGAGAAAGGTTTTATTTTGAGTTCTGAATTGAGTTTTGAGTCGAAGTTTGATTCCACCAAGTTTATAGAGTTGGGATCAGGCTCGAGTCATTTTAGTGAGTCAGAGTCTGTTGATTTCGGGAGTACTAACCTAGACATTTTTATCTTGTCTAGGTCTTCTTTGTCATTTTCTTTTGAGTCTGTTGTCATTGCTCAATCGTAGTTTCTTTTCAATAAAAATGTCATAGATTCTGCCTACTTCTCTGTGCCTTTAATTAATTGCATTGACCAAAAATTACAAAACTTTTTTCAAAACTTTGATAAAAATGAAAATGAAGAAATTCCTCGGGATTTGCAAATTTTGATTGACTGAGAGGAAGAAATGTGTACTAAACCCTTGATGAATGAGATCATTTCTGTTAATGTGGGTACTGGGAAGGATCCAAACTTGGTCCATATTAGTTTTATATTGTCTTTGTAAGAACACGAGCGATTAGTCACTTTGCTAAAAGAATTCAAAAAATATTTTTGCGTGGTCCTATGAAGACATGTCTAGAATTGATCTTGAGATTGTACAACATAAGATTTCTCTTGATTTGAGGTCTGACCTCCTTAACTTTCAAACCTTGATTCAGAATGTTCAATAATCAACCAAAGTATAAGGCTTACATAGCCGAAATGGAGGTAGCCCTTGAACTATGGACAATAAGGTTAGATGTGATTCAGATTGGAAGCAGCCCTTGAATTAGGGGCAATAAGGTCGAATGTGACAAAGATTCAAACTGGATCGTTTCTCAAGCTAATGAAGATCGAAAAAGAAGGCAAATCTCGGAATCTGAGAGAATGAGTTTTATTATTGAAGGACAATCGAGCTCCTATCCACGATACTAGAGGCAAATTTAGACCCAATTGGGGGGATCCCTACATCATCAGATTTATCTAGTCAAGAGTAACGGCCATTCTTATGGATTTGGATAGTTTAGAACTTTCACAACTAATCAACATGGACAAGCTAAAGAAGTACTATCCTTGAGAAGTTTGCTGGGCCGAAAACCTGGAAGGTTGACCTAGGCAAAAATTAGAGTACAAAAATAAATAAATAAATAAATAAATAAATGTAAAACTCGCAAGGTTGAAAACCCGAAAGGGTGATTTTGGCAAAAGTTAGAGCACAAAAAGAGAGTGTCAATACTTGAGTGAACCTTCGCCAGAATTACGTATGGCCTGATTCCTATCTTTGTGATACGTAGGCAACTTCATCTTAAAGTTTGGCCCTAATCATTTTTCAACTCACTCATCTTGTCCATGTTTAATTAGTGTATCTTTATTCGACTTAGCTATCCATATTTGATTGGCTCATCCCCATTTGATTCAATTGTCCTATTTCTCCTTTATGACGGGTTCAGTTGCAAGATAAATTCAGTTATACATCTCAAAGGTTGATTTCATGTTAATCGGGTAGTGGTCATATGCAAAAATAGATTTTGAGAACTTTTAATGAAGTTGATTGATTTTCTAAAAAATTATTCAATTTTTGCAAAACTCAGACCATTCTTTGGACCAAAAAGGAAAAAATTTCAGTGTTCACAGCCTGACTCACATGATTTCAAAACGGAGAAGTGGAACAAGCATGCTAATCAAACTCTTATGTTGATCAAAATCTTTTTAGTCAAAAAACCAAAAGAAAAGGGCAAAGCGATGAACTAGGGGCACAGTCGAGTTAGGTTTTCTATCCTTTACCTGCACTTCGAATTCTCGTCACCTTAATCATGCAATCGTCGGAAAACGCACATTAGTTGTCGTCGGTGATGCTTTTTTGTCGGCGGTCGGCCGGTGATGTTTTGTTTTGTGTCCATTTTATTCCAACAAACATAAAAAGGTGCGTTTGGGATGGTTTTTGCTCATTGTCGCCGGCGATGCTTTTTTGTCTGACGATCGACCAATGTTGCTCTATTTTGTGTCCATTTTATTCTGGCAAACGTAAAAAGGTGCATTTGGGATGATTTTTGCTTCATTTTCATTTTATTGAATTGTGTTTTCATCAGTGATAGGCTCAATATTTAGTTCAGAATTCATTACAATGCATCAATTTTCAAGTTCAAAATTCAAAACAAAATGATTTTTATGCTCAATATTGTGCCATTCATGCCATTTGGATTTACAAAACCAAACTTTTTTTTTTTAAGCTTCAAGGATCAAGCCCCGATCAAATTTGTACAAACGAGAGTTGAAGCTAAAGGTGCCCACTCCCAAGCATATATACAAAAAAAAAAAAAAAAAAAAGAAGAGAAGAAGATAGAGGCGTTTGTTTTCTTTTCCGATGAAGGTCACACACCGACCTCACTTACTCGACTCTCCTGCCGATCTCTTCATCTTGATTTTGTTTTGGGAGACCATTGAAGACCATGCCTCAATGCTTACAAAACCGCCGAGAGAGTTGACTCCCCGTTGACCATAAAACGCAGAATACGACAGAACTCTGAATCGGGCCATGGAGGTGGCCTGCCGTTTCAGCTCTTTATTCTTCACCTTTAGTGCACTAATCTCTGCTCGCGTATCCTTGTACATGCGTTGGAGTAGAGAAAGTTGGGCGTTTAATCGGTGTACCTCACTTGTCCTGTTTTGCAGTCGGTGAGACAAATTGGAAACCGTAGTCACTATCTCCATACAAGACTTCAGCGTGTAGTGATTGGCTTCAATGTCAGATTGAGCTGCCATTATTTGCTCAATTGACAGCGTAGGAAAGTTTAGAGGAGTATGAGCAAGGGCACTCTGTCCAGGGGAGCTTATGGGATCATTAAGGTTTGAAAAGAGAACAAGGGAATGAGACAAAGCCATGTGTTAGAGGAGAGAGGTGTAAAAGAAAGGATTTGTTTAATATGCATGTATTTTGATTTTGTGTGTATATCATGTAATTTGCGAATCTAGTCTTTTACAACTCTCTCCTCTAACACATGGCTTCGTCCATCTCCTTACTCTCTTTCCAGATCTTAATGATCCCATAAGCTTCCCTTGACAGAGTGTCCTTGCTCCTCCTCTCCCTCTTTCCTACTCAATGCAAAAGCAAATAATGGCAACTCAATCTGACATTGAAGCCAACCACTACACGCTGAAGTCTTGTATGAAGACAGTGGTTGAGGTCTCTAATTTGTCTCACCGATTGCAGAACAGGACAAGTGAGGTACACCAATTAAACGCCCAACTTTCTCTGCTCCAATGCATATACAAGGATGCGCGAGCAGAGATTAGCACACTAAAGGCGGAGAGTAAAGAGCTGAAAGGACGAGCCACCTCTATGGTCCGATTCGGAGTTCGGTTGTACTCTGTTTCTGATGGTCAGTGGGGAGTCAACCTAAGAAATTTAAATAACCTTCATGTCTAGCGCTTTTCTCTTTTACAAAAAAATATATATAAAAAAAAGAAAAAAAACATAAAATGGTTTGTTTGTTAAATTGATAAAAGGTGGATCACACAAAGATCCCAAGTGAAAAAGCTAGTGAGCAATGAAAATAAAGAAAAATGTGAAAGAGCAACATTTTGAAGGCCCTCATAACCACCTCTTGCAAAACAAAATGACAATATTTAGATCATATTTTGTTGAAATAAAAAGGAAAAAGAATAAAAAAAAGGCAATGAATGTGAAGTATGTCTTGTGTATGAAAGAGAGACCAAAATACTCATTTTTTTAAAATTTCCCTTTGCAATTAGACACAGATAGAAAGCAAGGGATTTTAAAAGAAGTCTATCCTTTAACAACTACTTGGACAATTTGGTAAAGCTACTTTAATGCCTCGTTTTTTGTTTATTTATTTATTTTTTAATTTATTTTTTATTTTTTATTTTTTTAAAGAAGACAACTTTGGTCAGACTAGTCCCCTGGGTACATGCAATCCCTCTATCCCACATATACATGGAAATTATCAGGCACAAGCCCTGGGTGCGGCCCCAATGGAATCGGGATCAAGGGCCTCATGGGATTCAAACTCCTAACCTATACTTCCTGAGGTTCTTATCATGGCTCAACCTGTCACTCGGCTAACCCCTTGGGGTTTAATGCCTTGTATTTTGGAGGAAAACAAATAATTAAAAACCATAAGACAAGTTCCGGTTCCTATATTTTAGCAAGCAGTACGACAATCCCAAGAATGCATTTGTACTAAAATTATGTCATTGTCTCATGATCTCAAACAGCCACTAAACATGTAGGTTTACATTAGTTTGAAAAAATAGTGTATCAAAATCTTATAATGACATAGTAGAATTATCGTAGTTCCAGTATCACTGACTATACAGCTGACACCACGAGATCAAACTAAAATCAAACAGAGAAGAGAAACGAGCTTTTGTTGTTTCCATGAAGAAATGGTTAATGGTAAGAAAAGGATCGCTGATTGTGATGTAGCGTGGGCCTCCCACTTACTTCGTTTCTCCCCCACCCTCGTGTGTGGTTTGGAATTTCCTCTCCACTGTTTCATCAGTGTAATAATTTGAAGCATCAATCAAGGATAGGAGCAGGTGTCTTTTTGTCTTTGCACAATGGCACATTTTGCCTACACATCTATTTTAAAGAGATATGTTCTAACAATGTCACTAAGTACCAAGCCTTGATCATTGGTCTACAAAGAGCTACTGAACTGAAAAACACTGACCTTAAAGTCAAGAAAGACAACCTGGTTGCAAACTTTCAATATGCAATTTGTCTAATTGAAAAAATGGCAGTTGTGTTTGAACATGTATTACGAATAGAGAACAGTATAGCAGTTGCAATTGCCAATCTAATAAGAACATTGGTGTTGTTAAAAAGGCCAAATAGTTGATGTCCCTATATGTCAACGATGGCTATTGCCACAATTGCTGAAATGCCGCCTCGTAGAAACAAATACAATTTCAGACCTAGCCATCGAAGCTAATGATTGGAGGATGTCAAATTGCCAATTATAAACTATATTGAACACATGAAGCTTCCTGACTATCCTCATCACAGAATTGAAATACTCGGCTCATTTACTACAAGGAAATTCTATTATATCGATCATTTGAAGGAGTCATTCTTCACTGATTGGGAAAGAAATGGAAGAGGCCACTTTGGGATCTGTGAGGCTTCTCGGTTTCACTACAGGAAATCAGGGATTTAATGGCGTTTAATTAACGATGTTTTATTAAACATCATTTTTTAAAATTTTTAACCGCGTTTTATAACCGTCGTATATTTTTTTAATCAAAACGGCATCGTTTTCTATTTACAGGCGTTTAAAAAAGCCTCCAAATGCGGTAGATACACGTGTCCCTTTTTTGAAACCCTTATTTTTTAATCTGAGCCCTTTCTCTCTTATACGCACACATCTCTCTTATCTTATACGCAAACATCTCTCTCTCTCTTTCTCTCCCTCTTTCTTTCAGTGACAAAGAAGACGGAAGAGATAACTCTATGAAGAAGCTTCGTCTCTCGAAAGATTAATCAACTGTTCTTGAAGAGAGCTTCAAAGAACACAAGCTCCATCGGCTGTTCAGAGCGATTTCGAAGATTCAGATCGATTTTGAGATTCAGAGTGATTTCGAAGCTTCGTCGCCACCGTCATTTGCACCAACGAGGTAGCGAGCTCCACCATCTCTCCCTCTCTCTCTAGATCTCATACTGATTGTACCTTTATAAGGGTTTCTGGCTCTGAGTTGGTTCAGAAGTATATTGGTGAGGGCTCTCGAATGGTTAGAGAACTTTTTGTTATGGCCAGGTTTGTCCGACTTCATTGATAACATTGTTATTGCCAAAAAATTATAACATCTTGTATATCAGGTTAATAAATCTTTTTAGTCTATAGAAGTGTTATATAGTTCCTCTTACATGTTTTATGTGTGATTTTTTTTTTTTATGTTGCACGGGGAGCATGCTCCATCAATCATCTTTATGGATGAAATCAACAACATTGGATCTGCTTGAATGGAATTTGGATCTAGTAATGGTGATAGTGAAGTGCAGCGGACAATGTTGGAGCTTTTCAATCAACTGGATGGATTTGAGCATCTAACAAAATCAAAGTACTGATTTCTTGTTTCATTCTCTTAAACTAGCAACATGTATGTGCACCTATGTTCCTTTCTGATTATATTTCTAAGGAGATGTAGTGATGTTGAATGAACTTGTGTAGGGGTTGTTTTGTTGAATGAAGCCCTCATCTAATTAAGTAAGTTTCATCTTCAACTGCCTAGATGGGATGTACTTTAAGACTACCATTAAACACTCTGAAAAAGAGCCTATTGAAGAAAGTTTAAAAGAGAAACACAAACTAGGTTCCATATTTCTTTAATTAGCCAGGTGAGCCGCCTTATGTTATGTGGGAGCAATGAGAACATTCAAATGAAGTTCTAATCAAGAGAATTTTTTAGACCGTGTTTGGTCCTTGGATTTATAGAGAGATTTGTGAAAGGAAATAGAAAATGGGATGGAAAAGTGAATGAAATATACGCTAATTTTTATAAAAAAATCAATCTTAAAAGCTTTTGCCGAACAGGTCAGATTCAAGTTTCCCTAGAAATTCACCTATTGTCACATTGAAAAGGTTGTCTTGCCATAATAATGTCAATCTTCATTGTTATTGAATGACCTCCGGACAAGCTTTAGCAAACAGAGGACAGTGAAGTTTAAATGTTTGGGGAAATCAAATTGCTTGGGTTAATATTTATGATTTGTTTTGTACACTTCTTGTTTTGGAATATTAATCATCAAAAGAACAAATCACTAGAAACAAATTGTAAAACTTTTCTGACTTGGTGGATTTTGGTAAGATGAACCACTAAGGATAATTAATGGGACAGTGAGTTTTAAATCAATTTTTATGATGCTTATCAGTTATCATTGTCAATTTGTCGTTGCTTTCTTTTGCAGGTCGTTTGATGCTAGAGAGTAGATGGAAGATGATCAAAACATAGGAGAGAAAAGTTGCGTACAGCTAGCCAGAATTTTGGAGCCCACATGCGAGGACTTGGTATATAAAGGATAGTATTCTCTCTAATTCAATTGAATATCTAGTTTAAATTTTGTGAGAGGGTTACAAACTATTTATGTGCTATAACCTTATTTATTGAAATGGATAATCTTCATTCATTCAACTATGTAATGAAGAGAATCTAAATGTGAAAGATCTGTTTCATCATGTATGATATTTAACTTGGATGTAGAATTATACCTTTGGTCGGATTAGAGGAGAAATAGGCCCACATGTCCCCTTGAAATTGTTTTGGCATTGTTTAATTGGTTTTTGAGGAGTATGAACAATTTCATGGGAGTTAAAAAATGATTCTCTCACTTTATCTCATGTTATATTTTTCTAATTAACATAGTATGAGTAGTCTCATGCTATTACTAATCTTGTTCATTTATGAAATTATGATTTTATTTAAATTTACAAAAAAAAAAAAAAAAATTCAGTAGTTATTAAAAATAGCATAAGAGCATCTCTAACAGATTCTTTAAAAAAGCTTAAATTAGGAATTTTGGCTAGCATTGATTCAGTTGTAGTCCTCCAACATTCTTTGAAAGTATGTGATTTTGATTCATCCACTGCAAACTCTCTACATTTGAAGAGCATAATAGTATCTCCAATAATGTTTTTTTAATTTTTTTCTATAATAGGGAAAATACTTAATTTTTTTTTTATAAAAAAATAGGGACTTATTTTTTTAATTCTGTCTTACATGTAGGTAGGGAGTTTGTTAAAGTGAATTTTGAAGATTTATCTTATTTTTTTAATTGCCTCTGCCTAGTTGTTTCTTGCCTATTTTTTTGAATAATGATAGGTAGCATGTCTAGTGTATGTGTAAAATATGTTGTCTATCATTGTTTCTGTTAACTACTTTTGTGATTGGAAGTAGATGTGAAGGCATATTTTTAACTTCTATACTTGGCTAGTGTGTGATTGGAAGTAGATATGGAGGCATATTATGATAGTGACATTAGTTTATTGAATGTGAGCATGCCCAATCACTGAATCTGCCATTATTTGAACCATTTATCAATTTGTGCCAGTTAAGCTCCAAGGCCCAATATGAGAATCTAAGTTCATTTTGTTTTTTGTAGTTCCTTGCTATTCAAATGTTGAGAGGAGACATGGTGCCTCACCCTCAGTCATTGTCATAGGTGGTGGCTTTGCCGGTATGGCAGCTGCTCGGGCCCTTCATGATGCTTCAAAGGTAGACATTCTCTATATACATATGAGATTGCAATATGTGTGTTGGTTATCATTAATTTTTTTCACCAGCTATGGCAGGTTTCAATTGCTTTTAATAGTTGTCCAAAAACTCATCTGCAAATATGGTAAATAATGACAAATCAATTTCTCCACCCATGCCTCCCCAACCCCGATCTTAGATGCACTTGGATACAAGTATTAGGTTTGAGTGCATGTCCAAGTGTTAGATCTTCATAAATCGAAACCTTATGATCTTGGGATATGTGTCCAAAAGTTGGATATGGATATGGATATGGTGACGCATCATGAACAAATATCTTGCATATTGTATAATACATTTAGACAATTTGTTGTAAAATTATGTAGAAATATACTTGAAATTGAACAAGATATGTAGAAAATACGAAATTTCAGCACAAAGGAATTGGAGATTGAATAATTTAAGGTTTTTGACATTATCACAAGGATATGGCATTTAAACTAGTACTTAATTCCTAATGAATGGTTTCTCATCATTCTTTGAGCTTATTATAATACAATACTAAAAATTATTAAAATATATATATTTTTACAAATGCATCCTTGTCATACAGGTATCTTATTATTTAAGGTTTTTTATTTTTATTTTTATTTTTATTTTATATATATATATATATATATCGTGGCTATATCCTGTATTCGTATACATGCTTCATAGAGACCTAGAGGTTTTTTCACTTTATGTTTTCTAGAATAAAACTGATGGTAATAGGCTTTTATTTGATACTGTTATCTCCACCTACTACTCTTGAGAACTAGTTTATGTGACCTTGGTTTGTGCTAATTAATGCTCAACATTTGTTGCTACCGGATGAAGTCCTATGTGCTTGGAGAGATAGCATCACCGCAGGACAGAATTACCATTGTGCGCCAGCTTTGGGATCTTACACAAGATATTCTGGTAAATTTTCAAGTCCACGGATAAGTTTCATGTCTCATTATGTGCAAGCTTATGTGCTGAAGGCATATATGATTTGGTTGCATTGTTGATTAATATCATTCCAATAAAAAAACATAGAAGTTAACCTGTTTCATGGTTTAAGATTCCTGTCAATTTGTCCTTTCCTTCTCCTTGGAAGAGTTAATTTATTCCAATTATATTTATTATTTTAATCCGTCAAGGGTATGCTTCATTGGTGAGGCTTTCTCAGCATTTGGTTTCTAGCAATTTAAGCATTTCAAAAGTGTAGAGTCCGAAAAAAGTGAAAACATGTCAAGTATGAATTGTCAATTGTCTCTCATTATGTAAACAAAGTATTCTCCAACATGGATAGTATACATTGAGGAATGTCTGAATGACTTGCCTTGCCCAAGATATATCATGCTAATCAATGGGTATCACCTGCATGTAGGAATTTCCTTTTCTTAGCAAAGTTCACTTTTTGAATTTTCTAAAAATTCCAACTATCGGCCAGGTTTTGGTGGAACCTGGAACACCGCATGGATCTAACATCATATCTCAAATGCGGTCTCATATTTTATGGATGGAAAAAAGGGTAAGATTACTTTTGGTACAATTTTGAGCTTCGATGCTAAACGAAATATGCAGAGGAGTCCTCCATTTTCACAATTATTTGCCTTTTCTGCCTTAGTGAATGAATAATTTTCTTTTCGTGACTTTTAGAAACGCCGCAAATTAGAAAATGCATTGGACGAAACTTCTAAGGATTTGGTGGATCTCAAGATTGGGGCCTTTGTTGTTTTTTTGGGTGAATAGGGGCCTTTGTTGTTGCTCCAGTGAGTTCGACAATTTCTTGATTTTATTTTTATTCTTCCATTCAAGTTATTATTTATTTAGTATTGTATTTTATTTATGATAATGTCATCATTGCAATTTATGACTTTTTCTGTACTTATTGTATGGCAGTTATGTATTACTACAAGCACTTCTGCTGGCTTAGAGCAGACTCTACCATGGATCTTCTATCATAAGGTTATTGGTGTTTCAACCTTTTTCCTGTTTGTTGAAGGAAAAGCTGCAACCCCTGACGTATCAAAAGTCCTAGAATCCATTTCAGTGAGTCTAAGTCTTTGCTTCTTTACATCTATGTACTGGCTATCCTCAAGTGTTTTGATTTTCTGCTTTAGATCTTCCAAATTTCTAAAATCTCTTAATTTCTTTGACAGGGAGTAAAAGTCATATACAGAACAAAGGAATTAGAGGAGCAACAAGCTAGAAGGTCGGTTCCCTTTGCCACTTGGATTGTTACATATGTTATGCTAAATTTTCAAGCTAAGTTTTTCATATAATTTCTGTTAGATTGCTTGATATACATTGCAGGGTTCATTTCTTAACATATATCTAAGGACAATTGGAGATTGAATAATTTTATTTGTTTATTTTTTGCCAAGCAATAGAAGAATCTCTAATCCCTTGATCCCATGTTTTGAACCATCATCCATTATCAGCTGAGGTCTTTTCTTTTTAGTCCATCCTCGAGCCACGAAACTGATAGATCACTGGTAATGTTGCAGCCAGGTTGAAGGCACGTATTTTAAGGTTTCATAATTACTTGAAGTTCTCATTTTGGTATTGTATGTAGCCTCGGTTGCTTAGTCTTCAATTTCATTGTTCTTTATTATTTGTGCTGTTTAGCCGGATCTGGAATGAGACTTGGTTGGCAAGCCTTTTCTACAAACCTTGCAACTATGAGTTATTTGTGAAGCAATCCCTCAACACGGAACATTTTTCTCTACTCAGCCCATAGAATATTTTTCTCTCTAACTTATCTCTTTTCTCTACTCAGCATATAAGTAATTGATGACAAAGAAAATGAAAACCCACTAAGAGAAGAGAGAACAGAGCAAAATTCAATGCACAAACTTGAGAGTCCATAGATCAACAACACACATGTCAATGGCAGAGCAACTCAACGTTGATCCTATGGCTTGCATGTGAGTGTCAATCGATTCTTGTTCTCGTTGATGGAACAAGATCACGCACAAATAGATCAAGGAGTAAAAAAAAAGTCAGCCATGGAAGCTAAAGAAATTTAGGAGACTTTTCCATTCTGAGTTTCGGGTAACATTTCTCATCATTGAGTTTAGTCCTTAAGATGATTTACTTTTTCTGATTCTCTTTCTTAAGTTCTGAATCTGTGATTTGCAGTGAAATTTATCAAATTTGGTCATTATGCCGAGGAATAGATATAGAGCAGTGACGACCAAGCAAGCTCTAATGGCGGACCAGAGCTCTCTAGCTTCTCTCCCCCCAAATCACACCATATCCATTTCTTCTTTCTTTGGTTCTCCAAGGTTTTTCAATGGGTTTCAAGCAATGGGTCACTCTGAAACTGAAACAATGAGTCCTATTCTTAGTTCAATTCCTGACATCAAACCATTCTCCCTTGTTGGCAACCAATTCCCCAACAATTTCTCAGGAAACAAACACTCCTCGGAAAAATTAAACCCGAAAGGCATTGGTCTTTCATAGTACTTGTATGTATAATTAGTTTGAATTGCATCTTTTGTGGCGATCTGTTTTGTAATAACTTTCAACTTACCACTAGGCATTAGTTTAACTTTATTTCATCTTGGAATTGAAATATTTTCACATATTGAGAAGCATGAATTGATCCAGTATTATGTTTACCTAAATTTAGTCAATATATTGAATATTTTTCATCTTTATTACAGGTATTTTTTTAATTAAATCTCATAGAATTAGCACAATTTCAAAAAAAAAAAAAAAACAAATGAAGCTATAACAGCGTTTTTAAACGCCACTATAGAATATTGCCAACAGTTATATTTTTAAAATAAAAAAGATCTATCACGACGTTTTTAAAATGTAGCTAAATGAGACATGACGTCACTGTACCGTTATGTAGCACATCTAGCGGCGTTTTTCAAAAACGCCGCCTATACTAATATAGCGACGCTTTTAAAGCGTCGTAAAGCTACAGCGACGGCCGCATCTTCGACGTTTGGTACTAAACGTCGCAAAAACAATTAGCGGCGTTTTTTAAACGCTACTAATAGTCTAATTTCCAGCAGTGTTTGAAATAAGTTTTAACTCATGTGGGCCAAGACCGTCACATAGTTTAGACTCATGCGATTAGGAGCAATGGCTTCTTATGTGTAATAGCACTTCAAGAACTTCCCATTGATTGGACCAATCCTTAAATCTTCTTATCAACGACCTTGTAAGCTCCATTAGTGTAGATTTCCATCACCACATATGGGTCATCCCATTTTGATAGGAACTTGTTGCCAATTCAGTGGGTAATGATGATGGGTCTTTGAACAACAAACACAAATTCCCCAGCTTTAAAGGATAAAGGTCTACCCTTTTTATTAAAAGTTGTAGAGAGTCAAGCTTCATAACACTCAAGTCCTTGTTGAGCTTCAAGTCTTTTCTTATCCAATGCTTCCAATTCAACAAAATGTAACTTCACATTCTCGTCATTAGTGAGACCTTGTATGACTATCCTTAGTGAAAGCATTTGTTGCTCCAGAGGACAGACAACTAAAGCAACATAGATGAGGGAGCATGGAGTGACTTGTGTTGAGGTATGACAAGTAGTGTGCTATCCCAAAGAGCTCTCTAATCCTTTCACGCTAGTCTCTCTTGGACTTATAGACTACCTTCTTCAATAGGTTGCCCAAGATTTTGTTGAACGTCTGTACGAATCCATTGGCCAGTGCATTGTAGATTGGGGAATTGCATTGCTTGATCCAAACCTTTCACAGAACTTGTGCATTAAGTTGTTATAGAAGGGTTTCCCATTATCAATACTGATATAGCAGGGCACACCATATCAATAGATTGTATTCGACTTACTGAAGTCGACAATAGTTTCCTTCTTCATTTCTTTGAGTGGGACAACTTCAACCCACTTGGAAAAGTCAGGTACTAATCCATAAGGAGTCACAGTGGAGATTTTTATGCATAATCATAAAAAATAAAAAATAAAAATAAAAATAAATAAAAGGAAACAGAAACATCAAAAAAGTCCTAAGGCTACCTAAGGCTGGAAGAATGTTCTCAAAATTCAAATACCATGATGTTCACCAGGGCTATCCTCTCAACTGGGGAATCCCAATCTACCTCTGTGCCTTCGAAGGTACAAAATAAATGCAATCTGAAAATCCTACGTGATTCGTGATTAGATCAAGATTAACGTATTCCAAATCCCAACAATTCAAAACACTCAACCTAAAATCATCAAGCACTTACGAGAGTGATTTTAGTTTGTTTGTTTTTAAGAATAAACAATAAATCGACACAAACGATTTTTTACGTGGAAAAAACCACAATTGAAGAACCTTCAATTGTAATCAAAAACCACGAGCGAACCGCCACTGATCAATCCACTACTGAAGAACTAAAAGATTACAAAGATACCATACAAATTACCCAACCCAGTCAATTTGTCTCTGAATCTTCTGTAACTCTTTCACCACGCCTTCGTCACGGAACTGATCCTGAAGTTGATTCCACACCACAACTTCACTTGTCGAATTAACGACTGCGTAGAATCAAACGCCTTTTGAATTCTACGTTTTAATCTTCGGAATCCACCGAAGAGAACTCACTTGAATTTTAAGAATCAACCTCCTTGATGTATGAATCTCAATGCATAAGTTTAGAACTCTCTTAAGAACATCAAGGAAAACTATGAAAAATCTCAGAAGAAAACTTCAAACAAAACTCTAGAACTCTTGAATTAGATCTAGAAAAACAGTCACCTAGTTTTAGGAGAAAACCATCTTCTTATAGAAAGCCAAAAAGAATCCCAATTCTGAAAGAAACCAAACACTTGAAAAATTCCGGATTCTGAAGCTCGCTCGAGCGAGGCTTCTCTTGCTCGAGCGAGAAGCTTATCTTGCGTGATTTCTACTAGAGCCTTCGCTCGAGCCACAAACTCTTTGCTCGAGTTAGGAAATAACACTTTCAGGTTTTTGTGTGGAAGCAGTTGTTCGCTCGAGCCACCTTCATCTTCGCTCGAGCAAGCATTGACCTTCGCTCGATCCACCAATTCTATGCTCGAGCGTACATTCACCCCCTTCAGGTTTTAAACCAGACGCAGTCCTTCGCTCGAGCGAGGACATCTTCGCTCGAGCGAGGAAGACAAAAATGCACAAAAAATTACAACTCAATCACTGAGTTTTGTTCGCGGGATTTTGACAAGATAGGACCTAACAATCTCCCCCTTTGTCAATACCCGGACAAAACTTTCTAAACAATTTCCTGACCACATTACAACTCAAAGAATGTACAAAATAATTACAACTCAAGAAATACAACTCAAGAAATGATCTAATGAATTACACCTCGATGAAAGACAAACAATGAAACCAAACTTGTGAACCACCCAATCTGCACACCATAAACTTAAAAAAAGTTTGTTATGCACAAAAAAAAATATCAAGACAGTTTCATTGTATGTATATAGATCATAAATGAAAAACTACTAATCCATTGAGCTGTAAATAAACCATCATAAGCATGCATATATCCCCAAAACAATATCAACAATATCAATCAATCCTGTCTACAGAAAAAAAACCATCATATACATCAAGCCAATATATCATATACATCAAGCCAATATATCCAAATCAAGACATGTACATCCAAATCAAGACATATAAACCATCTCCCCCTTTTTGTCCGGGAGAGAGACAAAAGCAAGATATACAGTATAAGTAAGAACCAGCCAAAGAGTAAAACAAATGTCCAGGAAATAACCAAAAAACCAACACTAGGAAGAAGGTGGATGATGCTGCATCTGTAGGAGAGATAGTATCTGTGCCAGCTGAGCACTCTGCTCGTCAAGCCGAGCATCTATAAGATCAAGGCGATGAGTAAGAACCTGCTCCAAGCTATGAGTACCCGCTGTGGGAGCTGTATGGGCAGCCTCGACCTCCGCCTCCTCGGCAAAAGGATCATCATCACCTGCATCATCTGGACCACCTGCATGGGAACCCTCAAACCCTGACCCACTCCCCCTCACGTGAGCCTGACTCTGGGATACAGTAAGTTTGGTGATGGGTTTTGTGGGATGGGCAAACTCATCATCATCAAAAACAGGGACATTTAGAGAAGAAAGAAAACGGGTAAGAAAACACCCATAAGGAAGTCCCAAAGATTTGCGACCCTCAAAGACCTCAATCATTTTAGACACAATCATCTCAGGAAGATCAATGGGAAGTCGATGATGAATGCAATACAAAACATAACCCTGGTCTTGAGTAATATGTGAGGAATGGGTGGTGACATAAATATTGGCGCACACAATAATATTGAGAAGACGGAATCGAGGAAGCAACTCATTCTGCTGAATGAGAGCCCCAGCGATCCATGTCCGGGAAACACCACATAACTCAGAAGCAACCATATTAAAATTGACACCAGCCCGGATAAGAAAAGGGAAATGACAAGCATCAACTTCAGGAAGACCAAGAAAAACCCGAAACAAAATCCCCAGTAATGACAAGGGACTGCTTCCTAACCCAAGTCTGAAAGGTATAGGCTTCTCGGTTAATAGAATGGATGTTGCAATAGAACTCTCGGATAAGACTAAGATTTTGTGGACCGGAAAAATGTAACACTTGATCACCACCTAACGGATCAAACAAAGACCGAATGGGAATAACCTCAAAAGCATTAGGTAACACATTGCGCTCTAAGTGAACTTTGCGAGAGGCAAAGGACTCTCTAAACAATTTTGCCTTGGCTTTGGACTCAAATTTGGCAGTATTGAAGAAAGGACGAGAAGCAACCGTCTTGCGATGTTTAGAAGACTCTGCCATTACTAAACAAACCACAGAAGCAAGACACGGACAGAGGAAAAACAGAGCAAGACAGAACCCAACACAGACCACCCAATAAACATCCAGAACAAATAAAACCCCACAATCCTAATTCCAAACCAAGGAGCACAGAAAAAACATTAGTCCAGTAGCAGGAGCAGTATAAAAAATGAAAGGAGTAACATGTGCCATTTTAAAACATCAAGCAACCATTGGAAAACATCTGCCATTTTACAACAAAATATGAAGATCATTATAGGATGAAAACAACATAATTTAAACAATGAAAGCAGTGTAAACAGATAATGGCATGATATGGATAGGAATATGAAATGCCCAATGTGAAATTCCAACAAAAAGCCCCAATATACAAAGTCTAGAGCAGAGTATAAAAGCATCAGAGGATACAGAAATTGTCCCAAATGTTAAATCCCGAATGGGAAAAATCTAAGAAAAATGCAGAGTATGAAATGCAAATCCATGTACCCTAGATGCAAGAGAAACTCGAATAATGAGGAGAAATAACCAAAAGTAACAATGGTAAAAAAAAAAAACAGAGCATCAACAAAGTGAGGACACTAGAATAGAAGAAAACAACCTTACCAAAGTCGTGGGATGCACAAGAAAAAGCAGAAGATCCTTAGCCAAGAGAGAATCCGCAGACTGGATCAGCAATGGTGAGAACCAAAACCCTAGGGGAGAGAGAAAGAGGGAAAACACAAGGAGAGGGGAAAAAAAATGAACTCAAAAGACACCCTGGAACGATTTAAATCGCGACAGGTCGCTCGAGCGAAGACTCTCTCGCTCGAGCTAGGGTAACAAAAACGCCAAGGTCGCTCGAGCCAAGAAATGGTCGCTCGAGCCAGAAACACATGCTCTCAGGTCTGAAGAAGTAGCAGAAGCACGCTCGAGCGAGGAACTTGTCGATCGAGCCAAGAAGAAGAAAAACAAAAAAACAAAAAAACAATTTTTTTTTTTTGAATGTAAAAAACAAGATACTCAATGACGAGAATAGAGACTTGAAACAAGAGAGGATGATCACATTTTGCCACAGAGTACTAAAATAAAATAATCCGCAATTCATGAATTCTGTAAACTTGCAATTTTTTTTTAAAAAAAAGATACTGACACTGGAAATCATGAGCACAACAGATAAAATATAATCAGTGACCACAAACTATATGAGAATGTACACCTCAAAACCCAATTATGAGAGCTCATAAAAGAAAGTGTGTGTGTGCAATCCATGAGAGTCCATTGAGCTAGAGTTAATCCTAGTAGTGATCGAATGGCTGGACCACCGACAAGAGTAACTGAACAACACAGAGAAAAGTCAAACCACTATAAATCACGGGGTATTTGTTGAGTAAAGGTGGAGGCTCCCCCTCAATCAATGAGTCCTTTTTTTTTTTTTTTTTTTTAACTTTTTCTTTCTTGTGGGCACTCATTGGTGGCATTTACGCTCAAGAGTATGGAAACCAAACCAGAGAAGAATGAAATCATAAAGGATGGCCTGGTTGGTGCCTCTGAGGTAGCCTTTTCCTAATGCCCGGACTTCAAGGAACTGAGGGAGAAACCGTGGAAGTGAAAACAGATGGTAGATGGTTAAGAGACTCAACATCACCCATGATATACTAGTATCGGTCAATTCCACTGTAAAGCTACAAGAAACACTGTTAGTGGTCCATAGAGAACTTTGATCACTTATGCAGAAACCCCTACAACAATTTATCTCAAGGATGTGTACAGAATGAGATCATGAGACTAATGAGCATGGACATCCAAAATGAGTTATGAACACTGAATTATGAGATCTTGTAAGCAGCATGAATAGTGTAAAAAAAAAAAAAAAAAAAATTGATGCAAGAAAGACAGATATCAATGATAATGAGATTATGGCATCCAAGCACAAATAAGGCAAAACACTTACACCTACTCAAGAAACAAGTAAAATTCTAGTGATCGAGCATGACACCCAAGGTCTTTCTAAGGAACTCAAACCGAAGAAGATCAAGGGGTTTTGTAAAAATATCAGCTTTTTGATGCTCAGTGGTAACATGCTCAAGAACAACAAGGCCTTCTTCCACTAACTCTTGAATAAAATGATGACGAATGTCAATATGTTTGGTGCGAGAGTGTTGGACAGGATTTTTTGAAATGTTTATGGCACTTGTGTTATCACAAAAAAGTGTGAGAGTGTTCTGTTCTATCCCATAATCATGAAGCATTTGCTTCATCCACAACATTTGTGCACAACAACTTCCTGCAGCAATGTACTCAGCCTCAGCAGTGGAAAGAGAGATGGCATTTTGTTTTTTACTATGCCAAGAAACCAGATTATTCCCAAGGTAAAAACACCCCCCGGATGTACTTTTCCTATCATCAGCACACCCTGCCCAGTCGGCATCAGAAAAACCAGTAATTTCGGCTGTAGTATCAGTGGAGAACCAAACCCCATACCCCAAGGTCTCATTAACATACTTGATGATGCGTTTTATCGCAAGAAGGTGAGACTCTTTAGGACTGGCTTGGTAACGAGCACAAACACCTACACTGAAAGAAATATCAGGACGACTGGCTGTGAGATACAAAAGACTCCCTATCATACTCCTATAAAGGGTAGGATCAACATCAATACCAGAGGAATCTTTGGAGAGGTGAAGACTGGTGCTCATGGGAGTGCGTGCATGCTTGGAAGACTCAAGACCAAACTTTGACACAAGATTTTTAGCATACTTAGACTGAGAAACAAATATGCCCGAAGGAGACTGTTTAATTTGGAGACCCAAAAAATAAGACAACTCTCCCATCATGCTCATCTCAAACTCATGTGTCATGCAATCCGAAAAATATTTCACAAGATGATCAGCAGTGGAACCAAACACAATATCATCAACATATATCTGAGCAACAAGAATATGAGACTTAGTATGTTTCATAAATAAAGTCTTATCCACACTACCCCTTTGAAAATCATTATCAAGAAGAAAGGTAGTAAATCTATCATATCAAGCCCGATGGGCTTGTTTTAACCCATATAAAGCCTTGTTTAACTTGTAGACATGATTAGGACATTTAGGGTCCTCAAACCCTTTTGGTTGCTCAACATATGCCTCTTCTTTTAAGTACCCATTCAGAAAGGCATTTTTCACATCCATTTGAAACAATTTAAAGCCAAGAAAACATGCAACACCAAGCAAAATGCGAATAGATTCGAGACGTGCAACTAGGGCAAACGTCTTATCATAGTTAATACCCTCTACTTGTGTGTAGCCTTGAGCAACTAACCTAACTTTATTCCTTACAACAGTACCATTCTCATCAGATTTATTTTTGAAGATCCACTTGGTACCTATCACATTCATGTCTCTAGGTCTGGGAACAAGAGTCCAAACTTTGTTACGCTCAAATTGACCTAATTCTTCATGCATAGCATTGACCCAACTATCATCTAGCAAGGCCTCTTTAAAATTCTTAGGTTCAATTAAAGAAACATAACACATGTGTGATACCTCATCTCGAATCTGTCTTCGGGTTTTCATTCGATCCGAAACACTTCCAATCACCTGTTGAGCTGGATGATTCAGTTTCACCCTTGCTGATGGTTTAAGTTCAGGACTTGCGGTGATAGAGGCAACATGAGTGATGTCCCTTTGAGCACTCTTGGGACTTGAACTTACCTGTTAGGATGGTGCTGTAACATTTCCTCGTGATTGAACCTCAGCTTCTTCTTGATTTTGTGATTCAGTATCCAAGATTGGGGACTCACCATTGTCATCCTCATTTGTTGCCGGAGTAGGAGAACCTGTGTCATCTATAACCACATTGATAGATTCCATTAATGATGAAGTTCGCAGGTTATAGACTCGAAAAGCCCTACTATTGGTTGAATACCCTAGGAAAATACCTTCATCACTTCGGGAGTCAAATTTGCCCAAGGACTCTCTATCTTTGAAGATGTAACACTTACTCCCAAAAGTTTTGAAGTATTTTATATTAGGTTTCAAACCCTTCCACAATTCATAAGGAGTTTGTAAAGTGCCGGGCCTTAAATACACACGATTTATGACATAAACCGCAGTATTTAGGGCTTCGACCCAAAACTTTGGAGGAAGACTCTTACTAAGGAGCATGACCCTAGCCATTTCTTGAACAACTCTGTTCTTCCTCTCAACCACTCCATTTTGTTGTGGAGTAATAGGTGCAGAAAACTCATGCTTAATTCCATGCATATCACAAAAATCCGAAAACGAACTATTTTCAAATTCACGATCATGATCAGTTTGGATTCTTATGATACGCCCAATGGAAACACCCTGTTCATTTTGGATTTTAAGGACTAAAGCCTGGAAAGCATTAAACGTATCAGATTTTTTCCTTAAAAAATTTGCCCATGAGAATCGAGTAAAATCATCAACAGTTAAAAAAATGTATCTTTTACCTCCAATGCTTTCAGTGCGAGTAGGACCCATTAAATCCATGTGAACCAATTCAAGGGGACGTTTGGTTGTAAAGCTGTTCACCTTTTTATGAGGAGCACGGGTTTGCTTGCCAAGCTGACATGGTCCACACACATGGCTCAAATTCTTACCCAGTTTAGGAACTCCTCTCACAAGCTCTTTGTTGGCTATCTTAGTTAGGTCTTTGAAATTCATGTGACCTAATCTTTGATGCCACAGATCAATGTTACTTATGATGGCAGAATGACAAGTGAGATCATTAGTTGTAAGAATCCCATAGCAGTTATCAGATGTGCGAACCCCATGTAAAACAGTATTTCCCTTTTTATCCAAAATTTCACATTTATCTTTTGAAAACAATACTTCATGATGGGAATCACACATTTGACTAATGCTCAAAAGATTTGCTTTAAGGCCATCAACAAGTAAGGCATTATCTAGCTTGGGAAGACCAGCAACACTTATAGAACCCTTACCAATGACTCTAGAAGTGCCGCCATCTCCAAAGGTAACGATTCCTCCTTCATATTTTTCAAGAGAGGTGAAGTAGGATTTGTTATCGGACATATGACGAGAGCACCCACTATCAAGATACCACATGTGTGAGTCACGTGCTTTTAGAGCAGTGTGAGCAACAAAACAAGTCAAAATCATCTTTTCTAACCCAAATCTTTTTAGTCTTGGTGTTCTGCCTAGACATGTAAAGTTGTCTTCTAACCCAAAAAGTATTAGAATTTCTACCCTTTTGAGACACCTTACCAAACAGTTCAAAACAGTAAGGACGAATGTGGCCATACTTACCACAGTGATGACACATAAAAACAGGTTTTACCTCCTTTTTATTGATCTTACCTGCTTTTGCTTGATGAAGAGAAGGATCAACCTGGTCTATCTTCAATTTGCCCTTTGCTTGAGTCTTCAAGTTATGTGAAGTAGAGGCCTGTCCCTTGTGAGCTATCGCACCATAGCCTAGCCTTCTTTTGTCAGAACCCATTTGTTGAGATCCGAGTATGTCTTCTAGAGATCTGGAACCTTTGTTCCACATGGCAATTGTTGCTCTAGCAATACGGAGTTCTTCATCTTTCTGTCTGACTTTCTCTTCCAATGCAGCTTGTGACAGCTCAAGACTTTCAAGTTTTTCTTCATATGTGGAATACACCTTCAGAAGTTCATTCCTTTCAGTTTCACAGGATAGAAGTTTTCCACATAAGTCTTGCCTGTCACTTGATATCTTGATGACATTCTGTTTTGCTGTCAAGAGTTTTCCTTTGAGCCGGACATTCTCACTCTCACATGTTTTGAGCTTGAGAGAGAGTTTGTCGTTGGTTTTAGACAAATTCAGAGATTCCTCGTACAGCTTCTCGTAAGCTTGTTGTAGTTCATCGCCATTGATCTCATCAATGTCTTCAGATATTTCATCATCCTCTCTTTGCTCCTCATTCTTCTTGACCTCATCCACTCTAGCAACCAAGACAGATAAGTTGCTGGGTGGTGGTGGAGGTGGATCTCTTCCTTCATGGAATTAGCTCAGAATTTCCCATGCATCTTTAGCTTTTGTGCAGTGAACAACTCGTTGCTGTTCTTCATTGGAGATTGCACCACGAATAGTGATCAGGGCTCTCTGATTGCCCGGATTAACTGCACTTTTTGTATCTTCTTCAATGGCTTGCCAACCTTTTGGTTCAAAGGCTCTCAGAAAAGCCCTCATTCTGATTTTCCAATACAGATAGTTAGTCCCATCAAAGGTGGGAGCATGATGCAAGTTTTGACCACGAGCTGATTCCAAATGCTTTGGAAGAGGTTGAGAAACCGTGGCCCAAAATGCCATGAAAGCACTATCCCCATCTTCACCAAATTCAGGTTCTTCGGGTTCTTGCTCCGACCCGCTTTCATCATCCCAAGTTACGGTGTAGACTTTCTTCCGATTCTTTTTCGAAGGGCATTCAAGGGACATATGCCCAAAACCTTGACATTCATAGCACTTGACCCCTGGCCCCCTTATAATCTTCTTTTCAGTAGTTTGAGCAAATTTTGGTGGAACAGTTTTGGGTTTGTCATTACTCTTATCTTTTGAAATAAGGGCTCTGAAATTAGGCTTCTTTTTCAAAAATTTTTTAAACTGTTTTGTAAGCATAGCCGTCATCTCAGACTCTAAATCAAATTTAGTCTCCGGAGGTTTTGCAGTTTCATGAGCACTCGTGAAAGCCATAGTTTCTTTTTGCTTTTTCTTTGAAATTTGGTGGGCTTCATAAGTCTGCAAATTTCTAACCAATTGATCGAGCTTGAGGGTATCAACATTCTGAGCCTCCTCAATGGCTGTCACCTTTGATTGGAACCTCTCGGGAAGGGACCTCAAAATTTTTCCAACAACTTTCGCTTCCGGGATTTTTTCACTGAGAGTGAAACAGGAATTCACGATATCACTGAGTTTAGCATAGAAATCATCAAACGTCTCATCGTCGTGCATAAAAAGGGTTTCAAAGGCGGAGGTGAGACGTTGAAGTTTTGACCTTTTAACAGAGGTAGTACCTTCGTGAATTGTTTCAAGAATATCCCATGCCTCTTTTGCTATTTCACACGTGCAAATTCGACGGAATTCTTCAGGTGTGACAGAGCAGAAGAGGGAGTTAAGAGCCTTGCTGTTCCAACTCGAGTTCTGGTAATCAGTTGTGTCCCATTTATCAAGGGGTTTAGGAATATCAATGCCATTAACGATGATTGTAGGTTCACTCCACCCAAAGATTACACAGTGCCAAACTTTCTCCTCGATGGATTTTAAAAATGCTCTCATACGAGCTTTCCAATAAGAATAGTTTGTACCGTTTAGTAAAGGGGGTCTATGAGTCGAGTTACCTTTACGAATAGAATCCATGATACTAGTCACACAAAATCACACTCCTATAATTTTGAAAAAACAAAGTTTTTGATAAAACAAAGAGTGTCCCGCTCTGATACTAATTGAAAATCCTACGTGATTCATGATTAGATCAAGATTAACGTATTCCAAATCCCAACAATTCAAAACACTCAACCTAAAATCATCAAGCACTTACGAGAGTGATTTTAGTTTGTTTGTTTTTAAGAATAAATAATAAATCGACACAAACGATTTTTTACGTGGAAAAAACCACAATTGAAGAACCTTCAATTGTAATAAAAAACCACGGGCGAACCGCCACTGATCAATCCACTACTGAAGAACTAAAAGATTACAAAGATACCATACAAACTACCCAACCCAGTCAATTTGTCTCTGAATCTTCTGTAACTCTTTCACCACGCCTTTGTCACGGAACTGATCCTGAAGTTGATTCCACACCACAACTTCACTTGTCGAATTAACGACTGCGTAGAATCAAACGCCTTTTGAATTCTACGTTTTAATCTTCAAAATCTACCGAAGAGAACTCACTTGAATTTTAAGAATCAACCTCCTTGATGTATGAATCTCAATGCATAAGTTTAGAACTCTTTCAAGAACATCAAGGAAAACTATAAAAAATCTCAGAAGAAAACTTCAAACAAAACTCTAGAACTCTTGAATTAGATCTAGAAAAACAGTCACCTAGTTTTAGGAGAAAACCATCTTCTTATAGAAAACCAAAAAGAATCCCAGTTCTGAAAGAAACCAAACACTTGAAAAATTCTGGATTCTGAAGCTCGCTCGAGCGAGAAGCTTATCTTGCGTGATTTCTACTAGAGCCTTCGCTCGAGCCACGAACTCTTCGCTCGAGCGAGGAAACAACACTTTCAGGTTTTTGTGTGGAAGCAGTTGTTCGCTCGAGCCACCTTCATCTTCGCTCGAGCGAGCATTGACCTTCGCTCGATCCACCAATTCTATGCTCGAGCGTACATTCACCCCCTTCAGGTTTTAAACCAGACGCAGTCCTTCGCTCGAGCGAGGACATCTTCGCTCGAGCGAGGAAGACAAAAATGCACAAAAAATTACAGCTCAATCACTGAGTTTTGTTCACGGGATTTTGACGAGATAGGACCTAACACAACCCTTGTTAAAATTTTTCTAGAATTTTATGCAAATTCAGCGGTTAAATAATTGAATCCAAGTATCCAACAATTGCCTCAACCTGTTAGAATTTTGTACTAATTGCTTTGTAGGCTATAAGATTATGAAATATCCAAAGCTCACAACTACTTGGACTTCAATGAAATGGGTGCTGCTTCTGCAGTTCCCTAGAATTTCATCCAGCTCCAAAATTTATTTTCCATAAAGCAATGTACCATCAAACCTAGAGATGTACCAAAAAAATAAAATAAAAAAATACATAAATAAAGCCTAGGTTTTCTATTCCCTTGAACCTCATACAAGACCTATGAGCTTCATGACTCTCTAACCATGTCTCAACAATGAGGTAAAGTTCACTGCATCTCAAGCAAACTAAAATGTACCTGCTCCAAGTACAACTCCCACGTAAAAAGATAAAAATGATTAGACCAAGTATAACTCCAATTCTTTGTTATTCTCCCCTTCTTTTAACTGTCTTAATCAAGTTTCAATCATCAGCTTGTCTCCTTCAATAACACTAGTTCCTCAATTTCACCTTTGATTATAACTCCAGTAATTCACTTTGCATTTGTTTAGACCTACCCATTCATGTTGACCTTCACAACTTCCCATAAACTTATTTTATTTGTCAACTTACCTTGAGAAGCAAAAAGAACAACAATCATAAAACTTTTTACTAGACAGACATGAATTTTTTAGCTCTCCTCTCCAAATCCACAATGTAGAGCAATTTATGTTCAAGCTTGAAGGGTTTTGTATATGACTCATTCCACGGAATTACAACACAACGGTGGGTAAACTTGAGGCCATAGGGTTTAGGGTTTAACGCAAGGCCTTGGGGAACAATCAATATACCTTTGACATGAATTTGAACTCCATTACTTATGAAAGTAGTGTAACATTCTTGTTAGTAGATTATATAAACGTCAACAAAAAGTTATCAAACCACAAGCTCAAAGAAAACAGTATTGTCCAAAAAAAAAAAAAAAAACAAAAGGATGAACAAAAGTAATCAATTGACATGCTGGAAAGAGGATACTGCAGTTAGAAAGGACCTCATTCCCCAGCTGATCTCCCAACCCTTTCTCTTGCACAAAACTTAACACTAATCCTCTTCAAATAATAAGATCATCTCATCTTTCAACATTCCAAATTTATCTTCAACAATCATGATGACAGAGTTGAATCACAAAACCCACCCACAAAACTCACCACTCATATAGAAGACTAAAGATAAATCGTGGTCTTTTACAAGATCATTTAACATACCCAATATAATGACAGCACAAAGACCCCCTTGGAAAAATCATATATCTAGCCCATCTCACATATTTGCTACTTCTACGTCTCTTTCCCTAGAAATAATCATTCAAATTAAGATTAACAACCCCCGACTCTGTCCATCTCATTAATAATGGATTTACGAAATATGTTTCAAAAGACATAACAAATTTTATTTCAACACAAACCCATTAGACCTCATATTAGTGCATCTCCAACCCTTGATTCAAACATGTATCAAATTTAAATTTGGGTGAAAATCACTCAAAAACCTATCCACTCCTTGTCTCAAACTTATATCAAATTGCGTTCTACCCAAATCAAGGGAGATTCAAATTTTCACTCAAAATTTTCAAGACTATTTTGTAGCTTTCAAATTTACAACTCTGCCATTACTGAAACTTTTACTCAAATCTAAAAGTTTGTCCATTGAAGTGTTTCATATACAATAAAACTTTTACAAAGTGTGTAATTGTAATCCACATAACAAAAAAGTCATCAACCCAATATCCCTTTTTT
This sequence comes from Camellia lanceoleosa, assembly GCA_025200525.1. Taxonomy (NCBI): domain Eukaryota; kingdom Viridiplantae; phylum Streptophyta; class Magnoliopsida; order Ericales; family Theaceae; genus Camellia; species Camellia lanceoleosa. The sequence continues at coordinate 52,564,717 of CM045762.1, read as the reverse complement.
TCAATTAATCCCACCAATGACTTCATATGCACATAAGTAAAAATAAAAATCAAAAGCCTAACCTTTGCAACTTGAATGTTGACAAAATCAGCGATTTCCCTCTGAAGCAAGACAATCCCAGCATTCCTCACAACCTCCAAGTCCTCATTACACATAGCATCAGGCCAACAAGACATATTAGCACCACCAACAATAATAATAGAGTTTTGCCCATCAGATTGAAGCATCACCACAGCATGACCAGTGGGTGCACCAGACACATTTCTCAACCTATCAAGAACAACCCCACAATCCTCAAGAGCATCAGAAATCAGCTTCCCATGAGCATCTTCACCAATCTGACCCACAAAAAAAGTTGGGTATGCAAGTTTTCCCCCACATACAGCCTGATTAGCCCCTTTGCCACCAGCAAGTGTTTGGCCAGTCTTGGCTGAGATTGTCTCTCCCTCTCTTGGGAGTCTATCGATCTCCACATAGATGTCTGCATTGGCTGATCCAACGACTACGAGTGGTGGGGTTGTGGGATTGTGGGATTGTGGGTTTGGGAGGCTTTGATTGTGAAAGAGGGCGTTGGGTTGAGTCTTTTTGTTGATGGGTTGATGTTGATCAATCGAAGGGGGTTGGGTTTAAGGTTTTTGGCGGGTTGTGTTGATGGGTTGTTGTGGGTTTTTGGGTGCCAATGATTTGACGGTGATAGTGCTGCTATGCCCCTCATCTCTCTCTCTCTCTCTCTCTCTCTCTCTCTCTCTCTCTCTATTCTGAAACTTCCTTCTCTGTTCTCCCTGGGATCATGCCTTGTTGAGTTCTTGTTTGGGTACGAGGAGAGAGTTTCGGAAGACGCTTCTCTCCACGGAGACCGGTCACTGTTATGTTAAAGGGGCAATAGTGACTATTGTGTATAATTTGAGGTGTATCATAAAATAAACATGTAATAGTGCTGTGTTAAAAAGAGGGGATTGAAATCAAGTGATGTGTTAATATCTTTGTGTTTGATTTGGAAGATAAAGAGAGAGATGGAGATGAGATTTGTAATTTCTTTTGGATTGTGAATTACTTGGGGAAGAGATTCAGATAGGCCTTTAGTACTTGGTATTAGAAAAGTAGTCTGTCAGACTACTTATTTTTATTTTTATTTTTTTTATTTTTTACATATTGGGAATTCTTTTTGAACATTAATGTTTAATTTTTTGTTAAGTAAAAATCAATATTTTATTTTTTTTTTGGAAATTTTTTATTTATTTTTTATTTTTTACATGTTGGGCATTTTTTTTTAACATTAATGTTTAATGTTTTTGTATTTTTTTATTTGTTTTATTATTTTATATTTATGTTATTTAAAAATAATTTAACAATCCCTACACCAATAACTATCATCAAAACAAACATAATTTTACCTAATCCCCTCAATATGAATCTCCTTATTCTACATCTGAAAACAAACGGAGCCATAGAGTTTATTATGATTTCATTTTGATAATTTCAATGGTTAAATATGTAAAACTCATAAAGTATTTTATATTTGTAAAAAATCATATTGATTTGATATATTAGAATACATTTTTATTGACAATTTATTTTTAAAATTATATTTATCATTGATAAAAATATATTTCAATTAAGAGACTATTGATATTCGATCAACGTAATTTTTTTACAGACATGAAATATTTGATGAGATTTACACATTAAACGGTTCGAATTATTGAAACGAGATCCGTTTTAGGTCCTATAGATTAAACAGTACGTTTCAGTACATATAGTGGATTGAAAAGAAGCCACTTGCTTTTTTTTTTTTTAATTTTTTGAGAAAGGTTAGCGAAACACTATGATGGTGGGTGTGCATATATGCATTTTATAACTAAAAAAATGCATAATTTTAATTTTTTGAATTATAATTAAGAAAAAAAATATCATAACTAAATATAACATAAAGTATAATTAAATAACTCATGAGTCATAACTAAAATAATTTTATAATTAAAGAAAAAATTACATAATTAAAAAAAAAATGACATAATTAAAAATGCATATGTTATACCTTTTTTAAAAAGTGTGTATTAGAATTTTCCGAAAAGTTATAATCAAGTTATATTAAAAAAGAAGAAGTAAATAGCATACATAATAGAAAAACAATAATATTACAAACCCAACCTTATTAACTTATAATTTATCCAGAAAAAGAAATTAATGGTTCAGATTCATATCATATGTAGACCTCACACTTTAATTCAATCTCCGCCACATAAACATATTCGGGATAAAATCGAAGTCCATAAGGATAGGTTCATAAAAAAAATTTATATGAAAAATAATCCCGCTTGGTTCTCTTTTGGAATTGTAATTATAATCAAAAAAATTCCAAACCCATAACCAAACACACAACTCAAAACTCAATTTAAAAACTATTTTCAAAATTCATAATCAAACATACAACTCAAAACTTAATTCAAAACTTTTTTCAAAACTCATAACCAAACATACAACTCAAAACTTTTTTCAAAACTCACAATCAATCTCTTTTCAAAATTCAATTTTAAGAAAAAAATCAAAAAAATAATTTTTATTTTGTTTTTAAAATTATTTTTATAATCATGATTTTCGTGTGAAGTTCTATTTTGAGTTTTGAGTTGAATTTTGAGTTTTGAGTTGAGTTTTGAAAAAAGAAAATATATTTGGTTATGAGTTTTAAAAAGAGTTTTGAATTTTATTTTTTTTAATGTGCACTGTATTTCATACTATTGTGGGCTGTATTTTTTAAAAAATATTTGAGTTTTATTTTTTTTAAATATTTTTAAAAATATTTTTGATTTTAAATATTTTATTTTATTTTATAAATATTTTTATTTTTTTAATATTTATTTTTTAATTTTTTTAAAAAAAAAATGATCGCTTTATATATCTAAATCATAACAAATTATTTGGCTAATACTTAAAAAAATAACAAAATAATTTTAAAGAACAAAGTAAAAAACATTTTTTTTGAATTTTTTAATAGAATTTTGGAAAGAGTTTAGTTATGAGTTTTGAAAAGAATTTTTGAATTCAGTTTTGAATTATTTGTTTGGTTATGAGTTTTGAAAATTCATCTTGAATTGAGTTTTGAGTTGTGTTTCGTTATGATTTGAGTATGGAGTTGTGTTTTGAATTTAAAATATTAAAAAAATATTTAAGAAATAAAATAAAAAATAAAATTTTCCTAAACGTTTTAAATATTTTAAAAAAAAATCCAAAATTTTTTAAAATACAACTTAAAATACGACTCAAAATTCTTTTCAAAATTCAAATTCAAATTCAAAATTTTAAAACTCTTTTCAAATCTCATAACCAAACAATTTTTCTCTTTTCAAAACTTAACTCACAATTCCATACTTAAATCATAACTCATGATTCTAAAATTAAACCAAACGGAGCCTAAATTCCAAAGCACTAAACAAAAAACTTATCAAGTACAACAAAAGTACAAACATCAAATAACAAAATCCTCAAAAAGTCAGTTACATTTATGAAAAAAATCATAAATATTCTTATAGATATTGTTTGGAAAAACAAGATATGCATCAAAATAATGTTCAAACTCGCCATCTCTACCACCGTCTCCATCACTGTCACTACTGTCTTTACTGTTGCTGCCCAACTCCGCTACTGAACTTCGATCACTACCAAAAGTAGGATTGAAGAAGAAGAATACCTACAATTGTACAAGAGAAGGATTAAGAGAACATGTGACCATTCTTTTTAGCCACTCTTTCTAGGCATAAAATATCCAAATCTACACTTTGAAAGTGCTTTTGAAACTTGTTGAAAATATGTCAAAAAAGTCATCGAAGGGACGCCGAAAATCGCCCAGAGAGAGAGACATTGCTCTTCTTTGTTGGGTCAAAGTTATGCTCTTTGAATGTAAAAGAAATAAGACAAACAAAGATTTGATTTTGTAATTGTAATTCGAACTATATGGTGTCGTTTGATAGTTTATTGTTTTTAGTTTATAGAAAATATTACATATATTTATATTTATTTTTGGTAAAAACAAAAATAAATAACATATTTAGCATATACATGCTTTAAAATTTTGTTTTGAAAACAAGTGAAAGGGGTGGCTTGCAAAAGGTGATTGTTGATGGTTGAAAATGATGGCCGAAAGTAATTGTCTGACGTCGAAAGATGTCACCAATGGCAAGTAGTTCATGGTGGTCAAAAGTGGTTTCTGGTAAAAGGTCATGGCTGAAGGTAGTTATTCTAAGTGGAAGGTGGTTCATTGCTATAAGAGGTGGTCACTAGCAATGGTAGACGGTAGTGGTGATGAGAATAGATGGTGGTTAGAATAAGTTGGAGGAAGAGAAAAATATATATATATATATATATATATAAATAATAAAAATCAAACAAGTGAAATTTACTTTTTGTGGTTAAAAAAAATTAGTAAAATTTGTAAATTATTTATAAATTTTTTAAAACAGAAACAGACACCAAATAAGTTTTGTTTACAGTTTTTAGAATTCTATAAATAAAAATAAAAAATTATAAATATAAACATTAGCAAACAAACAAATCATATCTATTTGAAATTTATGGTTCAATTTTTTTTTGATTAATAGACGGTGAATATGAGCTATTATGATATCTACATATAGAAATTTTCATTAATTTTTTCACATTTATTTTTTTTATAAAAATGAATTAAGTATAATTTGACATAATCACATGATCTCATTTTATTTATCTTATGAAAATAGGTATTGTGGACTCGACTTTCTTCACGCCCCCTTTTGGAGAGCTCGAATTGGTCCTACAGTTTGGACTCCTGTCACGGTTTTGAATCTAATCTCACAAAGTGCAATGTGAAATCGATAAATACTAAAGAGTCCAATCCGGCAAATCATTTTGGAAAATCGATTTTGAATCAAATAATTCCAAAACTGGACTACTTTGCTAGATTAAAGAGTCGCCACCTAAATATTTTGTTTTGGGAAATTTAGGAAATCCTGACTCGTGCCAAAGGCCACGTGCCTGTCATCACCAAAGTTGTCTCGGCTCGGGAACTTGGGTACGAGAGGGGAAGGTCTTGAAATGAGCACCCCTGCTCGCCTGATCAAAGATCGGCCTCTACTAATCATGATATGTTGTTTATAAATCTCATGTGTTCTTATCCATTTATTAGCTAACTTTACTATGTGACGCACACAAGCAAGTATAGACTAAGTCGCGAGACTTGGAACGAATTCAACTTATGTTTGTTTTCAAAAATGGTTTGAAAATGCCACCCTCAAGTAGGCTAAAGCGCGGATTTGCCACCAAACATGATGAGCTTAAAACATGATTTACCACTTCGCAAAGTGGGCTTAAAACATACATTCGTTGAATTGTTCCAATTCATGCAACAAAACCTTCATCCACAGGCATTCATGCAGTTTAGCAAGTAAGCACATAGCCTCATGGAAAGCATGCTAAATATGGCCGCATTCGTACTCATGCAAGTATGCTAAAGCGTAAAAGCTTACCGAGTACTCCAAGCTAAAACAAAAGCTAGTTAGAAAAATGCGTGATCCTAATTATACAAGATGCCTAATGCAACACATGCAAGATGTAATTAATAGGCTTGGCTACTAATATGACATATGACTTGATTTGAACAACATGTGATAAACACATATTCAAAGAAGTGTATTGAGATACGATGCAGTTTGAATGATGCGTCGAGCCTCGGTGCATGCAAGGCAAATGAATGATGCAAACATGCAAGCATAAGGTATGCTAATTGAAAATGCTCCTAAACTAACCATCGAAAGTGGTTAAATAAAAAGGAGAAAGGCGTAAGGTTGGAAGACATGCACACACGCACGCATGCTTATTACAACATTATGCCTTCGTGAAGGAGGGTCCGAATGAATAAGCTAAGCTACGCTAAGCTAAGCTAATCAAATTAATCTAATTAAATTAATTAGACTAATTATTACAAACCAAAATAAAAAAATAGCTAAACTAAGCTACTTAATTATTACAACACTTAACTAATTCGCAAACTAGCTAATTAAATTACAACATCAATGTACATTAACTAAATATGTAGAGCACTGAACTACACAGCCACAGCTCTGCCACAAGAAGTAGAGGATGCATGCACTCGGTTTTCGCCCCCGAAAAGCCCTTTGGTTTTGTTCTTGAAAGGCTCTGTTTGCAGAGTTGACCACTATCCAGGATCTTTCTGCACCACTTTACTAAATCAATGCTGGGGATTGCACCAGTGGCCTGCCGACCATCTGTCGGCCAAAAGTGTGCCCTGGCGACCAAGGATGAACCCTTGCCGGCCATCAATGAGCCACTGCCGGCCACTAGTGCTCTGAGTCACCACACTACAACAAAGCACAAACAGAGGAAAATGGAGGGTTTTCCAAGGGTATGTTTGTACTGTACCCCTCCTTGTCATCTCAAAACATCAAAGGAGTGGCACTCTTGGATCCAAAACCACCAATCAAGCATTTTCAATGCATGATGGCCAAAGATCCAAGTTGTACACTTTCAATAAATGCACAAAAACAAGAGTCTAGACCACTACCTTATTATGTATGATCAAAGGAAATGGAGACAAAGGAGATTGGCTCATTTCATCACTTTGAGTATGAAATGGACTAATCTACCTTGTGTTCAACATAACGTCCGGTTGAACACATGCAATGCAAATACAACATGCTTATCTTGTTTATGTTTTTACTTGCCATGTTTTATTTACTCATTTTAATTACCAAATCATTCTTTAACTGGTTAAGTCCAAGATGAGTGTCCTCTAATGAGAAAGGGGTCAACCGAAGGATGATTTAAGACATGAGAGAGATCATGCCGTTGGTTAGTAGAAACCCTTAAGAGAAGATTAAAACCATTGAGCACAAGCTCTATCTCGAGCTTAAACACAATCTTAAGGCTAAGCAAACCTCAAAGCAAATGAAAAGTGAAGAAATAAGGGAGATTGCAGATATTTCAGTGCTAAAATGACATGAAAAATGATGCTACAACATGCAAACAACTCATGCACAACATGTTTAAATGCCCAAAACACTAAACTAGTGAAGAGCACTACACTGGAGGCATGCAACACAAAGCTCAAATGACCAAACCAACTCTGGATAGAGTTAAAACACACCAAACAGTGGCTAAAACATGCTGAGATTGAAGCACAAAAGACTAGAAAAACAAGCTTATGTGTTAGGCTATAAATAAGACTCAAGACACAACTCTCAAAAGCAATGAAAGAGTGAAATAAGTGAGAGTGTGACATAGCTATGAACACTGAAATTACATGTTAAATGATGCTACAACATGCAAACATCTCAAGCAAAACATGTTAGAGGCCTTGAAACACTAAGCTAGTAAAGCGATTTGCACTACAACCATGCAAGACTAAGCTCATATGACCAAGAAAGCTTAAAAAAGAGTTAAAGTAGGCCAAATCAGTACCTAAAACATAGTGAGATTAAGTCACAAAAAGGTAGAAAAACATGCTCGCATGTTAGGCTATCTACACATGCAAACAAGACATAAGAAGGGGAGGCTACCCCCTCCTATTTTGGACCTCAAAACAAAGTTTTTGCCACTGAAAATCCCCTAGAATTTAGTGGTTAAAAGGCCCAAAAAAGGTTGTTTTAAAAGTTTTGAAAGATGGCACAACACTTAACGAAACAAGCTACAAAAATGGTGAACCACCCCTAACTCCAAAATAAACCTCAAACCACCATTTTAAACTATAAAAACAGAGATTTCAAAGGTCAAAATCAGCCTTAAAATAGCATGCAAAGATGGCCAAACATGTATTTAACTTAAGCTAAGAATACAAGTATTCTACCTCTTTAAAGACAAGATGCTATATAGGCAACAAAGGCAAGTCAAACCAAGCAAAAATCCACTTCTAGAGCTCAAATAAGAGCTCAAGCAACCTCAACACAAAGATGATCAAGTTTGATCAAGAGCTCACTAGCCAAAAGTGTAGAGAATTCAAGCTTTAAGGCAAAGTATTTAAAGAGAGAGGATTCTAGAGAGAGAGAGAGAGAGAGAGAGAGAGAGAAATTCTTGTCTTCAAAATTTCCAACCTTGAGCATGCAAGAGGAAGGCTTCTATATATAGAAGATACAAAATCCTCTCAAAAAGATCCAACCATCCACGTGGGTGTAAATGCTTCAACCTGTGCAAACAGCTGGCTGAAAATATCAGAAAATATCTACGAATACACTGGTGGCCGGCCGGCCATCAGTGATGGCTGTCAGGCCAAAATCCATGGCCGGCAGTGCATCAAGAAAAACATGTTGGAAGGACCAAAACATGGTCCAAAAATGAGGTAGAATTGATGCAGGGTTTGGAAGGCTCAAAATTGTGACGTTCCGCCGCAAATTTTGAGCGCTTGACGAGTAACCAAATTCATCATCGGATGTACCTGCAAGAACATCCAAGTCTTGAGGACGGTAAAAAATGGGGTGTCTATAGGTATGTTCTTTGAAAATAAATATGATAAAATTACATGAATATAATTGTTAAAATATCTATTTTTTTATTTATAAAAATCATCTACATATAAAGATTAAAAAAAAATGAAATTATCATAAATAAGACCGATCGTGAGTTGGACAGTAAATGAGTTGAGTATTAAATATTCAAACTTAGTTTAAAAACTTAACGAGTTTTAAAATATGTTTAAATTTGATTTGTTTATATCATGAATTAATCTTAAATGAGCTTTTAACGTATCACCAGTATTTTAGCTTTTTTTAGTATATATAAATTCGGCTGAGTAGTAAGTTACTCAATCTTGGTTAAAAAACTTAATAAGCTTTAAAATGTACTCAAGTTCAGTTTGCTTATATAACAAGTTGATCTCAAAAAAATAAAATAATAAAATTAACGAGTAGAGCTTGAATGACTTAATCCATTTTATAGTGATGAGATGACAGTTTGGACTAGACAATTAGCCCAAAGGGCAGTCTTATTTGATAGGGTTAAGCTTCCCTCTAGTCCATTGTTTGGATTGATAGGTCTAGTTTGGCCCATTTGGGGCCATTTTGTGTCCCATTTGTTGATCTGAATCGTTCAATTTTTAATACATTTTGAGTATATTTTTTATAAAAAAATTAAGTTAATTGAATATTGGTAGCCACATGTTTAAATTGCATCAACTTAAAAAAATAGATGGTCTATTTTTTAAATTATATTTATCGTCTTTTTTTAATAATAAATGTGATCTACACACGTGGCCACCAATATTTGATTAATCTAATTCTATAAATTTTTTTTTTACATAGATGATCTTCTCAAAATGCACTAAAAATTGAACTGTTTAAACTAACAAATGTGATGTCTTGGGTCTCGGACCCGACTTGAATGTGTCTTTTCGAACTTACAACTTTCTTTTTGGTACCTTGAGGGGTTGTGTTACGTCGATCTTTGGGAATTCGAACTTGTTTAATCCTCTTAACGTTAGACCGAATTAGAATTTTTGAGTTCCGGATGTAAGGATGAAACTTAGAAGAGCGGGATCACCTCTAGAAGTGTGGACCGAATCAAGTAGAACTGCACGTGCGGGAAAGGGTTCGATCAGGGGTTGGGGTTCTGCTTTAAAGACATGTGCAGTGGAGGATTTCCATACGTACGGGAAGGGCGTTGCATGTGCAGCCAAGTGCGTGAACAACCTTAAATTTTGTTCTTTTTAGCCTATTTGTTGCCTCTCTCTCTCTCTCTCCCTCTCTCTCTCTTCAATCTTTTCTCTCTTTTTTCTTTCATTCCTTTTTACCCAAACCCTCAAACATCTTACATTTTCTTTTGAACCCATGAATCCATTGAGAGTTTGATACTAGTTCCTTATACCAAATTGAGTCAAGGACTTTGTTTTGACCGGTGGAGATCGAATTCTGGTGAAGTTGATTTTTGGGCTTTTCTTATCCTTTCTCTTTGAGGTAGAGATTTCTTTGCTCCTCTTCAATACTTGGTTGTAAATAGACATATGGTAGATTTTATTGCATTAAAAACTTGATTTGTTGGGTATTTTTGAAAAGCATGTGATGAGGGTTAGGGTTTATGTTCTAGAGTTAAATCTTGTACTTTGTCGTGAATATTTGGAATTGTATGTTTAAAAGGATTAGAGTAAAAAAAACCCTAATTATTTGTTATGGGCTATGAGAAAGAGGGAAAAATTGATGATTTGATATTATTTGAACCATGTGTGGTATTGCGTAGTAGAAGTGTAGTGTCCCGGGCTTTAGACCCAACTTGTTTATGTTAAGTGGTAATCGTTACTTTATACTTAAATTTTTTTTTTTTGGACTTTTGAATAGTTGTGTTGCATTTAACCTTTTAGTTATTATAATTGGGACCTTCTCCTTATTGTTTGGTGTGATGACCGAGCACGTAAACCGCCTCGTTCCTCTTTGTTTTATGTTGGGTTTGCCTTCGTTAGAGTGTTGGGTTTAACTTGGAGTCTTGTTAACGGTTTGGGTTTGTTGCATTTGGAAGCTTTTCTCAAAATCCTTGTTCTTATTTATTTTCCTTGTCAAGTTTCACATGTTTCGGAAGGTATGGGGTTGAATCCGGAGTGTCCTGAGTTGAGTTGGGATGATTTCTGGCTGGGAGGTTGAACCATACGTTCGGGGGCCTGGGCCGCACGTGCGGAGCGGGAGCCACACGTGCGGGAGGTGAGGTCGCACATGTTGTGAAGAGGGAGTTGCCATGGCACATTTTGCTTTATATACAGGTGCGGAGAGGAAGTGCCGCACATGCGGAGGTGAGAGCCATACGTGCGGAGGGGGTTGCCGCACGTGCGGAAATGGGTACCGCATGTGCGGGAGTCCATTGAGTCTGAAAATTTTGTCTTTTCTCTCTTCTTGGGCTGAGTGTATCTCACTTTTTACACATCTCTCTCTCTCTCTCTCTCTCTCTAAAAATATCATTTCCTTTCCATTCTCTCTAAAAACCTCCACCAAACACCATAACCTCTTGATCTCTTCCAATCCATTGGAATTTTGACCCTACATCCTTCACAAATTTTGGAGAGCTAAGCGTGGGCTTTGTTGTGTGTGATGGAGATCGGATTTCAACACCGTTGGATTTGGGGCTTTCATCTCTTTCTTCTTCAAGACTTTGAGGTAGGGATTTTCTTAGAGTTATATATATGTTTTTGTAGGAGTGTGTTGATTTTGGAATTCCTTGTCTCTTTCTAAACAATTTCTTGAGAGTTTTGAACACATTGTAAGAGGGAAGATGTTTTGGGTGAGATTCTTCCAAAAGATGAGGTGTGTCTATTTTTGGTAAAAACCCTAGAAATTTGGGAATTTTTAAGAAAATGTGGTGAGATTATGAAATTGACTTTTGATAAATATGATGATAATGTTAAATGAAAAGAATTTCATGGATTATGATGAATGGTTTGATTTGAAGTTGTTATTCAAAAATATGTATATAGCCATGAAATGTGGAAATGTTACCACACTTGGATGGATATAAATCCGTATATGTTATGTTGTGAAATTGTATTAGAAAGGGAAATAGAAATTGTGATCGAAATGGAGATATTGTGTGGAAAATATGGTAAATGGTAGACTATTATAAGGCCTTGATATATGTATATATATATATTATATTGGTATTTCAATTTATTTGTTTGTTGCAAATTTTGAACTTGAGATTTGAAAATGTTTGTATTGAGAAAGGAATGTTGTGAAATAAAGCATCATTGAAATGTTTTGGGGTAAATACGTTGGAAAGTCCGGATAGGGGGTGTAGATGAAATTGATTAAGTTGGCCTGAGTGTCCAGGGTGAAAGACTAAAAACACACGTGGAGGAGGTACCACGTGCCTTTCGGTTAGCTACCGGTAAAGTGGTGATTTGGTAGTGCTAGTTATGCCTACTTGCAGACACCAACCTAGAGATTACATGAGTGGTATTTACCACCCATTTGAACTTGATTTAAAACTGTAGAATTTTGTTGAAATTTTAAGTTTTCATTGTGCATGATGGTTTTCAAGGAATGAAGATGAGACTTTCTCTTTAAAAGCATAGCATGACATGTGCATTTCAATTTATAAGACTTGTATAAAATGTATATACTTTCTTAAGAATTTTCCTACTAGGCTTTATACTCACCCTATGGGATTTTGATGCAGGTAAAGATATGGTGATTCCGCCAAACAAAGGGCGTGGAGTTATGTGTTAAAAGTATAAGGCTCTATTTTGTTGTGATTGTAATTTTTGCAAGCCAAGGGCTATATGTGTTTGGGTTCAAGCAACCATTTTTGTGTAACCGGGCTTAAGCCTTGGACTTTGTAGCCCCTTTAGGGTGTTTATTTATTTTGACTAGATGTTTACATGCTATAGATTCATGTACCGAAGTCATTGAATGTATATCCACATATGAACTATTTTTGTAAACACCTTATGATCATGTACTTAGACGTTGGAGAATTTCTTCTTTTATCATGGAGAGCGGGGGTTGATGTACTTTAATTGTTTTTTTTTTGGGGCGTGTAGACGCGCCCCGAGGACTCCCGAAGCTCCGCGCTTGCGAAGGCGCGAAATCTCGTTTGCTCTCTAGCATTCTACAGTTCGGACTCAAATGTCATGGTTCTGAATCTAATCTTGCAAAGTACAATGCAAGATCGATAAATCACCAAAGCAAATCGTTTTGGAAAACTGATTTTTGTAAAGAAGTGTCAAACATGGACTGCTTTGCCAAATATAAAGTCGCCACCAAAATATTTATTTTGGGGGAATTTAGGAAACCTTGACTCGTTTCCTAAGGCCACGTGTCCGTCATCACCAAAGTTGCCTCGGCACAGGAACTTGGGTACGAGAGGGGAAGGTCATGCAATGAGCACCTCCGCTCGCCCGATCAAAGATCGGCCTGTACTAAGCATGATATCTTGTTTTTGAAAACGCATGCGTTCTTATTCTAGTTATTAACCTAGAATTTACTATGTGATGCGCACAGCATACAAGTATAGACTAGATCGCCTAAGTTGGAACAAAACATTGCATATCCGTTTGTTTGAAAACGGTTTGAAGTTTGCTACTCGTAGGTAGGCTAAATCGGGGATTTCAATGAATTGTTCCAATTCAAGCAATCCAACCTTCACCTACAGGCATTCAGGCAGTTATATCACATAAGCAAATAGTCTCATGGCAAGCATGCTATTATGGCAACACTTACACACATGCAAGATGCTAAAGCGTAAACATTCACAATGTACTCCAAGTCAAAACAAGAAACTAGTTAGAAATTAATGCATGATCCTAGTTCATGTTAAGATGGCTAATGCAATACATGCAAAATGTAACTAGAAATAGGCTCGGCTATTCTAAGATGGCATATGAGATACGACAACTCGATACATGTATTCAAGTAGGAATTGAAATACAATGCGGTTAGTATGATGCGCCGAGCCCGGTGCATGCAATATAGATAAATGATGCAAACATGCATAGCATAAGGATGCTAAATGAAATATGCCCTAAAACTAACCATCGTGAGCGGTTAAGTAAAAGGGAGAAAGACGTGGGGTTGGAAGACATGCATCACACAGACGTACGCATATTACAAAATTGGCCCTCTCGTCGGATGGTCCGAAAGAATAATACAAATCAACTAATTAATCAACTAACAAGCTAATTAATTATTACACAACTCTTAACTAATTAAACAAATTAATTAAGCTACAAAATCAGTGAAGCGGCCTTGATAAGAGAGACAAATGCATGCTCGATCGGCTTCGCTCGAAAATCCGTTGCCATGCCTCATGTTGCCTCTGTTTGCACTGTTTTGCACCTCTGAAAACTGTGAAAAGTCCTGTGATGCTCTAGAACCACTTCATGGACATGTTGAGAGGCCATCGGCCAAAGGAAAGATGTCATCGACCATTTATGAGGTCATTGGCCAAACACTTTTAGCCGATCGGCACACCAGATAGCCGATCGGCCATCTTTTCTTGTAAAATGATGTTTTGCTGTAGCAGAGGACAAATAGAGGTATGGCAATACATTTGCAAGACAATGTTTGCAACTACACCCCTTATCATGTTTAAGGCTCAAAGGTGTGTAGTTCTCGACCCTTAGGCCACCAATCACACATTCCAATGCATGATGGCCAAATGAGCCAAGTGTGCAATTCAATATGGAATGAATGCACAAAATCACATAAGAGACCTCAACCTCTATCATGTTTGATCAAGAGGCAAGGCATGCACACACAATGCTATGCAAACATGCAAGCATGATGTGATGAAATTAGCATGCAACAACATGTAATAGAATTAGCATGTAATAACATGCAATGTACCAAGTATGCAACAAGCATGCGACAACATGTAAGGAAAGCATGCAACAACATGTGAAAATGGGCTTAAACTAAAATGGACAATTCTCAAACATGCCCAAATCAGTGGCCAAAAGTGCTAAAATGATGGTACCAAAATGCAAAACAAACATGTATGCCAATTGGCTCATAAGCTAGGCAACAAGACACAACTCTCAAACATGAGCAAGGTGTGACAAACATGAGAATGTGGCAATGCAATAAGCTCTGAAAATATATGAGGAATGATGTCAAATCAACCAAACAAAGCAAGTATAGTATGCAAGAAAGCCTAAAGCTTAAGGCTAACCAAGGGACTCAAACCATGGCCACACAAGGCAAGCCCCAAAGGGCCAAAGGCACCCAAAACAGTCCCAAGGAAGGTCAATATAGGGCTAAAAACAAGCTTAAATCTAGCCAACACAAGCTAGAACAAAAGTCCAAAAGCATGAGGCATGCAAGGCTACAAAAGAGGTGTTATACTACACCTATCAAAACCAAACATGGCATGACTTAACCAATGAAAAACTGAGTTATGGCATGGTAAAACAAAACCAAAAACCCACTTAGATGGCATCCCAAAGACCTAAGCATGGAGGCATGCATAATGATCCATTCATGAGGCATAAAACATCAACCTCCTAATGCATGGAGAAGATGACAACTTCAAGTGTATGACCATACTTCATGGACTAAAATCTCATATGGAATGATGCTCAATCATAAGAATAGTCCTAGCCATGCATACTAATGACTTGGACACTCAAAGCCAACAAGCTAGGTTGAACCATGGCTATACAAAACAATGCAAGCATGACCAAAACAACACCAAACAGACCTTAAGCATGGTAAAACAAGGCTAAAAGCTTTTTTGGGTCAAGCCAAAATCATGCTAAAAACATGGCTTAAAGTACAAAGCATGTTAAGGCAATTTCATGGACTACACTACAAGTACATAAGGCATGCATGGTATGGTCAAACCAAGTCAAAACAGTGTTATATCATGGCAAAATAAAGCCTAATACATATTGAAATGAAGCCACAAAGAGGTATAAAGACATGCTAACTTAGTAAGCCAATACCACAAGCACACAAGAGAAGGGGAGGGGGGACAACCCCCTCCTATTTAAGGCTTCAAAACCTCACTTCCACTATTGAAATTCCTCTGGAATTCAGTGGTGAAGAGGCCAAACAAAGACTAAACAAAAGCCTAAAGGAGGTGGCCCAAAACAAGGCCAAATAAGGCACAAAGGGGGTAGACCACCCCTCAACACCAATGAGCCCTCAAACAAACATGTTAAGCAACTCAAAACAAAGCTATTTTCAGTTTAAAGCTAAGCCAAAAGAAGCATGAGAATATGGCTAAGTACTCAAGCAAAACAAAGCTTAAAAGAGGATGATAGGCTCACCCTTGTAGAACAACAAAACCAGTAACTCTCCTGTGCCAAAACCAACTCTAGGATGTTAAAACAAGTCCTATGGAACCTCAGCTCCAAGGTCAAGAGGTTTGGCTAAGCGGTTCTAGGCAAAATGCAAGAAAAAATCTCACTTTAAGGCACAAACAAGGGCCAATATAGAGAGAGAGGGAGGAATATAGAGAGACAAGGATATAACTTCTCTAATACAATTTTTCAGAACTCTTGGGAAGGGAGATGGGTCTCCCTTCTTATAGGAATTCAATTCCAAAGCTTCTTAAGCAAGCTAAGCTTGGTTGACATCCCTCCATACATGTGTATGGAGGAGACAGAAAGTGGCCAATAGCTGCCACTAGCTGGAAGCACAATCTCTGCAAAAATCAAAGAAAAGGTCTCGGTCAAAAGAAATGGTCGATCGACTAACATAAGTGTCGACCGACCAAAAATAGTGTCGATCGGCCAACACTTTTGGCCGATAGTAAAAACACAAGGCCGATAGCATCATGCCTTGGCCGATGGGTTGAGGGGATGGCCAACAAGCCACCCTCTTCCCTTAGAAGCAAAAACACAAGTGTTTGGTCCACAACCAAGTACAAAATAGACAAGTTGAGAGATCCTAAGGCAAGGCGCGTGGCCGAGACCTCTGGGAACTCAAAATGAACACGAGCATGGATGATCGTCGAGTGTTCAAACGATAACGTCCAAGTCTTGAGGATGGTCAAAAATGGGATGTCTACCGGCATTACATTTGGAGTCTTGATTGATGAGTTAACATGTTGGTTGAGCAAGATTAGACCAAGAATACCAAATTCAAAATTTTATTTTAAGTAGTGTTCACTCTTTTGCCTTTTTCTTGCTCCACATTTTGAATTTTGATGTGAGGCTAGAACCGATAGAAATTTTATTTTTGGGACTTCAATTTAGACATAAAATTGACCGTATTCCGTTTTCGGACGAGGAAGATACGCTTGTTTGAAGTCACCTAGCAAAAGTTGTCTGGTCAAATTCGTACGGGCTAAAATTTGAATCCGCACAAGCGGATTTCGCGAGAAAGCCTTTTTTCCCTGAGTTGATCCGCATGAGTGGTTTTAGAATCCGCACAAGCAGATTTTGCGTGTCCAGACATCGATTTTTGTGAACTTTTCATTTAAATCTGATCCATCTCTCTCTTTTTGACTATTTCTCATCACACACTTTCTCTAACTTCTCTTTTTCTCTCCCTTCTCTCTAAACTCTCATCAAATTTCATATTTTCTTTGATCTACAAGGATCAAGCGAGATTTTGATACTAGTTCCTTATACAAGAATGACGAGCATCTTGAGGGTTACGTTTTGATCGGTGGAGATCAAATTCCGACGAAGTTGATTTTTAGAGTTTTCTCTTCTTCTCTCTTTGAGGTAGGGATTTCTTTATTTCTTTTCAATACCTCGTTATAGATAGACATGTGGTAGTTTTTATTGCATTAAAAACTTGATTTGTTGGGTATTTTTGAAAAGCATGTGATGAATGTTAGGATTTTATGATCTAGAGTTAAATCTTGTGTTTTATTGTCAATATATGAGATTGTATGTTTGAGGAAAATGTTTAAAAGGATTAGAGTAAAAAGTCCTAATAAATTGTTTATGGGTTATGAGAAAGAGGGGTAAATTGATGATTTGATTTTATTTGAACCATATGAGGTATTGTGTATTACAAATGTGAAAATGGGTACGTAAGAAAATAAAGAAAGTCATCATGATAATTTGTGTTAATTGTTATCTATTATTTTTTAATTGTTAAGTTGCAATAATTTTCGAAAAATCAAAATTTTGGAGAAATAAAAAGGGTGTTAGTGAATGTTGTGTATATGAAAGATTTTTTGATTGATTAATCTCGTTTATGAGGGTTGCGATAAAAAGTTCCAAATCCTTTGGTTATTTATTTGTTTGGGAGATGGGATTAATTTGTGTTACATATGTGTTGGATTATGAAAATAAATTACTAGTTGAGTTTTGATAATTTATGAGAAAGATGTGATGATTTGTTGTGGGTATTGAGAGTTTGGAGAGAAAGGAAAATAAATTTTAGAAATCAATAAAACATTTATATACTTTTGTGAAATGAGAAGTAAGTGGAGCTGATGAATTTTTTCTTTAATACAAGTGAATATATGTATTCGTGATGAATTATTACTTGTTGAACCAAATTTGAATATTTTTAATGGAATCATAAAGATGGGATTGTAGTGATGGAAGAGACTTTAATTATGAGTTTTGAAAACGACGTAAATTGGAAGTTGAATTAATTGGAGTTGAAAGATAAAAGTTACATAACGTATAAATGTAGATAAAATCTAAATCAAGAGGATAAAATTAAATTCATGGACTTGGTACTTGTTATTTATGAGGCTGTGTCCTTGGCCATCTGTAGATGATGGTATTGACATTGTTGAATAATTTGTGAAACTTGGAATAATGTGCTAATTGTTGAGTTGAATAAAAGTACGCATTGATATGGGTTCCTCTCCCCTCCGGATTTGCGCTCGGTAAAGTTTGGTGCTTTGACATGGGTTTCTCTCCCCTCAGGTTCGCGCTCGGTAACGTGTGAACGGGTTCCTCTTCCCTCCGGCTCAAGGTCCGGTAAAGTTTGGCACTTTGAAATGGGTTCCTCTTCCCTCCAACTCGTGCCCAATAAAGTGGGTTGCGATAGTTATGGCTTGACAAAGCTGGGGTCTGTTATGTGTTAATTACGCATAGTATATTTTCATACTTATGTTGTGATGAGAAGGAATGCATTATTGGCTTTTCATGCTTGTGAGCAGTAAAATATGGTAATGCTTGTTGACACGTATATTGTTGCTTATATATATATATATGTATTTGTAAACGTTCATTTTACACTTGTGCTTAAGACCATAATATATAGTATTTGTCCTTATAGCTGTAATGAGTTGGAATGTAGAATGAGTATATTGTTTAGATAGATCTTAGAAGATCGTGGTAATGTGAGATTTCTTCAAATGCAAATGAAAAGTTTTGAAAGGTAAGAATTGGTCTTTGTTTCTTGTTATGGTAAAGGGGATCTTTTAAAAAATTGTATTTATGTAAGTATATTTTGAAGTATGAAATGTCACATATCCTATATATATATGTACGTGGAGCATTCATGATCATAGCTATCTATATGTTGCAATTGTTTAGGACTATTAGGATTCCTACTAGACCTTTGTGTTCATCCCACGTTGCTAATCATTTTTCAGGTATGGAGTGAAGAGTTGCTCGAGACTTGAAGTGTCACGACCCCATTCCGCCCCTAGTAGAATGGTGCCATGATGGCCAGTAATTCGGGATTACCAAAGGCCACTTACAAGAAAACACACACAAATCAGAGTAAACATATGGGGCTTACAAATGCGGAAGCAATAATCAAAAGTAAAGTAGTCCATAAGAGCCGTGCTTGAGTTAAATGAGATGGCAAACATCTTATAGTAGCTTTAATACAAAATAATAACGTACACAAATTACATCTTGATCAAAAGGCTTCTCGGCCATCAAACACAAAATACAATAAAGTAACCAAGAAGCATAATCTTCAAGATGCTGCAAAACATGAATCCAAAAACACATCGGCAAAACATGTCGGCTAAGCACAACTAGGCATCACCGCCGACCTGCTCATCACCTACATATATATAGAGAGGGTGAGCTTGGATACTCAGTGAATGGCATAAGTAATAAAGGGTTTACATGAATGATATCCGAGATCTTTTAAACAAATAATACATGAAACAAATCAAGTTCATCTATCAAATCTTTCAAAGCTTCAAGAGATGCTTACTAACATCAATATAATACAAGTGATGACATCTCGGACAAACAAGCCCACGATGGCAAACCGTCGATGGCAAAGCAAGACAAGACAAGAGAGATCTCAAAACAATGGTGTCGTTGCATTATAGTCCCCGGACACTAAGGACTTGTGCCACAAATGCTTATAGTCCCAGCGTCACGGACTTCCAAACTTTGTGCTACAAATGCTTATAGTCCCCTAGCACATACGGACTAGTGCCACAAATGCTTAAAGTCCCCGCGTCACGGACTTCCAAGAATGTCATCAAAACAAGATATAACACTTGGTATACAAAATAGGGATAACATTCATGCCTACAAATACTTTCCAAAACAAGGCAAAAATAAGGCTTTTATCAAAACACTATAACATATCTTTATTAAAATACCACTCACATAGTTCTTCGACGTCGGCGTCAAGGTAAGCCCAAGTCCTACAAACACATGGCAAGTTCATTGAATGCACTTTTAAACAGACTTCACATGCACACAAATGATCTCGGCATCCACTAAAGCTAAGTCAAATCAAAAGCAGACATCGCCCCTCATCTCGGGAACAAAATGGGCACTAACGAGGTCTTGGCGAGGTCCAACACCTCCTCGCCGAGGTGCTGTCCGAGGGCCACTTTCAAAGAGATGGAGCCGGGAAAAATGGGTTTTCCTCTGCTCAAGAACATGAAGAACATGAACATGAAGATCAAGAAGGAGATGAATGCGAGGATCATAACTTATGATTATAAGACACGAGATTTCATGTTATGAGTTTAAAACCATGGACCGGATACCCATACAAGAAGACCATGCAAGAACAAACACAAATGCATGTAACTTGTTGCAAACTTTCGGATCAAATGAGGCTTTTCACAAGAACTTACGAACACTAGCTTTCTCTTTCTAAAACCAACTTGGAATCGATGCATGGCATGCAAAACCTAATCAATCATGCAATGTAGCTAGAGGATCAATAGAAACAAAGAAGAGTTAATCAAGATTCTAACCTCAATACTCGAATCTAACGGATCAAACACCAAGGATCAAGCTTGCACTCTACTTTCTCACTCTAGAACTCTTCCTAGAGCTTCTCTCTCCTCAAGCACAAGATATGATACAAATGATACACTTCTAAGCTTGCTGGTTTAACCTTCGCTCGGACACGTGGCGCTACCGGGTTGGCTTAACTCAAAAGGTGGTGATGGAAAAGACAAGTCCCGACAAAGTGTGTTCAACAAGCTAGGCGGCAAGGGACTCCGGCGAGTAATGACATCGGCCAATAACAAGACCTCGGCAAGAAAAGGACAATGACTTGACTAATGATCTCGGCTAGGAAAGGACAACACCCAACTGAAGTGTGCCACACCTTGGCCTAGATGTACCACACCTCGGTCTAGGTTGTACCACTTCGTGACAAGATCACTTGGGTTCAAGGTAACATCTCGGCCTAGATAATACACACCTCGGCCTCGGCGATACGCCTCGGCCAGATGTTAATCATCTCGGCCAATATGCCGGTTAAAGGTGGAGGTCGGCTAAGGTTCAAAAGCTGTTCTTAAATGCAAGGGCTCAAAGGTAAACTATGCTAAGCTGACCTCGGCTATACTCTAGACAAGGTGCGAATTCAAGCAAGCATCAAATAGACAAAGCAAAGCAAAACAAGATAACAGATTGCAACCTTGGCAAGGCAAAATCATACAAAAGAGCAATGCATGCAAGCAAGACTAAGTCAAAGTGAGGGATGTAACATCCTACCCCTTAAAGAAGTTTGGTCCCCAAACTTAGGTTACCTTGATCTGAAAACAATTCAGATATCGAACTTTCATCTCTTCTTCCATTTCCCACGTGGCATCCTTGCCAAGTGTTCCTTCCACTCAATTTTCACCATCACTATAGATTTGTTCCTTAGTCGTTTCACTTGTCTGTCAAGAATTCTCATCGGCTTCTCTTCATAGCTTAATTCTTCATCAACCACAATCCCAAAATGACTAATCACATGCGGGGATCCCGAATATACTTTCTCAACATCGAGATGTGAAACACATTGTGCACTTGACTTAATTTCGTGGTAGAGCAAGTCTCAGAAGCATCGTGTTAATCTTCTCAAGAATTTCAAATGGCCCGATGTAACGAGGTGCTAACTTACCTTTCTTCCCAAATCTGAAATTCCTCTTGTTGGCGAAATTTTCAGAATACATGGTCCCCAATTTCAAACTCCAATTCTCTTCTTCTCTGGTCGGCATAGCTCTTTTGCCGACTCTGGCGGTCCCGATCCTCTGTCGGATAAGCTTAATCTTCTCGGTTGTCACTTGAATCAGTTGGGGCCGATCAAAACTTTATCTCCTACTTCGTCCAACATATCGGCGATCTACACTTCCTTCCATACAAAGCTTAAATGCGGTGCCATGCCAATCTTTGGCTTGATGATTTGTTGTTTCGAACTCTACTAATGGTAAGTGTGTTTCCCAACTTCCTTTGAAATCCAATACACATAACCCGAGCATATCTTCAAGTGTGATTTGTCCTTTCTCGCCCATCGGTTTGGGGGTGAAAGCAGTGCTAAACCTCAACTCGGTTCCCAAAGCCCTCTGTAAACTTTGCCAAAACCCGCAAACAAACTTGGATCTCGATGCGAAACAATTGACATCGGCACTCCATGAAGTCTCACAATCTCATTCATATACGACTGACTAGTCGATTGGCCGGGCAAGGAATGTAGTCCGAACAGCAAGAAATGTCTTGACTTAGTTAATCATCGATTATGACCCAAATCGAGTCCATCCCTTTCGTGTCTTCGCAAACCAATCACAAAGTCCATGGAGATATGTTCCCATTTCCATTCAGAATCGACAAAGGTTGAAGGAGTCTCTGGTCTCGATGTTCTGCCTTCACTTGTTGACATTGTAGGCATTGGGATACAAACTCGGCTATCTCTCTCTTCATGTTTGGCCACCAAAAGGTCGCTTTACATCGTGATACATCTTAGTGTTTCTGGATGAACAGCAATTACGGAACCATGGGACTCTTGTAAAATCTTTCTTTTCAACTCGGGGACGTCGGCTCACGCATAACCTTCCCCAAACTTAAGCACTCCATTATCAAAGGTGTAACCCGACCTCGGCTTTGTGATAATCTCGTCGGCTATCCGCTTCAGAATTTATCCTCCATTTGCTTTGCTTTTACTTCTTCAATGATGGTCGGCTCTGAGATTATGGCTAAACACGCCAAACTTCCCAATGACTTCTGCTTAATGCATCGGCTCTCGAGTTGGCTTTGCACGGGTGGTCTTGAATCAGCATGTCGTAGTCCTTCAACAATTCCGACCATCTTCTTTGCCTCAAATTTAGTTCCTTCCGAGTGAATAAGTACTTCAAACTCTTATGATCCGTGAAAACTTGGCAAGAAGCTCCATACAAGTAATGACGCCAAATCTTTAAAGCAAACACCACTACGCTAGCTCCAAATCATGGGTAGGATAATTCTTCTCATGAGGTTTTAATGGCGAGATGCATATGCTATGACCTTGCCCCTTGCATTAATACACAACCCAAACCCTTATGCGAAGCATCATCAGAATCTGAAATTCTTCATTACTTGATGGGAGTACAAGAACTGGTCTTGTAACTAACCTCGTCTTCAACTCTGGAAGGTGATTCTCTATCTTTGGTCCATTCATATGTCACTCCCTTCGAGTTAATCTGCGTCAATGGCACCGCAATCCTTGAAAAGTCTTTTACAAACTTCTGTAATAACTTGCCAAACCTAGAAAAGCTGCGAACCTCGGACACATTGGTCGGCGTTGGCCAATTTACCACGGCTTCAATCTTGCTTTGGGATCAACAGAGATACCTTCTTCATTAATCACATGTCCCAAAAATGAAATATTGGAAAGCCAAAACTCACACTTACTCAACTTAGCATACAGACTTCCTGTCCCTCAAGGTCAGAGAGCAAGTCGCAGATGACTCTCATGCTCATTTGTACTCTTGGAGTAGATCAATATGTCATCAATAAAAACAACCACAAATTCATCTAGGTACGGCTTGAAGACTCTATTCATTAAGTCCATGAATCTTTCATGGCGCATTAGTCACTCCAAATGGCATTACTAGAAACTCATAGTGGCCATATCTTGTTCGAAAGGCGCCTTCTCAATATCCTCGGCTTTAACCTTCAATGGTGGTAGCCCGACCTAAGGTCAATCTTGGAAAAGACTCTTGCTCCTTGTAGTTGATCTAGCAAATCATCAATCCTAGGCAACGGATACTTGTTCTTAATAGTTACCTTGTTAAGTTCTCTGTAGTCAATGCAAAGGCGAGTGTACCATCCTTTTCTTAACAAACAAGAGGCGCTCCCCACGGTGAAGTGCTCGGCCTAACAAAACCTTTATCTAATAATTCTGTAGTTGTACCTTTAGTTCCTTAAGCTCATTGGGGCCATTCTATAGGGTGTCTTGGAGATCGGTGTGTTCCCGACACAATGTCCACAATGAACTCTATTTCTCTATCAACTAAGTGGCCAGCAAATCATTCGGAAAGATGTCGGGAATTCACTAACAACCTGGGATGTCGGCTAAATCAACATTTCCATTCTGATCACTCAATATACTACACAAGTAGCCATGGCACCCTTTCTGAATTAGCTTACAGGCCTTAATGGACGAAATCAAGTATGGTGGGGGTACTACCCCTTTACCTCGGAAAATAACCTCGGCTTGGTCTGGGGGTCTCAATGTGACACTCTTCGAAACACAATTAATTGATGCATAATTCTTTACTAACCAATCCATTCCTAATATGGCGTCAAAGTGGGTCATGTTTAACGGCAACAAATCAATTAATAGTTCTACACCCTCAATCACAATAACACGCCTTATAGATAGATGCAACAATCATGGTTCTCCCGGATGGAGCGGACACATATAACACATAATCAAGAGGTTCTTGTTGTCTATTCAATTTCTCGGCAAACTTGGCGGAATCTGAATGAATCGTGAACGAATCTATCAATATGTATGCATCTTGAGAGCAGATTGGGAGTATACGATACTCTGTCTCGCGTTCAGGTGTCTCCGGCACCAACGCAAAAACTCGCCTGCCTCGTCTGTGTCCTTCCAACGTTGCTTCCTGTGCAGAGCCCGAGGTGCTCCCACTTTTCTTACCATCATCGGTTCTTGACTTGGACAATCCTTCACACGGTGACCCATTTCTCCACATTCAAAACAAGCGCTGACGCCTAACGGCAAACTCGAAATGCGGCCTCCCACAACTTGCACACATCGGCTTGGTACTACCTTCTGGTTCGAGTTGCTTGAGCTGCCCACATTTGTTTTCTTCTTGGAGTTGAACGGAACTCGGCGGTTATCATAGTTCTGTCTCTTTCTCGATTCTCCCCAGATTACGATGCGGTTCGATTAGCTTCAAGGATAGCCTTGTCCAAAACTCCCGATAAGTCGGCATGTTGTGCATGTTGACTCTATCTATGTCGGTCCGCAAACCGCTTTCAAACTTCTGGCTTTCCTATACTCATCAATGATCATATGAGGCGTACCTCGCCAATTCGGTGAAAGCTTCGGTGATTCGCTCTTGTTTTGTTCCCTTGTATCAAAGTCCGGAACTCCGTGGTCTTACGGTCTCGTACACTAATGGGAAAGTGCTTGTTATAAAATAGCTCCAAAAATTTGGCCCAAGTTAAATCAGATTTTCTTCTCGTCAAGATCCACCATCTTCGAAGTCGTCGTCCAACGTGAATGCGGCCGGTGCCACCTTCAGCATACATCTTTGGGAAAGATCTCAAATAGCTTCTCCATTCCTAGGACCCATGCTTCGCTTCCATCGGCTCTATGCCCCTTGGAATCTCGGCGGGTTCATCTTCTTGAACTCCTTAATCAAAGTCGGGTTCCCTCTCCATACAAAATTTGGTGTGGAGGTACTTGAGTCTTGGAGGAGGTGGAGGCGGATCTGCACGTCGGCCATTAGTCTGTTCGGCTGGGTAGTTGTAGCACTAGCATTCTTGTCTCACTTGTCTCAACTCCCGAGTTAACCCTTCTACTAGCCTTTCTAATCGGTCCAATCGTCTTCGGATCGATCTCGCCAACTGGTGGTCTCCCTCTCCTCATAGTGCTATGAGTATGCAAAATGTGACTTTAAAACAAAATGCACAACAAAGCATGTATGCTAGCAACAACTAGTTATGCCGAGATGATGCACACATTGTCAAGTAACAAGCAATATGATGCAATCCTTGTATCAAGTTTAAAGGCAATTTCTATGCTCAGTAGAACTCAAGTGTGTGGAATACGTACTACATGAAACTTGTGCTCGATACCAATCTGTCACGACCCCATTCCGCCCCTAGTAGAATGGTGCCATGATGGCCATAATTCGGGATTACCAAAGGCCACTTACAAGAAAACACACACAAATCAGAGTAAACATATGGGGCTTACAAATGCGGAAGCAATAATCAAAAGTAAAGTAGTCCATAAGAGCCGTGCTTGAGTTAAATGAGATGGCAAACATCTTATAGTAGCTTTAATACAAAATAATAACGTACACAAATTACATCTTGATCAAAAGGCTTCTCGGCCATCAAACACAAAATACAATAAAGTAACCAAGAAGCATAATCTTCAAGATCTTTGCAAAACATGAATCCAAAAACACATCGGCAAAACATGTCGGCTAAGCACAACTAGGCATCACCGCCGACCGCTCATCACCTACATATATATAGAGAGGGTGAGCTTGGATACTCGATGAATGGCATAAGTAATAAAGGGTTTACATGAATGATATCCGAGATCTTTTAAACAAATAATACATGAAACAAATCAAGTTCATCTATCAAATCTTTCAAAGCTTCAAGAGATGCTTACTAACATCAATATAATACAAGTGATGACATCTCGGACAAACAAGCCCACGCAGTAAACCGTCGATGGCAAAGCAAGACAAGACAAGAGAGATCTCAAAACAATGGTGTCGTTGCATTATAGTCCCCGGACACTAAGGACTTGTGCCACAAATGCTTATAGTCCCCGGCACGCATCGGACTTCCAAACTTTGTGCTACAAATGCTTATAGTCCCCTAGCACATACGGACTAGTGCCACAAATGCTTAAAGTCCCCACGTCACGGACTTCCAAGAATGTCATCAAAACAAGATATAACACTTGGTATACAAAATAGGGATAACATTCATGCCTACAAATACTTTCCAAAACAAGGCAAAAATAAGGCTTTTATCAAAACACGATAACATAGCTTTATTAAAAGTACCACTCACGAGGTTCTCGGGACGTCGGCGTCAAGGTAAGCCCAAGTCCTACAAACACATGGCAAGTTCATTGAATGCACTTTTAAACAGACTTCACATGCACACAAATGATCTCGGCATCCACTAAAGCTAAGTCAAATCAAAAGCAGACCGTCCCTCATCTCGGGAACAAGTCAAGGCACTAACTGGTCTTGGCCGAGGTCCAACACCTCCTCGCCGAGGTGCCATCCCGAGGCCACTTTCAAAGAGATGGAGCCGGGAAAAATCTGGGTTTTCCCCTCGCTCAAGAACATGAAGAACATGAACATGAAGATCAAGAAGGAGATGAATGCGAGGATCATAACTTATGATTATAAGACCGAGATTTCATGTTATGAGTTTAAAACCATGGACACGGATACCCATACAAGAAGACCATGCAAGAACAAACACAAATGCATGTAACTTGTTGCAAACTTTCGGATCAAATGAGGCTTTTCACAAGAACTTACGAACACTAGCTTTCTCTTTCTAAAACCAACTTGGAATCGATGCATGGCATGCAAAACATAATCAATCATGCAATGTAGCTAGAGGATGAATAGAAACAGAAGAGTTAATCAAGATTCTAACCTCAATACTCGAATCTAACGGATCAAACACCAAGGATCAAGCTTGCACTCTACTTTCTCACTCTAGAACTCTTCCTAGAGCTTCTCTCTCCTCAAGCACAAGATATGATACAAATGATACACTTCTAAGCTTGCTGGTTTAACCTTCGCTTTCGGACACGTGGCGCTACGGGTTGGCTTAACTCAAAAAGGTGATGGAAAAGACAAGTCCCCGACAAAGTGTGTTCAACAAGCTAGGCGGCAAGGGACTCCGGCGAGTAATGACATCGGCCAATAACAAGACCTCGGCAAGAAAAGGACAATGACTTGACTAATGATCTCGGCTAGGAAAGGACAACACCCAACCTGAGTGTGCCACACCTTGGCCTAGATGTACCACACCTCGGTCTAGGTTGTACCACTTCGAGACAAGATCACTTGGGTTCAAGGTAACATCTCGGCCTAGATAATACACACCTCTGGCTCGGCGATACCGCCTCGGCCAGATGTTAATCATCTCGGCCAATATGCCAGGTTAAAGGTGGAGGTCGGCTAAGGTTCAAAAACTGTTCTTAAATGCAAGGGCTCAAAGGTAAACTATGCTAAGCTGACCTCGGCTATACTCTAGACAAGGTGCGAATTCAAGCAAGCATCAAATAGACAAAGCAAAGCAAAACAAGATAACAGATTGCAACCTTGGCAAGGCAAAATCATACAAAAGAGCAATGCATGCAAGCAAGACTAAGTCAAAGTGAGGGTTGTTACATGAAGTATGTTAATTGTTGGCCATGGGGCCATTTAAATGCAAGCGGAATGCCAATGTGTTGTAAAAAGGGTTAAATCCTTTTTATGTATTTCGTTATTTTGTAATTGACAACGTAACGCCTATAGATGTGTATTGTATTTCATTATATATACACGAGAGATAACATTGTAATTTATTTCTTCCTAAATATCTTTGATGTTTATTATTATTGAAATGGACTGATTTAAAGGAAAAAGTAATGTTATCCAAGTAATAAAGTTGGGGCGTTACAAAAAGTATGAAGAATTGGTATGGGAGAAAAATAAAGAAAATGATCATTAATTTAATCTGTGTTAATCATTGTCGATGGTTTTATAATTGTTGAGTTGTAACGATTGTCGTGGGATTAGGATTTCGGGAAAACAAAGAGGGTGTTGGATTATAATTATAAATTGACTAATTGCGTTTTAATAACCAAAGATAGAATTTGAAAAAAACTAAATAACGCCCGAGATATTGATTCGTGATTATGTTTCAATTTAAAATAGTAAATAACAATTTCAATCAAACAATCAAGACAAATCCGCACAACGATTTAACGTAGAAAAAATCACAATTGAAGCACCTCCAATTATAATAAAAAACTACGGGTCAAAACCATAAAACAATCCACTAAGAAGACAAAAAGGAATTACACATGAGTACTCTCAATTACCTAGCGAATCCATGCCCGAATTGAACCAAACCTGACATGCCTCTTCCGCCACCATCTTCATCTTGGAACTGCTTTGCCAAACGTTGAATCCACATCGTCGATGTCGAATCCACGACGATGAGCCACTCCGAAATTCACAAAAGCTTCAGGCCCAAGTTTCCCAAAATCCATCGAAGAACACCTCTCTTTTTATGTGAATAAAGTAACTACATCAACCCTTGATGTTTGACACTCAGTAGTTCGTTGATCAATTGATTATTTTCTATACATCAAGGAAACTCATACAAAAACACCCTCCAATATAGAACACTTTGTATTTTACTCCTCTATAAGAATCTAGATGGGTTAAATCCTAAAAACAGCAAATGACACACTTTATAGAAAATAGAGCCGTGAAGACTGCTCGTGCACACATTTCACCGCTTGTGTGGTGTGAGTAAAGTAGTGCAAAACATATAAGCCAACTGCTCTAGCGCAAATTTCACTGCTTGAACGGTGAAACATATTTCCTAGAAGTTCAGTTTGCAGGTAGAGATACTGGATGATCAACTTCACCGCTCGAGCGCACAAATGACCACTCGAGCGGTCAAACCACTTTAACTTTTTTTTGGTCAACACAAATGACCGGGCAGCTTGATCCCCGTATATAGTTAGCAAAGTGGCAAACAAGCAAGGCTCAAGATACAGAATGTCAACACAAGCTCCTCTACACAGACACAATTCGGATTGGATTCGTATCTAAACGCTCATAGCCTCACTGAAACAAAAGAGCGAATAAAATTACAACTAAAAGGAGTTTTGTCAAACAGGATTGTCAATTACAAAAACCTAACAGAATTGATGTTTTGTTATCGGTAATGAGAATTTGAAATAAGGGAAATGAAATTGAAACCAAGAAGAGGTTTATAAACTTTTGTGAAATGAGAAATTAGAATAGAAAGAAAGAAGAGTTTATGATTTTATTTAAAAATGAATAATTGCACTCGTATTGAACTTACTACTTGTTGAGCCAATTTAACATTTGGAATTAAATTATGAAAATAGAAGGGATCGAGAGGGAAGGGGATTTATTTATGAACTTTGAAAACGGCATGAAGTGGAAAAATTGAATTAATTGGAACTAAATGATAGAAGTTATGTAACTTGTGAATGTAGATAAAAATCTAAATTGGGAGGATGAAATTGAATTTATAGAATATGTAATTTTTGATGAACAGAAATTGTGAAATTAAATATTGAGATTTGGCTTTTATTGTTCTAGAGTTTTTGTCCTAGGCCATCAGGGGAGAATGGTATGGATATTGTTGAATAAAGGATGTTTTTTGTGCATTGTTAAATAAATTGTAAAATTTGGAATAATGTATCAATTGTTGAGATGAATGAAAAAGCGCATGGATATGGGTTCCTCTCTCCTCTGGATTTGTGTGCGGTAAAGTGTGAACGGGTTTCTCTCCCCATTGGCTCGAGGTCTAGTAAAGTTTGACGCTTTGAAATGGGTTCCTCGCCTCTCCGGTTCTTGTCTAGTAAAGTGGATTGTAATGATTATGGCTTGACGAAGCCGAGTTACATTATGTGATAGTTATGTGCAGTTTATCTTTATACTTGGAATATGATGAAAATGGGGTATTATTTGTTTTCCGTGCTTGTGACTGGTAAAATATATTAATGCGTGTTGACTTGCCTATTGTTGCATGCATATATTGTTGTGGGTGTTCCATCTACTCTTGTGTTTATGGCCATAAAACATGATAGTTGTTATTGTAGCTGTAATGTGTTGGAAATACATGATGTGTGTCATTGTTTAAGTAATTTATGAGGCTGTGGTAATATAAGGGATAATTGGGATTTCTTTGAATGTAAATGGAAGGATTTGAAGGATAAGATATGGCTTCGATTTTCCTATTATGTTAAAGAGGAATCTTTGAGAAAAATATACTTATGTAAGTATGTTTTGAATAAATGTCATATTACCTATATATGTATACACATGAAGCATTCATGATCATAACTATATATGTGTTGCTATTGTTTAGGAACATTGATATCTCTACTGGACCTTTGTATTCATCCCATGTTGTTAATCGTATTTCAGGTATAGAGTGGAGACTTGCTCAAGACTTGAAATCTTTTATTTGTTGGCGACAAAGCCTTACACTTGTAGGCGAAATGCCAATATGATGTAAAATGGTTAATCCTTATTATTTCATTTAATTGTATTTGGTGATGTAAGTCTACGAGCCTGTATTGTAATTTATTACATATATACGAAAGAAAATATTGTAATTTATTTATTCCTAAATGCTTTTGCATGTTTATTATTATTGAATGGACTAATTTAAAAATAATAATAATAATATCCAAGGAATAAAAGTTGGGGCTGGCCTTGGAGTAGGCCACCAAGGCCCTAGATAAATAGGGCCCGAAAACAAAAAAATAAGTAGGACCCAATCTAATTAATACCCACTTGTTTTTTTTTTTAATTTTATCCTATTGTTATTATAAACTAACAGGCCCAAACTACTTCAGTTTCTCTTGGTCATTTGTTTCATTACAATTAAATCCATTTTGTTTTTGTTAATCAACTATTAACTTCAATCATTTTTAATTGCAACGAAAATATGAGGACTACAATTTTGCTTTGGATGGCAAAAGTGTCGACTCACCGTTTCATACTAGAAATAATTGATTATTTTTAAAAGATAGAAAGGTGAAGTGTTTTAGTGTTTAAATTATGGGGAGTAAAATGAAATTTTGCCTAACTTTTTTGTTTTTATATAAAAAAAGCTAATAAATATCTTACTTTTAAATTCATAAAAATTACAAATTTGCACTAAAAAATTGGTATGATCGGGATATAAAATTTAATTACCAGGATTGAAATAACTTTAAAATTCTAGAACAATCTACATTATTTGACCTAATTAGGATCGTTCACATCATAATTTTGATAACCATGTTTATGGCCAACTCATCATTTAAAACCCTTTTCAGCCAAGTCACTTCTAACGATTGCCAATTTGCCATATCATCCGATTCCTTGTTACTTGCAGGGACCTCCATCATCATCGTCGACACCAGCCACGAGTTCATCTTCATTTTTGTGTATTAAATCTGTATTGGAGTTTCTTAATTCAGTTTTTTGAATTTTGAATTTGTATTTTTTTTATTAGTAATAAACTTTTTAAATTTTAATTTTTCTTAAACTTTTTAGATCAACTTAATTTAGATAAAAAAAAAAGTAGAATATCTATGAAAAGTATAAAAAAAAAATCAATAAAAACAAAAAAAATATGAAAATGTACTCAGTTTATATATATATATATATTGTATTTAATAAATTATTAAATATTTTTTCAAAAATTTTAGACTTTTAAGTGTATCTAAATTAAGTAGATCTAAAAAATAAAAATACAAAATTGATTAAGACATTTAAAAGAAATCAACAAAAAAGTATAGATTGAAAATTTTAAAATTATTTTTGAAAACTTTAAACCAAGCATTAGAGAACTGTGTTTTGTCTTGATAATAACTTGCCAGTCTACCATTATCATACCACAATTTAAGGTGAGTTTTGGCATAAAGCTAAAAAAGTGACATTTAAAAAAAAATTATGTCAATTTTATTTTTTATTTTTCAGGTCTATCTTATGTAAATGAATATAAAAAAAAAAATTAAAATTCAAAAAAAATTATTAAAGATAAAAAAAAAGGAACTAATTTGACTTTTTCTTTTTTTGGATCCTTACTTAAAACAAAGTCAATCTCAAACATCCACTTAAAATAATATGTGATTAAAATAGGGGAAACATCAGAAAAATAATTGCAAACTTATGAAGGTAAATACTCATTTGCACAAATCTAGTACATAAATCATATGTATTTTTATGAGTTTAAAATTATTTTTTTGCTTTCACTTTTTTTATATTACTTCATTAAATTATGTGATGTACTATACTTTTGTTCACGTTACACATACCAAAATAATCCATGTCATAGGTGAAATGACCTTACTTCTTAGAGTATCTCTAACGGTAATAGGTATTTTACCTATCTAAATATTACTATAAAGTATATATTTTATTTTGCTTATCAACTGTTTCATATTTCTACTCTAACCATACTCTGTATTTTACCTATTTATCTAAATACTATTAACTTTATAGAATGCCACATCGACAACAAAGATGGAGGGAAATAATCCTAATGATTAAATACATTTTGCCTAGCCTTGAAGGCGAGCTACATGTAGCTAGTGAATGTGAGTTGAGCTAAAATGCCTAATCATACGCCTAGTGCATTAGAGTTAAAAAAAGTGAGTCATGCTAGGTATTTTGACCAACAAACATTATATACCTAGTGGGTTGGAGATAGAGGTAATATCTATCAGACTTTCTTCTAACCTTGACATTTTTTTTTTTTTTGAAATAATGTTATCTCCTGTTCTTTTGAGGAAAAGAACAAAAGAAAACTTCTTTTTGGATTTCTATTTATGAATGTCAAAGTAAAGTTAAAACTTTAATAAGGCGGTGTTTACGATGATAGATTTTGACTAAAATAAAGATAAACGTGATGAAAATAATTAATAAAATAACATGCTATATTTTATATATTAATTTATTATTATTTTTTCTTATAATTATCTATTTAATCATAAAAGAAATTCACAAATTATCATAAACGCAATCTTTTTCATCACATAAAATAGTTAAATTTATTTAAAAAAATCAATTAAAATAGCTAACATATCAAACGAGAACTTTGCAAGGTTAGATGGAAAAAATGATCTTCTTACCCAACTTTTTATAAAAATATAAGTCAGACATAATAGGGAGCTTTTCTTTCTCTATTTACGGACCAGAGGGTACTGTTCACCTATAGTGGACCTTGTTTCGGATCTATTTTAATGATTTAAATTATTCAATGTGTAAGACTTGTTGAATGTATCATTCTAACAAAAAAGTTATATTGATCGGATATCGATAGCTTTTTGATCAAATCACATTCGTATCAACAAATTTTTTATTTTATAAATATCTTACTTGTCGTTGATACAAATGTAATATAATTAAGTGATTATCAATATCTGAGCAAAATGATTTTTTACAAAAAACAATATACTCAGTAAGTCCTATACATTGAATGATTTAAATTATCGAAATAGGTCTAGAGCAGGGGCCCACCATGGGCCAACAACACTCTAGTTCGATCTCCCAACATAATGGACTTTCTATTTTAAAATAAGGACCGTCTTCTCTTTAGTCTCAAATAGAATTGGAGAGGTGTTGTTGGGTCTCGTTTCAATAATTTGTACCGTTCACATTTTAGGATTCGTTGAGTACATCATTTTTACAAAAAATCAAATCGATCGGATAATGACAGCCATGTGTTTGGATTAGTTTTGTATAAAAAAAAAATAGACAGTGAGAAAATAAACGGTTTATACAAAATTGATTCGAATACGTGGTTTCTGTTATGCAATCGACTTGATTTTTTATGGGATGATATACTCAATGAACCCTAAAATATGGACAGTTCGAATCATCGAAAAGGGGCCCAAAAACTGGCCCACTGGATAGACTGAAATGTCCAGTCCGATAAAGGACGAGAAACTGTCCAATCCTTTTAAAATAATAAAATCAAAACTTGTTATCTCGTTTTTTAGGAAGGAGATCCCCTCTAGTTAGGGGTGTAAGAAAAATCGAAAAAATCGTTCAAACTGAT
The DNA here is from genome assembly GCA_025200525.1 of Camellia lanceoleosa. NCBI lineage: Eukaryota > Viridiplantae > Streptophyta > Magnoliopsida > Ericales > Theaceae > Camellia > Camellia lanceoleosa. The sequence goes on along the minus strand of CM045762.1, from coordinate 52,530,117 downwards.
TGAATCGAACCAAACCGGCTATATTTGATCTGTTTTTTTAATAAGAACCGGTCAGTGTGGTTTTTAAATTTGATTTTTTTCAATTTTCAGTTCAGTATTGGCTCAAACACCTTGTGCATCGAATTAAACCGAAACCGACCGTTTCAACATATGTTGTATTTATTATATATATATATATATATAATCTAATAATATAATGATATTAATAAGTATAATAAATTATTAACCATAATTAATTAATAATCATCTTTATAACCTAAGTTTGCAAACTTTTACTATATATAATCTTAACTCTAACTCATTATTCTTGAAATCTTAGTATTTTTTAACTCTTTTTTTTTTTTGGCTTTATTTTTGTTAATTTAGGAATTGAAAAGTATTTATTAAATGGATGGATTAGATATGTTTGAAATGGTAGACAAATAACTAATTTAATGTTTTTATATAAATTAGTGATTATTATATTTAAAAGTGGTTTAAGTTTGAAAGGTCTTAGACCGATTAAATTAGTTCAGTTTGGTGCAGTTTGATGGTAAAAGTGGTTTGTATTGATGTTCAAAATAATAAAACCGACATTATTGGTTCAGTGAAATTTTTTACCAAAATACTGACCATACTGAACCACTTACATCCCTACCTCCAGTCCTTAATCCGGACCGAAGGGCGCTGTTCGAGTCCGTGGGGCTCACCACAGCCCCATTTTGATAATCCAAACTGTTCATTTTGTCGGGCACTTTGTGTATTTCATTCACACAAAAAATTAAGTCGATCCGTTAATCATAACCTATTCAATTCATCGCGTTTGTTAGTAAAAAATGAATGGTATATTTTTAAAAACACAATTGTTGTCTATTTTTTTTTATGACAAACGCGATGAATTGAATAGGTTACGATTATCGAATCAACTTAATTTTTTGTTTGAATAAAATAAATGAAATGTCTAAAAAAATGAATGATTCATATCATAAAAAAAGGACCCGTAGTGAGCCCTATGGGCCCGAACAACACCCTCCAATTCAGATGAAGGATTGGAGGGGCTCCAGATTAGTTTCACTTTTATTCTTCAAATTATTGTTAAATTTTATTTCATCTTTAAATTATTAATTTCATCTATTTAATTTATAAAATTTTTGATTTCTGTCAATGTGGTTCGATTTGATCGGCAAACATATAATTTTGTAATATGAATAACTTAAAGTCATACAAACAAACACCTATTAAATTAGTTATGTAGTGTAGTTTAAGTAAAATAATAAGAAAAATGAGTATTCTGTCATATACCATTTAAATTGTTAATATTATGAAATAACTTATTTTTCATAAATTAGGTTTCAATAATTATTGATTTGTATAATTGTTTTTAATTGAATCACATCAACAAAACTTAAAAACTTTTGGGATTAAATAAAAATTGATAATTTAAAGATGAAATAGAAAAAATAGGAATATTTTAAAAGATAAAAGTGAAATTAATCTATATATATAGCGGTGGACGTGGATCAATTGCGACCACGGAATTTTCAATCCATCATCCGTCCACCAGATTGGTGAATTGGAGAAAATCAATTTGCATCCGTCCGCCAATCCGGCGGATGTGGATTGAGCGGATTGGCATATAGATGCAAATCGATTTGGCGGTTGAAAATTTTATAAATTTTCAACATAATTCAACTTGTGCGCTTCCTCAAAAAAAAAAAAAAAAAAAAAAAAGTTTTATGATTAATGACTTAAAATATTACAATCACTACATGCCTCATCCAAAGAAAGAAAGTTTGAAACTTTAGAATATTACAATCATTATATGTTTTATCCACATATTACAATCACAGTATGTGTGACAACCCTCATATTGTTTACCGATCAATGACTGATTGACTACTGATTACTGCTAAACAGAGACTGATTTTGATTGATAATAGAATTATTGGAATACTGAACCGACTGACTGAGACCTGAAACTGAATGGATTGCTAGTATCTGCTTGAATTGCATTTTATCTGTTTAGTTTTAGGTTTAAAACTGTTAATTGAAGGCCTTATCGGCGGCCGAATCAAAAATTGATTGATGTTCCATGATCAATAGAATTTATGTAATTTTATGGTATAATTATCCGAAAACTGATTAGGTATGATTAAATATTGATAAGTTGCATAGTTGGCCTTATTTACCAAACTAGCTCTTAGTGGGCCACTACCTCACACACATTTGAGCATTGTTATACACTTGCACAACATTTCATCAGCCACAAATTGAGCACACAACCGACCTTAGAGAGAGAGGAATTAAGAGAAGTGAGTTCATCTTGTGTTATTGCTTGGAAATCTAGAAGATTAGAAGGGTTCTTGCTTGTTTGAGCTTCTACACTTGTAATTGAGAACCTAGGTAAGGATTTCACCTTCTCATTGATGTATTTAAGGTTGTTCATGCATGATTCTTGAGCCTTTAGAGAGCTAAGTCATGTCTTAGTCTAATGATGTTGAATTAGAACTCATTTCATGCATGCATGTGTGTATTGGTGAATTTTGAGTTGATTTCATGGCAAATTGTCACATGCATGTTCATAATTAATCTTAGGTCCATGTTTTCAACTTGTTTTAAAAAGAATGAGCTCATTAGAGCATGTTTTGAAGCCTTGAATTGATTTAAAGTCTTGCATGTTCATTGGAGACTGTTCTTGAAAATTGGTTTGAAATTGAGTTTGAATTGAACTACCCTTGGGCCTTAATTTCTCAAATTGAGCTTTGAAACTTGTTGTACATGTGTTTACAAGTGTTTTTCCAAAAAATGGGCCCAACAGGATCGATTTTGGTGTTTGAAAACTTGGTTTTGAGCTTGGGACTCGAATCTGGAATTTCCAGATTTTAGTCGTCCGCCGAAGGAAGTGCGCCGGCGGAAAATCGAGCTCCCAAAGATCTTGCATCAGGTGCATCAGTCCGCTCGAGCGGAGGATTGGGTGACACGCTCAAGTAGGCGTCGAGCGGAGATTTCACCCATCTAGTACTTTTTGGTCCACTCGAGCGAGAAAGTTTACGCTTGAGCGGGGAAACCTGCGCTCGAGCGGAACCCTGTTTCACTGAAAATTCTGAAAATGCTTTCTAAGTGCATCTTTGCATTCTCTTTCCATCCTAAGCATTCCTAGGGCATATTTAAGGCATCTTGAAGAGGATATAGATGTAGAACACACCGAGGCCAATTAGGGATTAATTTATGATCTTTCCCAACTGTAAAGCTTAGTGTGTGTTCAATCTGTTACTGTGTAGGGTGGCGACTGAGGAAACATGCTCTAGCTTATTGTAGCCCAGAACTCTGTGAATAACAATTGTGTAAAGATATGTTCAACTGTGAATATTTTCCCACTGCTAAATTGAACTGCTTTGGTCGACATCACATCTTGAATGAATGTATGTCCTATATTCGAATCAGACAGGCATCCTTAGTAACTCATCACATCGTTATCGCTACCGCTTGAGAAATCTTCGCCATCGACGGCTCAGGAACGGATGGCCCCCCCGACGCTCCATGGACGGGGGGGTTCGTTTAATCCGTTCGGTTCCCATGTTGGAACCACTATCACATCGATTGATGGCCATCATTTCGCTTTGGTCTGTTAAGACACGGTCTTCGGGACCTACCGCCATCGCATCGTTACGCTAAGGGATGTACCACATATCACTGTATGACTGAATGACTGAATTACTGAACGACTGAAATACTGATTTAATGAACTGTTTCATTTCCGTAAGGACATTCATTCTAACCCTCTTTACGCATTATGTTATTCACTGGGCTTTAGCTCACTGCTCATATATATATATATATATGTAGGTGTACAGGCACCGGGTCAAAGCTAGAGGCGCCAGGGTTAACTTCAGTTTTGTCAAGCCAACCAATGTGCCTCACTGTGAGGTTCCGAGCCGGCTATGCTAAGGCTTAGGGGTGTTTTAGTAATTCCCCTTCCGCACTGTTTTGTAATATTGTATAGCCTGTATATTGCACTGCATCAGATCAGTAATAGGGATTAAGTCCCTGTTTCTCTGAATGACATGTATGTATCTGTACTGTTCTGTGAATATGTATGAAAAGTCTTTTTGTATACAAACTGTCACAGCTCATTGGGCACTGTTTATTTACTGTATTGGCTTCCGCCAAGCCCCTGATCAGACATCAGATATCATATTAGCGTGCCTTCGGTAATCTCGGATTACTAGCCAGTTACGGTGCTAAACCCACAGGGGCAGGTTTGGGTCGTGACAGTATGTCTCATCCACATAAAGTATTACATAAATATTATAATATGTAATTCTTAAAATATAAAAATAATTCAAACCACCAAAACTATGAACAGAGTAGCAGTAGAAATTGTATGCCTCTGTATTGTTACATCTATATCTATTTTTAAAAATAAAAATCAATCTGCATACATCATCTTTTTTATTTATTATTTTTAGTGTTAGATTTAAAAATAAAAAAAATATAGATAAATCATACATTTATTTTTTTCAATTCAGAAAATATACTCAAGTTGAAAACTCTTTTTCAACAGAATATATTCAACAAAATATTTAAACTCTTTTTCAATTGAAAATACAAATAGAATATCTAAACAAATTGAAAACATAAAGTCTTACAAATTACTAGGGGTGCTTGCGGTTTGGCAGTTTGTTTGTAGCCAAAGGAATCTCAAATCCGTCGTCCGTCAAAAACTAGGCGGATTGGAAAAAAATAAATCCGCAATAGTCCGCTCGTCATTACGCATCCGTCCAAAATGCGGCGGATCAGTTCGGTTCGGTTTAGATGGATCGGTGTATCCGCTACTTACCCCTAATATATATAACACTATATGGCTTATTCAAATTTATGATTATGCATATCTTTGCATTACAATAGCAGAGTTGTACACACAGAGACAAACATACATGGTGAAAATTACAAAATCAGAGCCATGTTAAGTTACATGGATGGACTCAAAAACTGTGATATTTAACATTGTCCAAAGCAACAAAGAGAGAGCCAATATCATGGAAGCAATTGAAATGCATTGACAGAACCTGGCGAGGGTTAATGGCTTGTCATGGATTAACAACGCGTTCAATGAGCTAGAGAAGGCAAACACAAGAAATACTATGAACGCGTGGAACGTAGAAGGACGTCCCTTGAATATGAGAGTCGGTATTGGCCTCCCGTCTATATATTCACAAGGAAGGATGATGAAAACTGTGACAATTGCAAAGGAAGCTACGAGAATTAATTCCAAGACTCTGGTTTGGAGTGGCTGCACTTTGCTCAGCTCTAAACCATTTTGTAGAGTCGTAGCAACAACTTTTGACATGTCTTTAAAATTTCATAGTTTGTATACTTGTTATTTCTATATGCCCAAGGCCCTATTTATATCATAGACAATTTGGGATCACTTTTTTGTTTTTTTTTGCTTTAAAATTTAAAAAAAAGAAAGAAATGAAAAGTGAAACTATAGGCTCCACCGTTTAAATTATTCAATTTTTATTATATTTTATTTTCATCTCAACCTCATATTCCAAATTTCCAACATCTACTTTTGATATTGTATTTTTAAAAAAATTAAGGTTTTCTCAAATTTAAATTTGAATTTGATTGTTATGTTCAGACTCATTGGACTCGTTACAGTTCTGTTACGATGATATAAACTGTTTATTTTATAGGGCTCATCCATAAAAAAATTAAATCAATATAATAATTATAATATTTTTCCTTTATAGCATTTACCTTTAAAAACTAGAAGACAAATATATTTTTGAATATAGATTATCTATTTTTTTGAGACAAATACGATAAAATGAAAATGTTAGAAGTATTAGATTAATCGAATTTATTTATTATTTTCTTATAAATGATAAACACATATAATTTTACAAAATAAACAATTTAAATTATTAAAATAAAATACCCAAACATAACATTTAAATTCAGTTTTAAATTTGAAATAAATTCAACCTCAAGAAAATTTCAAAATCCGTGAACTTGTTTACTTCTATGTGCCGAACGAGTTATTTGTAGAGTGACCAGCTGCAAAGCTGTGTGTTGTTGCTGCTATTACGTGTGCTAGCAGGAATTTTGAATTGTGTGAGCTTGGTCCACGTAGTTGGTAGCTGGTTTTGGGTAGCCCTCGGTTTTTCCAACGAGAAGTGGATTGATCTTTGCTTCTCAGTGCAGGGGTCCAACTACAGTACCGAAAAATGATTTTCTTGCACTATACATAAAAGTGAAATACCACTCTCAACAAACTTGACCTACCAGAAATCACCAGTTTTGCAGGTGGTGAATTTATTTATTTATTTTTTGAGAATAGGTGGTCATCTTTTATTTTATGCAATGGAAAAATACAGAAACCCCCTTTTTCTTTATAAACCATTTCAAAAAGTAAAAACTCATCATTTCATCATATCTCAACAATAAATACCATTCCACAATCATTTAACTATTTAAAAATTCCTCCTTTTGATTTCAAACCAAAACTCTAGAATGTACAAAATTCCCCTTTTTCACAATGTTGTTTTATAAAAACAAATAATTAAGTTAAAAATCATAAGAAAGTGCGAAAAATCCCTACCTCAAGCTTAGAAAATGAGAGAAAGAGTGAAGAGACTCCAACAATGCCGAAACCCAACTTTGATCCGATCAAAAAGGAGCTCCAATGGTGCTCTACCTTTTTATCAAAGGTACTAGGGTGAAGAAATCAATGGATCTAGGTGTATTTGTAGAGAGAATGTAAGTTTTAGAGAGAGAGAGAGTCTCAACTTAGGATTTTAAAATGTTTAGAGAGAGAGAGATGAAAAAGTGACTCAAAAGTGGCTTATAACGAACTGATATACGCGCAGATCGCTTGAGCGCAAGAAATGTTGCTCGAGCGATCGGACACAATAAGTTGGACCGCTCGAGCGCAAGAAGTTTCGCCAAGTGAAGAATACCATCTTTCAGAAATTTTGCAGACAAAAGACCGCTGCTTGAGCTCAAGAAAAATCACTCGAGCACAAGAAGTCTCGCTCAAGCGAAGAACACTACCTTCCAATACCTTACAAGCCTGCAAAAGTATTAAGAGTTCACAAAGACCGTTCGAACGCAGGAAATTTCGCTCTAGCAAAGAGTCAAAATTCTGGGCAACAACTATTTTGAAAATCAAGTTATCAACCTGTTCCAAACATAACCAAGACATTCCAACAACCAAACTTAATGAGTAATAAGGATAAACAAGACATGAACAACCACATAAGACAATGAAACCCAAATCCAAAACATCAACGGATCTAAACCAAAATCGCTATAAGTGGCAAGTAGAATAAAAAACTATGGTAAATAGAATCAAAACGTGTGGTAAGTATTGTGTTTATAAATGGTAAGTACTCGGTCATTTAATGGATGGGTCCATATTTTTTATCTCTTCCAATTTCCTATTTCATTAAATTGCACTTACTATTATATTAGATTTCATTTACTACTTCATTACTTTTGACTTATCATTTCATTCAATCATACTTACTAGTCAACGACACTACACTTATCACTTTTTTACACTTTACTTACCATTTAAATAAACTCCACTTACTACCACTTTATTAGACTTGACTATCACTAAAATAAACCTCACTTACCACATCTTTAGACTTGATTTACCACTCAAATAAACCATACTTACCATTCAAATAGACTCCACTTACTACTTCATTATTCTCGGCTTACCATTTCATTCAACCATACTTACTATTTGATGAGACCCCACTTATCATTTTTTTTACACTCAAATAAATCTCACTTACTACCATTTCATTAGACTTGACTATCACTAAAATAAACCTCACTTACTACATCTTTAAACTTGATTTACCATTCCACTTGCTACTCAATCAACTTCTACTTACTATTTTATTACACTTCACTTACTACTCAATTTTTGTTTCACTTACTATTTCACTAGACTTCACTTACTACTTAATAAGTTTCCATTTACTATTTCATTACACTTCAATTACTACTCAATGAGCTTCCATTTACTACTTCACTAGACTCCATTTACTACTGAATGAGTTTCCACTTATTACTCAATCAACTTTCACTTACTATTTCATTACACTTCACTTACTACTCAATTTTGGTTTCACTTACTCAATGAGCTTCCACTTATTACTTCACTAGAGGCCCTATCATGCAATGGTTGCAATTCATAAACGGTGTTGTTATGCCCATTTGTGGTAAGTATAATAAAATTAATTAGATCAAACCAAATGGTAAGTGATATTACAATAAGTTAATGAGACTCCACTTATTATTTCACTAGATTTCACTTACTATTCAATTAAATCGTACTTACTATTTAATGAGTTTTCATTTACAATTTCATTAGACTTTACTTACTATTCAATAATCTTCCACTTACTATTTCATTACACTTCACTTACTACTAAATTAAACCTTATTTTCTATTTAATGATACTCTATTTACTACTCATTGATACTTTACTTACTAAGTGGTAAGTTGAGTCACAAAATGTTGTAAGTGGTAAACTAACTTTATTATATTTATTTTGATATTTATAAAATTTGATTATAAATTTATTCGTAACTTTCTTAAATAAAATAGCACTACATTTTATTTCTTACACTTTATAGTGTGTCTTAAAAAATCAAAAATAAAAAAACCAATATTTAAAAAAAATAAAAATAAAATGTGGAGTGAAAGTAGTCATGTTAAAAAATAATTAAAAAATATATACAAAATGTAAAGTTGAAGTAGCAAATATAGTGTGTTATTAGTTTAGCACAAATTTCAAAATATCACCTGTTATCTTTTGAACCAATAATCTCTTGAAGGTGTCATTTTCAATAGTAAGTATGAGTTTATATAATAGTAAGTTTTCTCATAGTAAATAGTAAGTGTGTCATGTTGCAATAGTAAACTAATCTTATAAATATTTTATTGAAAATATTCAAAACTACCTCATTTGTGGGAATCTACCTTGGTTTTCTAACTAAATATTAATTATTTACTCATCAGTGGTCAAGATAATACCTTATCCAAATCCAATGGTGGATATTTATTCATGTACCATACCTCTAAACTACTTTTTTGTATGATAGATTTTTGCCAGTGGAGGTAATCACTTGGAGTTGGGAGGGAAGTTTTTAATTTTTTGGTAAATGGTTATGTGGGTTTGACCCATGGGTTTTGGCTAATGCTAGTGCCCATGGCCCACAATGCCGGTATATGAATAAGATTTTGTTAAGCTTTTGGGCTCTCCAATTGGGCTAAATATTTGTATTATTTGGGAGATAAGTTGAGATTTTGTTATGGCGCCACATTTTGATTGGGCCATTACGCAATGGTACACTGTTTGTTTGTAGTCGGGTTATTCATGATGATTGGTTACATGATCCTTACAAGACTCTATATGAGGTTGTTCTTGTGCCATCTCCGCCAAGAATGATTTAAGGGTCACTACTATGGGTGTAACGCCCTCATTTTAATACATAATCCCAACATCCAACAGTTCTATATACATGATAGATAAATCACATTTCCATACATACATCAGAGTTAATATTACACAAGAGTATTTTATGTAAGTTACAAATGTTTACAAAAATGATAGAATGCCCTGCCGGCTTACATCCTTCCAAGTTGTTACTTGGCTACACAAAAGAAGAGTTCTAACTCTTTTACAAGTAAAGCTCTTAGCTTGCATTTACATTTAATCAACAAAACAAATAACAAAGCAAAGTCTTCAACTCCTAAAACCTCCTAGGCAAAGATCTTGGACTTGGCATGTCTCTTGTACCTGAAAATGGTGTCCCACGTAGGGTGAGCTAAAACCCAGTAGAGATATACTAAACCCAATATGAGAAATAACTAAAACATTATCATACAACAAATGATTGACACTAGGGCTGCTCGCGAGTCGGTTTTGGCCGGGTGCGGGTCAAAACCGACCCGACCCGACCCGCACTTATGCGGTTGGGGAAAAATGGACCCGCAACCGCCCGCGATGTGGTTCACGGTTTGTGCGGGCGGGTGTGGTTCGGTTTGCGGTTTAGTTTTTTGTTTTTTTTAACTTAAGCAAATTTGACATTTTTTGTTACTTTCTAAACACTTTTTTTTATTTTTATTTTAAGAAGAGTTATAAATTAAATTACAAGATATACAATTCATGATCATAATAAATAGTCCACACACATGTTAGATAAGATGATATGGAACCATGCTTGAGGATAGTGGATTAATCTTCCTCCTTAGCTTGAAAAAACAAACCCTTAAAAGTCAAACTCGTAACACTAATTTAAATATGCAAAAACAAACCCTTAAAAGTCAAACTAGTAACAGTAATTTTAATAATGGATTAATCTTCACTGTTTAGTTTTTAATATGCAATAATGTGATAATAGAATGACAATTCAAAATATCATATTTAACTGTGTCTACTAGACTAATGGAATATAATGATTTTTTTTTATATATATAAATAAAAGTCAAACTAGTAACACTAATTTAAATATCATTAGATCATGATAATGTATACAAGTGCCCATATAATAAATTTTACTTTCATCCAAAATGTAAAAATAAAAATAATAACTAGTTATCTCCATCTATCCAAAATGCAAAAAAAAAAAATAAAATAATAACTAGTTATTTTTTCTTAAAAAAAAAAAAAAAAAAAAAAAGAAGATGCGGGTTGCGGGCGGGTCGGGTTCGACTCGAACCCGATCTTTTGGGAATTTCTTGACCCGCACCCGTCCGCCTACCTACATCGAAACCGCCCAAAGCGCTGCGGGTAGGGTAGGGTCGGGCGGTTTGTGCGGACGGGTGGGTTTGTTGCCCAGCCCTAATTGACACGAGTAAACCAACTCACACCCTTCTCATAGCCCAACAACAATTCCATCCGTGTTTTAATCCACTTCCCTTTACTTATCCAATCCAATTCCTAAATATGGTCCATTATCTAACCAAACGATCTAAATGAGACTGCAACTCAACTTATTAACACTTCCGTCATCCACAATTCGAAATGAGAATACAACTCATGTAATTTACACTTTAATTATCAACTTCATTCATGCACTTCAATTTATAAGATTTCAGGACTTACACCCTGGACACTCCGGCCAACTTAATTATCTATGGAGTACATCTCCCATCTCCTCCCAAACAAAGATACATACATAATGTATTAAAACATTTAATCACATATGGAGTACATCCCCTATCTCCTCCCAAACAAAGATACATATACAATGTATTAAAGCAAATAAGCACATATGGAGTACATCCCCCATTTCCTCCCAAACAAGATACATATACAATGTATTAAAGCACATAATCATCTATGGAGTACATCCCTTATCTCCTTCCAAACAAGATACATATACAATGTATTAGAGCCTTTATCTTATACCATGATCAATTAAGGCACATATTCAATGTGTTCTTCCCACTATCATATTCAATGATATATTTCAATTGATTAGTTTCAATTTACCTAATCATCATGCAGTTCTACAACAATTAAGACTATCCTCCACCGATAGCCCAAAGCAATTATTTCTAGACAGATAAATGAATTTACCAAACAGAAAAATTATCACATTTTCCATAGGTGAGTGATTTATTAAACCGACCACACCAACTAGTCCCAATTCCATCCAATTTCATGATGTTCAAATCAATTTCATATTCCTCACAATTACCCAATTAATTATACAAATTAATTATTTAAATTCAATTGGGGCATTTCCCCATTTTCTCAAACATTGATCCTAAGACCAAATCTCACCTATCGAACCCACAAAACCTCATTTTCAAGACCTCATATACATATGGAGCTTAAAAACACAAAACCCCTCTCTTATATACCACAAACCTTAAACCCTAACTTTCCAAATCACCAAATCTCAACATTTATACTAAATGACTAATATTTATGTTAAAACTTATAAGAAGGAGTAGATCATCTCTACCTCGAAGTTAGGAGCTCAAAGGAGAAGAATGATGAAACTCAAGATGCTCCAAACCAACACTTTTTCGGATCAAAACAAAGGGAGTAGGGTAGAGACACTCTAAACTAAGTGTATTTATAAAGAGAAGGGGAGTGTATAGAGAGAGGGAGTCGGATCTAGGGTTTGGAAGTAAAAAGAGATGAAAAAGTGAGGAAGAAACACGCTGCTGTAATTGATATACTCGAGGCTCGCTCGAGCGAAGGAGTGGTCGCTCAAGCGACCAGACACAGACAAACCTCGCTCGAGCGAACAACACGAAGCTTCAGGTCTGCAACCCAGAAGCACGCTTGAGTGTAGGAGTCCTCGCTCGAGCGAAGAAACTCAAATCATTGTCCTCGCTCGCTCGAGCCAAGAAACACAACCTTCATGTCCAAAAGAGAAGCAGACGCATGCTCGAGCGACGGACCTCTCACTCGAGCGATGAGACACACCAGACCGATCTCGCTTGAGCGAATAAAAGCTCGCTCGAACCAAAGCTGTGTCTGAAAAGCAAACCTGAAGACCCACAATTCTCCCTCGAGCGAAGAAGGAAAAACACAAGGCTTGCTTGAGCGACAAAGTACTCGCTCGAGCGAAGAGACAACAAAAAAAAAAACTGGACAACAACCATATCCCAAGACTCAAATACAAAGAATTAAATGATGGAAACAAAAATAAGACAACAACATACATCCACAGAACCGAGTCCGGAATACAATAAACAAAAGAGGGAAAACCGGGATCGCTATTACCTCCCCCCCTTAAAGAATTTCGTCCCCGAAATTAGATATACAAGTTTCAAAATTGTGATCTTTTCAATTCTCACATGATTACAATACAACAGTTATCAACATGATCCCCTACTGATCATTCCATCTCTTTTCAAGAGACCAACTTCACAAATATAGCTCAATAGGTATTATAAACATGCATTCTTTTGAATTTCAACCAATTTTCAATACACATGCTCCACAATTCTATAACATATGCAATGTTAAAAATATAGTTCCATTTCTACAACACATTCAACATATACCATGTTAAATTTAACTCATTTCTTTGAAACATATGCAACAATTTTCAATACTTCCATGATCTGAAACATATACAATGTTCTTAGAGTTTATCACAAAACAAAATTCTCAATATAGGATCAAGCATCCACAAATAGGTCAAGATATTTTTTCTCGAACCTCCAATTCACGTTCCCAAGTGGCTTCCTCAACCCCGTGATGTTTCCACAACACCTTAATTAATGGAAAAGTCCTACTCCACAAGACTCGATAACAATGATAATAGTACGACATGTTCAACCACTACAGTATTCTGAGACATCCACCACGTCTCGACTATCGACAATACCCCAATCAGCATTGAGTGCTTAATACCCCCAACATAGGAACACGAAATCATTCGTACACAAGGCTTTCGGTCAACTTTCACAAACAAGAACACAAGACGAAGCACGGGTAAAGAATAACATTATGGCACATTAATGCCCCAAAATTTCGAGTTCTTGCTAAGGACACGCAACATGCAACCAGCAACTTAGGCTAGGTCAAATCTAACTTCTCATAAGATACTCCATCCAGGTTAAAGAAATTGTTTTATTTAATCCATTTTGTTTCAAAGCACTAGGTTTTTTTTTTTTCAAAAAGTGTTCAGACTTATACTTCCACCATTTAAACACGTCATTTACAACTGGCCACAGCCGAACTCAGAGATTTTTCAAATTATTTTCCCGAAAAAAATAAGGATCGCAAATTCACGTTTCGACCCGAAATCGTTTTAGTTTATGAAGAGTACTCAATGTCCCTCTAGTGAATCACAACATAACCATTCCACAAAACCCGTCACACTCACAGTGATGATGCAATACCCAAAACAAAACTTTCATGATAGGGACCCCCCATAAAATTTAAAATTTCCAACAACGCAACGACACAAAGGATAAAATTGCACACCCCCGTGCCTTGCACCACACAAACGAGGACCGAACAAGTCGAAACAACTCTGACAGAGTGCCTCACTCACTTTACACAATTTTACTACTTCACTTGTGTTTCCATTATCCAAACTGGACGACAGACACCTACATCGAAGTGACCCAGCTTTACCAAACATCAAACTACACAATTCCATCGGTAACTACATTATCGCCCTACCAAGGCATTCTCCTGGGATTTCCTAAGACCGATCCCCTTCTACACATCATCTAACAACAACATACGAACCACACACTATCACGCACCGTACTAGGCAAAACCTCCTCACTTAATGCAAGCTATCTTACACCCATACTGAATCCCTCATTCAGATATTTCACTCGCTACCTCGACCGGACTCATAATAACAAAATTCGCATACTTGTTCCCTCGTACCAAATTAGTTAACAAGGGTTTACCATGCCACAACACAACACTTATCATTACTATGTAACCGTTCGAGCCGAACACAAGCAAACATAGTATCTTCATCCGCCAATGATCCACAGGGTCCACTCTTTATTCCACATCCTATTTGACACTCATCCCGAGGGTACAATCAAGATTCTAAGTCTTCGTGCCAAACAACTAGCCATTTCTACTATTGAACAACTGCCTTGAACCAAACCCCGGCATAATCGTATGTCGCCGACAAGGCTTTGAAAGACTCACCATCCTAACTCTCCAGAAGAGTAAAAGTCCTCACCCTCCTCGCTATTATCCCAAACCTTCATCCACAAACACCATACCACTGTAACTCTACTCACGGGTCACACCCTAACCACGGGTTATACACCCAACCAACCCTACCGACAACATCTCCTGACCTAACCAGTATTAAGGTACACACTTATCGCATTCAATCATAGTAAAAGAATCTTGAAACTTAGAGGACATCCATTATACTATTGTCCGCTAATCGCACACTTCACATCCTCTTGAGGAGTTCCCACAACAGTAAACCAAAATCTCTACCACGCACATAAGATCAAATAGGTAACACTCATGAAATTTTGCACACCCGGCAAGTATAATAGTTCTCGCCCCGTAGTAGTCCTGACCAGGATACGCATCCCTCAATAATTCTTTCAAATTTAAAAACATGGCTCACCAGCCCTCATTTTTCTAAACCAACTCACACGCATACAAATGCATTATTACAAAAATTTTACGGTTTCACAACAACTTATTACATTAATAAAACTTTAGAGCCATAACATGCTCCAATCCGCCCAACCCATGGAAATTAACAAACAAAGGCATATATATATATAAACAAGCAGTTTTGATGTTTCAACATTCCCAAAACACATTGATCACACAACAGAACCCAATGATTACAAAACGATAATTCACTAGTTACAAAACGGATTAGTCAAAACAAAACCATCCCATCGGTATTACCACCGATACCGTCCCTCGCTGGACCGCTAAAGTTGGTCATTCTCAAACCCAAGATATCCTACGAGCTTACAAGCCACAGACAAGAACTACTGATATGCCCCAACTGGCCACACCTGGAACAACTGCATATTTCCCCAATTTGGGCTTGGAAACTCGACTCTCCCGAGGCCCTCGAAATCTGGCCTAATTGTTCCTCATAACGGTATTGCCCCTGCCCAGTCGAATAAAGTTGAACTCGGCTAGGTTGAAAAACTCCCAAAGAAGCCCCTGACTGGGTACAGAAACATTTGTTATGACCTGGCTGATTACACACCCAACAAGTAAGCGGTTCCCAAGTACGTGACTGGTTCAAAGTTTGAATTGATGGGGACCCCAACAACTACTTCCCCAATGAGCATTCGATCGATCCAAAACCTGGTTGGCTAGATGATTCTGGTGGTGCAACTACTGGTCGAACTACCAACCCTGCCTTCTTCCTCTGTGGGCAAGCTGGAGACTTGTGGCCCAGTTGACCACATTTGAAACAAGTGACAACCCTCCACTTACCCTTTCCCGAACCTAGACTCGGCACTGGAAAGGTAAAGTTAGACTGTGCTCTCTGAAATTATTGTGGGTTAAGACCCTTCTGCCTTTTAAAAGGCCTACCAACACGCTGAGTTACAGGAGTCGCCGAAATGGCCTCCTCCTTTTCTTGTCCCATAGCTAGCACCGCTGCCTCTACATGAGCTGCCGCCTTAACAAGCACACTATAACTCCTATGCCAAGACCCAACAATCCTTTCTCGGATGTCGTCACACAGCCTACTCTCAAACTCTAAACAACGCAGTTCCTCCGTCTCCACTAACTCTGGGGCAAATCTCGACAGGTTAGCAAACCATGCTTCAAACTGTACCAAATGTATAGTACCTTGGCATAACTCCACAAACTGTTTCCGCAACTCTTCCCGAGTGGAAGGAGGGAAATCACTACTTCCTCGTCTAGGCATCCTAGTGAAGGTAACAAAGATATTAGCACATTAACAAAGGTGCCGAAGCTATTTCACTCGCGTGCTAACACGATGGACAACTGTAATTCACTCCACATAAACACATAATCACATAAGCACTTATGAATTGCATTTCTGGATAATGACCGTCCCGTGGCGTTGCTAAAGTTCCAGTTAGAAACGGCATTGATCAAGTGCCCTTCTAATAGGACACCCAGAAATCCAAGGATCCAATCAACATCCTAGAAACTAAATCCCATACCCACATAGTCACACAAACATATTATCACATAAGCATATAATATCATACATAAGTCTCTAACAAGCGAGACAAACCCATTGTGGTATTAACCACTTCCCACGCACCCAAAGTATTCAAACCAAGTACGTTCTGCTACCAAGTTGTAACGCCCTCATTTTAATACATAATCCCAACATCCAACAGTTCTATATACATGATAGATAAATCACATTTCCATACATACATCAGAGTTAATATTACAAAAGAGTATTTCATATAAGTTACAAATGTTTACAAAAATGATAGAATGCCCTGCCGGCTTACATCCTTC
Source organism: Camellia lanceoleosa (assembly GCA_025200525.1). Classification (NCBI taxonomy): domain Eukaryota; kingdom Viridiplantae; phylum Streptophyta; class Magnoliopsida; order Ericales; family Theaceae; genus Camellia; species Camellia lanceoleosa. Next base: position 52,513,171 of record CM045762.1, on the reverse strand, counting down.
CAAGTTATTACTTGGTTACACAAAAGAAGAGTTCTAACTCTTTTACAAGTAAAGCCCTCGGCTTGCATTTACATTTAATCAACAAAACAAATAACAAAGCAGAGTCTTCAACTCCTAAAACCTCCCAGGCAAAGATCTTGGACTTGGCACGTCTCCTGTACCTGAAAATGGTGTCTCAAGTAGGGTGAGCCAAAGCCTAGTAGAGATATACTAAACCCAATATGAGAAATAACTAAAACATTATCATACGACAAATGATTGACACGAGTAAACCAACTCACACCCTTCTCATAGCCCAATAACAATTACATCCGTGTTTCAATCCACTTCCCTTTAATTATCCAATCCAATTCCTAAATATGGTCCATTATCTAACCAAACGATCTAAATGAGACTGCAACTTAACTTATTAACACTTCCGTCATCCACAATTCGAAATGAGACTACAACTCATGTAATTTACACTTCAATTATCAACTTCATTCATGCACTTCAATTTATAAGGTTTCGGGACTTACACCCTGGACACTACGGCCAACTTAATTATCTATGGAGTACATCCCCCATCTCCTCCCAAACAAAGATACATATACAATGTATTAAAGCATTTAATCACATATGGAGTACATCCCCTATCTCCTCTCAAACAAAGATACATACAATATTTTCAAACCCGGACCGGACCGGACCGGCCGGTCGAACCGGTTGGACCGGGAACCGGGCCTAGTTCCGGTCCGGTCAACCCCTTAAAACCGGATTGGGGCCAAAACCGGGAAAACCCGGCGACCCACTGGTTGAACCGGTAAAACCTTCTTTCTTATATATTTATATATATAAATATATATTTCAAAATTTTGACTAAAAATTCTTATTTCAAGAGTCTCTTCTCATAAGGAAGAGTCTCATTGAAAGCTTGAGAACAATATGAAAGTCTATTCCTATTTATAGGAAAAGATTTTTCAAAGAGAACCTACAAAATTCTATGTGGGATTCAATCAAACAATTTGAAACATATTGATTGGAGGGAGAGTTGAAAATTTCATTTCCCTCCAAAATTAAATCTAGCATTCAATCAATTTATTTGGAGGGAATGTTTAAAAAATTTAATTTCTTTAAAATAAGTGACTTTTTTTTTATCAATTAAGACTTTATAAAACATTATTAATAAATATTATGCAATAATTTTTATTTTTATTTGATTATTTATATATTTTTTTATTTATTTATAATTTATAATTATATTTTTTAATTATATAATATTAATTATGACGTCACGGTTCGACCGCTTTGACCCAGCGGTTGAACCGGTGACCCATCCACCCGGTCCTTTTTCCGGTTCACTCACTGGTCCGGTTTTGAAAACATTGGATACATATACAATGTATTAACGCATTTAATCACATATGGAGTACATCTCCTATCTCCTCTCAAACAAAGATACATATACAATGTATTAAAGCAAATAAGCACATATGAAGTACATCCCCCATCTCCTCCCAAACAAGATACATATACAATGTATTAAAGCATATAATCATATACGGAATACACCCCCTATCTCCTCCCAAACAAGATACATATACAATGTATTAAAGTCTTTATCTTATACCATGATCAATTAAGGCACATATTCAATGTGTTCTTCCCACTATCATATTCAATGACATATTTCAATTGATTAGTTTCAATTTACCTAATCATCATGCAGTTCTACAACAATCAAGACTATCCTCCACCGATAGCCCAAAGCAGTTATTTCTAGACAGATAAATGAATTTATCAAACAGATAAATTATCACATTTTCCATAGGTGAGTGATTTATCAAACCGACCACACCAACTAGTCCCAATTCCATCCAATTTCATGATGTTCAAATCAATTTCATATTCCTCACAATTACCCAATTAATTATACAAATTAATTATTTAAATTGAATTGGGGCATTTCCCCATTTTCTCAAACATTGATCCTAAGACCAAATCTTACCTATCAAACCCACAAAACCTCATTTTCAAGACCTCATATACATATGGAGCTTAAAAACACAAAACCCCTCTCTTATATACCACAAACCTCAAACCCTAACTTCCCAAATCACCAAATCTCAACATTTATACTAAATGACTAATATTTATGTTAAAACTCATAGGAAGGAGTAGATCATCCCTACCTCGAAGTTAGGAGCTCAAAGGAGAAGAAGGATGAAACTCAAGATGCTCCAAACCAACACTTTTTCAGATCAAAACGTAGCCCATGCAAAGCTCAAGCTTTTTAACTAGGGTAGAGACACTCTAAACCAAGTGTATTTGTAGAGAGAATGGGAGTGTAGAGAGAGAGGGAGTCGGATCTAGGGTTTGGAAGTAAAACTCCCTCTTCCATATATTGACCCAAGTGCCAAAATTAACTATTTTGCCACCGTAGAACCTCATAATCGAACACCATAAATCATTTATTTCACATTCACTAAAACCCCTCTTTTTACTTCACACCCAAACCCTAGATTTGTTCAAACCACTCCCAAGTTCACCATTGTTACACAACTACAAATAAATAAGCTAAAAACCATATGAAAGTGAAGAAAATCCCTACCTCAAAGAGAGAAGACAAGCCAAGGAAGGATGAAGCTTCAAAGACACCGAAACCAAAGTCTATTCGGATCAAAATGGAGATCTTGAGATGCTCACTCTTTTTAACAAAGGCGAAAGGGTCTAGAAATCACTAGAACTAGATAAAAACCTAGAGAGAAGGTAAGTTTAAAGAGAGAAAGAGAGTCAACTTTAGGGTTTTGAAGGAAATAGATCTGAAAAATTGAAGTAAAAAGTCATTTTCGCGATATGATATACGCACAGTCCGCTCGAGCGCCAAGACACAATGAAAAAGACGCTTGCCGCTCGAGCGCAAGAAGTGACGCTCGAGCGTAGAAAACACACATCTAGTAGTTTTGCAGGCAACAGACCAACGCTCGAGCTCAAGAAGTGTCGCTCGAGTGCTCACCCGTTCGAGCATAGGAAACACCGCTCGAGTGTAGAAAACACTCTCCCAGTAGTTTTGCAAACCTGCAAAGTACTAAGAGTTCGCAAAGCTCGCTCGAGCGCAAGAAGTGATGCTCGAGCGTAGGAACAAAATTTTGGGCAACAAAATTTGAAAAAAGCAAGCAACCAACCTGTCCTAAACACAACCGCAACAACTCGATAACCAAAATAGAGGGAAGACAAGGGAAACACAATATGAATAACCATTCAAAACCAAAAACCCGGGTCTGGGATGTAACAAGTGTCGGGTCGAAACCGGAATCGCTATATTAATTGACAAAATTGAAACTTTAAAGACTTAAACGAAGGTGTTAAACTTCAGAGACTATATTTGTAATTTATCCTTTAAAATAATTATATTTTTTAGTGTAAATTACAGTCACCTCCCCTAAGATTTCTTATAGTCTCCCGTACTTTTTCTGAAATTACCCTGACTTCCCTTGAGGTTTATTTTTAATTTGCAGGCTAATCCTATTCCGTTAGTTGATTGTTAGTTTGACTAATGATTTTTTTTTTGTTTGGGTAAAAGTTAGTAATTAGTTATTAGATTAGCACATAGGGGATTTCAGTTTTGTTTGTATAATATTTGAAGTAATTTTTTGTAAATTAAGAATAAAAAAATCAATTAATCATTTTTTAGGTAAATAAATTAGTATAAATTATTGAAGCCAAATGAGAAATACAAGAATTTGTATGTTTGAAATGCAATAAATTATATATATAGTTAAACCATGTGAGCATTTAGAAATAAATTATTTAATACTACTCAAATAAATAAATGTAGTGTTAGATAGTGAGGCTTATCAATTTTATCTTAGGTTTTTTTTAAAGATAATTGAATTGCATGATGTCAAGTATTGATTAAAAATTACCAAATAACTTCTTTTATATTTATGTAATTATTTTTTTAATTTGTTTAATCATCATTTTTGTAGTGATCAAACCCACAAATATCAAAACTTGCATACGATAACATTACCCCATATATACATATATATATAGCTGGTTGACCGGAACAATGCCTTTTTTTTTTCTTTTTTTTTTTGTCGCATTTGCAACTTGTTATTTAAAAAAAATATTATATATTTTTTAATATAGAAATTATTTTTTAAAACTTTTTTATAAAAATAATTTAACAATTCCATCACTAACCCATCTTCAACACTATATGGTCAAAACAAACCCACTTTCACCTAATCTCCTCACTAACAATCCACACATTAACAATCTCTTCACTAACCATTCCCTCACTAACAATCCCACCCAACTTAATCTGCCAAACAAACGTGGCCTATGAGTATTTAGAAATAAATTATTTAATACTATTCAAATAAATACATACAATTTTCCAATTTGATAAATAAATTATTAATAAATGTGGTAATCAAACCCATGTGAGTATTTATAAATAAATTATTTAATATTATTCAAATAAATAGATGAGGGTGTGTACTATATGTAGACACCCTATTTTGATCGTCTCTAAGACTTTGGCGCTTTCTTTTAATTACCCGATGATGAAAATAAAAATATGTTATTTCAACAAAATTCTCAATAACAAAGATAGAATTTGAGCTTTAATCCCAACCTACACATGTTTTAGCCAAATTATTTTAGGCCATATATTTTATTAGTTTATTAATATTATACATAAGTTAGTATAAATTATACATTTTAAATATTTTATAATAAAATAAATTAAATAAAAAAATTGGTGCCTGTCGACACCAACTACTAAACATATATATATATATCTATATATTATTGTTATTATTTACATTTGGTGGTGCGTTACCACCATGCACTCTCATTATATATATATATATATTAAAATTACTGTGCATACTTTGAAAAAAACCCTCCCCTCCACCGTTTCATCTTTTGTTTGTTTGTGTAAGATCATGAAATATCCTCTCACATAGATTGTAGAGATCCAACAAAGAGATGAACTTGATCCCTGGGTATCTGCAAAGATGAGCATGATCGGCACCACCCAACCGGGGTTGCCGGCCGGAGGCACTCCGATGGTAAAGTTAGTCCTTTGATTGAAAGAATGAAGCTATACAAATCAAGAGTGTTGCCGTGTAGTGTAGGGAGAGAGCACATACCTCCTCTTCTGGGATGTCCCCCCTTTATATAGATGGGGGGTGTGATATTTGTTTGGGCTGGACCCATTGTAGGCCTAGTTTGTGTTAACCCCAATAAGTTGATATATATTTTTTTTCTAGCTCCTACAATTGCCCCAAAACTTTCGTTGTTTGCGGTAGAAGGAATGAGAGTTTTTCTTGCCGAGTTACGCTGTTCAAATAGCTGTTAGGTATTTTGATAAAGAACACTCTGGATAAATGAATAAAATGTATGAATGAATGACTGCATGAATGCGTACATGCTTGAATGTATGTATAAATGTATGTATGTCTTAAATATATGTATCAATGTATATATGTCTATCATAGGATGGGGGGGGTGAGCTAAAACCAAGGAAGGAATATAGTATAGAGAGGTTAAATAAAGGATGGCAATCATAGGACAAAATTATATCACATGAGTTCCAAACAAATCATAACGATGGGTCACGGTATTGTTAAACCCGGGCAAGGGCCGTAGGCCGCGGTATTATGACCCCCGAGCAAGGGTGTATGCCACGGTATTATGACCCCCGGACGAGGATGTAGGCCACGGTATTATAACCTCTGGGCGTAGGTGTAGGCCACGGTATTCTAACCCTCGGGCATGGGTGTAAGCCTTTGCTGATGGCCCTCCATGCCGAGTGTGAAGATTACGCTGTACTCAGAGACTTTTGTTGATTTTAAGTGGCGATCAAGTGCCAATTTTGCAAGGATTTTGAATAATGCATCATGTGTTAGTGATGGCATGTACCGAATGAGGTAGATGTGTTAATCACAAATAATATTGCTCTGCTTGTAAGGAATTGCCAAGTAGATATTGGGCCAACTATTTAATTGCGGAGTAAATTTTGGGACAATTATATTTAATTGCCGAGTAAATTTTGGGCCAATTAGCAGTGCTTGGTTTGCGTTTAGCCCAATGTAGACTTGCCCAATTGCTTTTGAATGACAGGTGTTAGTCGGAAGGAATGTAGATTGGACTTGCTCCATTACCCTATGTTGCGGGGGCAGATTCGACTTTGATAAAATGACGACACGTAAAAATATGCGAACTGCCGACTGCCAAATGTGAACGGTCAACTGCCAAGTGTGTAATGTATTGCCCCAAAACTAGCGCTTGCTTAGAGCGGTGTGAAAATGAGTGGGAGTTTGTAACTCAAGTAAATTTCTTTGTAATGTTTGTACCAAGTTGGCCGAGTATGCATGCATATCAGAGGTGTCGAGATGATGATAAGCTAATGTGTCCCAATTAGAAAGCAGAAAATTGACTAAGATGTCCCAATAGGCAATAAATGGCCAAGGTAACGTAATGAATGATCGGGGAAGACAGAGGACTATTTCCTAGCCCTAAGATTGGGTATGATGTGACCGTTGATTTTGCATTTAATGTTTCCGATTGGCCGATGTATTCAGCTCGATATGCTACTCAAAATTTGTAGAATTGGACCGTACGAATGTGTTTAGAAGGGTCCAAATAGTTGGAAATGACTATGGGATCGCGATAATCGAACTCCTAATGGCGTAATTGTAGCAAAAATAGAACTGAGAGCTTAGATTAGCAGGGTGTAATTCAACCGCGAAGCATAGGATAATTCCTCTATTGGTTGGCTGGTCGCCTTCTCCAACGACCACTTCACTTTCTACGCAAACTTTGATCGGCCCATATGGCTTTGTTTTAGCTTCGATTTTGACATGGTTTGTGGCGTTGGACTTGTCTCAGTGAGAACTTCACGCTGGTATGGTCAAAACTTGATTTCGTCAATTTTGAAAATTTTAGTTTTCTGAAAAGTTAGTTCGTTCCGCAACTACCGACGAGCTTTGGTTAGTTCTTGGCTCCTTGGGTTGGTGGGTTTGGACTCCTTGAATTGACATGAATCCACTAGTATTTTTAGATGTGGATTTCGGCAAACCGAGATGCTAGTATTATGCTGAGATATTAGTGTCGAATAATGTGCCAAATAATACTAAGTTGCCAAATAATGTGCCGAATAATATTGGGTTGCCGAATAATGTGCCGAGTAATCTTGCTGAGTAGCAATATTAGCCAAATAAGCATTGTGGTGTACTGTTTTTCCGAATACTATTGCCGAAGCTGAGTTGAGAATATGTGGAGTTGATAATGTTAATCAGTTGGTAATATGCCGAATGAAAAGCTGAAATTTGTAGATTTGCCGAGCAATTTGCTGAGTTGCGGTAGTGTTGAAATGCAGTTGCATGGTCTTGCTGTAACGCTGCCGAGTAGCCTCGTTGAATTGCCGAACAGCTCTATTGTTCATAAACTTATGATTGGCAAGTTTGTAATGGCATTTGTGCGAATTTCAATAGGTTGGTAGCTATATGGCATGACTGTGGCATTGCTGAATAACCAATGTGCTGCCGAGGGGGGTGGGTGAGCTTCAATGAACTAGCAAGCTGATGAGCCAATGGCAATGCCGACTAAGAGATGTTGCCGAGTAATGTTACTGGTAATGATGTTGCCGAATTGCGGGGTCATCCTTTGGCTTGATGGATGTAATTTGGTTCTTTGCTGTTGTCATACCGCAACGTATATAATGAACTGGCAACTCCTGGATTTCTTGCCTTGCCGAAGCCTCTTAGTTGGATTATTTTTTTTGACTTGACTTGCTGAAACCTCTCGGTCGGCTAGTTGGCAACTTCTTTTGCTGGTCGAAACGTGGCTTTAGTGCTTCCTTTTGATCTTGAGCATTACTTCGACGGAGCCTCACTTTGGCAAAGTTAGCGAGGTGTATGTTGGTTCCCATTATTTTCTCAACAGAAATTGTGCACACTCATTTGCAGTTCGTGAGCCTTTTCTTCTTGAGATGAGTTATGGAAGTATCTTGTAGAAAGAGAGCATGGAAACCCATTTGTTGTTATCATTTGAACTCTGCTCCTCAAGATATGCAACTGTCACAAGTTTCTAGCACCAATACATGCAATGTATAATATATAAATCAACTCCAAAAAATGCCAATTTCCGAGTTTGACTACTGCAACCCGTTGAATCTCAATGTTGCTGAGAAAAAATAATTAATTATGAAGCAAGATTTCTTCAAAAGCAAGTTCAAATATTAAAATAATTATGCGTCGAGTAAGCAATGTTGGCCGAATAATGATACCAAGCTAATTCGATGTAGGGAATGGAGAAATTTGATGGTATAGCAGAGGCAAATTTGATGCTTCCATGCATGGGTGTGCCGAACAATTTGGTGTCCTCACGGCTGCTATATTGTACTTTATTTATTTATGTTTCGGTTGATTTATATTCATTGTTTTTTTTTTGTATGCACATATATCTATAAATTTGGTCAAGTCATTCAATAAAGGTTGGACACCACCTGTGAGTCTAAATGTATAAGATAGAATAAATAAATTGAGTTTGGCCGAACAATTTTGTTGAATTGCCGAAAAGATGCTCTCTTTAAGAAAAGTGAAACCCATTTGTAGATAGAGAAAATGGAGATGCAAAAGTAGACCATGAATTCTATGTTGTTTTAAAACTTTTAACGAGAGTCACAGTGAACAAAAAGCTCCATTTTGTAAGCACAAACATATGTATATCCAAACCAAGAACCAATCTGAAAATAATTTTTAGAGAGCAAGATCAAGAGGGTTGTTAAAGTTTTACTTACACGAACATGTTTGCTTTTCTCTTCGTTGAACTCTTGCAGACGTTTCCCACAGACGGCGCCAATTGTAAGACTATGAAATATCCTCTCACATGGATTGTAGAGATCCAACAAAGAGATGAACTTGATCCCTGGGTATTTGCAAAGATGAGCATGATCGGCGCCACCCAACCGGGGTTGCCGGCTGGAGACACTCCGATGATAAACTTAGTCTTTTGGTTGAAAGCATGAAGCTATAAAAATCAAGAGTGTTGCTGTGTAGTGTAGGGAGAGAGCACATACCTCCTCTTTTGGGATGCCCCCCTTTATATAGATGGGGGGTGTGATATTTGTTTGGGCTGGACCCATTGTAGGCCTTATCTGGGTTAACCCCAATAAGCAGATATATATTTTTTTCTAGCTCCCACAGTTTGCTATGTTTTTTGTTTGTTTGCTATGTTTGTTGCCTATAAAAGGATGGAGCAGGAATGCAAAAAGGAAATGAGGAGAAAAAGAGAGAAAGAATTGGTGCGAGAGAGATCAGAAAGAGAGACATAATTGAGAGAGATTGAAAAGAAAATCTGAGAAAAGAAAGAAAAGAAGAAAAAAAGAAAAGGGAAAAAAAAATTTCTTAAATATATATATATTTTTTTGAATCAAACATTTCTTTCCATTCTCTTTATTGCCTTTTCACCAATACACCATTCAAAAATCAACCACTAAAGTTGAAATTCCGAATTTTGAACTGAGAATTGATAACACAATCCACAACCTTGAAAGTGATCAAAAGAAAGTTTGACAATTAAAATAAGAGGACTATTATTAGCACCTGCATATTTTCTTAGGATCCCCCACTTCTTTGAACACCCACCTAACAAAATGAGTTTTCTCAATTTTCTTTTTAAACCCCACCTTAATATCAACTATACCCTTTCCCCAACCCAACCATTGTCACCCTCAACCACATCCTTTCTCCGCCATCCCTATCTCCAGCGACCAACCTGCAACATGATTAAAAAAATAAAAATAAAAATCCACACAAGAAGAAAATAAAATATGATGCAATCCAAAACCCATGAAAGAGTACAAAGAGATCTCAATATAGAAAAATAGCATTGAAACCCCAACATAAACAGATGTGAAATTGAATTAAAACCCTACTCAGTTTCAACGAATGAGATTTTCTCATTGGTGGTAAGAGTAAGGTCGACAGTGGGAGGCGCTGTGGTACCATTGGGTGTAGATCCGGAGGTAGATCCGAACTTGACAGCGTCGAGCAAGCATCTGCTGATCTCGTTGGAGTAGATTTGCAAAATCTCGATGTCATTTCATTAGCAGAGGCAGAGGTAGAGGCGGCGACAAAGGCCTTGTCCTCGATGCGGTGAGCGGTGGTGTCAGCCTCATCGTGGGACATGGATCTTTAGTGCTTGGAGAGGATGGAAGGCTCAGAGAGGGTTTCGATGGGGCAATTGACCACGGCGTCGTGTGTGCGCTGTGACGGAGGCCATATGTTGAAGGATATGTTGGCCATTTTCTCTGGTTTTCTGAACTCTTCGTGGAGATGTTCGGTGTCGGCCATTGTTGGGGGTTGTAGTTCTTTTTGTGATGGTGGGGTGGAGGGTGGTCGGATTTGGTGATGGCGAAGAAGTTGCTGACCGGAATAAAGATGGAGATGGGTTGGTTTGGGTTTGGGAGTTAGGTTAGGGTTAGGTTTGGAGTTAGGGTTGAAGGGATAGAGATGGGGTCAAAAATGGAAATTGATGTTAGATAAAATTGTAATAAAAAAATATAAAAAAGATGGGGTCCAGAGAAAAAAAGTAGGGGTATTTAGCAGTCCTTTTAAAATAATTAATCATTTTCTCCAAAGGTAAATTTTTATAATTTTCTCATTTATTTTCTTTCTATTTCTCCTGTTTTAAATATGTGATATAAATATGCGATTTAGGTTTGTTAAAAATATTTTTCTTATTTTAAATATGTGATTTAGATTGTTAAAAATGATTAGTTGAATCACCTAATGTAATTTGTTTACTAAGTGTATATACATTTTTTGGTGCAGTGGTGGGTAAAACCACCACGCACATCATGTTTCATAAAATAAAAAAATATAAAAGCTGTCTAATCTTCCTTTACTGATCCTAGTGTTTAAATATTATATGCGGGGAAATTCAACACAAGACTTGGTTTGGCTCGATGGTTAAGGTTCTAGAGATTGAAACATAGGTTAATGGGATATGTCTTTTTGTTTCATTTTTTATTTTTATTTTATATATTACTATTTGTGGATGATGATGTCAGCATGACGCACCACTGACATTAGCAAACGGAATATTCCTCGGTGGTGACAGAATATTTCCTGAATTCTAAGAATTGTACTATGGCCCAAAATTTTCAAATAATTGTGGTGTGGCCCGACTTTCTAGAAGGATTTTCACTAAGGCACCTAGAAATGCATCGAAGTTATTCCGGGCTAAAAGGACTATTTTAGACACAACTATGAAGTTAGAATTGTGAAATTCTGAATGATTTTTAAAGATTGTCCGATTAAGTTTTAATTTTGGCCACACAAACAAAAGGTTATTTTGGGAAGATGGTTATAATCAGCTTTTTGGTGAAAAGTTGCTTATAAGCAGCTTTTTTGTAAGAGAGGAAGTGGGTTATAATCTGGGAAGTGGATTATAACCCACTTCCCAAAATAGGCCAAAATGAGATAATTTGTGAATGTTGTTAAAATTTTCAATTGATAATTTTTGTATATATTATATCATTTCTCTTGGAAAGGTTTTATTTGCTTTGTTTTGGTCTTGTTGCATGAAAAACAAGAATTCCCAAAAGATTTTCCAAAGGCGAAATAGAGCAGCAAACAAATTTTTGGTGGATGATCTCCAAGGCCTATGCAGTTTCTATTTTTCTGTTAATTTGAGTGTTTTGTGAGGTTTTTATTTTGTTGTAATTTTTTTTTCATCTTCCTCGAATTTGTAATATTTAAAAGGGCAAATTATAGAAATGGTTCCTATAATTTACCCATGGTTTCATTTTGGTCCCTGCACTTCTAAATGTATCAATTTTGCCTCTGCAGTTAGGTTTTTTTCTTGGAATGGTCCAATAATTAACAATCGTCGAACTTTTGGATGAAAGCCCCATGCGTGCCTTGCACGCATAGGACTTGCAAGGGAAGAAATCAGCCATTCATAGTTGGTTGGCCATTTTCACACACGCATGAGACTTGTAAGGGAAGAAATCAGCCATTCATAGTTGGTTGGCCATTTTCACACACGCATGAGACTTGTAAGGGAAGAAATCAGCCATTCATAGTTGGTTGGCCATCTTCACATGGCTCATCATGCAATAACTAGGGTCACCACCAAACAAACAACCAATGGATAAGAAGGTGATGACGTATACTTTCTATATATGAAATAAAAAATAAAAAATATAAATTTAATTTAATTAAAAATAATAAATTAAAAATTATGGCCTTATAAATTAAATTTTTTTGTGTTGTTAAAAAATTAAATTTATATATTAAATAAAATTATTTTTTTAGTGTTGTTAATTTAAAATTATATATTAAATAAAAAATATAAATTATAAATTATAAATTTAATTTAATTAAAAATTATGGCCTTATAAATTAAAGTTTTATAGTGTTGTTAAATTATAAATTATAGATTACAAATTTAAAATTATATATTAAATAAAAAATATAAATTATAAATTACAAGGATAAAATAGTCTTTTGTTCATTTATCATATCTACTCCGTCCAATCAAATATTGGATTTACTAAAAATAGTCTTTTTCAGATATCAAATCCTATGAGAAAATAAACACGGGATACACATCCAATCAAACCAAATAGTCTAGAGGATTCATAGTCCCAGCATTCAAGTCCAATGGATTCTAACAGACTGGATAATTTTAGTGAATCCAATATTTGGTTGGACGGACTGGATAAGATAAATGAACAAAAGACTATTTTACCATTTTTCAATTATTTACTAAGTAATAGCAATATTAAACATATCTTTAATATTTTAACTATTTTTAACTAGATTAAATATAAATTTATCTTATTTTCTTTTTTACACAATTAAATAAATTTATTTTTAAAAAATTAAATAAATAAAATATCAATAAAAATAAATGTTAATTTTTTAATTAAAATTTTAAATAAATTTATTTTTAAAAAAAATAATAATTAAATAAAACATATATTACAATTTAAATAATGAAATTAAATAAAGTATAAACAAAATTTTAAAATAAAACATCAATAAAATATATATAAAAAATTATTTTAAAAAATTAAATAAATAAAACATCAATAAAAAGTTAAATAAAATTATTTTATTTTTAAATTTGACATTTAAATTTTATTGAATTTTACTAAATATAATACATAATTAAATAGTAGATGGTCAAAATAGTCATTTCACCACCTAATCCCAATAGTAAATAGTCCCACACCCCCCACCCCCCGGGACCATTTTCATTATGGTGATTTGACCCTCTACTATTTTAGTCCCAATAGTAAATGGTCATTTGACCCTCTACTATTCGATTATGTATTATATTTAGTAAAATTTAATAAAATTCAAATGTTTCAATTTAAAAGTAAAATAATTTATTTAACTTTTTATTGATGTTTTATTTATTTAATTTTTTAAAATAATTTTTTTATACATATTTTATTGATGTTTTATTTTAAAATTTTGTTTATATTTTATTTAATTTCATTATTTAAATTTTAATAGATGTTTTATTTAATTTCATTATTTAATTATTATTATTTTTTAAAATAAATTTATTTAAAATTTTAATTAAAAAATAGCATATATTTTTATTGATATTTTATTTATTTAATTTTTAAAAAATAAATTTATTTAATTGTGTAAAAAATAAAATAAAATAAAATAAATTTTTATTTAATCTAACTAAAAATAATTAAAATATTAAAGATATGTTTAATATTGCTGTTACTTAGTAAACAATTTAAAAATGATAAAATAGTCTTATGCTCATTTATTTTATCCAGTCTGTCCAATCGAACATTGGATTCACTAAAAATAGTTCTTTCCAGATATCAAATCCCATGAGAAAACAAATGCGGGATACACATCCAATCCAACCAAATAGTCCAGAGGATTCACAGTCCCAGGATTCAAGTCTGATGGATTCTAACGGACTGGATAAGAGGGAATTAGAATCCATCGGACTTGAATCCTGAGACTATGAATCTCCTAAACTATTTGGTTAGATTGAATGTGTATCTCATGTTTGTTTTCTCATGGGATTTGATGTTTGGAAAAGACTATTTTTAATTAATCCAATGTTTGGTTGGACGGACTGGATAAGATAAATGAACAAAAGACTATTTTACCCTTGTAATTTATAATTTATATTTTTTATTTAATATATAATTTTAAATTCGTAATCTATAATTTATAATTTAACAACAATAAAAAAATTTAATTTATAAGGCCATAATTTTTAATTTATTATTTTTATAATTAAATTAAATTTATAATTTATATTTTTTATTTAATATATAATTTTAAATTAACAACACTAAAAAAATAATTTTATTTACTATATAAATTTAATTTTTTAACAACACTAAAAAAATTTAATTTATAAGGCCATAATTTTTAATTTATTATTTTTAATTAAATTAAATTTATAATTTATAATTTATATCTTTTATTTCATATATAGAAAGTACACGCCATCATCTTCTTATCCATTGGTTGTTTATTTGGTGATGACCCTAGTTATTGCATGATGAGCCATGTGAAGATGGTTAACGAACTATGAATGGTTAATTTCTTTACTTACAAGTCCCATGTGTACAAGGCACGCATGGGGTTTCCATCCAAAAGCCCAACGACTGTTAACTATTGGATTATTTCGAGCCAAAAACCAAACAGCAGGGGCAAAATTGATACATTTAGAAGTGCAGGGACCAAAATGAAACCACGAGTAAACTATAGGGACCATTTCTGTAATTTGTCCTATTTAAAATGTTGTAATAATTTCCCGCCCCGCTTCTTTCTATCCCGTTCGTTTACTTGCTTTCTTTTTTTGTGAATATGCATCATATTTTGTTTTTCTATACATCCATGCTTTGCATCCATATTTCATGCATATTGATTCAACTGAGTTTGCATTTGTGAATTTAATCAATTCCTATATAATTATGTGCACTACCTCATGTTTTTTAGATGATTCACGTGTCATATCTTAGAAGCCGAATCTTTAGTTGCATCTCATGAGTAAATTGCATTAAGATTTTGTATATAAGATCATGCATGTTTTACTAACTTTGTTTTGTAACTGTTCGCGGGACTTCGGTAAATATATAAGTTTTAATGCTTTAGCATCACGCTTGTGTGTATTTTTCTTATTATGTTTAAGTATCCTACCATGTGGCTACTTGCTTACTTGATATAACCGTATGAATGCCAGTGGATGAAGGTTGTGTCGCTTAATTTGAAATGATGTTGATTTTTCATGTTTGTAAACTCAATTTATTTAGGTTGTACATCTTCAAAACTTTTTTAAAATACATGAAATCAAATTATTCTAAAATAAATGGCATAGTCTATACTTGTATGCTTCACATAGTAAATTTTAGAATTTATTAAATAATCAAAACATGAACATATAAAGAAAATAAAATTCATATCATGGTTTAGTAAATGCCAATTTTTTTGATTGAGTGAGCGAGAGTGCTCAAAATGACTTTCCCCCTTCATGCTTAAGGTTCTGAGCCAAGCATACTTGGTTACGACGAACATTGACCTTGGTACGAGTCACGAGATTCCTAATTTTTTCAAAATAAATATTAGGTGGCAACTCTAAAATCTGATGACGCAGTCCATTTGTAACAATAATTTTGTAATAAAATGAATTTTTTATAAAGTTGCCGAATCTAGACTCTCATCTATGTTTCACATTGCACTCCTGAAACTAGATCAAAGAAATCGAGGGTCCGAATTGTTTAACACGCACGGGTACCCCCGGACATGTTACAGTTTCTGGAAACTCTGCTAGGGATTTTATAAAACCTTGACTCGAACTCCATGATATGACTTTTATTTTCAAATTATATGTTTATTGCATTGCATGCATTAGTGCACTTAAAGTCCTTGTGTTGCCTAGATACTGGTGGGAGCACAGACACACTTTTTGTGACATTACACCTATCTCTACGTTACTTTGGAGGCCTTGTGTTATAACATTTTTGAGATCTGTCAAAAAAGTAGCTCTGATATCTAAGGTTCTCAAACTCCGAATAGAGGCTGTATTGACTCTTCTGATGTCCTGGGATCTTCATTGGTTATGACCTAAAGGACTCTTTAGTAATGTCACATTGACTTCAACTCCTAAAGTAGAGCCAACCTTATGCATATAGTGAGCTATATTACCTTTCAAAATTAGGATAGGATGCTCTCCCATTTCTAGGATGTATGATACAACTTGTTTGAATAGTGAAACCCTAGATCATTTCAAAGGTAAGACATGATAACCCTAGCCCCCATAGGGGGATTTGTTCTTTTTCCTGCTATGTGCAATGTATGGGATCTGGGGTTCTCAAATTTTGAACAGTGGTTTAGGAATGTCAATTTGTAGAGTTTAGTTTTTTTTTTTTTGGGGGGGGGGGGAGGAGGGGGCATACAATGATTAGTTGTGCGAATTAGGCCAAAGTGCCGCTGTAGTTCTGATTGGAGGTTCCGTTTCATTTTTGCTAAGTTGTTGTAGCACCATTGCTTTAGAAAAGTCCAATATCCCACAAAGTCTACCAGTATAAATAAATAGAACTTGTGGGTTATTCGACCATTTTTGTAATTGGGGAGTGACCACTTATTGATTGCACGGGCTTTATTTTGAATGTTGTGGATGACCCACACTTTGACTAGCAATTTAAGAAAGGTTTTATTTTGAGTTCTAAATTGAGTATTGAGTCTAAGTTTGATTCCACCAAGTTTGTAAAGTTGGGATCAGGCTCGAGTCATTCTAGTGAGTTAGAGTCTGTTGATTTCGGGAGTGCTAACTTAGACATTTCTATCCTGTCTAGGTCTTCTTTGTCATTTTCTTTTGAGTCTGTTGTCATCGCTCAATCGTAGTTTCTTTTCAATAAAAGTGCCATAGATTCTGCTTACTTCTCTGTGCCTTTAATTCATTGCATTGCCCAAAAATTACAAAACTTTTTTCAAAACTCTGATAAAAATGAAGAGGAAGAAATTCATCGGGATTTGCAAATTTTGATCGACTGAGAGGAAGAGATGTGTTCACTGGGTTGAAAACTTGGAAGGGTGACCTAGGCAAAACTTGGAAGGGTGACCTAAGCTCACTGGGTTGAAAACTTGGAAGGGTGACCTAGGCAAAAATTAGAGTACAAAAATAAATAAATAAATAAAAAACTTGCAAGGTTGAAAACTAAAAAGGGTGATTTTGGCAAAAGTTAGAGGGCAAAAGGAGAGTGTCAATACTCGATTGAACCTTCGCTTGAACTACGTATGGCTTAATTCCTATCTTTGGAATACGTAGGCAGCTTCATCTTAAAATTCGGCCCTAATCATTTTTCAACTCACTCATCTTGTCCATGTTTAATTAGTGTATGTTTATTCGACTCAGCTATCCATATTTGATTAGCTCGTCCCCATTTTATTCAATTGTCCTATTTCTCCTTCATGACGAGTTCAGTTGCAAGACAAATTCAATTATACACCTCAAAGGTTGATTTCAAGTTGATCGAATAGTGGTCATATGCGAAAATAGATTTTGAGGACTTTTAATGAAGTTGACTGATTTTTAAAAAAATTATTCCATTTTTGCAAAACTCAAACCATTCTTTGGACCAAAAAGGAAAAATTTTCAGTGTTCATAGCCTGACTCACATGATTTCAAAACGGAGAAGTGAAACAAACATGCTAATCAAACTCTTATGTTGATCAAAATCTTTTTAGTCAAAAAACCAAAAGAAAAGGACAAAGCGATGAACTAGGGGCACACTTGAGTTAGATTTTCTATCCTTTACTTGCACTTCGAATTCTCGTCACCTTAATCAAGCAATTGTCAGAAAATGCACAGTAATTGTCACCGGTGATACTTTTCTGTTGGGCAGTCGGCCGGCGATGTTTCGTTTTGTGTCCATTTTATTCCAGCAAACATAAAGGGGTGCGTTTGGGATGGTTTTTACTAATTGTCGCTAGAAATGCTTTTCCGTCTGACGATTGACCAGTGTTGCTCTGTTTTGTGTCCATTTTATTTCGACAAGCGTAAAAAGGTGCGTTTGGGATGATTTTTACTTCATTTTCATTTTATTGAGTTGTGTTTTGTGTTTTCATCAATGATAGACTCAATATTCAGTTCAGAATTCATTACAATGCATCGATTTTCAAGTTCAAAATTCAAAACAAAATGATTTTTATGCTCAGTATGGTGCCATTCATGCCATCTGGATTTACAGAACCAAACTTTTTTTTTTTTTTTTTAAACTTAAAGGATCAAGCCCCGATCAAATTTATACAAACGAGAGTTGAAGCTATAGGTGCCCACTCCCAAGCATATATACAACAACAACAACAACAACAACAACAACAACAAAAGAGAAAAGAAAAGAGAAGGGTTTGTTTTCTTTTCCGATGAAGGTCACACGCCGACCTCACTTACTCGACTCTCCCGCGATCTCTTCATCTTGATTTCGTCTTGGGAGACCCTTGAAAACCCTGCCTCAATGCTTACAAAACCGCCGAGAGAATAGACTCCCCGCTGACCATCAAATGTAGAATACGACGGAACTTCGAATCGGGCCATGGAGGTAGCCTGCCGTTTTAGCTCTTTATTCTCCGCCTTCAGTGTGCTAATCTCTGCTCGCGCATCCTTGTACATACGTTAGAGCAGAGAAAGTTGGGCATTTAATCGGTGTACTTCACTTGTCCTGTTTTGCAGTTGGTGAGACAAATTAGAGACTGCAGTCACTATCTCCATACAAGACTTCAACATGTAGTGGTTGGCTTTAATGTCAGATTAAGCTGCCATTATTTGCTCAACTGACAGCGTAGGAAAGTTTAGAGTAGGAGCAAGGGACTCTGTCCAGGGGAGCTTATGGGATCATTAAGGTATGGAAAGAGAGTAAGGGGATGGAACAAAGTCATGTGTTAGAGGAGAGAGGTGTAAAAGAAAGGATTCGTTTAATATGCATGTTTTTTGATTTTGTGTGTATATCATGTACTCTGCGAATCCTTTCTTTTACACCTCTCTCCTCTTAACACATGGCTTCGTCCGTCTCCTTACTCTTTTTCCAGACCTTAATGATCCCATAAGCTCCCTTGGACAGAGTGTTCCTGCTCTTACTCCTCTCAACTTTCCTACGCTGTCAGTCGAGCAAATAACGGCAACTCAATCTGACATTGAAGCCAACCACTACACGCTGAAGTTTTGTATGGAGACAGTGGTTGCAGTTTCCAATTTGTCTCACCGACTGCAGAACATAACAAGTGAGATACACTAATTAAACGCCCAACTTTCTATGCTCCAACGCATGTACAAGGATGTGCAAGCAAAGATTAACACACTGAAGGCGGAGAATAAAGAGCTGAAACGGCAGGCCACCTCTATGGTCCGATTCAGAGTTCCGTTGTACTCTACGTTTGATGGTCAGCAGGGAGTCAACCTAAGAAATTTAAATAACCTTCATGTCTGGCGCTTTCCTCTTTTACAAAAAAAAATATATATATATACAAAAAAGAAAAAAACAGAAAATGGTTTGTTTGTTAAATTGACAAAAGGTGGATCACACAAAGATCCCAAGTGAAAAAGCTAATGAACAATGAAAATAAAGGAAAATTTGAAAGAGCAACATTTTAAAGGTACTCATAACCACCTCCTGCAAAACAAAATGACAATATTCAGATCATATTTTGTTGAAATAAAAAGGAAAAAGAATAAAAAAGGTAGTGAACGTGAAGTATGTCTTGTGTGTTGAAGAGAGACCAAAATACTCATTTTAAAAATTTCCCTTTGCAATTAGACACAGATAAAAAGCGTGGGATTTTAAAAGAAGTTTATCCTTCAACAATTACTTGGACAATTTGGTAAAGCTACTTTAATGCCTCGTTTTTTTGTTTATTTATTTATTTTTTAATTTTTTTTCTAAGGAAGACAACTTTGGTCAGACTAGTCCCCCGAGTACATGCAATTCCCCTATCCCACATATACCAGGAAACTATCAGGCACAAGCCTTGGGTGCGGCCCCAATGGAATCGGGATCAAAGGCCTCATGGGATTCGAACTCCTAACCTACACTTCCTGAGGCTCTTATCATGGCTCAACTTGTCACTCGGCTAACCCCATGGGGTTTAATGCCTTGTATTTTGGGGGAAAATAAATAATTGAAAACCATGAGACAAGTTCCGGTACCTATATTTTAGCAAGCAGTACGACAATCCCAAGAATGTATTTGTACTAAAATTATGTCATTGTCTCGTGATCTCAAACAGCCATTAAACATGTGGGTTTACATCAGTTTGAAAAAATAGTGTATCAAAATTTTATAATGACATAGTAGAATTATCGTAGTTTCAATATCACTGACTATACAACCGACACCACAAGATCAAACTAAAATCAAACAGAGAAGAGAAGCGGGCTTTTGTTGTTTCCATTAAGAAATGGTTACTGGTAAGAAAAAGGATTGCTGATTGTGATGTAGCGTGAGCCTCCCACTTACTTCGTTTCTCCCCCACCCTTGTGTGGTTTGGAATTTCCTCTCCACTGTTTAATCAGTGTAATAATTTGAAGCATCAATCAAGGATAGGAGCAGGTGTCTTTTTGGTCTCCCCACAAAGGCACATTTTGCCTACACATCTATTTTAAAGAGATATGTTCTAACAATGTCACTGACTACCAAGCCTTGATCATTGGTCTACAAATAGCTATTGAACAAAAAAACACTGACCTTGAAGTCAAGAAAGACAACCTAGTTGCAACCTTTCAATATGCAACTTGTCTAATTGAAAAAATGGAAGGAGTTGTGTTTGAACATGTATTACGAATAGAGAACTGTATAGCAGATGCAATTGCCAATCTAGTAAGAACATTGGTGTTGTTAGAAAGGTCAAATAGTTGATATCCCTATATGTCAACGACGGGTATTGCCACAACTGCTGAAATGCCGCCTCGTAGAAACAAATACAATTTCAGACCTAGCCATCGAAGGTAATGATTGGAGGATGTCCAATTGCCAATTATAAACTATATTGAACACGGGAAGCTGCCTGACTATCCTCATCACAGGATTGAAATACTCCTCAGCTCATTTACTACAAGGAAATTCTATTATATCGATCATTTGAACGAGTCATTCTTCACTGACTGAGAAAGCAATGGAAGAGGCCCACTTTGGGATCTGTGAGGCTGCTCGGTTTGAAATAAGTTTTAACTTATGTGGGCCAAGACCGTCATATAGTTTAGACTCATGCGATTAGGAGCAATGGCTTCTTATGTGTAATAGCACTTCAAGAACTTCCATTGATTGGACCAATCCTTAAATCTTCTTTTTCAACGATCTTGTAAGCTCCATTAATGTAGATTTCCGTCACCACATATGGGTCATCCCATTTTGATAGGAACTTGTTGCCAATTCAGTGGGTAATGATGATGGGTCTTTGAACAACAAACACCAATTCCCCAACTTTAAAAGATAAAGGTCTAACCTTTTTATTAAAAGTCGTAGAGAGTCAAGCTTCATAACACTCAAGTCCTTGTTGAGCTTCAAGTCTTTTCTTATCCAATGCTTCCAATTCAGCAAAATGTAACTTCACATTCTCGTCATTAGTGAGACCTTGTATGACTATCCTTAGTGAAAGGATTTGTTGCTCCAGAGGACAGACAACTAAAACAACATAGATGAGGGAGCATGGAGTGACTTGTGTTGAGGTACGACAAGTAGTGTGCTATCCCAAAGAACTCTCTAATCCTTTCATGCTAGTCTCTCTTGGACTTATAGACTACCTTCTTCAATAGGTTGCCCAAGATTTTGTTGAATGTCTCTACGAATCCATTGGCCAGTGCATTGTGCCTGTTTGGCAGAGCTTAATTACAGCTTATTTCAGCTTTCAGCTTAATTTAAGCTATTTTGATGTGTTTGGTTTAGCTTATAGCTTATAACTTTTTGGAAGTCAGAAATCAGCTTATTCTTTGAGTGGGGCAGTAGATGCTTTAAGAATAAGCTGGAAATCAGCTTAAGCTGAAAGTTATAAGCTATAAGCTGTTTAGGCATAAACTATAAGCACTTTCCCACAGCTCTACCAAACAGTTGTAGATTAGAGAATTGCATTGTTTGATCCAAACCTTTCACAGAACTTGTGCATTAAGTTGTTGTAGAAGGGTTTCCCATTATCAGGCACACCATATCGATAGATTGTATTTGACTTACTGAAGTTGACAATAGTTTCCTTCTTCACTTCTTTGAGTGGGACAACTTCAACCCACTTGGAAAAGTCTGGTAATAATCCATAAGGAGTCACAATGGACATTTTTATGCCTAATCATAAAAAATAATAATAATAAAATAAAATAAAAAGGAAACAGAAACATCAAAAAAGTCCTAAGGCTACCTAAGGCTGGAAGAATGTTCTCAAAATTCAAATACAATGATGTTCACTAGGGCTATCCTCTCAACCAGGGAATCCCAATCTACCTCTGTGCCTTCAAAGGTACAAAATAAATGCAAGCCTTGTTAAAAATTTTCTAGAAATTTATGCAAATTCAGCGGTTAAATAATTGAATCCAAGTATCCAACAATTGCCTCAACCTGCTAGACTTCTGTACTAATTGCTTTGTAGGCTATAAGATTATGAAATATCCAAAGCTCACAACTACTTGGACTTCAATGAAATGGGTGCTGCTTCTGCAGTTCCCTAGAATTTCATCCAGCTCCAAAATTTATTTTTCATAAAGCAATGTACCATCAAGCCTAGAGACTTACCAAAAAAAAAAAAAATACATA
Organism: Camellia lanceoleosa; assembly: GCA_025200525.1. NCBI lineage: Eukaryota > Viridiplantae > Streptophyta > Magnoliopsida > Ericales > Theaceae > Camellia > Camellia lanceoleosa. The sequence continues at coordinate 52,490,385 of CM045762.1, read as the reverse complement.
AATAAAGCCTAGGTTTTCTATTCCCTTGAACCTCATACAAGATGACTCACTCCACGGAATTACTGCATCTCAAGCAAACTAAAATGTACCTGCTCCAAGTATAACTCCCACATAAAAAGATAAAAATTATTAGCCCAAGTATAACTCCAATTCTCTGTTATTCTCCCCTTCTTTTAACTGTCTTAATCAAGTTTCAATCATCAGCTTGTCTCCTTCAATAACACTAGTTCCTCAATTTCACCTTTGATTATAACTCCAGTAATTCACTTTGCATTTATTTAGACCTACCCATTCATGTTGACCTTCACAACTTCCCATAAACTTATTTTATTTGTCAACTTACCTTGAGAAGCAAAAAGAACAACAATCATAAAACTTTTTACTAGACAGACATGAATTTTTAGCTCTCCTCTCCAAATCCACAATGTAGAGCAATTTATGTTCAAGCTTGAAGGGTTTTGTATATGACTCACTCCACGGAATTACAACACAACGGTGGGTAAACTTGAGGCCATAGGGTTTAGGGTTTAACGCAAGGCATTGGGGAACAATCAATATACCTTTGACATGAATTTGAACTCCATTATTTATGAAAGTAGTGTAACGTTCTTGTTAGTAGATTATATAAACGTCTACAAAAAGTTATCAAACCACAAGCTCAAAGAAAACAGTATTGTCAAAAAAAAAAAAAAAAGTAATCAATTCACATGCTGGAAAGAGGATACTGCAGTTAGAAAGGACCTCATTCCCCAGCTGATCTTCCAACCCTTTCTCTTGCACAAAACTTAACACTAAATCCTCTTCAAATAATAAGATCATCTCATCTTTCAACATTCCAAATTTATCTTCAACAATCATGATGACAGATCAGAGTTGAATCACAAAACCCACCCACAAAACTCACCACTCATACAAAAGACTAAAGATAAATTGTGGCCTTTTACAAGATCATAAAATACCCAATATAATGACAGCACAAAGACCCCCTTGGAAAATTCATATGTCTAGCCCGTCTCACATATTTGCTACTTCTACGTCTCTTTCCCTAGAAATAATCATTCAAATTAAGATTAAGAACCCCGGACTCTGTTCATCTCATTAATAATGGATTTACCAAATATATTTCAAAAGAAATAACAAATTTTATTTCAACACAAACCCATAAGACCTCATATTAGTGCATCTCCAACCCTTGATTCAAACATGTATAAATTTAAATTTGGGTAAAAATCACTCAAAAACCTATCCACTCCTTGTCTCAAACTTATATCAAATTGTGTTCTACCCAAATCAAGGGACACTCAAATTTTCACTCAAAATTTTCAAGACTATTTTCTAGCTTTCAAGTTTACAACTCTGCCATTACTGAAACTTTTACTCAAATCAAAATGTTTGTCCATTGAAGTGTTTCATATACACTAAAACTCTCACAAAGTGCGTAATTGTAATCCACATAAGGCAACAAAAAAGTCATCAAACCAATATCCCTTTTTTTCAATCAAGCCCACCACTGACTTCATATGCACATAAGAAAAAATAAAAATCAAAAGCCTAACCTTTGCAACTTGAATGTTGACAAAATCAGGGATTTCCCTCTGAAGCAAGACAATCCCAGCATTCCTCACAACCTCCAAGTCCTCATCACACATAGCATCAGGCCAACAAGACATATTAGCACCACCAACAATAATAATAGAGTTTTGCCCATCAGATTGAAGCATCACCAGGGCATGACCAGTGGGTGCACTAGACACATTCCTCAACCAATCAAGAACAACCCCACTGTTAGTGTATAGCTGTTAGTAGTGTATATTTACTTTACTTTTACTTTACTTTATTAGTGCTACTTTCGGCCTGTATTTTTTCGCACCGGCGGGCAGTCGGCCGGCAACCTTGCCTTCGCTGCCCGCTGGAGTTTTTCTACACATACCTTCACTCCTCTTTCTCTTCCTCAAATCAGGAATGATCGCCGGAACCCAGCAAGAAACGAAGCTCCGTATCTGATCAGACGGCACAGAATACATCATTCATGGGTCCCTACGATGCATCCATGAGCAGCAGTGGTCGTAACTCATCATCATCATCCGCCGGCGAAGCACCGGATCAGATTGACGGATTGCTTGCCGGAGCCGGGTACAGGGTCCGGTCATCGGAGCTCCGACACGTGGCCCAACGACTCGAACGCCTCGAGAATGTCATGGTCAACGCACCAGCAGAGGTCTCACAGCTCGCAAACGACGCCGTTCACTACAACCCATCGGACCTCGGGTCCTGGGATGATTCGCTTCTCTCGGAGTTCAACCAACCCGTGGTCGTACCCGCCTCCGCCGATCTACCCGAGATCTACCAGAGTACGCCGATCTCAGTTACCTCGACGGCGTGTTAGAGGCATCACTTCTATGAAGCTTGTCCTTACTTGAAATTCGCTCACTTCACTGCTAATCAAGCGATATTAGAGCATCTCCAACGGCTTCATTTTTTTTTTACCAAATTTGAGTCGAAAAATTGCCTTTTCACCAAATCTGATACGGAGCGCTCCAACCCTTCACCTTTCATCAAATTTGTCCCGGGACAACCGGGTGGTCGACCGGCCGGTTAACCGGTTTGCCCAAAAAAAAAATTTTTTTTTTTTTTTAAAAATTTTTTGAACCTTTTTTTTGAACTTTTTGAACTTTTTACCGGTTAGGCAAATTTTTTTTTTTTTTTTTTTTTGAATTTCTGAATTTTTTCCCTGAACTGTCTGAACCTTTTGCCGGTTGACCGGGTGGGCAACCGGTTGGTCGACCCGGGTCCCCCTCCAACGGCCGTCATAGCAGTGTCCGCTACAGTGTTTTGATGAATTCATTACTTCCTCCGCGATCTGATGAAATTTTTGATGAAAACTCAATTTGATATCAGATTTGGTGCACCGTTGGAGCCATGAACAGTGTCATTTTCATCAAAATTCAAATTTGATATCATATTTGGTATAGCGTTGGAGATGGTCTTAGAGGCTTGTCTTTCTCCACTACACTGTCTTCCAACTCCTCACTCAGCAATAATCCCCAAAACCCAGGCAGCATTGAATTGAAGAATGAAGAGGTTCAGCTTCTCTCCAGTCCGTCATCGGACTGGACGGTGCTGTTGGGTCCGTGGAGGCCCACCACGGGTCCCGTTTTAAAAATCTGAACCGTTCAATGTGTAGAACTTGTCGAGTACTATATGCCTATTAAAAATCACGTTGATCGGATATCGATAGCTATGTGATCAAATCAGTTTTATATAAAAAAAAAATGGACGGTAAATTAATTATCGGTTGATAAAAAACTGTTTTGATCACATAGCTATCGATATCCGATCAACGTGATTTTTCACAGGTGTATAGTACTCGACGAGTTCTACACATTGACGGTTTAGATTTTCAAAACGGGACCGTAGGACTGCCTGAAGACCGCCCAAATCGATGGCGATCGACCAAAGCCACGGCCCTACAAATATATAGAAGCTCTAAGGCTGGTTTGGGACAGGTTTTTTTTTTTTTTTTTTTTTTTTTGAGTAATTTTTTAAATTTTTAATTAAAATATAATATAAAAAAATTAATATATTTAAGATGATTTTTTAATTTTTTATGAAAAGATATGTAAAAAGTAGAGAGAAAATAAAATCTTTAACTTTTTAATATAAGTTGTTAACTTTTTAATTTTTTTAGTAACTTTTTAACTTTTTAATTAAAAAAGTTACTTGTCAAACGAGACCTCGGTCACAGTTATATTACTAATAAAAACTAGGGGTGCAACTCAGACGGGTTCGGTCGGATTGGGAGATTATGTAAGCTCAGTCCAGGTTGTGCTAAGATCTGCCCAGGCTCGCCCAAGCTCGAATTGTAACCCGAGGTTGCCTGCTCAAGCCCGACTCGAGTTGTCCGAATTGTCCGAGTTGTCCGAATTGTCCGAATTATATTTTATTTTTTTGTAGCTACATTATTAAATTATTAAAATTTGACTCTATTTATAATTTTTTTTATATATAGAAAATCATTACTACCATCAAAATAAATAATTTATATAATATAAAAGAGATGCCGTTATAGTAGTCTTTACAATTTATAAGTAAAAATAAAAAAAAATAAGATTTTATGTTATTTGTGTATATAACATCTATTCAATATGATTTAATAATCTAAATTGCTTTAATATCATGTAATGACTAATAATTTATATATATATATTTAATATTTTTATATATCTATATATGTATAATTCAGGTTTCGAATTGTTCAAGTTGTTTGATATCTTTATCCAAACCGATCTAAATTTAATTTAACCTTTTAAATTTTTGTCCAAACTGATACCAAATTTAAAAATATCTTATTTAAATCTTAAAAAAATTCAAATTAAATTCAAATTACTCAAATTAAATCCGTCCAAATTTCACCCCTAATAAAAACTCACCTCCGCAAATTTCTGGGCTTGTTTGGTTTGTTTTTAGGAGAGTTGTTTTTGAAAAAAATTTAGGAGAGTTATTTTAGAAATTTTTTTATTTTGTTTGGTTGTATATTTTGAGAGATAAATTTTTTGTGAGAATTTGGGATGATTTGATATTTTGAAAGAATTTAGTAGATGTGTGTGAGAAAAAAATAATTGAAAATGAGAAAGGAAAAAGAAAAAGTGATTGAAAAAATGATTTTGAAAATTTTTTAAGAAAAATATCAAACCAAATAATTTTTAAATTTTTTTTTTCTAAAACTCATATCTCAAATTCAAACCAAACAAGTCCTCTATATCTATACGGAAGTGATAGAGGCCTCGAAACATTGAGGCGCGAATCTGCCTCGACACCAAAACGACGTCGTTTTGGCAAAAACGACGTCGTTTTGGCTCTGTTTTTTTTTTTTTTTTTGCCCTTTCTTTTCCTTGCTTTTCTTTCGTTCTTTTCTTCGTCTTCTTCGTTTGGTTGAAACCAGGAACAGAGGGGGAAGGAGAGGAGAGGAGAGGAGAGGAGAGGAGGAGGGAGGAGGGGCCTAAAAATGGAGGGGAGGAGGAGGAGGGCGGAGGCGAGGCGACGGGCAGAGTCAGGCGACAGCACAAGGCTGACGACGGGCGAAAGACGGCTGGCGGGTCATGAAAGCAGCCCTCTCCTCTCTCTCCCTCCCTTCTTTCTCCTCTCTCTCTCTCTCTCTCTCTCGCGCCAATTCGCACCTCGAATTGTCGAGGCCTCAAACATTTTCCATATCTATAAGCCAACCAACCAATTGCTTTTACTCCATTATCACCCCTTTCTAGGCACCCTCTCTCCTAATAAAAGCTGTCTCTCTGAAACCTGACTCTCTGTCTATAACCTGACTCTCTGTCTATATCTATATATATATACAAACTTTATCTAAAGTAGGCAAGAAATTGGTCTTTGAGTTTTCTTTGTGCCGCTTCCATCCCATGTTCTCTTGTTTTCCTGTGCGCGTTATGGACTTTTTGTTAAAATCCCACTAATTCAACCAAAACCAATTTCTTTTGTCCTTTTCACAACCACCCCCCCTTCTCTTTACATTTTTTGATTTCAAAATAAATTATTATTATTTATTTTCTCCAAATTACTTTAATCTCTTTCAAATCCCACTTTTGTCTGTTTTAAACATTTCTTTTCACCATTAACACCACTCGTATCTTCTTTCTTATCTTACTCTTTTTCATTCCATTTAAAAAAAAAAAACAACATTAAATGCCAATTAATTTTTCTACTCAATCTTGTACCATTCTTGTCATTCAAATTTGTACAACAAACTCGTTTTATTCATATAGGGGATTAACCCCAATCAAAATTCTACACAAGCACAAAAAAAAAAAACAAAAAATAAATAAAAACACAAAACACCCACAAACAAGGGATTTGTTTTCTTTTCCGATGGCGGCCACATGTCGACCTCACTTACTCGACTCTGCCGCCGATTTCTTCCTCTTGATTTCGTCACGGGAGACCCTTGACGGCCCTGCTTCCGTGCTTCCAAGACCGCCGAGCAAGTTGACTCCACGTTGCTCATCAAAAGCAAAGTACGGCGAAACTCCAAAGCGGACCATGACGGTGGCCTTCCGTTTCAGCTTTTTATTTTTCGCCTTCACTGTGCTAATCTCTGCTCGCGCATCCTTGTACATGCGCTGGAACAGAGAGAGTTGGGCGTTTAACTAGTGTACCTCACTTGTTCTATTTTGCAGCCAGTGCGACAATTTGGAAACCGCAGTCACTGTCTCCATGCGGGACTTTAGCGTATAGTAGTTGGCTTCAATGTCAGATTGAGTTGCCATTTTTGCTCAACTGACAGTGTCGGAAAGTTCAACGAAGCATGGGCAGGGGTACTCTGTCTAGGGGCGCTTATAGGCTCATTAAGGTCTGGAAAGATGATGAGAAAACTACGGGAAGAGGCCATATCAAGGGATGCAAACGAAGGGGTTGCAGAGTAGTTCGTATTTTTTTTTTATTTTGCTCTGCCTCTCTCACTGGCCTCGGTTTAAAGAGAAAACACAGAGACGGAGATGACAAAGACGGAGCGAGAGCCGAGGCAATCGTTGCAAATCCGGGAGCATCTCTGTTGGTCACGTGAATCGCGCGCCAAACACGACGCTTGAAGCCATATGTCCGGCATAACTTTTGAAGGCGAGACATATATATATATATATATAAATATGTATATCTTTGGGCAGCCTATATACACAACCATACAATGTCTTCTCCAACGGTCCGACAACACCACACAGTGTCTTCTACAACGGTTTGACACGACCATACAGTGTCTTCTCTAGCAGTCCGATACGACTATACAGTGTCTTCTATAGCGGTCCGACACGACCACACAGTGTTTTCTACAGTGATCCGACACGACCACACGGTGTCTTCTACAGTGGTCCGACACGACCACACAGTGTCTTCTATAGCGGTTCGACACGACCACACCGTGTCTTCTACAGCAGTTCGACACGACCACACAATGTCTTCTATAGCGATCCGACACGACTATCTAGTGTTTTCTACAACAGTCCGACACGACCATACAGTGTCCTCTACACCAGTCTGCCACAACCATATTGTCTTCTACAACGGTGTGACATGACTATACAGTGTCTCCTATTTTATTTTATTTTTAGTTTATTTTCACATTTTGTTACTCTTTCCAAACTCAAGTTGGTTTGTACCTATCCTTTTTGAGTTTTAGGGGTGATGTTAGTGTATAGCTGTTAGTAGTGTATATTTACTTTACTTTTACTTTACTTAATTAGTGCTACTTTCGGACACTTTAGGTTCCCACTTTCGGCTTCTCTCCTCTATAAAGGAGCCAACTGAACATTTGTACTACACAACATATATACACAATTTATTCTCTTTCTCTTTCTCTATACATTAAATTTGCACCCACAACCCTCAAGAGCATCAGAAATCAACTTCTCATAAGCATCTTCACCAATCTGACCCACAAAAAAAGTTGGGTATGAAAGTTTTCCACCACATACAGCCTGATTGACCCCTTTGCCACCAGCAAGTGTTTGGCCAATCTTGGCTGAGGTTGTCTCTCCCTCTCTTAGGAGTCTATCAATCTCCACATAGATGTCTGCCTTGAATTATGATTATGCATATCTTTGCATTACAATAGCACAGTTGCACACACAGAGACAAACATACATAGTGAAGATTAAAAAATCAAAACCATGTTAAGTTACATGGATGGACTCAAAAAATGTAAAATTTATCATTGCCCAAAGCAACAAAGAGAGATCCGATATCATTGAAGCAATTGAAATGCATTGACAGAACCTGGCGAGGATTAATGGCTTGTTATGGATTAACAATGCGTTCAACGAACTAGAGAAGGAAAACACAAGAGACACTACGAATGCATGGAACGGAGAAGGACACCCCTTGAATATAAGCGTTGGTATTGGGTTCCCGTCTATGTATTCACAGGGAAGGATGATAAAAATTGTGACAATTGTGAAGGAAGCTATGAGAATTGATTCCAAGACTCTGGTTCGGAGTGGTTGCACTTTGCTTGGCTCTAAACCATTTTGTAGAGTTGTAGCAACAACTTTTGACATGTCCTCAAAATTTCGTAGTTTGTGTACTTGTTATTTCTATATGCCCAAGGCCCTATTTATAGGGAAACTTAAAGTCTAATAAGTAAAACTTATTATTCAATAGTTTTCAGAAGAATTAATGACATTTTTTATCAAATATTATTAAAAAAGTTATTAATTATTAATGTTCAGTGACAATTTGAAAATTTTGTAACAAAAAATGTCATTAATTATAAGTTTTAACAACAGTTTAAAAAAATTGTCACAAAAAACATCACTAATTTTTAACTTTCAACAACAGTTTAAAAAATTCATTATGAAAAATGTCACTAATTGTAAGTTTTAACGATAATTTATAAAAATTGTGACTAAAAAAAGATCATTAATTGTCAATTTTTAACGACATGTGTAAAAAATCGTCACAAAAAATTATTTTTAGCGACGATTTTATCAATAGGACTTAAGAAAAATTAAATCCAACAATTATGATATATTGATAATTTATCCCATTTTTATATCATAGACAATTTGGGACCACTTTTTTGTTTTTTTGCTTTAAATTTTTTTTTTTAAACAGAAAAGAAATGAAAGGTAAAAATATAGGCTCCACCGTTTAAATTGTTTAATTTTTATTATATTTTATTTATCATGTCAATCTCATATTCCAACAACTACTTTTGATGTTATGCTTTTAAAAGGTTGAGTTTCTCTCGAAGTTTGAATTTGCATTTGATTGTTATGTTCAGATAATTTCGTTGATATGAGCTATTTATTTTATAGGGCTCATCCAGAAAATATTTTTGATATGGTAATTATAATTTTTTTCACTTTATAGTGTTTGTCTTTAAAAAAATAGATGACAAATGTAGTTTTGAATATAAACTTTTCATTTTTTTGAGACAAATATAATAAAATAAAAATGTTAGAAGTCTCAGATTAATCGAATTTAATTATTATTTTTTTATAAATGATAAACACAAATGACTTTACAAAATAAATAATTTGAATCATTAAAATAAAATTCGTGATGGACTGCATGAACCAAACATAACAATTAAATTCAGCTTTAAATTTGAAATAAATTCACCCTTAAAAAAATTTCAAAATCCGTGAACTCATTTACTTCTATGTGCCGAACGAGTTATTTACATTAGAGACAATTTGACGAGAAATTTTTGTATGTTGATAGAGTATCACATGGTATTATTTTTTATTAATCACAAATGTATATATCTACTATTATTCCCCAAACACTCAATATAAATATAGTAGACCCTATTATCAAAACTAATCACAATAGTAATATGTACCCTATCTACATATTTTTGTTTTTTCTTTTGCTTTACGCCGAACGTGCTATTTATTTTTGTTGACAATACGGTCCACTTTTATTTTTTAATTTTTATTGATAAAAGCGAAATAATTACTTTAATAAAGAAAAATAAAAGTGAAATTGTGGGGATATATTTTCTGGGTACCAACACGTGGCAAGGTGACGCCGATGTGTCAGCCGAGGTGCCACGTGTCCTGGTCGTTATGCCGAGGTTATCTCGGCGTTGCCGAGGTTACCTCCGAAGATATCAGAATCCGAGATAAGCGGATAAGGGACAAGAGTCCTAGAATGAAAAAAGACTTCAGGATGGATAAGGATAACACTTTTAGGGAGTCTATCATTGTCTCTTGAGGAATCCAAAGTAAGCACTAATGGGAGTCCATAGAAGTCAGGCTTCTATTGGGACTAGGATTGAGTTAACTATAAAAGAGAAGCACCCCCGTGGCTCTAAGGTACGCAATTTATGCTTTGAGTAGTGAATTTAGCACTTGATTATCTTTGAGAGATATACTGACTTGATCGTCGGAGTGCCCCCGGATGGAAGAACCACCGCCGGAGCCTTCTCTTTCTGTTACAGGTTAGCTGAAGCCATCTATTCTGTCGGTGCTCTCTAGCTGATTACTAGACGGGCAGTGTGATCAGAAAATCGCTCACACAATTTGGCGCCGTCTGTGGGAAAGAAAGAAGGATAGATGGCCAGTAACGGACAGCAAGAAAAGATTGGGGACGACACTCTTGCTGGAAGTGGGAGACCTATTGATCTTGATATCGAAGGAGACGAGTGCAACGCAGAAACTCATGACCAAAATCACGGAGAGAAAGACGTGGGCCAGACTGGCGACGTACCAAAGAAACCAGACCAAAGCAGATACTATAACGAAGATAACCTCCAGGTTTGGAGGGACAGATGCCTGCGGAGGGATAAAGAAGTGAAGGAGATGGCAAACAAGTTGGCAGACCTGCAATCGATCGTCAACTTCATGATGCAAAACAATGTCATGCAGCCACCATTCCTGCTGCAGGACACATTGATCCCAGCGGCCAAGGCCCAGAAGAAAGGGCAGAATACAATCCTAGAAGCCCCACAGCACACCAGGAGCGAAAGGCACTCACACCGGCCTTCCAGGGAGGTCGGGCGAGGGGGGTCAATGAGGGAAGAGTCACGGAGGACGCATCACACAAAAGAGGCCGACCCCAAAGAACATCGGCATATTCAGGGGCAAGTGCTGTGCTTCAACACACCTAACGGAGAAAGGTCGAAAATGGCTCGCAACGAAGCTGAGAGTAGTGCTCCGAAAAGACTGAAGTTAGGAGACAGCCGAGCTCCTGGCCGGACTAAAGAAGACTTGAGGGATTACCTCAAGAGGAGGTAGGATCATGCCGAGGTAACATCCATTGTTAAACCGAGAACACCATTCTCAGTAGAGTTTGACAGATTTGAGGCACCAAAGAGATTCAGCATGCTGAGGTTCCAGATCTACGATGGGAAGTCGGACCCCAACTTCCACGTTGGGTTATACCTGAATTCAATGCACTATATAGTGGGAACGAGCCGTTGCTCTGCAAAGTGTTCCCCTCATCTTTTGGGGAGATTGCATCAGATTGGTTCCACAAACTGCCAAAGGGAAGTGTGAAGACCTGGGAGGGCCTAGCTGAGATGTTCATGGCCAGATTTGTGACAAATAAATTACAGCCACTAAGGGTCGACGCATTGATGGCTCTGAAGATCCATAAGGATGAAGGCCTTAGGGCCTATGCAAAAAGATACTATAAGGTATTCAATCGAATACCCGAATGTAACCAAGAGGTGGCGGTCGTGTCTTTCAAGAACGGCCTGAAAGATGATTGTCCACTACGGAAGTCTTTGGCAAAGACATTGCCAAAGAGTATGGAAGAGCTCATGGCTAGAATCGAGAAGTACGCCAGAGCCGAGGAAGATACGTCGGGGAATAAGGAGACGAAGCAAGAAAAAGGGCACGGCTCGCCGAAGCGAGGCCGAGGTAATAACGGAACCAACAAGCAAGAGGTAGAATTGAGGACTACACAGGCAGTCACAACTGTGTTCCGAATCCCAATTCCTAAAGTCCTAGAAAGAATTCGGAACCAACCCTATTTCAGAACGCCAGAGAGGAGCCCAGGAGAGTTTATGGGAAGAAACCTTGGCAGGCGTTGTGCCTACTACAATACAGATGGACATACGACTCAGGGTTGTAAAGCCCTGAAAACACACTTGGAAGACCTGGTAAGGCAAGGCCATCTGAGAGACCTTGTCGACGAGGCCAGAACGAGAGAAGAACAGACAAGATTGCCCGAGGCACAAGCAGCTCCGCCTCCCCCAGCACAATAGCCACAGGCAGGAGGACCTCGGGTGGTTAATGTAATTCACTCGAAGGTGAACGAGAACGAAATTATAGGGGAAACTCAAAGAGCGAAGCACCTGCAACACGTCTACCAAGTCGAGGGACAAGAGACATCGGGCAGATGAGTGCTTGGGACCAGTAGTGTCTTTTACCGAAGCCGACCTTGAGATGGTCCAGCACCCGCATAATGATGCTTTGGTAGTATCCCTCCAGGTTAGGGAGTATCAAGTGAAACGAATCCTGATTGACCAAGGAAGCTCTTGTGACATCATGTACGTCAGATGTTACAAGGAGCTCGGCTTTCATCCCGATGACATGGAGCAATCCAATGGCCCGATGGTCAGGTTCAATGGAACGCCGACATGGCCACTGGGAGCAGTAAACTTGGAGGTGCAGGTTGGCACCAAGAAGATCAAGACAGAGTTCACCGTCATCGACACACCATCCCCATACAATGCTATTCTGTGAAGGCCATGGTTGCATGCAATGAGGGCAGTTCCCTCAACATTACTCCAACTATTGCGCTTCCCAACAGAGTATGGGATAGAAGAGGTCCGAGGAGATCAGCTACAGGCAAAAAATTGCTCCATGGCAGCAATGAAGTTTACCTGCAGCATACAAAGGGTAGAAATCGAAGATAAGGACATAGAGGTCCTAGGAGTATCGACTTAAAGATAATGGGGGCAAAGAATTGCCAAGGCCTTGGAACACTTATAATTTGAAATTTTTTGATCATTAGATGTTCCTCTTTTTTTTGCCGACATCATCAATAAAATCTTAGCAGAATTTTTCAACGCTTATAACTGATAAAAATGCATAATGTTGTTTTTGAATAATGAGAACCCAAGTGGAACTCAGGTTCACATTGGGGGCAGAGAGAAGGAAAAGACGTTTACAAGTTGGTTAAACCGAGAAGAATTTACAAAGTATATGTCTTACACTTGTTGAAATTTATAAGTCAAGTTCTTGCCGAGGTAAATCATCAGTTTGTATACCCGACGTATGACATCCCGCGAAGGCTGCACAAAGGAATGAAGAGTATACTAGAAGACATGCAGAAAATTTCAAGTATAGTGTCATGCACAAGAAATAAAGAGAAGATAAAGATTCAAGCATTCATGGAAAGCAGATGCATTTGTACACAAAAGAGGGCACTACGGCCTAACTAGAAATAATTGTTCAGAAACTACAAAGAAGGAACATCGCCCATATGAAAAGCTTACATTGTTTCAACAAAAAAAAAAAAAAAAAACAAAGTACAAGAAAGGAAGAAAATAAACTTAAGGTTAAGACTCCTCAACAGTAGCGGTTGGTTGAGTCTGAAGTTTAGACGATTGTTGGGTAGACACCTCAGCAGCCTTTTCCACCGCGATCTCGGCATCAATTTGAGCAAGGGTTTCATCAATACTCTTGTCGGCTAGAGGAACGTCAGATGATGCCTGCTCAGGAGTAACTTCCTTGGCAACCTCCTCATCCTCCTCATCTTGAGTCAAGTCAAGGACTTGCTCATTTTGAGGAGGGGACTTGGCCCCAGCAGCATCCTTGGATTTCCTCACCAAGGCCTCATCCTCATCTTCATCTCCATCCTCAGATTCAGAATCATCATCAGGTTGAGCTGGAGGTGGCGGCGGAGGGAATGGAAGAGGAATGGCATCGGCACTCCGAAGAGACGAGTCCTCGGGGACATTGAGCTTTTTCAGAAGGGACATCCAACCAATGGAGAAACCTCTGTTGCATGCCTGCTTCACTTGTTGCTCATATGACTCCATGACATCGGCCATGCCTTGGGCATATGCCTTCTCATCAGCATCTTTGATTTCGGCCTCTTTGGTGGCCAAAGCTTCTTGAAGCTCTTTTTGGGCCTGGGATGTTTTTTTCTCGGCCTCTCTTTTCTCGGCCTCAAGCACCTTCCGAAGGGCCTCAGTAGAATCCGCCTTTTCTTCGGCATCATTCTAGGCTTTGATGGCAGCCTCGGCCTACTCCTTCAAAGTCTTCATCTTTGATTGCAAACTTTTGTTGGCTTTTTTAAGACTGGAGACCTCTCTCCTCGCCTCGTTCAACTTCTCCCTGTTTTCAAAAGATTGTATAGAGAAAGAATGGGCATGTTGAACAGCCTGGAAGAACACAAGGCAAAAGTTATTGCAAAAATTTTTCAAGTACAAGAAAGACAGAGGAAATTACCAAGTAGAAGACACTTACTTGGACGGAGCGTTGAAGCATCAGAGCATAGTTTTCGTACTCGCTCATCTCGGTGTTTCGAACAAGATCGCCGAGGAGAAGTAGAGCAGTGCTGAGGGCTACGCCAATGTTGATGTCTTTGGCGCTATCGGAAGCGAATACTGGCTTATCCTCCAAAGTAATTTTTGGAGCCCATGGGACATCATTCTTTTTGGACCCCGAGGTGGTCACAGAAGATGACCTCGGCTTCTTTGACTTTGGGGATTCAGACGGTTGAGACTCAGAACGCCTCTTCCCAGCGGAAGGCTGAGGTTTGTCACTCTCAGCCAACTTAGAAATTGGCAAAGTATCCTCAGACTCAATTTGAGTTACTTTGGCCTTTGGTTGAGCCTTTTTTACTCTTTTCGGCTTTGGTGGAGGCTAGGTTGGAATTGGTTGAGCATCAACCTCAGCTAGAAGATTGGCAAGAAGATCTTTTGCAACCGGTTTTGGGCGACCCATCTCGACAGAAGGAACTGTTCGGCGTCAGCGACGGCGTTGAGAAATCGGAATAAGGTATGGAGCCGAGGTTGATGTATGGTCAGCTGGATCAGATGTTGACCCTTGATCTGTTCGGGATGTGGACGCAGTTTATGGAGTTGTGGCAGAAGGTAGAGACAAACTTTTCTTCTTTTTCTTGGGAACATCGGGCAAAGTTGATTTGTAAGTTGGGATGAAATTGAGAAGCAAAGGAGCCTTTCGTTTGTGCAAAGGCAAGTCCAAGAGTTTTCTCAAGTCTTTGCTGGGGACAAAAGACTCGCGAAAGCCCTTTGATGGTTTAGGAACAGCTGCAAGGAAAATAGACATTAGAAACAGGTAAAGTATTAAGGACTTGAAAAGAAACAACCAAGTATTAACGCTGGGCTCTTACCCTTGCCCTCTAAAACTGAACGAGGAAGAGGGTAGAGATGGAGGTCCTCGTCTGGAGCAAACTCCCAATTTCCTAAGGTAATGAAGTAATCCTCTCCAGCCTCCTTGTTGGAGTCTGGAAGGTCGGCTACAATTTTGAACTCGGTAGATCTCGGCTTGAGGTAATAAATATAGCCTTTTTCTTTCAACTTAAGGCCGCACATGGTATAACAGTATTGGATATCGGCTAAAGTGATCTTAGCATTTTCTTGTTTAGCTAAGGCTATGATACCATTGATCACTCGATAAGAATTGATGGCAAGTTGCATGGGGTTCAACTTATAATAGTGAAGAATCTCGCGAAAAATGATGTTGAGTGGAAGCCGAAGTCCGCACTCAGTAAAAGCTACAACGGGAAAGGGCATCGAATCATCTATGGGCATAATGGAGTCATCATCCCCAGCCAGTCTCAGATGGACATCGGCAGGAATGAAGAACTCTTGCCTAAAGTACTCAAGTTTGGTCGGGGTGTCTACCCTGTGTCTCCACATACCCATGACGTCGGCCTAAATTAAGAGAGCTAAGTTTCAGAAAGAAGATGTTCTAAAGAAAGGGTTATTGGGACCTCGGCGTGTGCTAATACAAAGGATTGTTTCAGTTTTTCCTAAGAATTGGGGGCTCTACAGACAAATCCCAAAACTAAATCTATGAACACAAAGATTGAAGGCACAGGATCTGGAAAAGACACAAAAAACAGAAGACAAGAACGGAGTTTCAGAATCAAGAACAGAGATAGGCTATCAAAAGCATAAAGAATGCAAGAATTATAGGGCCAAGAACAGTGGCAAAAGTGCAGGAAAGTGGTGAAACAGTGCGTATGTTTAGAACATGGGCAATAACAAAGCCATTGAGTAAATACATTTAGATATATGATTCGCAAATCAAATGTTGAACAGAGCAGTAATGACGACAACTGATGAAGAGCATCAAGAAATTAAAAAACGAAAGGAAGAGTAGCTTACCAGAAAAAGTGAAGCCGGAATAAAGATTGCCGAAATCAAACGACGGTTACAGAAGTAATAGAACAACGGAAACTTCACCGGAAGCGAGGAATGAAAGCAGTTGCAGAGCTTGAAACTTGGGCAATGGCGGATTAGAAAGAAGCAAACTAGAGAGAGAAAAAGCAAGAGAAATCGATATGAAAAGTGAAGAGACAGAGAAAAGAAAAACAAGTTTTGTCAAAAACTTGAAACGGCAGCAAAACAGAGCAATTAATGCACCTTAAGGAACGTATGCGCCAGACGGCGCACGCGAGAATGACGTGGTTTACAAGCGCGTCACAGGCACGATCCAATGAGGATAAAATGCGTGAATGAAACGGTTGAAAAGTGATGTTTGACAGCTCATACGCGTGAAGGAATTCATTGGGAATTCTTGTTCTTTAAAGAAGACATGTCGGCTTGAAATAAATGATCTCGGCAGATAAAGTTTTAGCCGACGTACTGGAAGAAAGTATCGATATAGGTTCCATCACCTCAGAATGCCGAGATAATAGAACCTAGGGGCAGTTGTGGGGATATATTTTCTGGGTACCAACACGTGGCAAGGTGACGTGTAGACACCCCATTTTTGACCGTCCTTAAGACTTGGACGTCACCGTTGGAACACTCGGTGATTATCCATGTTTGTGTTCGTTTTGAGTTCCTGGAGGTCCCGGCTGCGCGTCGTGCCTCAGGACCTCTCAACTAGCTTGTTCTATGCTTGGTTTTGCACCAAGACTTGTGTGTTTTTACATTTGAGGGTAGGGGGAGGCCTGTTAGCTATCCCTGAATCCCACCGGCTGCCCCCACCCCCCACCGGCACTCCCTTTTGGCCATCGGCACTATTTTCTCAAAAACTTTGGCCGGTCGGCACTATATGTTGCCGACCGGCACTTTTTTGTGCCGGTGACTGTTTTGGCTGACCGGCGTGCACCCTTTGAACCCCTGAGACATGGTGCATGCCAGCTGTGCCAGCTGGAATGCACCATCACACTCCCCCGTGCACAAGTGTGACCATTTTGCACCCTTTGCACCTTTGACCCCCCTCAAGCTTCTAGAAGCTTGAACCTTTGGCCAAGCTTCTTGGAGAAGCTTGAACCTTTGGCCAAGCTTCTTGGAGAAGCTTGGCCAGCTGTCTTAGCTTCTCCAAGAAGCCAAGACCCCTTTGCACCTCTTGACCCTTTCTCCCTTGCTTAGCCACTAAGCTTCTTGGCTTGATTTTGCCTATTTAAGCACCATTCATCTCCCTTTGTCTAAGGTTAGCCATTTTGGAGAGAAAAACCAGAGCTTATATCTCTATATCTCTGATATATATCTCTCTATATCTATATCTTCCCCTCCCTCATCCTTTGTGTGTGTTTCTTGGCCTAAATAGTGTGTTTTACCTTACTTTTGCACTTGTACACACACTATTACACCTAGCTCCGAGATTGAGGGACTTGGAGGGTTGTTTGTTGTGGTTTTGGACTGATTTTGATCACTAGAAGAGGGCTGCACCACCTGTTCTTCAAGGGTTCTTCAAGGGTGAGCATGTTGCTTTAGTTTCCCCAAACTTGCACTAGCTTTCTACCTATCTTGCTTTGTGTTTTTGGATTTGTGTTCAACATAAAAAAGGCTTACATTTTCATGCTTAAGAACATTCATTAAGGGTGTTTTGTGGTTTGGGTGCCAACTCACCCTCTTAGGCCTTGTTTTGGTCATTTTAGTGCCTTTTCTTGAAGCTTTGTCCAACTTGGTGTTCTTGGTCTTCTCACCACTGAAAACCAGTGGGTTTTCAGTGGTGAGGAAGGTATTTTGAAGTCATGAATGGGGGAGGGACACCCCTCTCCCCTTGGCCCCTTTCTTGCCTTTGTCTTTGGCTCATAAGGTAGCATGTATGTATACTTGCATTTGGCTTCATTTCAGAGTTTTCTTGGGTGTTTTAGGTCATATTTAACCTCTGTCTAACATGAGTTTTATGGTCCTTAGCATGCTTTTTACACTTACTTTGTAACCCTCCATCTTGCTTAGAAATGTGTCATGCCATTAGCCTAGCATATCCTCATGTTTTAGCTTAGTATGTTGAAGCATTTGATCATGTTTTGTCATGTTTTAGGGCTGTTAGCCACTGTTTTGCCATGTTTGGTATGTTTGACAAAGTTGTTTTACATTAAGGCTTGTTAGTCTTAAGATGTGAGTTCTTAGCATGCATTTGGTTAGGCTATTTTAGTGATTTGGAATCATCTAATATGCTATCTCAGTCCTTATGCCATGCTTATATGCCTGTATCATCTCTTCCATGTTTTGAAATGTTGGTCTCTTATGCTTTAAAGTGAGCATTGTGCATGCTTGTATGTTTAGAGCATTTAGGCTACCTTGTTGTTGGGTTTTGGGGCTCATTTCATTTGTTAAAAATTTGTTTTTGGTGGCCTAACACATGCCATGAGTGGTCATGTTAATGGTAGTAAGATACTCCATTTTGTGCCTTAGCTTTAGGCCTTTTTGCTTGCATGTTTGCATGAGTGTTGGTCCACCATTTTGGGCACTTTTTACCACTGTTTTGGGAAGGTTTGAGGTCTGCCCCTCTTGGCTTGAGCCCACCATTTGCATGCTTGCATCATGTTAGTTGCATGCTTGATTAGCAAAGTCTTGTTATGTGCTAGCTCTTGTACAAGAATGGTCCATGTTTGCATTACAATTTGCATTTTGCATGCCTAGTATTGCACACTTGCCATAACATGTTGCATTGCATTTGGTATGCCTTGCATTCTTGCATTATTGTTGCATTTTTTAGCCTTGTTGTGTACATGCATCCCATGTCTTGGTTTGGGGTGTCAAACCAAGTATAAGGGTTGAGGGAAGTTCACACTACAAGTGGTGCAACTTGTTTCAACTCTTGGTCACCAAGGCCTTTGATCCATGCATGATAAGGTTTTGGTCTCATTTGTGTGTTGCATGCATTTTCACATTGAAATGCAATCTTGGTTCCTTAGGCTATCATGCACCAAGATGCATAATTGATGGCCCAAGAACCAAGGGTCATGCTTCCTTGAGTTTCATACATGATAGGAAGTATTGTCCATGCTCACATATGCTCAAAATCCCATACCATGCACTGCCTGTCTGCTGTTGTTGTCAAACCTGTCTTCTACAGGACTTTTCTGCCGACCGGCAGTATATAGTGCCGACCGGCACTATATGGGTGGCCGATAACATCCTCCACAGCCGATGGACTTTTCCCATGGCCGGTGGACATTTCACCCAGTCGATGATGATCAGCAGCATGCAAGGGAGGCATTCTGAGACTTTGGCAATTTTTGGAGAGACAGGCGAAAAACGAAATGTAACAGTGGCATGGCGGGTTTTCCCAAGTAGTCGGATTCGAGCATGCATCATTCGCGCATCCCGAGGTAGGGCTGAGGCCCCTTTCTTTTTATGTTAAATTTAATCTGATAATTAGAAATTTTGTAATAATTCATTTATTCTGTATTTGGACTGTATTATTTTGGGACTGTATTATTCTTTTGGGTCCCTCCGTGTGAGGGCGTATTTGTAATAAGTGTGGGTGAGTGTGTGTATGTCTTCCAACCCCCATTTCTTTCTTCCATTTTATTTACCTGCTTATGATGGTAGATTAGGGCATTTTTCAAATTAGCATACCTTATGCAATGCATGCGTGCATCCATGCATTTGTTGACATGCATCGGGCTCGGTACATCATACAAACTGCATCGTACTTTCAATTCCAAATTGAATACGTGATATCTGTAGCACTTCACATGCCATGTTTAGGATAGCCGAGCCTGCCTAGATTACATTTTTGCATGTGTTGCATTAGACATTTCAGTATGCTTAGGTCCATGCATGGATTTCTAATGAGCTTCTGTTTTGGCTTGGAGTACTAGGTGAGCTTTTATGCTTTAGCATCCTTGCATGTGTGTGAGTGTTACCATAATAGCATGACTACCATGAGGCTAAGTGCTTATGTGATATAACTGCTTGAATGCCTGTGGATGGAGGTTGAATTACCTAAATTGGGACAATGAATTAAAACTACGAGTTTTAAGCCCACCAGATAGTGACAAAATCATCTTTTTCTAAAGCCCACTTGAGGGTGGCAAAACCTGCATTTTAGCCTACTTGCGAGTAGCATCAACAAAACATTTTCAAAAACAAACATGTAGTGTTTTGTTCCAATTTAGGCGATTTGGTCTATATTTGTTTGCTGTGCGCATAACATAGTAATTCTAGGCTAATAATTGGAATAAGAACACGTAATGTTTTCAAAATCGGATATCACGGTTAGTAGAGGCCGGTCTTCGGACCGGGCGAAAGGGGGTGCTCATAGCTGACCTTCCCCGATTGTAACCAAGCTCCCGAGCCAAGACAACTTTGGTGACGACGGACACGTGGCCTTCGGCACTGAGTCAGGGTTTCCTAAATTTTCCCATTTCAAAAATATTTAGGTGGCGACTTTGTAATCTGGCAAAGCAGTCCATGTTTGGCACTTCTTTTCAAAAATTAGTTTTTCTTCAAAACGATTTGCCAGAGTTGGACTCTTTGGTTCAAGATTAAGACCGTGACATTTGAGTCCTTCGAATTGTAGTAGACCCAATATCGAACCAGAACCGGGGGGGGGGGGGGACTCGCACTCCCTCGCCCCGGGATGCGTTCGGGGACGTCTACATGACGCCGATGTGTCAGCCGAGGTGCCACGTGTCCTGGTCGTTATGCCGAGGTTATCTCGGCGTTGCCGAGGTTATCTCCAAAGATATCGGAATCCGAGATAAGCGGATAAGGGACAAGAGTCCTAGAATGAAGAAAGACTTCAGAATGGATAAGGATAACACTCTTAGGGAGTCTATCCTTGTCTCTTGAAGAATCCAAAGCAAGCACTAAATGGGAGTCCATAGAAGTCAGGCTTCTATTGGGACTAGGATTGAGTTAACTATAAAAGAGAGGCACCCCCGTGGGTCTAAGGTAACAATTTATGCTTTGAGCAGTGAATTTAGCACTTGATTATCTTTGAGAGATATACGGACTTGATCGTCGGAGTGCCTCCGGGTGGAAGAACCACCGCTGGAGCCTTCTCTTTCTGTTACAAGTTAGCTGAAGCCATCTATTCTGCCGGTGCTCTCTAGCTGCTTACTAGGCGGGCAGTGTGATCAGAAAATCGCTCACACAGAAATAATTACTTTAATAAAGAAAAATAAGAGTACAAGTGTCAACGTTTAAACAATTCAAATTTTAATAAATTTTATTTATCATCTAATTTCATTTTTCAACAATTACTTTTGTCTTTAAAATTTCATAATAGGTGAAATAGTTTATTTCTATGTACAGAACGAGTTATTTATATTGGACACCATTTTAACCATTTTTTAATTGATAGAAATTAAAAAAAAGTTAAATTAATAAAGAAAATAAGAGTATAGGGCTGCCTATACTACTAAATTTTTATTATATTTTATTTATTATCTTATGTGTGTTATATAGCAAAGATAAATAATAGAATCTATTAAATCAATATAGTGTCGTGTTAAACATGCAGTAAGCAAAGATTATCATACTATAATTATTGTTAGGTTTTTATTTTTGGCAATCTCGTTTGACAAAACTCCTTTCAGTTGTAATTTTATTCATTCTTTTTATTTCAGTGAGGCTATGAATTTTAGATACGAATCCAACCCGAATTGTGTATTGCAGAGAAGTTTGTAATATCTATTCTATTATGTTTGCCACTTTGCTGACTATGTCGAGGATCGAGCTACCCGGTCAGCTCGCGGGGGTCCAGGGGGTAGCACCCCTTAGTGGGTTTGGGGCAGTGCCCAGTCAAGATCGAGGGGCAGCGCCTCCAAAGCAAAAAGCTAAATTATAGTCGAAGTTGTTTTTCTACTTGAGCGGCCATTCCTGTGCTCGAGCGGAGATCACGACCTTTCAGAAGTTTCACTCGCCTGCAAAAGTATTGGGAGTTATTTTTTTCCGCTCGAACGGCTTGTCATGCCCCGTATTTTATTACTCAGATAACATTACCAATATTCATTAATTAAGTTTATTTACAAATGTTAATTCATCATTTGATGAAATGATGAATAATTAAATATACATGTTCCCTCTCGTGATACAACAATGACATTTTTACATACAAACAAAAGAAATACCCTAAGGCTTGCAATAAATAAGAGAGCGTTGTCCATTACAAATTATAAAGCTCAAGCAAAGAAACAATCAAAAAGCACTACAACTCATCACCACTTTATAACCATGCCAAGTGTTTGATCCTCAAATCCGAAAACATTCCCTGTACACATGTATAGGTAAGGGGTGAGCAACCACTAGGTCACCAAACAATCTCATATTATAACGTTAGAAGATATGTGGATACCAAAATACTCATACATATACATGAAATCATATCATGTCAAAACCATATGATTTTATTACATAACCTCTTAAATCTAATTTATTTTAATTAACCACAACTAATTAACTAAAACAAATAAACATGCTTCAATAGCAACATGACATCCTTTTCAATTCATTCAATTACCCATTTGTCAATTGAATTAAATAGTTAAACAATCCATAATGACATTTAACAAAGCATCATATACATTTTTTACAGTCTTATGAGATGAATGCGTATGTCACGTCATGTTTAAAATATTTTTCTCATCTTTTAAAAATCTTATGTACAATACCAATTTGAAAACGCATTAATCCAACAATTTCAATATAATTCCAATGTGGTAAATACGACTCAGGTAATCCTTAGGCTGGTGTCTGCAAGTAGGCATATCGAGCACTGCCAAATCCCCACTTTACCATTCTCTCACCGGAAGGCACGTGGTACATCCTCCGCGCGTGTTTTTAGTCTTTCACCATGGACACTCAGGCCAACTTAAACCAATATCAAACTACACCCCTTATTCGGACTTACTAATGTATTTACCCAAAACAAATCCAAATGATCTTGTTTCACAAAAACAATTCCTTTCTCAAAACAATAGTTTTCAATTGCAATTCAAAATCCATGATAACAATAAAATAGAATGACAATACAATATGTAACAATGCATTAGAATAGTTCTAATTTCAATTCCACCACACAATACTCCATTGTGATCAATTTCCATATTTCTATCGATGTAGTACCATGATACAATCTCAAGAGATAATATAATAATGTCAATGTTCATGTATTTACCACATGTAAATCAACAACTTCCAATTTTCAAGACCATTCAACATTATCCTTTATATAAAACAAACTTCCAAAATCAAACATTTTATTACCTTTCCAAGAATCTCCTCATTTAAATACCAACATGGTAATCATCTACCATTTACCAAAACCAAAACTTTTAAACAATAGGTTCATCAATAGCAATAACATATAACACCAAAGCGGGTTCAAGGTTTCATCAATTTCTAACTCACATACTTTATCAATGAAATGTAATTACAATCTTTCCAAAACTCATCCCCATCCCAAACATTAAATAGAATCAAATTTTCATTTTTCTCATGCAAGTAAAACCTCAGGATCTTCAAGTTAAATCATAATACTCAATAAATATAAGTGAATATTCCAACACTTAATCAATTATATCAAAATCTTCTTTTGACTATAACTATAAAACATAACACGAGTGTTCACTTTCCAATTATTGACATCAACCCCATCAAATTAAACCAAAGAAAATAATAAATAAAATAAAAGTTTTAATAACTCATTCTTGTTTTAATCCAATTCATCCATTTGCTCCAAACGAGCTAAAATCACATTCTTTTCTTTTCTTGTCAAAGACCGCCAAAACCATTCAAATGTCTCATATATGAATTTGAGGTAATATTAAGATAACATAACTCAACTAGTAAAACTGGGGACCAAATACCATACCTTATCAACTTAATCTCGCTAATTTCTCCAAATCTCATACATGGTCACTTCATCACTTTTAATCTCAAATATTAAACGTTAGGAATTTAAACCCAATAACTCCCCTTTAATTACGAAGGATTTAAGATATTAACCAAACTGATTTAATTCATTAAATTTGTAGGTTCATTATATTCATCCTCTTCCAAATTGATAACACCAAACATAACTTCACATGTCTTATCTCTCAAATACACCCACAATTTCATGCCTAGCTAATTTCCCCGAAATATCTACAAATAACAATTTCACAACTTTTTCTAAAATTACCTAATCAACATGATATTTACATCAAAAATTATAAAATATGCCCAAGAGTAACATTTTCAAGGTTGTAAGTTCAAAAGTCATATTTTCATTTTCACAAAAATGAACACAACTTAATCATCAACATATCACTTTCCATAAAGTATCATGAATATAACATTTTTAGAGTTTTTAATTTCAAAACAACTCTATAATCACCAACTTAACAATTTACACAATATTCCTCAATATCAATTTATTTTTCTCAAAAATAAATTCCAAAAATCAAAGTTGAAGAATTATTTCAACTTCATATTTCTCAAAATAAATCATTTAATTATAATATGATGTAGATACTATCCATATAACTATTAAAATTAAATTTTCAGATTTTTAGCAAAAATAAAAAATAAAAATTCAACACAAGGTGATTTTCCCAAATCATTCTCAAAATACCAATATTTTTAACATTTCAATATAATTTTTCTTTCAAAAATTACCAAACAAAATCTGAAAATATATATATATATATATATGTAGCACCTCCTATACTGGCATATTTTCTCAAAATAATTTTAACATAACTTTAAAGTAATAATATGAAGAAAGTCCCTACCTCAAATATATAAATTATAAAAAAAAAAAAAGCAAATTCGAAAATGCAAACATCTCCCAATCATAAATCCGAGACCACCATTGTGAAGATCATGACGAGTTTTCCGAATTTCATTTACAAAACTTTTGCAAAATCTCACTCTAAGGGCTTCCATTTGAAGCACAAAGATTGAGCAACAATGGAAAACAAAACAGAGAGAGAGAGAGAGAGAGAGAGAGAGAGAGAGAGAGAGAGAGAGAGAGAGAGAGCCGAGCTCTTTGCTCAACAAAAGAAAAACAAAAATAAAGAAGGAAGGGAAGGGAGAAGCGTGGGGGACAATCCCAGGTAGGTTTGGCTTCCCCAAAATTTGGTTTTCCAAAAATATTTAATTTTTGTAATAATACTTCAGAATTGTATAATATAAATTATAAAATGATATAATTTTTCTCACCACAAAATATAATATTTTTGCACACCACAAAATATAATCTTTTGCTCACTATGAAATATACACCAATTTTATTCACTATAAAAATATATAATTTTTCATCATATGGTCCACACCATAAAATCAACTATCAACTATTTATTATAATCCTATATAATAAATAATAACAACTCTTAAGGTGGTTACTACTAATCACCTAATTAAAAAGGGCCAAACAATTAAACATGAGTCATTAAACAAACTCAATTTAAATTAAATCTAAGTCATGGGCCCCACCCATAAGCCAAACATGGTCCAATTATATACCAAAATAGACCTAACAATTTATCTCAAATCATAGTCCAAACACCCAAAACTCAAATTTCAAATTCTGCTATATATTAAACTGAACACCAATCAGTTTGCAAATTCTCATAAAAATAAATACTCACCATTAAATTCTGAAATTTTTATCCAAGATGCTAAACTCTTATAAGAACAACATAATAAAAATTTTCATAATTTCTGAGATCAAAATTTATATTTTTTAAAAAAATTATTACAAAATTGAACCATTTTCACACATACCTTTACACAACACTCCAATCCAAATATTACTCAATTAATTTATGCACTAACTATTTAAACAAAAAGATATTTTGGGTTATCACACGGCCATTTCTGTGCTCGAACAGAGATCGCAGATCTGTTTTCTATAAATATGTGTTTCAGTCCGATTTTAGGGTATGGCTTCCAGATTTTCTTTTTGGACATTAGGGTTTGCATTTGGGGCTTCTTTTTTTGTTTAATTTGATATCTGTGAAAGTTTAATCACGAATTGAGTGGATTATAGCAAAGGGTTTGTTTGTTTTATTTATTCAATATAAAAGAAAAAGTTGTTATTTGGTGGATTCTGTAGAATTTGAACTTGAAGTTTTGGTGGATTCTGGAGTGGCTCATCATCGTGGATTCGACATTGACATGGTGGATTTAATGTTGGGTAAGACAATTCCGAGGTGAAGACCGTGGTGGAAGAGGCATATAGGAGTCGATTCAATTCGGGTATGGATTTGCTAGGTAATTGAGAGTACACTTGTGTAATTTCTTTTGTCTTCTTAGTAGATTGTTTTGTGGCTTTGGCACGTGGTTTTTTTTTCCCACAATTGGAGACGTTAAAATCGTTGTGTCGATATGTCTTGATTGTTTAATTGGGATTGTTATTTACTTCTTAAAATTGATACATAATCACAAATCAATATTTAGGAAATTTTTAGATTTTCTCAATATGATAAATTTATTAAGGCGGCACTTTTTTACTACAACTTACAACTTATAAGTCGGTAATAAAAATAGGTTAAAAGGAAAAATAAAATTTCTATTAATTTTTATTGAAGGTTATTAATTAAATTAAATTGACACAATATAAAAAATAAAATAAAATAATTAATATAATTAAAATTATAAGAATCAAATTGACACAAAAAGCCTATATGCTTAATCAAAAGTATTTTCTCGGTATGAATTGTACTTACATGTGATGCGATATGTTGTGCCAACTTAATTGAAATAAAGTCAATTTTGCTATGATACTTCTTCCACTTTTTTTTTTCCCTTTATAAATGTATGTTGCTCTGTTTTTCTTCTAGATTTATCAATAAAAATGGGTCTTTTTTTGGCCGATCATAATATATATATATATCGTTATGAACTTCAGTAGAAAATAAAAACTAAATACAAAAGGTGGTAGCTGCTTTTAAAAGGATGAAATACAGCTCAACATTCTAGACTACTACATGGCCTACAAAGCTTTTCACTATAAAATTAAAATGACTTGTGTCTGGCATATGTGAAAGATGTGGCATGAGGCATAATTTTCATGAAAGTTTAATTATTTTGATTTGTTTTTATTTAAATATAATTTTTTAATATAAAAACTCATGCTTTTATTGCTAAAAAAATGGACAATATATTATTATTATTATTTTTGATCCAGAAAAAGTGTGTTTATTGGTGGTATTATTGCAACTCTTAGGTGCCGGTGTGTAGGCCAGACTTACCCCAACTGAAAGAGGAATCCACCACCAGGGTAAGAAAAGAATACACCAACTCTCAGCACAAGAGGTAGACTCATGATCAGAGTACAATGTAATCAGCTTTACAATCGGAGTGAACACACGGTAGATTAGTTACGCAACTTTGTACAGTTAATTTTGACAAAAATATTTTGGACACCCTCGGAAGCTAGCTAGTGTCTAGATTATCGAGGAAGACCGCAATGTAAAATCTCAAGCTGTTTACCAAATGATCAAGAAAATAAAAAATAAGCAAACAATAGATTAGCTTAGGGGTGTAAAAAAAAATCAGTGGAACTGCTCAATTGATTTAATTCGGTCTAAGCTGTCAGACTAGTTTGGGTTTTATTAGCTTTGGTTATGGTTATGGTTTTGAAAATAACGGAATCGTTCAAATCGGTCCAGTTCTTAATTCCAAGGCTTTGGTTATGGCTCCGAACCGAATCAGACCGTGATATATTTGTTTATTATTTTTTAAATATTTTTATATGTAAAAATTAAAATATAAAAAGTCTCTTATATGATTTGAAACCTTCCTTGTGATATTGATAAATTCTAACCAATTTAACCAAATTAATTTTCGTTAATTTGTTTACTAACAATATATTATATTTATTGTTATATCAAATTTCTAGAACCGTAAAATTGAACTAAATCAAATTGATTTTTATAGTTCGGTTTTGATACGATTCCACAGTTTAGCTGTTCGATTATAGTTTTAATTTTTCTGAAACTAGTTCTTATGATTCGATTCTTAGTTTACTTTAAAATCGGATCAATCCAATCTTCATGCACTCTTAAATTAGTTGCACAACTTTTCATTTATCTGTAACAATACATTTTATTCCAATTTTACTCTTCTCATTTGATATGAACAATAATTTCGTAAATGATGCCAAATGTTTTTAAATTTTGAACATTTATGTTTTCCTAAACTTTGAGATTACCAGTTTTAATATAGGCTTTATTCCTAAGTCATACCATTTCTCTTAGGACACTAGTCGAGAAAACTTTTTAACTTAACCATGCTTGAACTATGATTTACCTGATTGGAAGCACCAACACGTAGTCAATCACCAAGATCGGTCAAATTTTCATTTGTACCAATAATATTTGGATTAAAATTTAAATACATGATAATATGCATACCAATTTTTTAATCCTTTGAACTCATCAATAATTTTTGGATAGCTTCTAGACTAAACTAGAAAACATGATAATATTCTTACAATTTCGCATCCATTTACTTGGACAATTGAGAGGGAGATTTATGATCTGGAATTGGGCTGGACAGATTTGGGCCTAACGAGGTTGCGCCGAGGTAGTTCGGCCTTGTCTTACAGGAATCTGCTCGGTTAAGGCAGGCCAAGGTTTGACCGAGCTACACGGCATCATGGTATTGAAGCCGGTCAAGTGAGATGTTTGGCGGCAGCCAAGGTTAGACCGAGCTACTTGTGTTTGCTTGGCAGAAAGGTCGACGGCGAACCAGCATGGGCTTGACCGAGCTCGACTATGCCGGGATGCGGCCAAGCCCGGCCCTCATTGGTCTTAGCTATTGGAATACTTAGGCTTAAAGCACAATATGGCCGTTGACAGCCGAGCTCCCAGAAGAGTGGACAGGCAGTTGGGTTAGGTGATGTTCAGCAAAATTTGTGCTGACAGATGGGATAGCAGTGCCACGTGTTGAGAGATCATTGGGAGTATATTTGGGGCGCAGAGGGTATATAAGCATGTCTGTGCCCCCCATACGGGGACAGACGAACATCTTGTAAGAAATCCTTACACTCAAACATTCTCTCCTCTCTCTCTCTCTCTATCCCAAGGTAAGTGTTAACTTGATTGTCGGAGGGGTTTTCCGGCCACACACCGCCGGGTAGCTCACCGCCGTTGTGCTTTCAGGTGATCGGACAGAAACGGAGCTTGGAAGAAAGGAGTACGGGCTTGCTGGAATATTTGCTCCCCGTACAATTGGCGCCGTCTGTGGGAAACTTTGCAGACAAAACCTTGTCTTCCACGCTCGTCTGATTGCCGACCATGGCGAACAACGATGAGTTTCTGTTGTCCGCCATCGACGGAGTTACTCCGGAGTCAGGTAGACGGATAGAAGGACATCCCGACATCCTTCCAATGGCGGACCTGGAGACATTCCCAGGAGGACAGTCGGGAGATGCGCGAGATAAGCGCGGGCGAAGTTATGGTCATTCACAGAGTCCAGACGGTCATCGGCGACGGAGAGAATCACAAGCCAGACGTCTGGAACACAAGTTAAGGGACCAGGACGCCGTCATCCGGCGAATGGCGGCGGAGATGGAGGAGCTGAAGCGGCATGTCAAAGGGAAGGGTGTAGCTGGAGTGGGAGACCACAGTGAGCACACCCAACCCCGCCGTTCAGGCAGTTAGAGTCAGCGACACACTCCATCCATTTCTGTTACCAGAAGTTACAAGGTTGGTGATTCCGACGTGCGTGCAGAGAAGTCCAGCGCGCAAGATAGCACTTACCAGCCCTCACGTCCGGCGACGACGTCGAGGTACTCTTATTCCGCTCATTCAGAGGATTTGCGGGTAGTCTTAAAGGAGCGCACCGGCGGGAAGCTCAGAGGGTGCCGGTGTTTCAGCGGCTATCCTACGGAGTTCACGCCAGCGAGAATGCCTCCACCCTGCCAGGCAGCGCCACTCCTTGTAGATTCAAACTTGGCAAGGCTGAGTGCCACCCCATTCTCCCTGGAGATAGAAACAACACCGCTTCCGGCAGGCTTCCACCAGCCTAAATTCACGCTTTACGACGGAAAGACCGATCCCTACATGCATGTAAGCTACTTCCGACAGGTTATGGCTGGACATAGGCGGAATGATGCACTTATGTGCCTTATCTTCCCGTCAAGTTTAGGCGAACTGGGCCTGAAATGGTTTGAGAGATTGCTGGAGGGGAGCATAGAAAAGTGGCATCAGTTGGCCGAAGCCTTTGTGACGCGCTTCAAAACCAACACCAAAACACCAAAGGAAGTTGATCACCTACTGAGTGTCAAGATGGAACCGAGCGACACATTGAAGGCGTACAACTCCAGCTATTGGGAGACCTTCAACGAGATCTTGGATTGCCCGGTCAACCTTGCAATCACTCAATACAAGCGTGGTCTCCCGGTCGGACATAGACTGCGGGACTCACTTACCATGCACCAGCCGACGTCCATGGGCCAGCTCATGCAGCGCATCAATTAGCACATCTGAGTTGAGGATGATGCGTCAACATCCACCGCAAAGGCAACTCTGGTAGCAACAGAGAAGAGGACAGCTGGCAAGGTGCACGCGGTTGGGCAAGAGTCCAACCGCTCAAATGACCGAGCAGAGGAATCGGACCGTGGCTCGAATCGCAAAAACCGGGGTAGAGGACGTCGGAATGACCGGGATGACTACCCCCGAGATGACGTGGACGATGCAAATAGAAGGTTGAAGGCTAGGACAGGCATCACCACGGTCTTCAAGATTCCGATCTATCGCATACTTAGTGAAATCCGTGACGAGGAATATGTCCGATTTCCAGCTAAGTTGGGTGACGGTCAGAAGGGCTTCAATCCGAGGTGCCGTTGCACGTTTCACCGAGAGCGAGGCCACCGGACAGAGGATTGTTTGCCTTTAAGGCAACACTTGGAGGAGCTAGTTGCAGCCGGACACCTAGACCTTTACATTGATGGGGGCGTTAAGGCGAACCAAGCTCTGGTCGATTCGCGGGGACCGGATGACCGTGACGCGCCTCCACAAGGAGTTATCAATGTCATCCATGGCATAGTGGAGCCGGCGCGGGTATGCGAGCTCCGAGGTATGATCAAAAAGGCAGAACACATGAGGGAAGTTTTGTCGGTACAGCCTGCGATCAAGAGGGGGAAAACCGAAGTGAAAGACGTCATCAGCTTCTCCACGAGGGATCTAGAGCGCATTCAGACGCCGCACAACGATGCTTTAGTAGTGACGCTCCGCGTCAAGGAATTTGACATCAAGCGGATCTTGATCGATCAGGGAAGCTCGGTCGAGATCATGTATTACGACGAATTCAAACAGCTCCAGCTCCGGGAGACAGACTTGGCTCCCGCAACTTTGCCACTAGTTGGTTTTAACTCACAACCGGAGTGGCCTTTGGGAAAGATTATCCTGCCGGTCAAAGCGGGATCCGTGGTCAAGCAAGTGGAGTTCTGGGTGTTACAAGTGCCTTCAACTTACAACCTGATCCTTGGAAGGGGATGGCTTCACGCTATGCAAGCCGTAGCGTCGACCTACCATCAGGTGATGAGATTCCCCTCGGCTATGGGGGCAATCGAGGAGATTTAGGGAGATCAAGTCATGTCAAAGCAATGCTTCGTGGTAGTAAACGGGAGCCGGGCTGCCAAAGGCTTCGTTCAAATGATAGAAGGACCGAAAGACCGAGGAGTTCTTGACGATGTGGGCACTAAGGCAGAGGACAAAGTCGTTGAGGAATTGGTGGAGGTACGAATTGATACGGAGTAGTCGGACAAGTTCTTCTTGCTCGGCTCCAGCCTTATTGCCCAAGAAAGGACCGAAATGGTTGAGTTTTTGATGGCCAACATCAAAGTCTTCTCGTGGTTGCCTTACGATATGCCCGGCCTCGATCTAAGTTTTATCTGCCATCACCTCAATGTCTTTCCCGGAACAAAGCCAGTCATTCAGCGAACAAGGAGATCGGCGCTGCATCACGCCGAGGTAGTTGCAGAGGAAGTGAAAAACTTGCTTGAGGCATGAGCAATTAAGGAAGTGCACTACCCTCGGTGGATTTCCAACACAGTAGTGGTGCCCAAGAAGAATGGGAAGTGGCGAGTTTGTGTCGATTACAAGACAGTCAACCGAAGCTTGTCCGAAAGATAGCTTCCCTTTGCCCCGAATTGACCAGCTTGTGGACTTGACGGCTGGACATAACAGGCTCAGTTTCTTGGATGCCTATCGCGACTACCATCAGATTGCCATGCATGGGCCCGACCGAGAGATCACCTCCTTCACGACTCCAAGGGGACTCTTCTGCTACCGAGTCATGCATTTTGGTTTGAAGAACGCCGGGGCAACTTTTCAAGGATGGTGGCCAAGATGTTTGCTCCTTTGCTTAGCCGGATAATGGAGGCTTACGTTGATGATATGGTGGTTAAAAGCCGGCATCAAGCAGACCACTTGTCCGACTTGGCCGAGACGTTCGCCATTCTCAAAAAGCACAAGCTGCGCCTGAATGCGTCTAAGTGTGCCTTTGGCGTGGGATCCGGAAAATTTTTGGGATTCCTAGTCACGAACCGAGGCATCGAAGCAGACCCCACGCATATCAGAGCCGTACAGGAGTTGAAGCAACCCAGCTCGGCTAAAGACGTGCAGCATCTGGCCGGAATGGCCGCCGCGCTTAATCGATTTATAAGCCAGTCATCAGATCGTTGCCGCCCTTTTTTTCGGGCATTGAAATCAAAGTTCTCGTGGAATGAAGAGTGTGACCGGGCTTTGGCCGAGCTCAAGGAGTATCTGTCTTCGGCGCCACTATTGGTTACACCAAAGCCCGGCGAGGAGCTCTACCTTTACCTTGCCGTTTCACAGCATGCAGTCAGTGCGGTGCTTGTCCGAGCTGAAGGAATCAAGCACCTCCCAATCTTCTACGTCAGTAAAACCTTACTACCGGCCGAGTCGAGGTACTTGCCGTTAGAAAAGCTTGCGTTGGCATTGATGATGGCTTCAAGGAAATTGGCACACTATTTCCACGCCCATACCATCGTCGTTCTGACCGAGTTCCCCCTTAAATCTTTGTTCGAACGGGCGGACTTTTCTGGTCGAATTCTCAAGTGGGAGGTCGAATTGGGACAATTTGATGTAAAGTTCTAGCTGCGCACTGCTATGAAAGCCCAGACCTTGGCCGATTTCGTTGCTGAATTCTCACCTAGAACTCATCCGGTGTGCCCGATCGATATTGTCGCGGCAGATGAGGAGGTGAATGCAAGCCTGACTGAGATACAACAACTTGGTGGAGTTGGCGACGCGGAATTTGCGCGCCCCACCGAAGCACCCTCAGTTTGTACAATTCCACCGCCCAGTGATGCAATGACGGAGTTGGGTGTCACCGACCAACCTGCTCTGTCTGGTACTGCATCACCAAGGGGGGAAGAAATGGAACCACTCAGCACAGAGCCTGCGGCCGGCATAATACCGCAACCTGATGATTCACCTACGAACTTAGGCATTGTAGATCAACTTGCTGAGTCCGGTGCCGAATCACCAAGGGGGGCTGAAGTGGAACCAATCAGCGCAGAACGTGAAACCGGACAGCCATGCAACCGTGATCCCATCAACCTTCGAGCCTCGCAGGACCCCTCAGAATGTTGGAAGCTCTTTGTGGGGGAGATGTGGAAACTTTTTGTTGATGGGGCATCGAACCGTCACGGTGCCGGGCTAGGTATCGTTCTTATCTCTCCGGATGGCCTGACTATTGAACATTCTATCACCCTTGGCTTCCCAGCATCCAACAATGAGGCCGAGTACGAGGCGCTTTTGGCCGAACTCAAGAGTGCTCTTTAGATGCAGGCTTCCGAGCTAATGGTGTACAGTGACTCCCAGCTTGTGGTTAACCAAGTCACTGGGATTTATGAAGCAAAGGATGACAGAATGGCAAATTACCAAGCTCTGGTTAGAGAACACATCAAGCAATTTCAGGCGATCAAAGTCCAACAGATTGGCCGTGAAGAAAACAGCCGAGCAGATGAGTTGGCCGGCCTTGCTTCCATGGTTGATAGTACATCTCCTAACCCTCTTTTGATTGAATTCCTTCCGCGGCCCAGCATTGAGGAAGTCGGGCAGACGGATGTACTCTGCGCCGCGCTAGGTCCTTCTTGGATGGACCCTATAATCCTGTTTCTCAGAGACTGGACTCTTCCAGCTAACAAGAAGGAAGCAGATAAAGTGCGGGTGAAGTCAGAGCGGTTTTGGCTCTCTCCGTCCGGCGCTTTATACAAGAAATCTTTCACCGGTCCCTACCTGAAGTATGTGCACCCGAGTAGCGTGGAGGCCTTCTTGTACGGAATTCATGAAGGCATCTGTGGCAGTCATATAGGGGGCAGGTCCTTGGCCTACCGAGCCATTTCTCAGGGCTACTGGTGGCCGTGCATGCAGGCCGACGCACAAAAGTATGTTCGCAAGTGTGACAAGTGCCAGAAATTACCATCGATCCACTACCGGCCAGGAACTTCTTCCTCACCATCCTGGCCCTTTGCAATGTGGGGCTAGATATAGTGGGTCAGCTCAGCAAAGACCAGCAACCGAAAATTCTTCATCGCGGCCACAGATTACTTCACCAAATGGGTTGAAGCTGAGTCCTTGGCAACAATCAAGGAGAATGATGTGAAGCGGTTTGTCTGGCAGAATGTGGTCACACGGTTTGGCGTCCCCAAGATTTTGATCTTTGATAACGGCACCCAGTTTGACGGTCGCCTGTTCAAAGGATTTTGTGAAGACCTAAAGATTGAATTCTACAACTCTACTCCGGCTTACCCGCAGTCCAACGGTCAAGCCGAGGCATCAAACAAGACCATCTTGGATGGGTTGAAGAAAAGGCTTGAGAAAGCTAAGGGAAAGTGGGCCGAGGAACTCCCCAGCGTCTTTTGGGCATACCGCACAACCCCGCGGCGGTCTACCGGGGAAACTCCATTTGCTTTGGCTTATGGCATGGAGGCGGTCATACCTTTGGAAGTTGGCATGCCCACCCTCAGAAGTGAAAGTTTTGACCCCGAACTGAACGTTGAGGCCATTGCCCTAGGACTGGATCTAGTGGAAGAGCGTCGGGAAAAGGCTCTCATCCGCGTGGCCGCCTACCAACAAGAACTCTCAAGGAAGTACAACAAAACGGTGCACCCCAGACCGTTCAAAGTAGGTGATTGAGTTTTGAGGAAAGTTATGGGCAATACCCTGGTGCCAGGAGAGGGCAAGCTAGGGGCAAATTGGGAAGGACCCTACAAGGTAACCGGTCTGGCGGGCAAGGGGGCATTCCACTTGGAGGATCTGGATGGTAGAACAATACCCCAACCATGGAATGCGGCCAACCTCAAACTGTATTATTTCTAGCTTTAGCTTTCTTTTTGTGCAAAGGAATTTTTTGCCTTACACTTCAGAATGTAATTCTTTTTGTCAATATATAGAAGTGTTTCTTCTTTGCTTTAGCATTCAGATCGTTGTTTTGATGTAAAAACTGAGATGATTTACTCCGGTTGAAGGAGTTGATGTTTTGTTCAACTCTCAGAATAAAACCGAGATGATTTACTCCGGTTGAAAGAGTTGATGTATTGTTCAACTCAGAATAAAACCGAGATGATTTATTCTGGTTGAAAGAGTTGATGTATTGTTCAACTCTCAGAATTAAACCGAGATGTTTACTCCGGTTGAAGGAGTTGATGTTTTGTTCAACTCAGTTACTCTCAACCGAGATGTTTATTCTGGTTGAAAGAGTTGATGTTTTGTTCAACTCAGGTATGTCCAACCGAGATGATTAATTCCGGTTGAAGGCGTTAATGTTTTGTTCAACTCTCAGGATTAAACTGAGATGTTTATTCCGGTTGACAGAGTTGATGTTTTGTTCAACTTAGGTATGTCCAACCGAGATGATTTATTCCGGTTGAAGGCGTTGATGTTTTGTTCAACTTAATTACTCTCAACCGAGATGTTTATTCCGGTTGAAAAAGTTGATGTTTTGTTCACTTATGAGATTTAAGCTGAGATGTCTTTTCCGGTTGTGTGAATTAATTAAAGTGGTCTGTCTTGCCGAGGTGTTTTGTTCGGCTGAAGTTATGAGGCATGTATACTGCTCAAACACTTGATGAAATTTGAACTTTTCATTGATGGAAAATAAGTACAAAAGGTGGGGCTGACAGCCCGGTTACATATGCAAAGCAAAAAGCACAGAAAAAAGAAAACTAAGCTAAGGGGGATAGATTGGTGAATTCATCATCGGTTGTCTCCAAGTTGACTGTTGGAGATCGGTCTTGTATACCGGTCAAAGTCTGGCCGGGCTGCTCTTGTTCTTCACGGTCCTCTCCCTCAACATCTGCCTCGGCCTCCTCTTATTCTTCAAGCCCTTCATCGGCTTCAGCTTGCAACGCGCTGAAGACGTCGTTGGCATATGGCACGAGGAAGGTCGGTAGGAAGGCAGGCGGCGGAGTGGCAAACACATCGGTATCAGGCCCTTGACCGAGATGTTCGCAGGCAGACTTCCAACCCGCTTTGAAATAAATGTCTTGAGTTGCGAAGACCTGCATCTTGTAGTTGTCCTCGGCTTCAAGGAAGCCGGCGTTGTTTGCATCTTGACAATCCTTCTTCCTTGATTTCTTGAGTGCATCCAGCTCGGCCTGGAGCTCATCCCGCTTCTTCTCGGCCTCGTCAAGCTGGTCGAGCAACCTGTTGTTGTCAGCATTGGCAATTTCAAGTGAGGACTTTGCTCGGCCAAGCTCGATTTGAAGGCTTTGGACTTGGCTGGCGGTGTCATTCGCCTTTTGCCGAAGTCGATGGATGTGCTCCATGACCAGGTGTTGCTTTTGGATGGCCTGCAAAAAGAGAATTTGATTAGAGAAGAAACCGTGCAAACACTTGTGAAAATTTAAATAGAAGATTGAGATTCTTACCCTGGTCATGGACTTCACGGCTGATTTCACCAACCGGGTGTCAGGGACGTGGTCGCTGCCAACCACGTCGCTCGGCAGTAGAAGAGCTTTGGAGAGGTCGAAGGCGAGCAAGTGCTCTTTATCGCCCTTTACGGAAGCGTTTGCCGGGATTTCTTTTCCCCGGTGCTTTAGCTGCGGTCGCCATGGCGGTGTTGGGTCAGTTGTGACGGCGGGCTGCTCGGTGGTTAGCTCGACAACCAGCTCGGCAGATGGGTCTGCGCGAGGCCTTTTGCCAGCCCGGCGAGTTTCTTGTCTGGATTGCCCGGCGGCTGGAGATGCCAAGGCAACCACGGGGCCGTTAGACTGACCGACAACTAGAGAACGGGTAACAATGCTCGGTATCTCGGCTGAGGTCGCCGTGAGCAAGTTTTTGATGCGACTTCTTTTCGCCATCTCTTCGGCTTCAGTCAACCGGATTAGCGGAACGTCTGGCAGAGTTGGGTCTGGGGGTGGTGATGGAGCACGGAGAAAGTCTGTTACTTTACTCCGGCGTGGAGCCGAATATCTGTAAGTCGATGTGTAGCCGAGTAGCTCGTTGCAATCCCGGTGGTTGTAGCGAAGCACAGTCTGAATGGCTTCAACGTTGGGATATTGGTAGTTGGCTTGCAAGGCTTGGATTGCTACAAAGGAAACAGGAAAAATGGTTAAGTACAGAATATTGAAGAAAGGCAAACAACCGAGCAAGTTAGCACGGCTTACATGTGGAACCAAAGTTCTTGCTAATCGCCCAGCCCGGTACGTCAGCTGTTTCATAGTTGCCGGACACCTAGAAAAAGTCATCATCATGAAGGTCTTTATCCGGGGTGCCGGTCACTATTTTTTCTTTGCCCGGTCAGATTTTTAAATAATAGGCAAGGCCGTCGCCGGTGTGCCCAAGTGTGTATTGCCTCAATATCTCGGCTAAACCTAAGTTGGTGCCTAGCCGGTTGTTAAGCTCGTAGACGCCGTTGATAATGCGGTAAGTGTTCGTTGATACTTGTGTGGGTGCAAGTTTAGTCCTGCGTAGAAACTCAGTCATCAATGGATTGACCGAGAAGCGGAGGCCTCCTTCGATGATAAACAGAATGGTGAAGGGGCACTGTTCTAATCTGCCCCAAGGGGTTGTTTCAATTGGTGCAAGCTCAAGGTGGACGTCGGCCGGGATACGGTACTCCTCCCTGAACGCGGCCAGCGTAGCCGGAGTATCGACGAGGAAGCGGAATTTTCCCATGTGAAACTGGCTAAGTTAGCTCGGCAGAGGAGGTTTGGCACTGTCTGGTGTATTGATGGCTGCTCGGTCTTTGAGAGCCTCAATATTTAGGCAATGGTCCCCTTGGACCCTGCAGGAAAAAGGATGGCAATGAATTGTAAGTGTGAGCGCGGTTGCGCAAAACGAGCTTGACTTTAGCTCGGTCATGAGGAGTGCCAAACCACCTCGGTTGTAAAGGCTAACCAAGGAGCTCGCCTAAGCGGACGGATGTTAGTAGCTCGGCGGCGGCCAAGTCCTTTTGCTATCCCGGTTTTTACTAAGGTTGGGACAAACAGTTTATTTGCTCGGTCAGGTTGGCTTTTTGGATCAAATGAAGACCTGGAGCCCTGTCCGCCCCAGATCTTCAGTGTTCTTCAGGAAAAATGAAGAACACCATGAACAGTTGAGGGTTTGGGATGGTTTTTAGTGCCTATGTCCTAAAAACTACGTTTTAGTGCCCTAATGTGTGAAATATCGAAGGAAATAACAGCAAAAGAAAAGTTGGAGGACTTACAAGCAAAGCGCAGTAGCTACTTCCTTGAACTCGAGCTCAAGAATGGCAGGTGAGAAATGGCAAGAGCTCTAGATCAGCAAGGAGGAGTGAGAATCAGTAAAGATGAAATGGGGAAGAGGAAGGCATGTATATGGAGGAAGAAAGACCGCCCAATTCGAATTCCTGGGGACGGCTGGGTTGGCTGTTCGAGGACCAATGGGAGATTGACACGTGTCCCCATTAATGGCAGCGTCAGAGTTGAAGAGACAGGGAGATCAGATGAGGCGTCGACCGGGCAAGCCAAGAGGCAGGATGGTCAGACGAGACGTCGACCGAGCAAGACGAGGAATCGAGCGCGGAAATTAGCTCGGTTGGTTTCTTGCAAATTATGAATTGAGGAAAAGATTATCCCGGTCGGGATATGTAATCCCAGTCACGCTTGTGCGGACGGAATTAAGGGGCAATTGAGAGGGAGATTTATGATCTGGAATTGGGCCGAGGTAGTTCGGCCCTGTCTTGCAGGAATCTGCTCGGTTAAGGCATGCCAAATTTGACCGAGCTACACGGCATCATGGTATTGAAGCCGGTCAAGTGAGATGTCTGGCGGCGGCCAAGGTTAGACCGAGCTACTTGTGTTTGCTTGGCAGAAAGGTCGACGGCGAACCAGCATGGGCTTAACCGAGCTCGACTATGCCGGGACGCGGCCGAGCCCGGCCTTCATTGGTCTTAGCTATTGGAATACTTAGGCTTGAAGCATATGGCCGTTGATAGCCGAGATGGTGCAGCCCAGCTGCCGAGTTCCCAGAAGAGTGGGCAGGCAGTTGGGTTAGGTGATGTTCAGCAAAATTTGTGCTGACAGATGGGATAGCAGTGCCACGTGTTGAGAGATCACTGGGAGTAGATTTGGGGCGCAGAGGGTATATAAGCATGTTTGCGCCCCCTCCATACGAGGACAGACGAACATCTTGTAAGAAATCCTTACACTCAAACATTCTCTCCTCTCTCTCTCTCTATCCCAAGGTGAGTGCTAACTTGATCGTCGGAGGGGTTTTCCGGCCACACACCGCCAGGTAGCTCACCGTCGTTGTGCTTTCAGGTGATCGGACAGAAACGGAGCTTGGAAGAAAGGAGTACGGGCTTGCTGGAATATTTGCTCCCCGTACAACAATAACATTTAGATTGCTTCTGGACAATGAAATTGGAACAACGTGATAATATTTATACTAATGATAATTGAAATTTATAGTTTTTGGATTAATTCCTACACTCAAAACTGATGAAACATGATAATCTTCACGCTAATAATATTCAGACCGTTCCTAGGACTTTGAACTTGGATAATAGTTTTTTTTTTTGAACGAAAAAAAAAAAAAATACTTTGAGGTGTCATTACTGCATTCTTAGGCAGGCCCGGCCCTGAGATTTCTGGGGCCCAAAACCAATAATCAACTAATAAATTTTTGGGACCCTTCACATTTTTTTTTTCATTGAATGAAAAAAAAAATGAAGGTAAAAGACAAAATATTTGTGTCAAAATTACAAAAAATATTTAATATTATATTACAACAACTAATAAGTGTCGCTTGATCCCAGCCCTTCTTGTATTTTTAGAAGCAAATAAATCAAGAAAAATGCCTCGTAGCTCGAATTCCGTGGCTCGAATTCATCTCGAGACCCAAAACGATGTCGTTTTGGGTCTCGAATTTTTTTTTCTTCCTTTTCTTTTCTTCTTTCTTTCTTTTCTTCTTCTTCTTCGTTGAACTAGGCAACACAGGCGAGAGAGAGAGGAGAGGAGAGAGAAGGGCCTCGCCACGATCGTCATGACGCCGCCGATCGTCACAAAAGTCCGATCGTGACCCAGCTAAATCAGCAGCCTCGCCTCCAACCCCGACTCCTCCTGCAGCCCCATTTTTATGGCCCCCTCCCCTCCCCTCCAGTCCTCCTCCTCCTTCCTCCTCTTCCTCCCTCCTTCCTCCTCCTTCTCCTCCTCCTCCTTCCTTCTTCTTCTTCTCTTCTTCCTCTGCTCCGAATTCGAGCCGAATTCGAGCTACGAATCCGAGCTGATAAATCAATCATACTTGCATAATCTAGTTTTTTTGCAAAATCATTTTCAATGGATAATAATGCTAATTATTTTAAATGGGCCTTTCAATTTTTTAATGGGTCAATTTATTTTAAGTTAGTTTGGGTCTTTCTTAATTTTTTTTGGATTTAAAACATACCTAATATATTACAATAAACTATAATAGAAGGGGACCCTTTTTTGGGGTCTATTTTCAATAAATAACAATGTTAATTTTTTTGAATAGGCCTTTCAATTTTTTAATAGGTCAATTTATTTTAAGTTAATTTGGGTCTTCTTTAATTTTTTTTTTGAACTTAAAACACACCTAATATATTACACTAAACCATAATAGGAGGGGACCCCTTTTTTGAGTCTATTTTGAGGGGCCCTAAGCCATGGCCTGGTTGGCCCATGCCCAGGGCCGGTCCTGTTCGTAGGCTCAAGTTCCAGGATAATCGGTTGCTAGCTTGAACCAGGTTTCAAAGACATCGTTGTTGGAGTCATGTGTGGGACCTGATGATTGTTGAAACAATCTTCTATGTATAATAAAAAACTTGAAACAAATCAAATAAACAAAATAAATTATTTACAGAATTTATTTACCGAAATAACTTAAGAATAAGAATGATCAAGTCGAGCGTGTGACATTATGTCCTTAAGACAGATTCACCCCGCTCAAGTGCTTACGAAATAATGGCGTTTATCTCCCAAGATACAATGATATTGCACAGAATGTATTAGCACTAAAAACAATATGTTTCAGCGAACCATAACCTGTGTTCTATACTCTCAGAAATTTCTCTAAAAACTAGTATAAAGAATAATGCAAAAAGAGAACAAAAACGGGAAGAGAATTGAATGAGAAAATGTACTAGAAAGGTCTTCTATTTATAGGAAAGTTGGTGACTGTTTGGCAAATCCAAATAGGTTCAAATTTGAATTGAACAGGTGCAGAATTTGAATTGAATCTGTCCGGTGCAATCTGTTGAGACAGTTGGTTGGGAGCAAAAATTTGAATTCAAACTGTTTGGTGCAAAATTCAAATTTCCCCGTAAGAATTTTGGAAAAAATTCAAATAATTTTTATCTAAAAAATTAGTGTTAAGACTTGACCCACGCATGGACGGCGTGCGCGTGTGGTGGTTTGAGCCAAAGTCTACTTTGTCCATAACTCCTCCCTTCCACAAACTTGGGACCCTCCTTGGGGCCCAACAGAAGTTTGTTCACCTAAAGCTTATATACACATACAAACTCTCTTAAAGTTTCAATGTGTGACAATCATTTTAAGGTAACCCATATTTGACTCTTTAATTTCTCATTCCACGAATCTTAAAACGACATCAATTTCCCATTCATTCATAAATAGTTTTGACGAACTATTTGCACCATGTGACTTGTCATGCAGCAAGGAACAAACACGTCACCTCTTTAGACCCACCCCAAAAGACGTGTGAGCCCTACTCAATTTTGGGTTCAAAGTTAATTCAAAATAAACCTATACAAATCATAATTTCCAACCATGAGTAATCACAACAAACAATATTAAACAATGTCAGGGCAACTTAAAAATGAGAAATATGATAATATTCATAACCATAACATTGGACTTCATTTCTATACTAAAAAGGAAACATGATATTCACAACGCCAATAGTATTTGACGAACTTTATATTTTGAATTGGACCATTTTAACGTGATAGTGGTGGTATTTGGTGTGGATTATTTTGGTCAATTTATAATTTTGTGTATTGAAAAAGTTATTTTGAACTATTTAGTTAAATTTATTTCAAACAGCTTCTGATTTTAATAATTTATATTAACTCAAAAAATGTTATTCTGAGAAACTACCCACCCCTTACTAATTATCAACTTCTGTTGTGGACATATTAATTTACCATTATACCCTTAATTTTATTTTATTTTTTTGAAAAATAGAAAAATACCAAAATGGACTACGAATAATTTTTTTTATGAGAAATGTGGATTAGTAGTGAATAATAAAAAAATAAAAGTTAATTCAATTTACAACTAACAAAGGTTAATTCAATTTACATTTAACATGGATAAAAATGGCATTTACAGATCAAAAAGTTATTTCACAGTTTATTTATCATATACTACTCAACAACTTAAATTTATAACCTAACAATTATGCCAAACAAATTAACAAAGTCCAAAGTCAAGCTCCAAAGTTTTGTTTGTTACTTGCCCAAAATCATTTAACCAGTTTTCCTACACAATCTGCCTGTCGGTGGTTGAATAATATAGCGAATTTGGAGACTTACATCCATTTCACTTATTATGACTAAGTAGATGGCTAACCTAACTCACCTAATTTGTCGAATTAGGTGAATGAAAAGCATTTCTAACAAAAGCACTAAATACATTTTATTTAGGGTTTTTTTTTAGATAGTCACATTTTATTTAGGATTAATTGATGCAAAATTCATTTTTATGGAGTCATGTGTTATTTAATTACGATTTAATCTTTTTAAGCGATAAGGATACATGTTAAAAAGTCACCGAAAAAGTAATTGTCGTCAGCAACTGGCAGACGGTAACCGAAGAGGATAGTGGGTGGT
Source organism: Camellia lanceoleosa (assembly GCA_025200525.1). NCBI lineage: Eukaryota > Viridiplantae > Streptophyta > Magnoliopsida > Ericales > Theaceae > Camellia > Camellia lanceoleosa. The sequence continues at coordinate 52,447,241 of CM045762.1, read as the reverse complement.
AATAAAGTGGACAACTATGACATTGAATAGATAGGTAACACGTGTATAGATATGTGACATTTGAACAGTAATTGGACATTTGAACAGATATGTAACACATGTACCTATAGTTGACATTTGAATAGATAGACAAAAATATAAACTTTGAACAGATAGGCCTGGTGGTCAAGACTTGGAGCCTTGAGGTGTGTTCCTTTCTGAGTCTTATGATCAAAATCCCTTAGGTGCAAATAATTTCTTGAGGTAATTAATGCGGGGCTTTATCCAGACTTTAATTGGGCTTCCCACTGAAAGACAGTGGGATTGGTCTCCCGATTGACACCAAGCTATCAGACAAAAAGAGCTTTAAACAACTATGTGTCATTTTGGACAAATAATATCATTGAACCAACTAGACTAAGCTTAGTTTGTTGAGGGACTGTTCTATCTACCACGAATGTTTGTATGGGAAGTTATCTTAGAAATAAAATATTGGATAAATTACAATAAATCTCCTTAAAGTGTGATTCATTTGCACTTTGCTTTCTTAATTTCAAAACTCAACAGTTAATCATCTTGAAATATTACCTTATTACAATTAATCTCTTCTGTTAGAGTTCTGTTAGGGATTTACATAAAATTAAGTCATGTGTAAACCATATGAAATACTTTTTAAATTTTTAGAACAATAATGTTCTTATCTGGTGAGCCCGTTTGTACTTTGCCATAAAAATAAAGAAGGTGAAGTGCAAATGAGATGACCAAATAAGAGCATAATTATCTTAAGAAATTAATAAGTGAAAAATCTAGAAATCCCCTAGATGTTGATTTGTGATTATGTATCAATTTTAAGCAGTAAACAACAATCCCAATCAAACAATCAAGACAAATCGACACAACGATTTTACGTGGAAAAACCACAATTGGAGCACCTCCAAGTGTGATAAAAAACCCACGGGCAACAGCCACAAAACAATCCACTAAAAAGACATAAAGGAATTACACAGGTATACTCTCAATTACCTAGCGAATCCACGCCCAAATTGAACCAACCCCTATGTGTCTCTTCCAACCCCGTCTTCACCTCGAAATTGTCTTGACGATGAGCCACTTCAGAATCCACCAAAGCTGCAGGCTCAAATTCTTCAGAATCCACCGAAGAACAACTTTCTCTTTTGTATAGAATGAACAAACAAACCTTTGATGTATTCTTCTTAACCCATGCGTTGAATACTCAATTAAACATCAACGAAAACTAGTAAAATATCCCCAGATATAAACCTTAATATCCAAAAAAGAAAATCTGGAGGAGTAATCCTAAAATCTGACAGAAACCTGTACTTATAGAAATCTGGAACTGTGAGGCTCGCTCGAGCCAAGACTCTCTCGCTAGAGCGAGGAACCAAAAACGCGTGTTTTCCATAAGTGGCTTCGCTCGAGCCACACAACATTTGCTCGAGCGTACATTCATCATTCTTAGGTTTTTTGTCAGACACAGCCTTCGCTCGAGTGGGCACTCCTTCGCTCGAGCGAGCAAGGGCGGACATGCAACTTTGAATGCAATTTTGCATTTTGCTTTGGGGGCACTGCCTTGGACCCGCCAAGGGGGGCTGCCCCTGGACCCTCCGCGAGTTGACCGGGCAGCTTGATCCCCGTCATAATCAGCGAAGTGGAAATCTTGAAAGTATTAACATCACAAACTTCTCTGCACGGCACAATTCGAGTTGGATTCGCATCTAACAAACTCATAACCTCACTGAAATAAAAGTGCGAAAACAAATACAACTGAAAGGAGTTTTGTTAAACAGGATTGCCAAGAATAAAAACCTAACAATAAGTATGTCATGTACTTCAGTTATGATATGATATTGTTTAAATTTCTAACAAAATCTTAACGAAAAGTGTTGAGTGTAACAAGATAATACTTTAAACCGTTGAGTTGTGAAATAAGGGAGAGCAAAATGCAAATAAGTTATAGTTTAAAAAAATTTAATGTAATTTGCCTAAAATATTTAAAGTAGATTTAAGATTTGTAAGATGTATAATACACTCAAAATGATTGTAGTTACAAATTTTATTTACCTAGACTTGTAAAAGAATGATCTCTCCCTTTCCTCAACCTCTCTTTCTTTCTTTTTCGTACCCTCAATTCATTCAACTTATTATTTCTCAACTAAAGAAAAAGAAAAAGAATGAAAAGAAAAAGTAAAAGAAAAAGAAGAAAATGAAATACATAAAGAATTTTTCATCTCTTTACAAGAACACAACATGAAGAAATTGAAATGATTTGAATTATGAGACTTACACAGTTAATCACGAGATCTTCGTACTCTGTTCAATAAATGTTATTAACAAATGATTTTCATGATAAAGAAGCATTTTATAATACACACACACACACAAAAAAAAAAAAAGAAAAAAAGAACAAGAATTATTTATTCAAAGAGCTCCACATACAGCTCTGAGGCCATGTTTGTTTTGAAAATTTGTTATAGGGTTAAGTCTCATGGACTATGAAACTCCTTTAAAGAGGGGGTTAGTAATCCATGAGAGAGAGGTGGTATTTTGTAATTTCATAAATTTAATCTCAACCAATCACTATATAGTATATAATAAACACAATTTATATTATATTTACAACTTTATTTATTTATTTTTTGGATAACCGAGTGTCCGAGTCAGCACCTTTAGGAGTGTCGCACCTCAACTAATGTCGGGGCCCTGAGGTGATCGACCAGGCAAAGACGCAGTGGGCTGCCAGTAGCTAGTTGGGGATGGGATTTGAACCTGAGACACTCCTAGGTCTCTGGTCTCTTGTCCTCAACCAACTAGGCTACCTTTACGGGGTATTATATTTACAATTTAATACCACCCCACTAATAATCTCTTACTAAAAAATACCTCATAAACAAGATGGTAGAAGTTGCAAAGGGAGATGGAAGAAGAAGCCGCCATGCTTGCAAATATAAGTCATTACGTATTGTATTAGTTGATATGTAATTGGATTTTAGAATTTTGTTTTGGGTGAGGAGGTACTAACAAAATAATTGTCAAAAAAAAATAAAATAAAATAAAATAAACAAACAAATAAAAATTATCGTTCAAAAAATAAATAAATAAAAATTAAAAATTGATAATCCTTGTATTTTGTTTCTTATATTATTTTGGTATTTGCAATTTCAGTTAGTTTGATTTTGATCATTATCTTAATTTTTTGTCAATTTAGTTCAATATTTTTGATAAAAAATAATTGCTGAATTATAATTTTACCCTTAAAAGCAGGACACATAGTGCACATTAAAAATAAATAAATAAAAATACTAACTGATATTATCAGTTGGACTTAATTGAAATAAATAAATTGGCACAAAATTATAAATTCAGATCAAATTCAAGTGAATAGAAAAAATGTTCAAAGTATAGGAAAAAGATGAAAAGTAAATCATCACCTCTATTACATTCTTCCGAATCCCATACATGGCTTTGGAAAACTGAGAGTGAAGAGGGACCAAACCAACAAAGACAAAGCCGATGTCATGCAAAGGATTGAAACAAGCTCACAAAATCTAGCAAGAAATGAGCCGGCGGCGGTGTCATGAATTAACAAAGCGGTGAGGGCGCCGGTGACGGCATACCCGAGCGATACAACAAATGCATGAAACCAGGAAGAGGCTATGAAACACTGATACTTCAAATAGGGTGACGTATCCGTATCGTATCTGTATCGAATACCGATACTCCTTGGATACTTGCGGATACGTATCGGATACTTATTAAAAGTATCGGATACTTCTTAATTATTTTTTCATTAATTTTGGAGTATTGGATACTTAATTTTGAAGTATCGGATACTCCAAGTCATGTTTACTTGTTTTATGAAATTAGAATTGTGACATTTCGGTGCCTTGGTTGGAACGTCGTCTTCTTGTCGTTTTGCATAGTTGGTTGACCGATGATCCTGATGTTTTGGCATTTGTAGATTTTGTGGAGGATTTGACTTATTAATTTGTTGAGCCTTTGTGGCTTCTAGTTTGTATTCTTTGCATCTTCTTGATGCTTTTTTATAAAGTTTGGTTATTTATCAAAAAAAAAAAAAAAAAGAATTGTGACATTTCTTGCATAGTAATAAAATATAATATAATAGCAAGTATAAATATAATAATGTTTTTCTAATACTTTGTTAAGTTCTTCAATAAGAAGAGCATAGTGAGTTAAATAATAGAATTTATCAAATTGATGTATCCTAATTATTTCATACATGTCCCTTATAACTGCATAGAAAGTAAGAATTAACAAGAGAATATAACAATGGTAAAATTAAATATCAATAAATAAATAAGCAAGTAAACTTGAATACAATATTTTTCACTAGTGTCAAAGGAAAAAGTATAGGGACAAGTTGTGAATTGTTCTATTATTGTAATATAAATATATTAAACTTGATACTGAAATGAAATATTTGCAAGACCTATTAAAAATTTAAAAAGTAAACAAGCTACTAGCTTAAATTAATACAAAATTCTTAAAGGATAATATTTTGCATTATAAAATTACATTGTGGTTTCTCAACGTTCTTTAACTTATGTGTAACTCACTATTAACAATTTTAAAAAGTATATTTTTCACAAACGTATCCTAGCCGTACCCGTATCCCATTTTTTTAGGTTTTGTCGGATCGCCGTATCCGTATCGTGTCGTATCCGTATCTCGCATCCGTATCTATGCTTCCTAGGGAAGAGGGGATGCTGTTGAATATCACGGTGGGAACATGGTTGACATTTTTGTATTGGTAAGGAATGACTAAGAGAATTGTGGCGAATAAGAAAGAAGTTATCAAGATTGTTTCCAAAAACCTCGTTCTGATCACTTGCGTTGATGATCTCGATTTTGAGTCATTTGAGATCACAGCATCAATATCTGAAATCATTTCTCTTTATTTGTATATGACGTGAGTCCCCTGACTGTGCCATATTCACTTGACAAAGGCTATGTTTGGCATACACACTTAGGGCTACTTTAGCCACATACGACAAAATTAGTTATTTTAGTCACAACTGACAAACCTCGTTTGCAGGCAAAGCCACCAGTTTCATTTCTTTCACTTCATCTCTCACTGTGGGTGAAGGGCATTCTCATAATTTTACTTATGGAGACATCATTACCCTGTCAAAAAGTCAAAAAAAAAAAAAAAAGAATTAAAAATTTATTTCAAATGAGATTTTTTAATCTCAGACTAAAATATTCAAAAAAAATAATAAAAATTCAACCCATATCTCAAACAAAGGTTTTATGGGATAAACTCTCTTCAATACTTTTGTCTCTTCATATTTTTTTTCTACCCTTGTCATTCTTTTGGGCACCAAACCAAATTTATGCCAATGATTCGAACCGTCTACTTCGTAAATTTCAATGTAAAAGTTATCTATGCAAAAAAATAAAAAATAAATAGATTCATTTAATAATTATAAATATAAGAACAAATTCCATTTTGTTTTATAAAATAAACAAGTATTATTGTAAATTTAAATTATCCATTTTAGAAAACAAAATGTGATTTATTTATGTATTTATAGTTATTTGATAAAATTATTATTATTTATTTATTTATTTTCTTTTTAAATAAAAAACTTTTATTAGAAAGGATTTGTTTGGGATGTGAATTGACTTTTTAACTTTTTAGGCTAGGGCTAAAAAGTCTCGTTTGGGATATTTTAACAAAAAAAAAACTCCATTTTAACTTATGCAAAACGAAGTCAAAATCTACGAGGATCATATGGGTGTGCGCGAGGTAGAACCATTGAGAGACCGGGGTTCCTCTAGGTTTTCAAAACTAGAATAATACCTCTATAGTTTATGTATATATTTATGAGACTTTTAATGAAACCCCCTTTTTGAGCCTTTTTTTAGGGTAAATGACAACTCAATGAATTTATCTTCAAAAAGCCCCTAAGTAGGAGACGCGTGGCTCAATAAGGACATTCTATAATTTGCATTTTTATTTTTCACCATATTGCCCTTCTATATACACGGATCTTGAGCTCATGTATACGCGGATCTTGTATACATGAGCTCAGTGAGGAGGATTTGCGAAATCAGTGAAAATGATCTGCAAAATCCATGAAGACGATCTCAAAATCTGAAGATATCGCCATTGGTCAACAATACACGATCTCGCCGTCAACGATCAACACTCTCAATTGAACGAGAGATTACGTTTCAAATCTGTACAAATCTTTATCAGATTTAAAGAGTTTCATCGAGATTTGTGAGTGTTGATGGAATTTTAGAGGTTTTGTTTCAATCACGTGTTTGATTATTGTTCAAGTTTAATCAGATATGTTGATTACTTTTTTTTATTTATTTTTATTGTGTATGATCTAATTTTGTTTGATGAAATGAGAGTAAAATTTTACTCTGATATGTGCTCTGATTTTGTTTGACAGAATAAGAGTGAAATTTTACTCTGGTATGGCTTTGTTTTTATTTAATAGAATGAGAGTAAAATTTTATTCTGGTATATGCTTTGTTTTTGTTTGACAGAATGTGAGTAAAATTTTACTCTGGTATGTACTTTGTTTTTGTTTGATAAAATGAGAGTAAAATTTTGCTCTTGTGTTATCTATTTTTTTTTTTTGATACAATGACAGTAAAATTTTACTTTGTTATTGTGTACTTCTGTTATTCGTTTTCAAACCAACGAGTTCAAGCGATGAAACAGAGTGAGAGAGACAAACGGTTCCATCCTTTTGATATTTGCCCATTTATATAGAAGGGTATTTCAATCTTTTCACCATATTTTTTTATTTGAGGGACTTTTGGAACCAGTATTTTATACGTGGACTTCACACAAAAAAGGCCCAATGGAAGGGGCTTTTCACCAAAAATCCCTACATTTATAAAATATGTAATGAAATAATCCCATAATTTTATGAAAATTACTTATTAATTTTTTGCTTCATCAAGATTTTATAATGTATAATATGATGATCTTCAACTGTTTTATAACCACGTTAATAGCATAAATTTTATTGAGTCGATTTTATTTGTACAAGATATACATGTCACTTTCATTTGTTTTTTCTTTTAAAAATAAGAGTAAATTACAAATACACCCCTTGAGATTTGCTTAAAGTACAGATTTACCCCTGTAATTTAAAAAATTACGAATACCCCCTTGTTGAAATTTTTTATTTATTAGAATTAACTAAAAAAAATTCATAATTGCTCTCCTATATAATAATAAAATTACCCTAAATTATTAATTGAAACATATTTATAACATCATTAAAAACTATTAATTGACCTGATGATTTATTAATAAAAGGAGCGACTTGTTATGAAATTAGAAACCTTAGGGAATGGAATGTAATTTTCAGAACCGCAGGGGGTGATTTATATTTTAATCAAACCACAGGGAGTATATTTGTAATTTATCCTAAAAATAAAAAGGTATGTATATATATATATTTTTTATTTAGAATAAATTACACTAACCTCTCATTAAGTTTGGAAAAAATATAAAAATTCCATAAATTTGACTGAATTATATTAGACTCTCCTAAGGTTTGAATACACATAATATTTGACTTATTTTTCATCAATAATTCATTAATTATATGAATGAAAAAAAAATGATATTATCATCATATATCTTAACACTATCAATATAAACCTTGATCCTTGTAGCTTCATTAATAGGGTGATTGGTGTCACAATGCCAAAATGTGGGGTTTGCCATATTATCCCCAAATCTCATGAGAGATCAATATAATTTAGAGAAAATTGGTGAAAAGTTTATTTTGAAAATGGTCTAAGACATTAGGTCCCATGAGTAATTTTATTTTATTCTTTTTGGTGAGAGGTACACTTTTTATAAAATATTGTGGTGAGAAGTATATTTTGTTATTTTGGAGGACATTTTATTTTCAATTTTATCCTTTAACCTATCTGTTGAAATCCTTTTTATCTGTTCAATTTTTATGAACCTATTTGTTCAATTATTTTTCCCTTATCTGTTGAAATTCAAGTTTATTTTTCCCAATATGTTGAAATTCAACAAGACTATTTCTCTTATATGTTGAATTTCATAAGCCTATTTTTTCCCTGTATGTTTAACTTTTTTTTTTTGTCTATTTAAATTGTGATATACATATACATAGATATTTATAGAGATAAGAGAGAGATTGATATGTTCAATTTTTAAATCTGTTCAATTTTTTCTTTTATCTATTCAAATTAAATTCTCATATACATACATACATATGTGTATATATATATAGAGAGAGAGAGATGGAGAGTGATTTGTTCAAATTGTTTTCCAAGTCAAAGAAGATGGAGATGGAGATCTTTCCATCACTACCACCACATTTATGGCTCTATCATCCACCGTCCCAATCTCTCGCAACCAATCAGCCACCACTTGTTCTACTGCTGCCCAATTCCAGCCACCCATCGACACCCTAGCTTTCCACTCCTTCATTACCTACATCTTTACCTCCGTCCACCGCACGACTTCTCTTAACATCACCCTTGATCGGGGTTCGTCGATCGCTCCTCTCTCGCTTACACTGACTCTCTCCCTTCGACGCTACCTCTTCTATTTGCAAAAACCTATCTTACTTCCATAATCGCCTTCTCTCTCTCTCTCTCTCTCACCCTCTCTGTCTCTATCTGTCTGTCTATCTCTTTCTCTCTCTCTCTCTCTCTCTCTCTCTCTTTCTCTTTCTCATCGTCTTATTCTATCTCCTTATTACTTGACTTTTCCTTTACATTTTCCACCCATCCGATCAACCCTTCGTTCTCTTTGGCCGTCTTTTGTTCGATTGCAAAATCCTGGAAAATCATCTCGTCGATCAAACAGAAGGAGAAGAGTCGAGGCAACGAAGACAATGTGTCAATGATCAAAGACTACAAATCTAAGACAATGGCGGCGACAACAACAACAATAGCAGCAATGATAAAGATGGCAGTGGATCTGAGTTCGTAGATGCCACTACCATTAGAGAGAGAGAGAGAGATCTAGGTATGGATAGGGTGAATTGGTAGAGAGAGAAAGATGAGGAAACGTGGAATACAAAGTGATTTTGAACAGATAGAGGCGTGGTCCCAACAAATAAAAGGCATGTGGATTTTTGGGTAAAAGAAATATGGGTGTTTTGGTCATTTCACTTAAGTATGGCCTTATAGACAAAATATTTTAAGTGCCGACTTTTGGACGAATAAAATCCAAATTTTGATTTATGGGCCGAGCGCCCTATAATTTACATTTCTATTTATTAGATTATGTCAACTAACAAAATGATTTAAAAGATAGTCTAATCGATTATATACTAAGTTCTAATTTATAGTTCAAAATCTTAGAAAATAATGAAAAAATGACTTGCTAGTTTCATAATTTTTTTTTTTTAATTTTATGAAAGATTGTTCTTGCAATGCTTAACTCATCTAGTAAATTTTTATATATATATTATTATTTATTTATTTATTTGCACACTATAGCCCTCTTTAACCAAAATTTTTGATTTCGTCCCTATCTACAAGAGAGGTAGATGAAGTATGGACGGGAGACGAATCCCCTTAAATTCGCCACTACACCTATATAAGGCTATTCATTTAAATTCTTTATTTTTTTTTTGAAAAATTATATGGTGGTCTTAGAATAAATCTACGTGTTACCTCAACTTGATATTTATTGGTTAAAACTATAGGACTAATATTTTTATGTTAGAATTTAAGGAACAACTTGATAAGTATCAAGTGATAAGTGGTACCAAATAATCACCCCTACTTTTATTTTTTTATGTGAGACAAGCCACAAAGGCTAAAAGAAGCTTTCTTAAGAAAATAAGGAATGTATTTAAAAATGGCAAATCACACTAACATTTTTGCACTTACACTTTATCTCACTTTATCTCTTAACTTTTTAATTGTGACAGTTAATCTCTTAGACTTTTGGTCAAATTCCAATTGAGTCCAATGGTTAACCATCGTTAGAGGAGCAAACCGAAAACTCCTCGCCTAAGTGTCAACTGATATTGTTGGAAGGGTAAAAACATAAATTCACATCTCTTTTCTATCCAAACCACACATTTACTGTCATGCACTATAGAAAGCTTATATACACATGAGGAATTTTAATTCAGTATAATATTTTAACAAAAATTATAAAAAAATGATAAATTTTATAAATATTAATAATATATATTTTTTCATAATTTTATAATAATTTTATGGTAGACTTAAGATACGTAATTTCCCCCATATATATTCTCTGCATTTGTTGCAGAGAAAATAGAGAACATGACTTTTGTGGTTTTAAGTGAAATGTTTTGTGGTTGACATCTAGCTATGTAGTAATTAAGTTAATGGAATTCCAACCAAAAAAAAAAAAAACAATTGTTGTTCATAACATTCATATTCCTAAATAAATTGATCTTGGTAACATTCATATTCCAGAGTAAATTGATTTTGGTGACATGTCTAACAAACACTTCAGCTTTGTCCATTAACAAACATTGGTTCATATTTTTTTTATCAGCTAAAAAGTAATATATTATTAGGATAATAAAATATTATAGAAAAAAAATGAAAGAAGAAATGGCCAAAGCTGAAGTGCTCCAGAGTAAAACCATTTGTTGTTTTTCCCCATGAATGTAAGTTTATAGTTGAACCTAGGAGTGTAAAAATGGCCCATGGCCCGTGAGCGGCCTGAAGCCCACCCGAAGCCTGAAAATGGGCCCAACCCGTTTAGGCACGGGCCTGAGGCCATGAGCCTGGGCTTGGGCCATCATTTTGATGCCTGGCGCCGACCCGCTCAAGGTCCACTCAAAGCCTAGCTCAAGGCTCGACCAACCCAAGGCCTAGTGTTATTTTTAGTGGAAAATAATAAATTTTTGGTGGAAAAAATTAAAATTTTTTTTTAGGCCCACCCAAAGCCCGAGCTCAGGCCTAGGTCCACCGGCCCGCCTGAAGCCCGAATGCGCCTAGGCCTGGGCTTGGGCCTAGGCCTAATTTTTTGGCCCAGCCCGATTTTTGGCAAGAGCCCGCAAGGCTAGACATGGGCAGGCTCGGGCGGCCAGGTTGGGCCAAAATTACACCCCTAGTCGAACCACATATATATTTTTTTTGGATAAGTAAGTTATATTATGACTAAAAAAAGAAAGATATCTAATGAAATTCAATACACATCTTTTGAGGGAGAACAAAAAAAAAAAAAAAACTACTCTATTAAAAGAAACAAAACTAAGTCTATAGAAGACAAACACAACATTCACAACAAAAATGATTCAAAATTTCTCTCTAGCACTCTTCAAGTTATGAAGTTTCGCTTAGAGTTTTCTTCTATTATCCTCCTTTGTAGTCTCCCCATTGCTGGGGTCACTTGGAGATGAACTCCCTTTATTTTTTAGGCTCTTCATTTGGCACACCTACTCTTGACTTAATTCTCTATTCCCTAACTCTCCCATATTATACGATTCAAGGACATCAAAGTCATTAGATGTTAAGGGGGCAGAAGACTACGTCTGTCTCTCTTTGTTTATCACTGTCATTGAACCTTACTCACCATCTTTCCCCTTTTTCTTCAGCACTTCACATTTAGTCAGAATTTGTATTTTAGTCTCCTTGACTCTCCTGAGGACACAAATTAATGGTATGACCAAAAGTCTTACAAACATCACACCTTTGAGGCTTCCATGGACCTCAACTTGAATCTCATATGGGTCACCATAACCAAGATTTATTTTGAAAGACTCAGGGATCTCTTTGTTTGTTGGCACTTCAATACATATTCTCACAAACGTAAGTCTGCTTCTCTTGAAAATAGACTCATCCAAATAAAGAGGAGTTCCCATGATGCTAGTAATGTAACCCAAACCCTCTTCAGTCCAAAGCTCCAAAGGAACATTATACAATTGCACCCACAATGGCACACTAAAAAATCCACACTTTTTTAGTTTTAGTCCAGGTTGCCATTTTTTTAACAACAATTAATCTAGCCCCAACGTAATAGGGGGCATCTTCCAAAATTTTGTCCATAGCCTCTTCACTTTTTATTTTAAAAATAAAAAAGCCATTATCAATAGAGACAACATCCTCAAGCAAATTTTCTCAAAGGTTCTCTATTCAAGTTTTCACATAATGGAAATAGAATTTTTTATCAATGAAGTATCTAACCAAGGCATTTTCCCAATAGGAAAAGCCTTTTTTGAGATCTTAGCAGGGACATTGTATATGCCATCTACTAGGTTCCCAATCTTATGGGCACCTATTTTATACTTCAATTTTGACACCTTGTTAATCTCTTCTGTAAATCAAAGTATTACGCAGCAGGTAAAAATATTAAGATCATACCTATAGGTGATAGAACCTGAAGCGAAAAATCTCGTGGGTAAATCACGTACTTCTAAAAATGCGAACAACGAGCCCAACAGTGGAGTGATACTACAATATGAGTATCACCCACACAAGTCACAGTGCAGAGGTTGGATCGTTCTCATATGGGAGAGAGTTAGAGAGAGAGTCTGGGAAAAGGTTATGGGTAAAAACCACATAACGTATATTATATCGATCCCATCATATTAGATGTATATAATCAAATATATAACAATCAATATCTATCTATTCATCTATCCATATCTCTTGATAAGATATGTTAGATATAGATATTGATTGTGGTTTATCCAAACAATTCAAATTCAAATTCAAACTTAATGGATAATTTAATTGGTCATGGGTCTTGCCACATGGGCGCCCAAATTCGGGTCTAATACGCGGCCCAATTTCCAACATCTTCTTTAACTAATGAGCTCCAAACTTGTAGAGGCTTACCTGATATAGCAGGTGTATCACCATCAAGACATTCACCCTTGCCAGATTGTGTGTCTTCCATATGTAGTTCAACTGAATCCTCATTTCTACAAGCTCGTACATTTTCAACGCTCTTTTGTTGCTTGGTGCACATTACTTCTCTCCTTTGATCAGCACTGAGTGAGCAAAGTTTTGCCGCCAGTAGGGATAAAATGGCCAATTTTGGCCACTACTCAAGATCAGTTAGCACTCTATTTGGTGTGTTCCATGCACTAGGTGTTTGATGCTGCTTTGATGATTGCTCAACTGAGGCTTGCATTTCAACATTCAATCGCAATTGTGGTGTGCCAAGATTTCCACACAAACATAGATCGACACAATCACACTCGATTGAGCTATCCTCTGAACCACATATATTTTCATATTTTTGTGTGATTTCTTATTTTACTTTCTTGCTTTCATTTGTTTCGTTATAACATTAACAAACATTTGTTAGAATACGAATGCTTTTTTTAGATGGGAAAGTACAAGGCTTAATATATTGCACATCCAATAATAAATCATTCAATAAAGTACATTGGAGTACAAAATAGATCCCAAAAGGGATAAAGAGAACCTCCAGGTAGGAAGGATACAAATATCCACATAGAAAAAAAAAAAGAAAAAAAAAAACCCTCTATGCAGGGAGGAGAAAACCTTCATGAAAGGAGGATCCACATAGAGAGATATTATTGCAGCACAACAAAATAAGAGTAATGTTAGGGATCATGAAAAAAAATATCATAAAGCTGAACATGAATGATTCTTCACCCTTGGATTATAAATACAATAAAACACTACACACTAATCAAATGATGAAAAATTTTCATGAAACATTTTTCATGATCCCTAATATTGTTCAAAAAAATAAAGTAAAAGCGATCACCACCAAATAAACAATATCAATCACATTTACGATCTGTTCATCATTCCATCTCGACGTTACAAAATAAAACATTCTGGATCTAAGGTGGTTACCTAGCGTCTAATAATGTGTTTAACAGTATCGGATCTTAGTTATAAATCTGATTTGAGATTAGATCTAAAAGCTTTCTTGGTAGTAAGCCGATGATAGTGATAAGAAGAACGGTAGTGGATAACATGGTGATAGAAACCTCAGGAGAAGAAATGGAGTGGAGATGAAGGTTAAAGACATTGCCCTCTCCTCCTAAAGAGCAGAGCAAGATAAAGTGTTTAGAATTTCTTAGAGAGAGAGAGAGAGAGAGAGAGAGAGAGAGAGAGAGAACGGGAATAGGGTTTCTTAGAGAGAGAGAAAGGATTTTTTCTACCTTTCTTTTTTTATTTTATTTTTATTTTTTTAAGGGGTAAAAAGAAAAACATCGAATATGAATGTTATGAATTACATCTTTTTACCACATAATGTATCATTTTGCTTTGAAATGTGAATATTAGTAAAATGTTTAATTAACTCACTTTGAACAGTAAGTGTTAAATACCATGAAATTCATGAACTTATTATTATTATTATTATTTGATATTGGATTTCCATTAACTTAATTGCAATTTGCATAGCTAGATAATTGTCAACCACAAAACATTTCACATGCAACCACAAAAGGTCGTGTGTTCTGTTTTCTTCTCACCAAATGCAGAGAATATATATGTAGGGGAACATATATAGAGCTTTCTAAAGTGCAAGGGGTAGTAAATGTACAGTTTGGATAGAAAAGGGTTGTGAATTTATGGGTGAGGCTATATGCACACACCTCACACTCTCTCCCCACACACTTAATGAGAGGTGTGGTGGAGAGAGATGTGTGTGGGAGGATGTGTAGAGAGAGTGTTAGGTGTGTGTAAATAGATTTTCCCGAATTTATGTTCTTGCCCTTCCAATAATATCACCAGACAGTAATGTGGGGGTTGACCAGAAATTTAAAGGGTTGATTGTCAACATTAAATGGTCAAAAGGTAAAGTGTGATAGGTGTTAAATACAAGATGACAATTGTAATTTTCTCTTTCAAAATAGTACCAAAACTTAACCCATTTTATTTTGGAAAAATCACCAACATAAACTTGACTATAATCTATGTAAAAAGAAAAAAAACCAGACTTATTAATATTTATCATGCACTTGCAATAAATCTCTTAATATAAACTTGTTAAGTAACAAACAAATAAGAGTTTTAATTATTATTATTTTAACCCAAAAAAAATTCGCATAATACAATTGAAGAGTCAAGAAAGACTAGGCAAACAATTTCTCCCACTAAGTACCTACGTGGCTAACTAATTGTAAAAATTTTGTTATACATATATATATTGACTAAAATAATTCGATAAAATAAAGAATGTATTTGTTTATGTAATTCTGAAAAATGTCTTCTAGTGCTAAAGTTGTTATGAACACTTGGTACGTACCAACCACTCCTTCCTCGGACAAGGGATGCCTGCTAGGGTGTGCTGTGGCACAGTTTTGACTATTTGTTTGTTTGTTTGTTTTTTTTGTTTGTTTGTCTTTTAAAGAGAGAAAACTGTTAGTTTGAAATAAAATAAAATAAAATAAAATTTTACAAATTTTCAAAGGCATTTACTGTAGTAAGGAGAAATATGTACTGACGTATTTGTTATTTTATTTTTGAAAATTCACACGAGTTGAAATTTAATGTATATTTATTGATTATTATATTTTTGATTTTTTAAAAATCAAACTAGTTATATTTCTTTTGACATTGATATTTATTAGAGTATAACTACTTATATTCTATTATTCACAGATAAATATAAGTCATCTAAAATATATTTAGTATCTGGGCCAACTTGTGCTCACCTCGAACAATCTCAAGACTTTGAAGTTAATTGGGAAGACTCAAATTAATTGGTTGATTTTTTAACAAATCAATAAATAATATGTAATAATAGACATAGCTGAAAGTAAATTTAGCAAAAATATTTTAAGTGTTTTATAATTTTTTTAATTGGTTTGCCTAAATGAGAACAATATTGATGTTATTATTATTATTATTATTTGAAAAAAAAAAATTATACTTAGACTCTTGTAACAAAATAAATCATTAGTTTTTAATTTTATCAATTTAAATGCTACTATTTTGATTTATTTTCAATCTCAACCATTCGCTCATTTTTTGTTAGGAAAAATTAACGAAAATAACATTTTAGTTATTAAACTTTATGTAGATATACATAAAATATTTAAAATATTATTTTTTCTTAAATTTACTTAACGAAAATAGGTCAATGATTTAGATTGAAAATAAATCAAAATATTTAAATTTAAATAGATAAAATAAATTTAAAAAAAACTCATAATTTATTTTATTACAAAGGTCAAATTCTGATATTTTTTAAAAATAAATTTTCCTCATTATTTTTAAGAAAAATTATCAATAAGTCTTATTTTTAAGACTTCTTACCAATTAAATCATATTAATAAATTTATCGGTGTTTTATTTTTATAAATAAATTTATAGTTATTCTATTGATTTGGTAGTGGACGGTGGGCCCCCTTGCTTTTGGGCTTATAACTTTGAATATTTGTATTTATGTGTGTGTTGGGTTGCAGCTTACGGAGTGGGATTTTCTATCTGGGCAGGTTGGGCCAGGCATGGGCAATATTTGTTTGGGTTTAATGGCGCACGTGGGTTTGTTAATTTTTGGGCTCAATTTGTGTACCGCCATTTTTGGTGCAGGTGGGTTATTTTGTGAGTATGTTTCTTCGGATAAAGAGTGTTTGGGTCTCAATATTTTATTGATGAGCCCATATATTTTTTGTTTAGCCACAATGCAGCGGACAATTTATAGTCGATTTTCTCATGATGATTGATTGTGTGATCCTCTTGTGACTCCATATGAGGCTAGTTTTGAGCCATATCCGCCAAGAGTGATTGAGGAGTCACTGCTATGGGAAATAGTGGTTCGATGACTAGCCGATTTAGAGACTGGGAGATGAGCGGGAGGTTAGCTACCGGTTTTCTCATTGCTTCTTGTCTTCATGTGACCCATCTTAATTGATCGTATTGCCATGCTTGAAATGGAGTGAAGGGCACACTACCGTGGGGTTTGAGGCTTGTGATCTACCAAGAAAAGGACTGGGGATGTGATAATTGCTCTCATGATATTTTTTGGCTATGGATTAAGTTGTTGCTGTGGGGCTATCGTTTTTCGCTACAACTTCCAAGACCGTTACTTATGGTTACTGATCGTACTAGCTTCATGTGACTCTGTCGGGATTTCTCATGGGGTAGATTTTTTTCCTCTGTCATGGCTTTGGTTAATGGTTAGGATGTCATGGCTGTGAGGAGTGAGATGCTTATTGGACTCCGTGTGTTTTATTTGCGGTAGAGACTGTGGGCATGTGGGGTTTGATATCATTTTTTATTTGGCTTGAGGGTTGTTGCTTTGTGAGTATGTTTGTTGTGTTTTATAAGCTTTGTAGTGTTTATTTGTATCTTTGCCCATATATCCATCCCAAGTTTCCATCTATTATCTCTGATGGTAGGGATTACTTGGGGACAAAAAGGATATATGGGCAAAGTTGGGTTATTTTGGTTTCCTGTTGTTCTTGTTTTCCCCCTTCTTAGGGGGGTGCAGTGGTAGTTTCTGTTGGTCATGTAATCGTTTTTTATTTGTTGTTGGGCGTACCTGGGGTTTGCTCGTTGTAAACTTGTAAATTTCATTGTCTTTATCTTATGACTTACTCACCCAAAAAATAAAAATAAAAAAATAAAAAATTATCAATCTCTTTGATTTTATGAATAAATCTATAGTGATAAATTTATCAGTCTCTTATTTTTATAGTGATAAATTTATCAATTAGGACCTGTACGTAAATAAATCTAATTAATAGGACTGATTGGTAAGTGCTCTTTATTTTTGTTAATTTTGCTTAAAGCAATGTAAAGAAACCAACGGCTGCACACATATCCACATATTAATAAAAAAGAAAACAACAAACACACCAAGGTATGCCGTTTTGGCGCACAAGACTCCCTGCTATACAGAAGGACCCTTTTCCCCTCCTTCCTCACCTTAGTTATTGTCATTTGGAAAGTTTTAATTCAAAAGCTAAATCATTGGCCTCTTAGCCAATTTTTAGCTGGAAAATAAGCCCCTATTTTTGTCACAAACTTTCTTTCTAGGAAGTTTCTTTCGTAAAGACTTGGTACCCACCACTCCTCACTCACCTAAATTATTGACTATGAAATATTTTGAACCACATTCATTTAAATCTCTTAGCTGCTTTGATAGTTCAATATCATTATTATAAATTTGATTTTAATCAATTATGATCAGTTAAATTAATAAAGGGTAAATTATAAATACATCTCCTGAAATTTGATTAAAATACGAATCGCCCTCTGTGATTTTAAAAATTACATTCCACCTCCTGAGGTTCCTGATTTCATAACAAATTGCTCATTTTATTAATAAATCATGAAATCAATTAACTATTTTTAATGATGTTAGAAATATATTTCAATTAATAATTTAGGTAATTTTATTATTGTATAGAGAGCAAATGTGATCACTATTTGTATAACTCCTGCTACGTAGCAAAGCATTATGGTAAAGTAGCAACCACATTTTATTCATTATAATTCATAGCACATGGAACAAAGTACAAACATAAACAACTTGTGTAACTGCACAAGATTTTTTTTTATCGGCCAAAAAAAAAAACTTTATTGATGTAAGATCTAATACAAGGTATAAAACAAATTACACCAATAAAAAAAAGAGGAGTACAGAGCATCACAATGAGCTAAATCATCCCAACTAGGTTGGCACCATATAGCTCATCCTATCATTTGCTTACACCCCAAGTTGGTGAGGAACCAACTAAAGGAGCAGACCAAAAGCTGATAGTTATCTTGGTGAGCATCACAAGATAACTTGCCAATGATAGAAGCATTGCACTTCACATAAGCTAATAGCATCCATATGGACATATATTACACAAGAAATATTGCTTATTGACTTAGTTTCTTCGTCCCTTCTTCCTCCTCTGAGTTTGGTTCCCTTTTCCAAAGGTCATGACAAACCATTCATGGTACCTCGTGGTCAGGGCGTGCCCGATAACTAGCCCAACTATTAGCCCACTCCCAAATCCCATGAATATGACAATCCAGTCTACACCACTTGGGAACTTTGAGTCATCACTTTGAAAGCTGAGTGATGGTGGTGGTAGTGAGGACCTTGAGTTTCCACATAACTTTGACAGAGGGTTGCCACACAATCCCGAATTCTCATAATATGAACTGTTTTCAAATGTATCAAATTGATTCCCATGAGGTATAGGGCCTGCGAGATGATTATGAGAAACATTTAGGAATTCAAGGAAAGTGAGTTGGGTAAGTTGTTGAGGTATTTCGCCAGAGAGCTGGTTTTGAGAGAGGTCCAATGATTCCAGCTCTGTTAGATTAGCCAGGGATGACGGGATGACGCCAGTGAGATTGTTGTTGGAAATGTTTAGCACCTGAAGCCCACTGAGACTTCCAAGAGATTCTGGAATATCCCCTTTGAATTTGTTGTTTGACAAATCAAGAGCTACAAAAGCAGTTTGGATATGCTCGTATAATCTTTGTGTGCCTTTGTTAGCCAATGTTACCGAGTTATTATAATCCAATGAGTACCTCCAGTGTCTTGCAATGAGAGACACTGAAGTTTCCTGCATATATGTCCAGGTTTCTGTCTTGGCCATTTTCATTGCATTCCAGTTATGGAAGTAATCTGAGGGCAAGTTACCTGAGAAACCATTGTGAGAGAGGTCAATGATGTGCAACATTGGAAACATCAAATTTGTTTTATGATTCCCCATGGCACCGTGGAAGCTATTAGATCGCAAAACAAGAACTTTTAACTGAGGAAGAGCTCCCAACCAAAAAGGAAAAGTATCCTCAATTTGATTATTTCCAATAACAAGAATCTCGAGCATTGTACAATTTTCCAATGATCTTGGTACCTGCCCACGCAATTGATTTTGACTTAAATCAATCAACTTCAATTTGTTCCCTTTCATGAATATCTGAGGAATAGTACCATGAAAATTGTTGCAACTTAGGTTGAGCACCAACAGAGAATCACTAAAATTGGCCAAACACTGAGGAATTGTGCCACTTATGTTATTGTTAGACAAATCAAGAATCTGAATAGAATTATGCTGACAGAATGACGGTGGAATTTCTCCAGTAAGTAAATTACCAGAAAACCCATAATGAATAAGCGATGGAGATGGAATTGGGAGTGATCCTTGCATCCTGTTAAAACTGAGGAGTAAAACCTTGAGTGACTGCCATGGAATGACGTCTAGATGTTGCTCAAAGCCTGTCAAAAAATTATTTTCTAGTGTCAAAACTTCCATGGTTTCTTTACTTGTGTTGCAAAACCAAGTAGGTATTTGGCCATGAATGTTGTTATCGCCTAAAAACACAATATTCAATTCATCTTGGAATCGTAAGAAATCAGGAAATTCCCTCAAGTTGCATGATCTCAATCCTAGAGCATTGATCTTAGGAAGAGTAGTGTTGGTACTATTTTTGCTAAGCACTGTTAATTTGTTTCCTGAAAGATAAAATTCCTTAAGGTTTAGGAGCTTCTGAAAAATGTCAATCTTGACTTTACCAATCAAGTTGTTACCAACAACAGAAAAATATTCAAGATGCTCAAGTTGAGAGATTGAGCTTGGAATCGTGCCTTGCAATTGATTGTATCCGAGGTCTAGTTTAATTAATTGCGTGGCGTTCATAAGCCAAGATGGGATTTGACCAAGTAATTCATTTGACCTTAAGTACAAATAGGATAGTCGGGTCGTGTTGGCAAGAGATTGTGGTATATCACCATGTATTTTCATACCTTCAAGGTCTATGACAGAGAGTTTGGATAGCTTGCCTAGTATCAACAAGAGGGTTCCTACATCGAAATTATTGTTACCAAGATGTAACTCAGTTAGTTGTGTTAGGTTTGACAAGGATGAAGGAATTTTACCCCAAAAATGATTAGTACCAATGTGCAAAATGGTGAGCTGGGCTAGATTACCAAGCGAAGCTGGTAGCATCCCTGAGAAATTGCATTCATTTAATGCCAAAATGCTTAAGGATTCAAGATTACCAATTGAATCCGGTAGCATTCCGAAGAAATTCGTTCCCCTAATTTCCAATGCTTTTAGGGGACTAGTACGGTGAAATTCAGGCAGACAACCAGTGAGATATTCATTGTATCCCACATTTAGAAATTGAAGGTTTGGTAGTCGAAAAATGCTTGTTGGGAATTCACCATACAGTTGACAACCTTGAAGCTTAAGAGTTGTTAGTGAAGACATATTTGACAAATCACTTGTGACTGTAGAAGATATATTCACCCAACTGAGGTCTACTACTTTCAAAATGGTTAGATTTTTCAGTAGGTCTCCCAGATTTGGTTTTTCAAGATTCAAAAAACTCCCAGACAAATCAAGAAAAACTAACTTGGAAAGATTTGAAATTTCTGAAGGTATTTGACCATAAAATAAAGAGTAGGATAGGTTAAGACTTCTTAACCTCGAAAGATGTGCAATCTTCGATGGGATTTGAGAATAATTGAAGTCATTGTCAGCAAGATTTATCCTCCGAAGGTGAACCAGGTTGAAGAGGCTACTGTTGGAGTTGAAAGAGCCATAGAGAAAACTGCTACCGAGGTCAAGGCCAATCACATGACCAGTGTGGTGGTCACACTCGACGCCATCCCATGAGCAGCAATCACTGCTGTTTCCTTCAAGCCTCCATGACTCGACTTTTGGATAAGCCGAAGGATCACTTGAAGCGGACTTGTTAATGAAAAAGCTATGTTTGAACTGTAGCAAGGCTGAGCTCTCATCTTCATGGCATAGTGGTGGTGGAGAAGAGGAAGAATTAGTCAATATAATAAGATGAAAAAAACAACACAAGAGCAAGAGACTATAAAGATACAAAGATGAACCCATGATCAAATTTGGTTACCAATCTTGGATGAGGAAGTTAATGGCAGTGATGTGCTTTTATAGTTGGGAGTCAAGTCTATAAACATGGACTGCCACGTCATTATGGAGAAAAAAAATGCTCAACAGAGTCTAAGAATTATTTATTTATTTATTTCTTTTTGTACGTCAACTAAAAGTATACGAAATGGACCACTATCACAAATATATATATATATACATAGAGAGAGAGAGAGAGAGAGAGAGAGAGAGAGATGGACCACTCTCTTGGAATCTTTGGAGCAAACCCTAAATTCCATTTGTGTTCAAAAAAAAAAAAAAAAAAAACCCTAAATTCCATTTGAATTCAATTCACAATTATTTAAGATATGTGTGGGTGTTTGGGAAGTGAGTTTTTTTATAGGTTTTTTTAGTTGTAGGATATTATTGGAGAAATTTTTTTTTTGTGTTTGGAAAGATAGTTGGGTTTTTTTATGGTTGGATGTGATGTTTGTGAAATAAAAAGTGAAATGATTATGGGATTTGATGTGATAGTTTGTTTGGATTAATTTTTTTTTTATTTTGTAACCAATTTGTCTTTTAGTAAAAAAAACCAAAAAAAAAAAAACTAAAAAACTTCGTTCCCAAACACCGCTATAATATTTACACTATATTATTCTGTTTATAACATAATCATAATAATTCATAACTTTAACTGGTATACATTACAGATTTGTTATTTGTAAATTTTATCACAACACCAAAAAAACCACGTTAAGATTGCTTTGATGGACACGTGACATTTGCCCTTACTTTCAGGAAAAACCTAGGAGAAATCATTAAAAAAAAAAAAACTTTAGAATTTGACTCTTATAATAAAATAAATTTTTAATTTTATTACTTTAAATTTTAAATATTTGATTGGTTTTCGATCTTAATAATTTGTCTATTTATTAAGTAAAACAAACAAAAAAAAAAAAGAAGAAGATATTTTAGTTGTTAAACTCAAAGAAAATGAATATTTTAGACATTTTTTGTATACTTACATTGAGTTTTTTTTTTTTATTGAGTTTAATGACTAAAATATTATTTTTTTTGTCGATTTTAGTTAATAAAAATAGGCAAATTGTTTAAATTAAAAAAATAAAAAAAAAATTAATTAATAAAATTAAAAACTCAAGATTTATTTTGTTATAAGGGTCAAATCGTAGTTTTTTATTTTTATTTTTTTGTAATTGTCCCAAAATATATCACAAGTTTAGGTCAAGATCTTGAGTTAAAAAATAAGATAAATTACACTTTACACTTTTACATTTTACATTAAATTTCACTTTAGTCTCATTTTTCAACTATAATAATAATTAACAAATTTTACTTTCAATCGAATTATAATATGATCTTTCAGTTAGTCAAGTGACACTCACATGAGGTATTTTTTAGGGCGATTTATGTATAGGTCTTAATAAGTGGATTTATTGTCAAATAGGTTCTATGATAATTAATAACATTTTTCATCAAATACTATTAAAAGTCATTAATTCTTAATTTTTTAGCAATAGTTTGAAAATTGTATCACAAAAAATGTCACTAATTATAAGTTTTAACGACAGTTTAAAAAATCATCGCAAAAGAAGGTGCTAATTTTCAACTTTTAGTGACAGTTTGAAAATTTCGTCCCAAAAAAGTATCACTAATTGTAAGTTTTAGCTACAATTTATAAAAATCGTGACAAAAAAAAATCACTAATTATAAATTTTTAGCGACATGCAAAAAACCGTCACAAAAAATTATTTTTAGCGACGATCTTACTGCGACTTATTTTTGACTTGATAGGAATTAAATCCAACTATTAAAATCTATTTGTAGTTTACCCTATATTTTATGGCAAAATTGTAATTTTCTTACCTTTTCTACTTATTCCATATTTTTCTACATTATTTTTTGTCTCTACCATGTTTTCGAACTCACCACCTGCAAGCCGTTCCCGGGTAGGTTTAGAAAACATAGCACAAAATAAAAATATTGTAGAAAAATATAACATAAATTGAAAATAAAATGCACTTACAAATTTTTTCTCAAAAATGTCTGATGTGATGGCCACGTGACAATTTTTGTTGAGTAATTGGCCAAGAGTGAAAGGGCATCTCAAAATGATTCACAACTAAAATCACAACTATTATAATTAATCAACATGATTCACAATTAAAATTACAAATCTTATACACACTTTTTAATTGGTGTGTAGCAACTAATTTTCCAGCAATTAATGATGCTTGTTTTAGGCAGAAATTATTTAGTAATTTCTATCTATATATTACGTGGTGTATCCTTACAATTGTAGAGAGCCGCGAAATTAGTTTTTCCTATTTTTTCTCACATACTTTAGACAAAGTGATTATATGTTTTCTTTCTATAAAGTAGGGGTCATCAATGGAATGCATGGACGAAACCATAAATTCATTACCATGAATAAATTTTTTTATATAAATTGATATAAACTACTATTTTTTTGAATTCAAAAAATAAACTAAAATTTGATATTAAATTAGTAAAAAATAAAATAACCATATATTTAGTGAATTTAATATATGAATAAAAATAAAGTCATGTATTAAATAATTATTTTTACAAATCAACTCAATTATCTATCAAAGTAGAACTCAACGTTCTTTCATATCTCGAAAGTTTTTAATAATTGACTTTGTGGTAAAAATTTCAATAATTTTCTTTTCAATATACACAAACAAAGAGTTTGTAAGAGACCCATCTTCTAGTTTGTTGGGAAATCTAGTTTTAACAGTTTTTATGACTAAAAATGATCCCTTCGTAGTTCTAGTAGAAAAAAAAGGAAACTTCTAATTCTATTTTATTATTTATTTATTTTATTATTATTATTATTTTTTTTGGGTATAAAGAAGAGACTTGGGCCATGTAATGAATAGGCGGCGAAGCCATACTGCCTGAGAATGACAAAAGCAAAAGCAGGGTCGTAAACAATTATATATTAATAAATAAATAAATAAAATATTTAAGCGGGGGGCGTAACCCCTGTTGGTCTATACGTGGGTCAGCATGATGGGACGGGCCGAGTTTATCCTGCTTCTAATTATTGTATTTCTATTTCATGTATTAATAAATTGGGTAAATTACATTTACCTCCCCTGAGGTTTCTGACAAATACAGGGACTTCTCTTGTGGTTTGAATAATTACAGTAACCTCCCCTGTTTTACCTGACAATGTTAAGATTCCCCCATTTTTTAACTACCGTTCACACTACTAACAGAAATTGATGATGTCATCAAAGATAAATAATGAAATACCCATAATGCCCTCAAGTGTCTCAAAACACTCCATGAGTTGGGTTACATGAGATTGAATCTACCCTGTTCTTTATTTATTTTTTATTTTTTATTCCTCTTATGCTTTCTTGCTTTTTGCTTTATTGACCAACACAACACAATCATCTTCCTTCCTTTTTACGTTTGACCAACAGAGCACAATCACCAACCAACTTTCTTCTTTATCTCTTCTTACCCTTCTCAAAGGCAACCAAATCAATACCTGCATTAGTCCATTTGGCTTCATGAGCAATCAGATTAAACACACAAATAATGTTAGAATGTTTATTACGGAAACACAATATTCAGATAAAATTATTTCATCTGAATTTTTATTTGATTTGAGATTTATTTCTTTGTTATGGATTTAAGCTTTAATGAGATTTTTTGTATTGAATCTTTGTTTGAGGTTTCAGTCAAGTCTTTGGAAGATTTGGATAGTGATATAGATTTGTGATTATTTTTTAATTGGAATTTGGGTTTATTTTTTTGGGTGTGATTTGGTTTTAAATTAGAAAGGATGAGTGGGCAACAAATGAGAGAAGGAAAACTAAAAGCAGGGGAGCAGATGAATTTTGATTGTAGAGCATGAGAGAGAAGAAAATAAATGGTCATCCATGGGAAAAAGAGAAAAGAGAAGAAAGAGTAAGATGGTAGGAGAATAAGGTGAATTTTTTTTTTTCCCCCTTCTTGTTTCTGAATTTTTTTTCCCCCCCTTTTTGTTTCCATATCCATATTCTGGTTCAACTTCTACCACTCACTGCTCCAATGTCTCACTTTTCCTTCCATCTTTTTTTTTTGCCCTCAAACCCTCCACACACACCACTGCATCCCTCTATCTCCCCCCTCTGCCGACAAACCTTTTTGTTTCAACCTCCATCTCCACTTTCTCTGTTCTTAACCTCTAACAAGCAACATCGAAATCAAGACAAACACCACTATATCTACAGCCATAGTGATCAAGAACTCCATGGACACCGGTGCCGCCTCCCTTAAAGACTAATCACCATGAACTCCTACAACGACGAACATTAAGACAATGAGATCTGGTGGTGTACGATGATCGGCAAGACTAGCAAGATCACGATCAACACCATTGAGAATCTGCCTTCGACATCTCTCTCTCTCTCTGTCTCTCTTTGGCATTGTTATCTCGTTCTGTGCTCCTCATGGGTTCGGTGTCTTGATTTTCTAGTTGTTGAGATATAGTAACGTATACGGTTGGGGCAATGGAGATTTGTGGTGGTTGGGGGTTATGAAGTTAGAGGTTGGTGGCAATGGAGAGTCGAAGCAGGTAAAGGGAGAAGGTAGAAATTGGGTGTAGTGGAGGAGAAATGCAGAGGGAAAGGAGATGAAGATGGATAATTATCAAATAGAATGAGGTGCATGATAAGGTTGTATAAGGAAGTGAACAAGGGGTCTTTTGTCTTTTTGCCCTCAAATTAAGGGGTAATACGGTCATTTTGTATAGGCAACTAACGTTGTTTGTACATAATTGACGGAATGGGGGAATCTTGACATTGTCAGGTAAAGTAGGGGAGGTTACTGTAATTATTCAAACCACATGGGAGGTCCTTGTATTTGTCAGAAACCTCAGGGGAGGTAAATGTAATTTACCCTAATAAATTTTATTGATTTTGATCGGTGAATGAGTTGGTACAAGTTAGGTTTATTTAAAAAGGAAAATGTTTTGTGGCACTAAACTGTCTGGCATTAATGGCACTAATTTCTTATTCTGGTAACTTTGTTTTTTTTTTTTTTTTTTTTTACCTGAAATAGAATTTCGGGACATTAGTGCCCCAGAAATTCGAGCTGCATATCACGTTTGATTTAAAAAAAACTTAAAATCACATTTCATCCCTAAGTTTAAATTTTATACGTCAAAATCAAACTGAATAAAGTTATATATTTTTTTATTAGATTTATATTATTAAGTTCTACACATTTATTTTTTTTTTTTTAATAATTCATATGATCAAATTAATTAATACTTTTAAAACAATCAAATTAAAGTATGAATTCACCAAATTAATAAATTATGACAATTACAATATTATATGTAAAAAGTTGAGAGTTAGGAATTGTTAAATTCAATTTTAACAAATTGTATTTTGTGTATTTTTTTAAATACAAAATTTACAAGCAAAATATGGGCTGTCAATTTATTATTATTATTATTATTATTATTATTATTATTATTGTTGTTATTATTTAAATGGGATAATATTGGTTTTAATGAATTAAAATTGAATTTGACAGTGTTACTTTTTTAGATTTACCTATGTGGGCTTGTACGGGTCGAGTTCATGGGCGGGTTTGGGTTTCAAACCTTTGTCCAAAGCCTTAAATCATCTTCTATGGGATGAGACGGGTTGCGCAATCAAGCAGGCTGAGACGAGCTATGAGATGGGTTGAATGAGTTGGGTAATACCGAATTTTTGCTCGCGGGCCATTTGATGGCCCCTTCTATAAAGTGGACACAGTCATGTGGTAGATCAAATGTACCAAACAACTTCTTGTGTTGAGGATGGTGCAATTACAAAAAGAATTGGACAAATATAAACTTGAGAACCTTATGGGCATATAAGGCTCACTTTAAGTCTTTTTTCGATGATTGAAAAGGATTATTTTGTGAAACCCTCTATGTATATCCTCCATTAAAAAATTTAAGTCGATTCAATAATCATAATCTGAAAAATCTAAAAATTCCGGAGATATTGATTTGTGATTATGTATCAATTTTAAGTAGAAAATAACAATCACAATCAAACAATCAAAACAAATCGACACAACGATTTTAACGTGAAAAAATCATAATTGGAGTGCCTCCAATTGTAATAAAAAAAATCATAGGCAAAAGCTACATAACAATCTACTAAGAAGACACAAAAGTAATTACACAAGTGTTCTCTCAATTAGCTAACGAATCCACGTCCGAATTGAACCAACCCCTATATGCCTCTTCCACCACCATCTTCACATCGGAATTGTCTTGCCCAACATTGAATTCACAACGCCGATGTCGAATCCACGACGATGACCACGCCAGAATCCATCAAAACTTAAGGCCCAAATTCCATGAAATCCACCGAATAACTACTCTCTCTTTTGTGAATAAAACAAAATAAAACAAACCCTTTGATATAATCCACTTAATTCATGATTAAACTTTCATAGATATCAAAGGAAACCAGTAAAGAAGCTCCAGAAGAAAACCCTAATACCCAAGCAACTCCAACCACACTCTCTACTTTTCACTAGCTAAAGTACAAAAAAAATACACTCTTTATTTTACCTAATTACTTTAGTTATTGTGTTCTCCAGCCATGCTCTTTATTTTAGCTAATCATTTAAACTAACTTAATTAATTTTTAAAATAAAAAAATACTAATTGTTGATATTTTACTAATATAAATTTGCAATAATAATAAATTTGCCTATACAAACATATAAAACCTGTAGAATGAGGAGAAAAAAAAATACAAAATACAAAATAAGTTATTCCGTAATTCATCAAACAGAATTGAAAGAATATATAAAATTGCTACATACACACACACACACATATATATATAGAATATAAAATCCAAAATCCAAGACATAAATATACAAAAATCTAAAATATATATATACATAATTGTTTGGAGAGCCTTTAGGGCTCTTCAATTGTAGCCACAAAAAATAATAGGATGGTAAAGTAGCTAGCCCAATAGCTAGTCCATTGGAGCTCAAAATTAGACTTACATTGGCTAAAATGCCTAACAAGCCTTATTTAACTATCCCCTTGAAGATGCTTAAGATCTAGAAGCCGTAACCCTAAAATCTGACTGAACCGCACATTTTATAGCAAACATATTTGCGATCTCCACTCGAGCGGACTGACTAAAACACGTGTTTTAGAACAAGGGTCTACGCTCGAGCAGAAAAATACAACTCTCAATATTTTTGCAGGCGAGTGAAACTTCTGAAAGGTCGCGATCTCTGCTCAATGAAGTGACAAATATGATAAGATTAAGATCAAACTCCTCTGCATAGACACAATTTGGGT
Source organism: Camellia lanceoleosa (assembly GCA_025200525.1). Taxonomy (NCBI): domain Eukaryota; kingdom Viridiplantae; phylum Streptophyta; class Magnoliopsida; order Ericales; family Theaceae; genus Camellia; species Camellia lanceoleosa. Next base: position 52,418,120 of record CM045762.1, on the reverse strand, counting down.
TGGATTCACATCTAAAAACTCATAACCCCACTTAAATGAAAAATCAAATAAAATTACAACTGAAAGGAGTTTTGTCAAACGGGATTGCCAAGAACAAAAACTTAACATAACCTTTTTAATTTTATCGTGTTTGTATCTAAAAAAAATAGATGGTCTATTTTAAAATATATATATATATATATATATTTGTCATCTATTTTTTTAGAAATAAATGTGACAAAATGAAAAAATTACGATTATATGATTAACTTAATTTTTTTCATTAATAATATATATTGAAATCCTTACAAAATAAACAATTCAAAATATTAAAATGAAACCTGTTATAGTTCACTAGCCCATCAAATTCTCTTAAATTTAAAATTAAATTCAGAAAACATCCAACCCCTAAGAAAAGGATTTGGGGATCTCTTGTGCACTTTTCTTCTTGGCCGTTTTGGTTGCCAAGTTTGTTTGAAAAATTGTGCCCAATTCCAACGGCACCAAGGTTTGAACCCTGGACCACGCACGCACGCGTACGCAGCGTCTCTTACCACCGCACCACCATGCATCCTCAGTGTTATATTGGACATATATATTATTTATTATATTATTCAAATGTATACCCAACTGCAGTATCATCAAAAAAAAAAAAAAATAAATAAATTATAAGTATATAAATCTAATTAGGTGAATGTCATAATCTCACTTTATTTTGTGGCTCTTAATTTCATAGTGAGAGAATAAATAATGTACTTTTAATTTATATTTTTTATGAATTGATGGCGCCACTAAATTCGATATATATTTGCACTTATTCATCTAAACAAGAAGTAAAATGACTACTTCAAGAATAAATAATATAATTTATCAAATCAATAATTAAAAAATAATAATTATCAAGTTATGCCAAAAGCTACAATATGTCCATCCAAAACAACACTAAAAAAAATTCCAAGGCTCAAACAAAATTCTATAAAACCCATTTGAAATATTCAAAATATGTCTCAAAAAAAAAAAAGCCATTATCTAAGAATTACGATAAAAAATAAAATAAAAATACTACATTTCAATAAAAATACTACAAAGTAAATTTTTTTATAATAGTATATTTACTTCTAACAGTATTTTATGAATTAGGATGTTGGGATACCCTATTGGCCACAATTGATGAATTATGGTCACAATCTTTTCAAGCTTGACGATACCAACATTGCGTGCTCATCAAGTTACCCACAGTCTACCCCGTTATCTTCACAACTATTAGTTAATCCACAAACTTCTCAGGTATGCAATTTAAGTTTGTAATGTAGTTTGTTTTTAATAAAAATAAATAAATTGATTCCAATATATTCTCTCACACTTATTCATTTTTATTTTTTTAGGGGATGTCATTTGATGAAGGAGAGGTGAATCTCATGGGGGACGAGTCATTCTTAGATAATGAAACTTTTTTAAAATTTTGTAGTCATTCACAACCTCCCCCACATAATTGAAATGTAGTATTTTTATTGAAATGTAGTATTTTTATTTTATTTTTTACCGTAATTCTTAGATAATGGCTTTTTTTTTTTTTGAGACATATTTTGAATATTTCAAATGGGTTTTATAGAATTTTGTTTGAGCCTTGGAATTTTTTTTAGTGTTGTTTTGGATGGACATATTGTAGCTTTTGGCATAACTTGATAATTATTATTTTTTAATTATTGATTTGATAAATTATATTATTTATTCTTGAAGTAGTCATTTTACTTCTTGTTTAGATGAATAAGTGCAAATATATATCGAATTTAGTGGCGCCATCAATTCATAAAAAATATAAATTAAAAGTACATTATTTATTCTCTCACTACGAAATTAAGAGCCACAAAATAAAGTGAGATTATGACATTCACCTAATTAGATTTATATACTTATAATTTATTTATTTTATTTATTTATTTTTTTTTTTGATGACACTGCAGTTGGGTATACATTTGAATAATATAATAAATAATATATATGTCCAATATAATACTGAGGATGCATGGTGGCGCGGTGGTAAGAGACGCTGCGTACGCGTGCGTGCGTGGTCCAGGGTTCAAACCTTGGTGCCGTTGGAATTGTGCAAAATTTTTCAAATAAACTTGGCAACCAAAACGGCGCCATTTTGGGCGCGCAGCAGTATCCCCAAATCCCTAAGAAAACTACTGGAGCAGCTAGCCTCGTTTGGGAACAGGCTAATTTAGTAACTTTTTGGCTATTTGGCTAAAATAGTCACTCAAAAAAACTAGTATGTTTGGGATGACTTTTTGACTTTTTACGAAAAGATGTGCAAAAAGTAGAGAGAAAAGAGAATCTTTGACTTTTTGGTTTGGGTTGTTGGCTTTTTGGCTAAAAATGTAACTTTTTGACTTTTTGACTAAAAATGATGCTTCCCAAACGAGGCCTTAAGATTCTTGGTACATAAAAATCAAAACGGGAAAGACGGGCAAAGGACTAGCAAAAGGAGCCAAGCATGATCAATTCCCCAAGTGATAAGGTGGTCCAAAATAACTATTTAATCCCACTAAAATTGTCAAAACTTGTCATAATAATTAGTCACATAGTGACAAAGGTGAAACCAAAATTACATTGTTAGGACAGAGCCAAGATATTGATAGTTGTGTCGAATGAGAATAGAGTCAAGTAGATCAAGTTGAATTTACATAATTCTTCTTAAATTTAAATAAATTGAAATTTAATAATTATTACTCCTGGCGGAGCCCAGGGGGCTGAGGGGGGCAATGACCCTGCAAGGCTTTGAATTTTTATGGAAATTTAGTGCTTTTGATATTTGGTTTGTGAACTCTATAGGAGTGACCCTCCCAATCAAAAGTCAAAGCCTTTGAAGACTTGAACTAAAACTTATCAAGACACTAGTCCCGCAATTTATGTTGTATTAACAAAATTTCGACAACATTAATTTTTTTTTTTGGGATAAGTAGGTCATATTACAACCAAAAAAGATAGATATACAATAAAGTTTAATACACATCCTTTGTAGGGAGAACAAACATAAACAAAGAAATAAACTACTCCCTCAAAAGAAACAAACTAAGCCTATAGATGACAAAAACACCAAACACAACAAAGGATTCAAAATTTCCCTCTAGCACTCTTCAAGTAAATGAAGTTTCGCTTTGAGTTTTCTTATCTTCCTTGGTAGTCTCCTCATTAATGGGATCACTTGGAGATGGATCCCCTCTACTTTGTAGGCTCTTTGTTTGACCCAACAACTCTTGATTTAATTCTCCATTTCCCAACTCTCCCATATCACATGATTCAAGGACATCAAAAGCATTAGATATTGATGGGGTGAAATACTGCGTCTCTCCCTCTTTGTTTATCACTATCGTTGAACCTTGCCCACCATCTCTCCCTTTTTTCTTCACCACTTCCCATTTGGTTGGAACTTGTATGTTAGTCTCCTTGACTCTCCACTCTTGTTTGGAAGATGGAGGGTTCAAGGTCTTTGGCCATTAATTTTTTTTTATCTTATCTTATTTGTTAGCATAATATTAGTGTAATGAATTTCATTATTAAAGTATACTTCTAATACAATGCTAATAACTAAATTTACATATTAGATTATAAGCTAAGATAATAGATGACAATTAAAACATTACTCAAATTTCAATATCATTTCAAATAAAAAAAGTAAAAATCATTAATGTTATAATCATCATTTTTTTTCCTACTAGAATTTATTTATTACTTTATGTGTCAAAATTATATTAGTTTAATGTGTTCCACCACTCATGTTTGTTACTCAGGTAGTATTGGCATATGAAATTGTAAACAAAACATGATAGCAAAATATAATCATTGTAACATTTTTTTTTTCAAAAAAAAAAAAAAAAAACAAGTGCCCATCATCAATGAAAAGGTGGCCTCGCAATTTTATTTATTTATTTTTATATAATAAATATAAAAATAAGTTGAGAGATAATAGATTGAGATAGTTTGGTCATATGCAACAGACACCAACAGAGACAGTAGTGAAGAGATTCGATACAGTGATGGTAGATGGAAGTATTTTGTTTTTATTTTTTATTTTTTGATTGACAAAAAAGAAAACTTTATTGATAAAAAAACATACATTTCATATTAATATAGAGTGGATTAGTGAAGTAAATAGAGATATGAATCTCCTTAATTTGACTAACCAAATGCCATTTGATAAAATTGAATGAAGAAGAAGAATTCATATAACTGACCAGATTTAATAGGACTTGAGGTTTGATTTGATTGGTTGGTTGGTTTGTTGATATTTTTATATAATAAATATACAATCTCCATACAACTTACCTCAAATAACACAATATGTTTTGAAGCAAAAATGACTTATAATACATGTTCATTAATAATAAATAAATAAATAATAAAGGAGCCAAATTACTCTTACAAGCGAACAATGAAATTTTGATTGTCAATATGTGATTAATAGAAGAGTAAATTATGTAAATAGTCCATGTACTTTATACGATGTGTCAATTTGGTCCCTGTAGTTTCAATTTGCTCGATTGTGTCATTTTAGTTCAATAAATAACGGTTGTTAAATTAATTTAACGGAAGGTCAAATAATGTGTCAATTTGGTCTGTGTACTTTACACGATGTGTTAATTTGGTCCCTGTAGTTTCAATTTTCTCAATTTTGACAGGGACTAAATTGACACATTGTGAAAAATACAGGGACCAAATTGACACATTGTTTGACGTTTCATTAAATTAACTTAACAACAGTTATTTATTGGACTAAAATGACACAATCCGTTAAATTAAGGGGAAAAATCGAGCAAATTTAAACTACAGGGACCAAATTGACACATCGTATAAAGTATAGGAACTATTTACATAATTTTCCATTAATAGAAATACAAAGCAAATAAAACTCAAGTAAAAATTACTAACCATTCTTATTCGATATATAATTGTATATATTAAGTTGGGAAATTAATATTTTTATTATTATAATAGGGAAAAGCAAGACCACTCTGACATTTTTGAGAACGTAAGAACTCCTAATATGGGGCCTTTTTATATGCTAAAAAAAATTATGATCCAAAGATTATGTATAATTTTTTTAAGTGTACTTACGAAAATGTTACTTCCATAATAACTAGTAAAATTTAATTAAATTTGTAACAAAGTTTACAATAAGAAAAATGATCAAAATAATCTGAGCTCAACTACTAAATAAAAAGTGAACAAATTGTAACAAAATATCACTTGAAGATTATTCTTGCATTTTTAACTGCAAAATTGTTGATCAAGCTTGCACAATTCACTTATAAATTAAATCATTTTCACTGATAAAATTGCTAACCCATTAAATTTTTATTGTAACATAGTTGACCGAAAGTAATATTTAATCAATGTAAAATTTGAATTGTTTTTCTCTAAAACCAATTGTAACTGGTATAATTAATTGGATTATATACATAATTCATGCATTTGAGAAACAGCCTTCCATTACTTTCAAATAATTCACCATATCAATCATCCTTTTAGTTTTTTTCTGATAAAAATAACTATACAGTAGTTTTAAATAATTCATCATATCAACCATATATTAGATTTAAATATTCGTCGAACTTTATTGGGAACCCCTTAAAAAAACTGGAGGTAATCACATCCATAGAAAAACTAAAGCTAGAGCCACTCCACAAACTCTCTTGTCACATAAACATCAATTGAAAACGGGAAAGACGGGTAAAACGACTCTGATAAAAATGATTATACATTAGTTTTGAATAATTCAACATATCAACCATATATTATATTTGAATGCTAACCGAACTTTATTGGGAACCCCTTAGAAAAATAGGAGCTAATCACATCCATAGAAAAATTGAAGCTAGAGCCACTTCACAAACTCTCTTGTCACATAAACATCAATTGAAAACAGGAAAGACCGGCAAAACGACTCCACCAAAAGAGCCAAGCATCCATAAAAAAACAGGAACTAATCACATCTATAGAAAAACTGAAGCTAGAGCCACTCCACAAACTCTCTTGTCACATAAACATCAATTGAAAACGGGGAAGATGGGCAAAACGACTCCACCAAAAGTGCCAAGCATCCATAGAAAAACAGGAGCTAATCACATCCATAGAAAAACTTAAGCTAGAGCCACTCCACAAACTTTCTTGTCACATAAACATCAATTGAAAATGGGGAAGATGGGCAAAACGACTCCACCAAAAGAGCCAAGCATCCATAGAAAAATAGGAGCTAATCACATCCCTAGAAAAACTGAAGCTAGAGCCACTCCACAAACTCTCTTGTCACATAAACATCAATGGAAAATGAGGAAGACGGGCAAAACGACTCCACCAAAAGAGCCAAGCATCCATAGAAAAACAGGAGCTAATCACATCCATAGAAAAACTGAAGCTAGAGCCACTCCACAAACTCTCTTGTCACATAAACATCAATTGAAAACGGGGAAGACGGGCAAAACGACTCCACCAAAAGAGCCAAGCATATCTCCATCACCATCTCTTCACAAGTGTAAAAATGTCCATAATTGAGACCTAATCCTTGCAATTATTGAAGGTTTAACAACCAGAAAACTCATACTTTTACACATTTTTAGTGGGGTGTAACAAATATTTTTTAGTTATTTAAGATACATGTTTTTGGTAGAAATCATCTAGTAAATCCGACCTATATACCACATGGTGTGCCATTGTAATTGTATAGGGTCATAAAATCATTTTTTCTTTTCTTTTTTTTTCTTATATGTTTTAGACAATGTGATTTTGTTCTTTTTATATATAAAGTGGACACAGCTACACGATAAATCAAACTTACCAAATAACTTCTCATGTTGAGGAGAGCCTTGGGCGCCCATGAAACCCACTACAGTTTTGTTTTGATAATTCAAATCGTTCATTATGTGAGATTTTTTGTGCATATCATCCATAAAAAAAATTAAGTGAATATAATAATCATAACATTTGCATTTTATCGTAATTTTCTTAAAGAAATAACTGATCTATTTTTAAAACATAATTGGTATCAATTTTTTTTTCCAATTTTTTTTAGACAGACGTGATAAAATGAAAAAAAGTTTTTTTTGAGACGAACGTGATAAAATGAAAAAGCTCTACAACATATAAAAGTTTTAGAGACTAAATTTTTATCTCCAAAAGTAAAAATTTTGCTGCAAAACATATTGGGGCACCAATTCTTGTCTTTGTAAGGATAGTTACTAAAGGATCACTCTAAAAAGTTATATATATATATATATTATTTGTGACAAAATTTTGTAAATATCACTAGTAAATTCACTTTTAAGGTTGTCCAAAAAATGTTTAGTTTTTTAGACAAAAATTTTGATGCCAAAAAGATAACCAAAATTCTGCAATATGCAATGCACACCGTATGCAACCTTACCACAAAATTACGCCAGTTTTCACGAACTTATATAAGTGATCTCAAAAAAATGTGTAAATTGAATACAAATTCAGGTAAATTCACAAAAACTCGTAAGTTTTAACAAACTTACGCAAATTTGTACATAATTTACATATTTTTGTGAGATCACATATATAAATTCATAAAATTTACGTAATTTTGTGTTAGGTTTGCATAAAGTATACATTGCACATCGGAATATTTCCCGTATATGTATATGGAATCATGCTACAAGGCCTTTGGCTTAGTATGATTTCAATTTTACCTTTGTTGTCAATTGTTGTCTATAATAAAACAAAACTTTCTGATGTGTTATCGAAACTTCTTTTGAAGTTTTATTTTATCTCTTAAACTATCCCAAAAAATCAATTAAAACCTTAAATATATTAGAAAAATTTAAATTTAAATATTAGATAATAATTTTTCATCTAAACAAAGAAAAAAAAATATAAACAAAAAAGTAATGTATTTGGGCTATTGAGTATTCTTTAAAAAGTTGTTACTAATTTTAGTATCGAGTGACCTTCGGTCAATGATGCGATCAGGGAAGTATTAACCTCGATATTGTAGGTTGAAATCGATATTCATCTTCATTGTTCAATATATTGTTTCTCAACTTTACAAAAAAAAAAAAAACAAAAAACAAAACAAAATGTTCCTTTCAAAACAAATGTGGTCTAAATTTTTATCCCACACAATTTTCAATCTATTACTATCCGATCAGTTCTGTTGAAATTAATTGAGGAATAGGCTTACTACAATTTCCAACACACAGAGAGAGAGAGAGAGAGAGAGAAAAACCGACCAAGAATTTTGAGCTTAATTAGTTTTGCAAGACCGGATCAAGATAATTTGAGGCTTCAACTGACAATTTCAAATGAGTTTTTTTATAATTTTTTAAATACTTTCATTTTAATTTAAAATTTCTTTTTTTGAACCTTTTAAGATAAAAAAACAAATAGATTTAGAACACATACGTATTTTAAAATTTATTTGAAAAAAAGGTGAGAAGAGATGGCTAGAGGTAGTTGCTAGCGAGATATGGTGGTCGAAAGTGATTGTCAGTGGCCCAAGTTGGTTGCCACTAACTGGAGGTGATTGTCAGCAGTGAAACATGCTAGAGAAGATTGCCAATGATTGTTATGATGAGTGCGGTGGGTGGTGGCCGAAAGAAATGGAAGAGATAAAAATGAATGAAAATTTATTTTCTAAATAACTTAAACTAACTTCTTTTATATATATATATAACAAAAAAAATTGTAAATTTTGTAATTAGCTTACAATTTTTTGAAATAAAAATTGACAAGAAATCATTTTTGTTTACAATTTTTCAATTTTTTATAAACATAAATTGAAAATTCAAATACAACCTACCACTCAATTTCAAGAATCAAATTCAACTTGATTTTAACTACTTATGCAATGACACGAACGTTGCTAATTGTCAGTTTTTAACAACAGATTCAAAATATCGTCTTAAAAAATGTCATTAATTGTTAATTTTAGCGACAGAATTAGAAAATCGTCATGAAAAACCTCACTACTTGTCAATTTTTAGCGACAGATTCAACAAATAGTCACACCAAAAAAAAAAAATAGCGAGGATTCTAATAAGTCCAACTATTAGGATCTCCTAATAATTTGATTAATTAATTAATTAATTTTTTCAAAAATAAATAAATCGGGTTAGTTTCAACCTCCCATAACTCGAATTTAACATGAGTAACTCAATTTTTTTTGTGACATGGCAGTTATCTTTGTTTTTGATGTGTTTTTTTGCTTTTTTTTTTTTAATTATATTAAAAGTCATTTTGGAATGTTAACCAAGGTATTTATGGAGATTCAGGCTTACCTATCTTACTAATTTTCGTGATTTTCTCAACTTCTAATTTTATGGATTATTCATGAATTTTTTATTTATTTTTAATTGACATTGCCATTGTGGGTGTACTTGAAAATATTTTTTTGTTAATATCAACCGGTTAAATATATATTATTTGGAAAAATAAGTTTTGTATATACTAATAAAAGAATTAGTACCAACCAATTATACATTATTTTTAAATAATTCAGCATATCAACCATATATTAGATTTGAATGTTTGCCGAACTTTGTTGGGAACCCCTTAGAAAAACAGGAGCTAATCACATCCACAGAAAAACTGAAGCTAGAGCCACTCCACAAACTCTCTTGTCACATAAACATCAATTGAAAACGGGAAAGACGGGCAAAACGACTCCACCAAAAGAGCCAAGCATATCTCCATCACTGTCTCTTCACAAGTATAAAAATGTCCATAATTGAGACCTAATCCCTGCAATTATTGAAGGTTTAATAACCAAAAAACTCATAATCTTAAACACATTTTTTGTGGTGTGTAACAAATATTTTTTTAGTTATTAATGATACGTGTTTTGGGTAGAAATTATCTGGTAAATCCGACCTATATCTCACATGGTGTGCCATTGTAATAGTATAGGGTCATAAAATTATTTTTTCTTATTTTTTTCTTATATGTTTTAGACAATGTGATTCGTTACATATATAAAGTAGACATAGCTACACGATAAATCGAACTTACCAAATAACTTCTCAGGTTGAGGAGAGCTTTGGGCGCCCGTAGAGCCCACTAGAGTTCTATTTTGATGATCCAAATCGTTCATTTTGTAAGATCATCTGTGCATATCATCCATAAAAAAAAATTAAGTGAATTTAATAATCATAACATTTTTATTTTATTTTATTTTTCTTAAAGAAATAACTGATCTATTTTTGAAACATAATTGGTATGAATTTTTATTTTATTTTATTTTTTTTGAAACAAACGTAATAATATGAAAAAACTCTACAACATATAAAAGCTTCCAAAAGTAAATTTTTTTTGAACTACTTAATATCAATTTATTTTTGAACTGCTTAATATCAACATATAAAAGCTTTATAGGGCGTGTAAAAAAAAAAAAAAAAAAAAAAAGAGAATATTATTAGACGCCCCCACTTTTTGTCATATATTGTTGGAAAAATTACACTCTACTTTTTTTGAACTACTTAATATCAATTTATTCTCATCAATTGAAAATCTTATACTTTGTCTTATTAAAATTTTAATTTGTAATAATGTGAACTTTTCATTGAAAATCCGTTATCTATACTATATATTAACCAAAGAGGGTTTGTGGGAGTTTCAATATATCAATCTGAATTTTCTAATTTTTTTATTTTAAAAAAAACTCAGCATTTATTGATTTGGTCAAAATCCCCTGATCAGCATTTATTAACTTTTTTAATCCACATGTCTTTCTATATGCCTGTATTTATTGATTTGGTCAAAATTCCCTAATCAACATTTAAAATCCCCTCAAACAAATAATTATAGATACAATCCGTGTATAGTTACTATAGTACCATTTTCAACTTCTTCTATACACTATGGTTAGTAATAAGATTGTTAAATTATTTTTATAAAAAATCTTAAAAAACATAATTTATATATTAAAAAAATCTACAACAAATATAAATATCTATAATTATCTCGTGCATAGCACGGGTGATAGGCTAGTATAAATTAATGGAAATTGACATGTATTTCGCAAATAACATCAAATATTGTAAAATGTTTGAAATGATACTATTATTTTCTTTCCCATCTTTTCAATTTCTCTTTTCCTCATTTCTGCAACCCACGTCAATAGTAATGGTTGCTTACACTACGATTGCAACAGTAGTTGTCGTGGATAGAAGAAAATAATATCAATAATGTTTTAGAGCACTAAATTGGGAGCTCTAGAGCATCAATAATGATGTGGCACAGTGGCCCCCACCAAAGTGATGTGATGTTTTGGCTTGAGTTTGTTTTTTTTTTTTTTTTAGCTCATTAGAGCTATTAGTGGTTCAAAAATTAGTGGGATGAATCACCACTCAAATAATATCAATTTAAGTATTCTACAAGATTTAAGATGTCATATGCAACTCATATATCAATTTTTTTTTCTTTTCTTTTTTATGTAACAAATTCTTAGCAAATTTTTTTTACAAATTAATAGTTTAAAGTGATAAAGTATAACACTATTTAAGAAAATAAAATAATACTCAGTGATAATTCTAAAAGGTAAAATGTAATTTGTCCTGTATCATTGGACAAAAGAATCTAAAATTTGGAGAAGGTAAAAAATGACAAAAGGACTTCTTGTTAATTTGCCCTTTTAATAATTCATATGATCAAATTAATTAATACTTTTAAAACAATCAAATTAAAGTTGAAATTCACCAAATTAGCAAATTATTTTTTTGATCAGCAAAGAAAAGTAACTTTATTGATGAAGAAGAAGACAATTACATCAATAAAGGAAATGAGAAGGATAAGTGCAAAAAGCATCATAGCGAACCAAATCAATCCCAACTAAGTTGGCACCGATAAGGCCGCCCAATCATATGCTAGCACACCATCAAGAGTTGGTGAGTAGCCAACCACAAACACCGAAGCCAACCTCACCCAAGCATAAGAAAAACCAAAACAACAAACCACAAACTAACAGCAGCATGAACACCACCAAGTCAGCAGCATGAGCACCACAAAATCAGCAGCCAGAAAGCACACCACAGCAGCCAGCAGCAATCAGCAGCAGACATACAAACCAAAAACAGCAGACATCAGCATTCTGAGCTAACTCTGCTTCAGACAACAGCAGAAATGGGACCAGGGCAGACACTAAAACTATTGTAACTGATATCCAACATTTCTAGACTATGGAGATTGCCAATTTCTCGTGGTAATGAACGACAAATAAGCATAGCAACCACCATACCATTTCAGAACATTCATCATTCCACAGACACAAATAACCAGAAATAACCAGCCCAGCAAAGGTTACAAAACAGCATAGCAGGCACAAGACAGGTAGACTCCACTGACAGTCACCATACCACATCTAAGCATCCACCATACCATTTCTGATCACTACACATGAGCAGTAAAAAAACACAGATGAATGTTTCAAAATATACAAATTAGCAAATTATGACAATGACAATGTTATATGTAAAAAGTTGAGAGTTAGGGACTGTCAAATTCAATTTTAACAAATTGTGTTTTGTGTATTTTTTTAAATACAAAATTTACAAGGATAATATGGGCTATCAAATGTTTTTTTTTTAAATTTTATTTTATTTATTTAAATGGAACAGTATTGGTTTTAATGAATTAAAATTGAATTTGACAGTAATACTTTTCTAGATTTACTTATGCGGGCATGTACGGGTCGAGTTCATGGTGCAAAGCCCTAAATCATCTTCTATGGAATGAGACAGGTTGCACAGTCAAGTAGGCTAGGACGAGCAATGAGACGGGTTGGATGGATTGGGTAATACCAAATTTTTGCCCATGGGCCATTTGATGGCCCCTTCTATAAAGTGGACACAGTCATGTGGTAGGTCAAATGTACCAAATAAGTTCTTGTGTTGAGGAGGGTGCAATTACAAAAAGGATTAGACAAATATAAACTTGAGAACCTTATTGGCATATGAGGCTCACTTTATGTCTTTTTCTGATGATCCAAAAGGCTTATTTTGTGAGACCATCTATGTATATCATTTATGAAAAAATTTAAGCCGATTCAATAATCATAACTTTTTTCATTTTATCGTGTTTGTATCTAAAAAAATAGATGGAATATTTTTAAAAAAAACATATTTGTCATCTACTTTTTTAGAGACAAATGTGACAAAATGAAAAAAATTACGATTATAAGATTAACTTTAATTTTTTCATTAATAATATATATTGAAATCCTTACAAAATAAATAATTCAAAATATTAAAACGAAACCTATTATAGCTCACTAGCCCATCAAATTCTCTTAAATTTAAAATTAAACTAAGAAAACATCCCACCCTTAAGAAAACTATTGAAGCAGCTAATAACTCCACAAATGGTCTTGGTACATAAAAATGAAAATGGGAAAGACGGGCAAAGGAAAATAATTATTTAATCCCATCAAAATTGTCAAAATTTGTCATAATAATTAGTCACATAGTGACAAGGACCAAACCAAAATTACATTGTTAGGATGGAACCAAGATATTGAGAGTTGTGTCGAATGAGAATTAAGTCAAGTAGATGAAGTTGAATTTACATAATTTTTCTTAATTTTAAATAAATTAAAATTTAATAATTATTACTCCTGACAGACCCACGGGGGCTAAACGCTAAAGGAGGAGTCCGGATCCTCGGCTGCCCTACCCGGCAGCCCTTCCCTGCAGCCCCAAAAACGACGTTGTTTTGGGGGGTTTTTTTGTTTTGTTTTGTTTTGTTTTTTTTTCTTTTCTTCTTCTTCGTTCTTTCTTTCTCTCTCTTCTCTCTCTGTTGATGGGTTTCGGCCGAACAGAAACCAGAGGGGAGGGGAGGGGAAGAAGAGAGAGAGGAAGGGAGAAGAAGAGGGGAGAAGAAGAAGGGCGGCGAGAGGGGAGCCACCGAAGCCGTCGCAGAAGAGGGAGAGGACGGATGGGAGGGGAGCCGCCGAGGCCGTTGTAGCCACTCCGGCCGGATCTGGAGCCGCCATGGCTGCTCGGGGCTGCTCCTTCGACCTCACCACCGCGCCACCGGTGACTGCGGCGGCGCCCTCTTCCTTCTTCTCCCTTCCTCTCTCTCTTCTTCCCCTCCCCTCCCCTCTAGTTTCTGTTCGAACGATGAAGAAGAAGAAAAGAAAAAAACAAAAAACAAAAACCCCCCCAAAACGACGTCGTTTTGGGGGCTGCAGGGAAGGGCTGACGGGTAGGGCGGCCGAGGATCTAGACTCCTAAAGGAGTGGCCCTTCCAATCAAAAGTCAACGCCTTTAAAGACTTGAACCGAAGCTTATCAAGACACTAGTCCCACAATTTATGTTGTATTAATAAAATTTGGACAACATTAATTTTTTTATCTTATCTTATGTGTTAGCATAATATTAGTGTAATGAATTTTATTATTAAAGTATACTTCTAATACAATGCTAATAACTAAATTTATACATTAGATTATAAAATAAGATAATAGATGACAATTAAAACATTACTCAAATTTCAATATCATTTCAAATAAAAAAGTAAAAATCATTAATATTATAATCATCATCTTTTTTTCTACTAGAGTTTATTTATTACTTTACGAGTTTATTTATTACTTTATGTGTCAAAATTATATTAGTTTAATGTGTTCCACCACTAATACGTGTTACTAATGTAGTATTGACATATGAAATCGTAAACCAAACATTATAACAAAATATAATCATTGTAACATTATTTTTTCAAAAAAAAAAAAAAAAGAAGTGCCCATCATCAATAAAAAGTGCCCTAGCAATTTTATTTATTTATTTTTATATAATAAATATAAAAATAAGCTAGGAGATAATAGATTGAGATAGTTTCGTCATATGCAACAGAGACTAACAGAGACAGTAGTGAAGAGATGCGATACAATGATGGTAGATAGAAGTGTTTTTTTTTTTTTTTTTTGATTGACAAAAAAGAAAACTTTATTGATGAAAAAACATACATTACATATGAATATAGACGTGGACTAGTATAAAAAATAGAGATATGAATCTCTTTAATTTGATTAACCAAATGACATTTGATAAAATCGAGTGGAGAAGAAGGATTTATGTAACCGACTCCATTTGATAGGACTTGAGGCTTACTTAATTTGGTTGGTTGGTATTTTTATATAATAAATATACAATCTCCATACAACTTATCTCACATGACACAAAACGTTTTGTTGTAAAAAAAGACTTATAATACATATTCATTAATAATAATAAAAAATAATAAAGGAGTGAAATTACTCTTACAAACGAACAATGAAAATTTGATTGTCAATATGTGATTAATAGAAACACAAAGCAAATAAAAGTCAAGTAATGAAAAATTACTAAGCATTCTTATTCGATGTATAATTGTATATATTAAGTTGAGAAATTAATCTTTTTATTATTATAATAGGGAAAAGCAAGGCCACTTGAAATTTTTGGGACCCTCAGATCTTCTAATATGGGGCCTTTTTATATACTAAAAAAAATTATGATCAAAAGATTATGTATAATTTTTTTAACTGTACTTACGAAAATGTTACTTCCATATACAACTAGTAAAATTTAATTAAATTTGTAACAAATTTTACAATAAGAAAAAAAATGATCAAAATAATCTGAGGCTCAACTACTAAATAAAAAGTGAACAAACTGTAACAAAGCATCATTTGAAGATCATTCTTGCATTTTTAACTGCAAAATTGTTGATCAAGCTTGCAGAATTCACTTATAAATTAAATCATTTTCAATGATAAAATTGCTAATCCATTAAATTTTTATTGTAACATAGTTGACCGAAAGTAATATTTAATTATGATAATTTTGAATTTTTTTCTCTAGAAACAACTATAATTGGTATAATTAATCGTATTCTATACATAATCATTGCATTTCATAAACAACCTTGCATTAATTTCAAATAATTCACCATATCAATCATCCTTTTAGTTTTTTTTTGATAAAAATAGTTATACATTAGTTATAAATAATTCAATATATCAACCATATATTAGATTTGAATGCTCGCCGAGATTTGTTGAGAACCCTTAAAAAAACTGGAGCTAATCACATCCATAGAAAAACTAAAGCTAGAGTCACTCCACAAACTCTCTTGTCACATATACATCAATTGAAAACAGGAAAGATAGGTAAAACGACTATGATAAAAATGATTATACATCAGTTTTAAATAATTCAACATATCAACCATCTATTAGATTTGAATGTTCGCCGAACTTTGTTGGGAACCTCTTAGAAAAACAGGAGCTAATCACATCCATAGAAATACCGAAGTTAGAGCCACTCCACAAACTCTCTTGTCACATAAACATCAATTGAAAACAGAGAAGACGAGAAAAACGACTCCACCAAAAGAGCCAAGCATATCTCCATCACCGTCTCTTCACAAGTGTAGAAATGTCCATAATTGAGACCTAATTCCTACAATTATTAAAGGTTTAACAACTAGAAAACTCATACTCTTACACAAGTTTTTAGTGGGGTGTAACAAATACTTTTTAATTGTTAATGATACGTGTTTTGGATAGAAATCATCTAGTAAATCCGACCTATATCTCACATGATGTGCCATTGTAATTGTATAGGGTCATAAAATTATTTATTTATTTATTTATTTTTTAAATATGTTTTAGACAATGTGATTGTGTTCTTTTCATATATAAAGTGGACACAGCTACACGATAAATCGAACTTACCAAATAACTTCTCGTATTGAGGAGAGCCTTGGGCGCCCGTGGAAGCAACTACAGTTCTGTTTTGATGATCCAAATCCTTCATTTTGTAAGATCTTTTGTGCATATCATCGATAAAAAAAAATTAAATGAATTTAATAGTCATAACATTTTTATTTTATCGTATTTTTCTTAAAGAAATAACTGATCTATTTTTAAAACTTAATTGGTATCAATTTTTATTTTTTTATTTTTTTTAGACAAACGTGATAAAGTGAAAAAGCTATTTTTTTGAGACAAACATGGTAAGATGAAAAAACTCTACAACATATAAAAGCTTTAGAGACTGAATTTTTATCTCCAAAAGTAAAAAATTTGCTGCAAAACATAGATAGTCACTAAAGGATCATCTTAAAATGTTAAATATATATATATATATTATTTGTGACAAAATTTTGTAAATATCACTAATAATTTCACTTTTAAGGTCAAAAAACTTTTTTCCAAAAAATGTTTAACTTTTTTAGACAAAAAAATTGATCTAAAAAAGATAAGGAAAATTCTCCGATATGCAATGCACACTGTATGCAATCTCACCACAAAATTACGCAAGTTTTCACAAACTTACATAAGTGATCTCACAAAATGTGTAAATTGAATATAAATTCACGAAAATTCACAAAATCACGTAAGTTTTAACGAACTTATGCGAATTTGTACTCAACTTATGCATTTTTGTGTGATCACTTATATAAATTCATAAAAATTTACGTAATTTTGTGTTATGTTTACATACAATATACATTGCACATCGGAATATTTCCTGCATATGTATATGGGATCATGCTACAAGGCCTTTGGCTTAGTATGATTTCAATTTTACCTTTGTTGTCAATTGTTGTCTATAATAAAACAAAATTTTCTGATGTGGTATCGAAACTTCTTTTGAATTTTTATTTTATCTCTTAAACTATCCCAAAAAATCAATTAAACCCTTAAATATATTAGAAAAAATTAAATTTAAATATTAGATAATAATTTTTCATCTGAAAAAGAAAAAAAAATATAAACAAAAAAGTAATGTATTTGGGCTATTGAGTATTCTTTAAAGAGTTGTTACTAATTTTAGTATTGAGTGACCTTTGGTCAATGATACGATCAGGTAAGTATTAACCTCGATATTGTAGGTGGAAATCGATATTCATCTTCATTGTTCAATATATTGTTTCTCAAATTTATAAAAAAAAAAAAAGAAAAAAATGTTTCTTTCAAAACAAATGTGGTTTAAATTTTTGTCCACACAATTTTCAATCTATTACTATCCGATTAGTTCTGTTGAAATTAATTTCAAGAATATGCTTACTACAATTTCCAAGAGAGAGAAAGAAAGAGAGAACCGACCAAGAATTTTGAGCTTAATTAGTTTTGCAAGACCAGATCAAGATAATTTGAAACTTTAACTGACAATTTCAAATGAGGCTTTTTATAATTTTTTTAAATACTTTCATTTTAATTTAAATTATTTTTTTGAACTTTTAAGATAAAAAAAATATGTTAAATATAATTTCTTAAATATATTGAAGAATCTAATTGACCTTTAGGAATAATTTAGGTGGTAAAATGAAATTTCAATGTCATATCAAGAAGTTTCGTTTGATTATGGACAGCAACTGACGGTAAAGGTGAAATTAATCCAAAATCAAATAATTTAGATGTAAAATTGATATGATTGAAAGAAGGGTAAATTGTACTTTGCATCAAATCTTACTTTGGCCCTTACACATGAAATTATGACAGTCAACCCCCCTGTACTTTTGTTAAAATCTCACTTTAATCCCTACACAAGTGTCAATGTCCCCTTTCCATTACTCAATTGTTTAAACCTTTAACAAAATCTAGTCATGTGATAAGAATGTCAGTACGACATTAGGGTATGAAAGGAAAATCATATACATTTTCCACTAATACACACTGTATCCCAAAATTAATATCAAAATATTACTGTATTAGGTCAAAACAAAACATAGAGATTGTGAATAATTATGAAGATGAACTAGGATTTTGCATAAATTAGAATCACTAAACTTTGTTTTTCACAGTAACATGGTCTTCCGTCTATTCATCTTTCTTTCTATTTGATTTCTTTGTTGCATTTTTTTCATTTCAAAAACTCTACTTTCTTGTCTTTTCATCCCAATTTTTACCATACGAACATATATATATGTATATATATTGTATTATATAACTCTCATGTGGTTATCACATAGGACAAAGTGTATTACTGAGAAACATTGATGATTTTCCTCTCTTATCCTCATTTCTTTGTCACATGATTGGATTTTTTTAAAGATTTAAAAATGAAATAACATAAGAGAGACATTGACACTTGTATATGAACCAAAGTGGGATTTGAGTAAAAGTGCAGAAGGTTAACTGTCACGATTTTATGTGTACGGACTAAAGTGGGATTTGACCAGAAATGCAAGGGATTAATTGTCATGATTTCATGCGCAGGGGGCCAAAGTGAGATTTGGTGCAAAGTATAAGAATGCAAAGTGTAATTTACTTAAAAGAACAATGAAAGGCAAAATAAAATGAGACATTGACCCATAAATCCTAAAATCAAAACTTATAGACCAACTAGTCCCATTATTATTTTAATAAATACACATCCTTGTTTGTTTAAATTGAAACATTCAGCCAATCCTATCCCCACACACTTATGTTGTATTTGGTTTGGGGATTTGGGAAAAAATTTAGAAAAGAAAAGTGAAAATGTGTGTGAAATTAGGCGAAATGTAAGTGTATTTTATTCAAATTTTACCTACCATTTTTCTTTCTCTTTTCAAATCTCTTTCTAAATTCCCAATCAAACACAGCATTAACGGATTTGATTCAAAACAATACCAACAAAATAGGACCTCATTGGTTATTGAAAAAAACGGGGGACCTACAAGACCACCTTTTCCCTGATGAGATTTTTTGATAATTTTTTCATATAAAATTTCCTCTTTCATATCAAATCAATCATATGATAAAATTATTTATTTGAATCCTAAATTCATAGAAAAATTGTGAAATTTAAATTTAAACTGTTCTCCTTCAATAATTAATGTCAATTCATACATTTCAAATCACATTCGTGCAAATGGAGCTTTAATTACTAGGTGATAGTTGGCCTGTGGGTGTTTGTTGGTCTTTAAAATCAAATGTGCAGCTCTATTGGATGCCTAATTTTCTTAGATATTGTTGGGCAATGTTTATAGTTTATTATTTTTTATTTAAGAATATTAAATATATTTATGTTTATTTTTGATAAGAGTAAAAATAAAAAAAATAATAAATAGATTTAGTACACATACGTATTTTAAAATTTATTTGAAAAAAAAAAGGTGAGAAGGGATGGCTAGAGGTAGTTGTTGGCAAGATGTGGTGGTTGAAAGTGATTGTCAATGGCCCCAAGTTGGTTGCCACTAACTGGAGGTGATTGTCAGCAGTGAAACAGGCTAGAGAAGATAGCCAATGATTGTTATAATGAGAAGGGTGGGTGGTGGCCGGAAAAAGTGAAAGAGATATAAATGAATGAAAATTATTTTCTAAATAAGTTAAACTAACTTCTCTTATATATATATAACAAAAAAAAAATTGTAAATTTTGTAAATAGCTTACAACTTTTTGAAATAAAAATTGACAAGAAATCACTTTTGTTTACAATTTTTAAATTTTTCATAAACATAAATTCAAAATTTAAATACAACTTGCCTCTCAATTTCGAGAATCAAATTCATCTTGATTTTAACTACTTATGCAATGACACGAACGTTGCTAATTGTCAATTTTTAGTGACAGATTTAGAAAATCGTCATGAAAAACCTCACTACTTGTCAATATTTAGTGACAGATTCAACAAATAGTCACAAAAAAAAAAAAAAAAGTTAGGATTCTAATAAGTCCAACTATTAGGATCTCCTAATAATTTACTAAATTTTTTAATATAATTTTTGAAAAATAAATAAATTGGTTTAGTTTCAAACTCCCATAACTCGAATTTAACGTGAGTAACTTAATTTTTTTATGTGACATGGCAGTTATCTTTGTTTTTTGATGTGTTTTTTGCTATTTTCTATTACATTAAAAGTCATTTTGGAATATTAATCAAGGTATTTATGGAGATTCAAGCTTACCTATCTTACTAATTTTTCTGATTTTCTCAACTTCTAATTTTATGGATTATTCATGAATTTTTTTTATTTATTTTTCATGGATATTGCCGTTGTGTGTAGATGAAAATATTTTTCTGTTATTATTAACGGGTTAAATATATATTATTTGGAAAAATAAGTTTTGTATATACTAATAAAAGAATTAGTATCAACCAATTATACATTAGTTTTAAATAATTCAACATATCAACCATATATTAGATTTGAATGTTTGCCAAACTTTGTTCGAAACCCTTTGAAAAATAAGAGCTAATCACATCCATAGAAAAACTAAGGATAGAGCCACTCCACAAACTCTCTTGTCACATAAACATCAATTGAAAACGAGGAGGACGGACAAAACAACTCCAACAAAAGAGCCAAGCATATCTCCATTACCGTCTCTTCACAAGGGTAAAAATGTGCATAATTGAGACCTAATCCCTGCAATTATTGAAGGTTTAACAACCAGAAAACTCATAATCTTAAACACATTTTTAGTGGTATGTAACATATATTATTTAGTTATTAATGATACGTGTTTTGGGTAGAAATCGATCATCTAGTAAATCCAACCTATATCTCACATATATGGTGTGCCATTACATTTGTATAGGGTCATAAAATTATTTTTCCTTATTTTTTTCTTATATGTTTTAGACAATGTGATTGTGTTCTTTTCATATATAAAGTGGACAAAGCTACACGATAAATCAAACTTACCAAATAACTTCTCATGTTGAGGAGAGCCTTGGACGCCCGTGGAGTCCACTACAGTTCTGTTTCAATAATCTAAATCATTTATTTTGTAAGATTTTCTATGCATATAAAAAAAATTAAGTGAATTTAATAATCGTAACATTTTGATGCATTCACCTTAGCCCATCCTTAACATAAATCTTGCTTCTGCCCTGATTTAGATTAATAAATGCTTTTTGAGGAAATTTCTATGACAATAATAATTTTCAATGACAATGTAGGCTCTTTTTGCGTGGTGGGTGGTAAGGGTGAGTGTGGTGCGGTTTGGACGGTTAAAATTAAAAATCGAATGATGGATTGGCTGATTGGCAGATTGAAAAATTACCATTTACGAACCAATACACTTTTAACAGGTTGGACGGTATTTTCACACCACAACTTTTATGTAAATGTTATAATTACTTTCAAGTTACTATTTTATGAATTTATTTTATACAAGATTGACTAATAGTCAATATTGAAATACAATTTGGATAGGTTATTGTTAAACAAAATTGACACTCCCAAATGAAGTGGACAGAACAAAATACTTGGCTACAAACGAGCCACCACAAAACACAAACAGTGGACTATGTACTCCTTAGGGGCTCACCCTAGATCTATTTTGATAATTCACCTTATTTATATTTTAAAAAATGTAACGCCCCACTTTTATTACTCAGAATTCATTATCAAAATCCTTGAATTAATTCAATTTCAGAGATAACATGCGAAAACTCTTTACATCAACGAAAATAAATAAATAAAGATTCTCTCAGCCGAATACAAAATGAATGCAGCAGGAGTATAACTAAATAAATTGCCCGTAGGTTTACATCTTTAAAAGTAAAAGAAATGGTTTAATCCTTTTACAATAACGGCATTCCGCCCTCCAATAAAAAGGCCCCGTGGCCAACTACTACGGGTGATCCTCAATGTCGAGCACTTCCTAACATCACCTCATAAAAAATTAGCAATGTGAGCTGAACATAAAGTCTAGTAGGGATCCTAACATAATTCTAAACAATAACAACATACAGATAGCTATGATCATGAATGCTTCACATCATATCATATACATATTGTGACGATTTATAACCAAAGTATACATACATAGATACTTTTCTCAAAATCATCTGATTTATTCAACAATACAACCAGTTCACATTTACTTCTCATTTTCCCATCTTTAACAAAATATCACATAATAACCGTATTTTCCATCTTTAACAAAGTATTACATAATAATCGCCTTCCTTTGAAACAAATCACAAAGATCTGATTTTTCTTTTCCTTGTTTCTTACAACCTCAATGCATAAATACATTCATCACATTTCCATGCCTTAAACCCAAGGCTAAGGAAAATACTATCAACAATCAATTTGATACACCCACGTGTACACATAACCATTTAACTTAAGAGATGGAAACAACACACACCCAACCACTACCTACTCAACTTTTAAGACAACTCGGTCTCACAGAACCACAATCATCATAACACATGACATATCACAGTCACACTGAAACAATAATAATAAACAACTTTACTTTACCTGCCTTAAGTACCGTAAGCCAACGGTACATCTTTCCACAACAAAATGCCTATTTTTTCAGACACCGGCTGGAAGGTAATAGTACCTCTGCCAAGTTCTCCAAGTGCTAGCTGGAAGGTACTAGTACCTCTTATTCTTAGCGTGGCCAAGTTCTCCAGGCGCAAGCTGGAAGGTACTGGTACCTCTTATTCTCAATGCATGCACGTTTTCCAACCATCACTTTGTACAACAAGCATAAATAACTCGAGTGTACTACATACACATAATCATTTCAATATCACAATGTCATCCCCCACCGATGACCAAAGACAAAACCTCTAAACAATGTGTATTAAATACACATAATACAATTATCCAATTCTTATAATGCATTAAGTCCAACAACAACAATAATATTCAAAAGTTTTCAACTTCTATCTAAAGTTCTTTCTAAATTTGCAAAAGCGTTATAATCACCTCTTCTTTCCAAAGTCAATTTCCACAATTCCCAATTCGCAATACACCAACTATATTTTCAAAAAACTCATTTCCTTCATTTAACCAAAAACCCAATCCATGGATAAGAAAGTCGTAATTCACTCAATTTCGACTCAACAAAAGTGTAACCCATGATTCTAATCTCATGGTTAACCCCCTTTTTAACAAATAACAACTACCAATCTGTTATACTCAACTATAATCAACCCAACACAAAGTTAATGCTAAAATCATAAGACCCGATTTAATCGCAAATTAATTACCAATTCATTAATCAAATTCCTTAATTCATAACATGATTATTTCATGATTTCAATCCTTTTTAACTATTAAGCATCATTACAAGAATTAGGGCTTTACCTATTTCTAAACGTGAACATGTTAAACCACTCCCCAATTAATCGAAACAACAATCAATTTCACAAATCTCAATCTCGAACATCAAATCTTAGATCCCTTTTCATGATTTTCAAAAAAATCCATAACGAACAAGGTTTTTATGCAATAAAACCTACCACCTGTCTATCCATAGACGAGGTATTGAAAAAAATCAAAGAAATCCTTACCTCAAAAGGGAGAAGAGGAGAAAAGCCAAAAATCAACTTCACCGAGAATTCGATCTCCACCGGTCAAAACGAAGCCCTCGGTATGCTCGTCATTTTGGTATAAGGAAATAGCACCAAAATCCTAATGGATTAATGGGATCAAAAGGAAATGTAAAGTTTTGAGGGTTTGGGTGGAGAGGGATGAGAGAAAAAGAGAGAAAAGATTGTAGAGAAAGAGAAAGAGATATTCTAAAATGAGAGAAAGAGGGGCCAATGATCAACAAATGGCTGAAAAGCACGAAAATCGAGGCAGCTTCACATGTCTGGCTGCACGTGCGGAACCCTTCACACACGTGCGGGATTTCCCACCACACGTGCAATTAAAGCAAAACCAAAACATCAACCCAGCTTAACCCCGTACGTGCAATCTAAGCCGCTGCACGTGCGGTTCCACCCAACTCAGCCCGAACTTCTTGAGGTGGTCCCGGTCTCCTCAGTTTCGTCCCTACGCCTGAAACTCAAAATATTTAAATCAGTCTAACGTTAAGTGGATTAAACAAGTCCGAACTCTCAAACATCAATGTGCCACAAACCATCAAGGTACTAAACAGGAAAAAGATAGGTCTGAAAGGCACGTTCAAGTCGGGTGGAAGACCCAGGACATCACAACCTCCCCACTTTAGGAAATTTCATCACCGAAATTAAACAAAGCCAAAGAAAAAGGCAACACCCTACCAAGGCTACATCCAAACTTGGAAGACATTCTCGGTCCTAGGTCCACTCCTCAGAGCTCTAAAGACACCTGAATCAACAAGAACACAAAGAAGAGGTCACGTACATCTCCTCAACCCATACCACTCGCTAGGCTTATGAGACAAGAGTAACAACAATAACCACTCATATACCCAAGGCATCTACCAAAAAACAAACCACCACAGCACGTCCAAACACCCCCGAGTGCTTAACACCCCAACATGGTGGTAAATAAAATTTTCACAACAAGACCCTTGATTAGGAATTTAAATAAAGTTGTTACGCAATCCCAACCATAAAGGTGCAATAACTAACAATCCAACTTTGTAAATTTTTTTTTTTTTATACATTTTCTTGATTCTTGGAAAATCATTCTCTTGTATGTAAAACATTTTTCCAAAGGTGCTCAAAACTGGCATTGATTACAAGCCAAAAATACATTTTTTTTGCCTTTCAAGCAAAATCTCAAAACTTTTATAAACATTCTTTGAAAACAAAGGTGTTAATCACAACGCATAATCATTGACAACTTAGCTGCACATAAACTACTCACTGAAATTTTTCATCACCCTTTATATTACTTTCACAACATTTCCACTTAACAAAGCCATTCGAGACCATAACACCATGAATTGTTTTTTTAATTTTTTATTTCCAATTCTGTTCCAATATAACGACCGGTGACTCTCTACTGCCACCCAACATTGCCCATCACTCACATGGTGATGCCCCAACCAACATCAACATAACATTTCCATAATAATAATTAACATAAATAATAATTGTGCCATCAACACAAAATACCACAATCTTGCAATTTCATTATGTCATAATCATTATCATTACCAACGTAAATTATCATCCACACAAGGTAATGAAACGGTCACATAAGCTAGTTAAAACGAGAGTTTTTCATCTTATCTTAAAAGAAAACTTTTTTTTTTTTCTAGTTATACATTTTCTCAAAATTGCCTAAACTCCCACTGTTTCCCAACAAAAGATTTGTGTCATAAACTCCGAGCAGAACCAATTGTTTTGTAAACATTTTCCCAAAACAAACCTTAAAATCTCAACCCCAAGGTTTTGGTTGAAATAAAAATGCCATGAAGCGTTACAGAAACCAACAATCACTTTTCAATTTATTTTCTCAACAAACAACCGGTGAATCCTAACCATCACCCAATCATATCCATCACACTTACAGTGATTTCACAGTGCGACAACTACATTTCTATAACAACAACAAATAGAAATAAACATAGTGCTAAAAGAGATAATATAGCATTGTAGACATCCCGAACGTCCCGGGGGAAAATCCTCGTTCTGTTCATTTGGGTTCACTACTGTTCAGGACTCAGTGTCACGGTCCTGTATCTAATCTCGCAGAGTGCAATGCAAGACCGATAAATCATCAAAGAGTCCAAATCCGGCAAATCGTTTTGAAAACAGATTTTTAGAAAGAAGTACCAAACATGGACTGCTTTGCCAGATACAGAGTCGGCAACTAAATATTTTATTTTTGGGGAAATTTAGGAAACCCTGACTCGTTTGCCTAAGGCCACGTGTCCGTCATCACCAAAGTTACCTCAGCTCGGGAACTTGGGTACGATTGGGGAAGGTCACTTCGTGAGCACCCCCGCTCGCCCGATCAAAAATCGGCCTCTACTAACCATGATATCGAATTTTGAAAATATTATGTGTTCTTAAAACTGTTATTAGCCTAGATTTATTATGTGATGCGCACAGCATACAAGTATAGACTGGACCGCCTGAATTGGAACAAAAACATTTCACGTTTGTTTTGAAAATGGTTTGCTACTCGCAAGTAGGCTAAAATACAGGTTTTGCCACCCTCAAGTGGGCTTTAGAAATCATGATGATTTGCCACTCTCAAATGGGCTTAAAACTCACAGTCAATGCATTATTCCAATTTAGATAATCCAACCTTCACCCACAGGTATTCAGGCAGTTATATCACATAAACACATAGCCTCATGGCAAGCATGCTATCATGGCAGTCACTCACAAACATGCAAGGATGCTAAAGCATAAACACTCACCGAGTACTCCAAGCCAAAGAAAGAAACTAATTAGAAATCATGCATGAATCCTAACTATACTGAAATGCCTAATGCAACACATGCAAAAATGCAACTACAATAGGCTCGGCTATTCTAAGATGGCATATGATGATGCTACAGCCAACACGTATTCAACTTAGAATTGAAGTACAATGCAATTAGTATGATGTGCCGAGCCCGGTGCATGCGATACAGATGAATGGATGCAAAACATGCGAGCATAAAGATGCTAATTTAAACATGCCCTAATCTAACCACTGAAAGTGGATAAATAAAAGGGAGAAAGACGTGGGGTTGGAAGACATACACACACACTCACGCACACTCATTACACAATTGCCCTCGCTCGAAGGGTCCGAATAAATAATACAAAATAAATAAATAATTAACTACTCTAGCTAATTAAATATTACAAAACTCTAATTAATTAACAAATTAATTACAAAAGGAGGTGGCCGCAGCCTTGCCTCGGAATGATGGGATAATGCGTGCCCGATCGCCTCGCTCGGAAACCCGTTACCATGCCATTGTTGCCTCTGTTCGCACTGTTCTGCACCTCTGAGAACTGTGAAAACATTTGTGATGCTTCTAAAACACTCCTTGCACACTTTGGGATGCCACCGGCCAAGATAGAACATTACCGGCCATGGAAATGTGGCCATCGGCCAAAAATTGGATCACCGGCTAGACACTGATGGTCGGTCGGCACTAAAAGTGGCCGGCCGGCCATTTCTTCCTGCAGAATACTGGTTTTGCTGCAACAGAGGACAGACAGTGCATGGCATGGAATTTACAAGACTATATGCGCATAACCACCCTCCCTATCATGCTATGGACTCAAGGGAGTATGGCTCTCGACTCTTAGACCACCAATCACGCATTTCGATGCATGATGGCCAAAGAGGCCAAGTGTGCAAATCAATATGGAATGAATGCACATAACACATAAGGGGCCCCAACCTCTATCATGATTGATCAAGAGGCAAGAGATGCATGCACAAACAATGCAATGCAACCTAAGTAAGGCTAATGCAACATGATCATGCAATGCATCTAATATGCAATAGGCTCACCACCTAAATATGCAAACATGCAACCTAGCATACACAATGCTATGGACTATATGGCACACACAATGCTAACAACATAACATGCACAACACATTGTAACACGGCATACACAATGCAAGATGGACTTAAACTAAAATGAGTAGGCCTCAGCCACACTCAAATCAGCGGCCAATATGATGAAAATGAGACAACTGAAATACATGCAAATATGCACGAATGCGAAGGATCGAACCTAAGGCATCAAATGCCACTCTACCAAGGCATGGCAAATGATGAAATATGGCATAGAATGGTACATGATCCAGCTCTGAAATGGCATAAAAGATAGTCTTGAAACATGCAAACACTTCACACAATGCATGCTAGATGACCCGGATACCGAAACTAGTGAAGTGGATTACACTATAGGTCCACAAAGCAATGCACATATGACCAAACCACTCCCAAACAGTCCCTATGCAGACCTTAAACAGTGGGAAAATCGTCTAAAATGATGGCTCGGAATGCATTCAAATGAAGCTCATGCAATGGTCGGTAAATGAGGCATACAAACACGGCTCTTAAACGCATTTAAAGAGTGAAAATCATGGGAGCATGGCATTAGAATAAGCTCTGAAATATGATGTGCAATGGCTCCAAAACATGAAAACACCTCAGTATATGCATGTAATAGACCTCGAAACTCAAAGCTAAGCATGGATATTGTACTACAAGCATGCAAAACAAGCATCATTCGACCATGAGACCCAAAAACAGAGCTAAGGCAGTCCAAAACATGCACAAAATCAGTTTAAGGCATGGCCAAAAAGTGCTAGAATCAAGGGCTAACAAAGCATGCAATGTAAGCTAGTAAAGGGGATTTGCACTACAAGTGTGTGAGGCAATCAAGAGGTCACCAAACCAGCAAAATTTAGAAGTATGCCATGCCAAATAATGCCCAAAAACTCATGGAAACATGGTCAATGCATGCAAGAGTGATATGTTCCTTTGAAAGGCCAATAAGAGGGTTATTCTACACATGCAATATGGACATACAAAATGGCAAAACCACCTCTGGACAGAGGTTATGATGGCCCTAACACTCACTAAAAAGGGCCTGAAATGAGGCTAGGAAGCATGCAAGTAAAGGCTTTTTTGAAAGGCCATGGAGAGGGTTACTCTACACATGCAAGAGGGACACCTAATATGGCAAAAAAAACTCTGGACAGAGTTCATGCAGGTCATAAAACTCACAAAAAGTGGCCTGAAACATAGCTTGAAAACATGAAAGTAGGGGCTCCTTTGCAAAGCCAACAAAGCTAGTAAACAAGACAAGGGGTGAGAGGGTCACCCCTCTCTGATTTTGATGCTCAAAAACACATAATAACCACTGAAAATCTGCTGGATTTCAGTGGTCAAAAGGGCCAACAAAGCTCAACACAAAGGCTCTAAGGCATAGCTCAAAACAAGATGGAATGAAGTATACAAGGAGGTAGATGACCCCCAACAGAAAAATCATCTTAAACAAACATGTTAAGAAACTCAAAATAAGACTTTTTTCAGTTTATGACAAAGCTCAAAAATGCTTCCAAGTAAGGCTAAAGGATGAAGCAAAATAAAGCCTAACAGAGGGAATAAGAGTGTTACCCTTGTAACCAGGAACTCCAGCAGCTCTGGACCAAAAAAGGGAGCTTCTTAACCTCTAAAAACAAGCTCCAAGGACCTTAGGTTGGTGTTGGAGGTGTTAGGCTAAGGGGTAGTGTGTAAAGGGCCAAGGACTAAGCACTATTGAACACCAAATATAGAGACAAGAGGGAGATATATGTATGTATGCTCCAGCAATTTCAGAACCATGGAAAAGGAGAGGGGAGCCTTCCTTTATAGAGCCAAGGGACTGAAGCTTCTCTTAGAAGCTTCAAACCAAGAGCAAAGATCCTCCATACACGTGTATGGAGGATCCAGTCTATGCCCTCCAGCTGGCACAGCTGGCATCTATTCAGTCTGTAGAACAAGCAGGAAGGCCGCCGACCAGCAAAATTGGTTGGCCAGCTACTATAAATGGTCGGCCTGCTACTTATTTGGTCGGCCGCCACATTGTTCGGGTCGGTCGGCACATTGTTTGGTCGGCCGGCAGGAAAAATCTATTTTGCAGGTCAAATTTCAAACGGGCATAACTCCTTCATATGAACTCCTTTTCAGGTCATTCGTGTCCAAATTGAAGCCCTGGAAGTAAGCTTTCCAATGGTACCATCCTTGCATCAAAATTCCAACTATGCAAAAAGTTATGTTTGTTTTGGTAAAGGTTGCTCAGTTTCAGTCCAACCGGGAGGATGCCCAACTTCAACCAATCATATCTCCCCCATCCGGACTCGGCTTTAGGAGATTCTTGAGTGAAAAACGAAGCCCCAGAAGTCTTCTTTCCAACGGTGGTAGCCTCATAGCTTAACTTCAAGTACATAGACAGATAAGCCTGATTTAGCGAGGACCGCTCGACTCTCTCTTAGCAATTCATACCCAACTTCTTCCTCAGCTAGGTTTCTTCCCTTCACTCTTCTTTTCTTCAACTCCAAACCCCCGAACAAGGTATTTTGAAAGATTTTTCAAACATTTCATCTCTCTTTCATTCATTTCCACTTTGTCCTTGCTCGGTTTATCGAAAAGCGCATCATTTGACAAAATGTGAGTCTCGGAACATCGTAGGAACTTTATTTTCAAAACATTTTGAAAGAGAGGATTTTAAGGTCTAAAAACCAGTCAAAATAGCTTTGGTCCAAAATGGGGTGTGAAGTTGAGATTTGTCTCTCTCCTTGCTGAAGAAATTGAACCTTTGCCCTGCACACCTTTCTCCATCAGGTAAACCATCAGTGGTGCCCAAGTCTTAAGGGCGGTCAAAAATGGAGTGTCTACAAGCATGCACGACTTTCCAAATTCTGAAAGTTTCACACCAATACAAACACTAATGAAATAGACCATCGATACACGAAGGCTTATGAGTGTTCTTAACCAAGAAGCTAACACTTTACCCCAACTCATTGGGTTTCAAAAACTCATACCAAAAAAAAAAAAAACACATCGATAACCACATACACATAAGCGAGGTTCAACGCCCCCAAACACAACCCATGATAAATCTGCGTTGAACTTCCAAAAGCCCAACCTCGCAACTCACATTCAAACCATTCATCATTGAAGGAAATACTTCAAGCATCTACCCATGAAATTCTCTTACCACTCAAAACTCCACCCAAAATCTAATAACATCACAAACACATTTCACACACACATAAATACCAACTCATAACTAACCATGGCAAAATATTGTCCCTGTTCATGATAGATAGGACCACAACAAACTTACTAATCAACAACTCCAAACACTAAGCAACACACACAAGTACCATTCTCACTATGCCAAGATACGAATCTCACACTTCCTTAGACATTCCCACATAACTTTCACCAATTTCACAAAACTCTAAGGTCTCACATTTCCTTAGACTCAACACATTCAAAGCCTTATAATTTGGTCCCTTATCATACCACCACACTAATCACAAAAATTCCATGGATTTATCATTCTCCACAAACAAATTCCAAACTAAACAAGGATCAAAGGCCATCATATGATCATCTCATAATTCAACATCTGATATACAACAACATTAGGATCATCAATCCCATTAACAACTTTTCATTACATATACATAAAGAGAGTTCAAGATTCACTACACATCCCAATACAAGAGAGTAAACAAACAACAGTATATATACATATACAACACATAACCACGGTGCCTCAACATCCAACATTACACCGATCGATAACAAAATTTTCATAATTTATATCATCGGTCTCTAAAACACGAGTCCCTCTTAAGGATGATACTATTGCACTGGTTGAAAAGTCGACCCTCGTGAAGCTCTCGAAACCTGGCCTGTTCGGGTCTGGTACAGATATCGTTCCCAATTGGACTGATGAGACAGAGTCCGACTAGGTTCTAAAGCACCCGAAGGACTTACATGTGAAGGGCAGAAACATCTAACATGGCCCAGCTGACCATAATTAAAACAAACAACACTCTCCCAACGTTGAATCTGGCTTGGAGCCCGAACTTCACTAGGTCTCCCTAACCCGACCAACACTCATAACCATAGCCTCCACATGGGCCCCGCTTCAACTAGAGCATAATAATTCTTCTACATAGATCCAACCACCTTCTCCCTAGATATCATCATGTAATCGCCTCTCAAACTTATAACAACGACGCTCCTCTATTGCCATTAACTCTGGAGAAAACCTCAACAAACTAGTGAATACCATCTCAAACTGAGCCAAAGAAAGAGCATCCTGGCGCAACTCAACAAACTGTTCCCTCAACCTTTCCCAAGCAAAAAGAAGGAAGTACTTGGCCAAAAAGGGATGGGTAAAAGCAACCCATGTGGCATCTACAATGTTCTTAGCATACTTCCACTAATAATTCGCGTCTCCTTTCAATTGGAAACCCGCCAAAAAAATCCTCAACCCCTCGTCTTCGACTCTAAGCATATCAAGAGTCATGGTAATCTGTTCCAACCAACCCTCCACCTCCAGCAGTTTTGTCTCCCCTAAAAACTCCGGTGGATTGGAGCGAAGAAACTCCTTAATAAGCTTGAGGCCGTTGTCCCCCTCATGGCGAGCTAGAGCATCTTGCACCGCTCTCACAATTTTATGGCAACTTCTCGACACGACAGATGTCAGAACGACAAAAGAAGGAACCACCGTGCCCCTACCGGCACTCCTACTACCCATCTATCTTCTATTCCCTCGTGTAGACATCCTATAAAACCCAAAAACAAAATCAAACTTAGTGCACATCGCAACAGCCTTCCTGAGGCACACACTTACCACCGCTAAGCTACAAGGCGCACTTAGCCCCCAAAATATACAATTCCTATTGCATATAAACATTAAACATCTAAACACATAATCGAATCAAGTCCACAAAGATAGCCACTCATCCCGAAACTCTCAAGAAGTTCCTATTAGAAACCACGTTGATTAGGCGTGTCTCCAATGCGATCTCAAAGCAAGTTCAGTAGCTACAAGTACTATCCAAGAAACTTAATCCCATGCTTACATAAATGTAGCATATAAGTCCTAACACTTATCTTAACTATGTGCAACGTCCTCACTAAGCATAGTAAACCCATTGTGGTAAAAACCACTTCCCACGAGCCCAATGTATTCAAACCCAACTAGCTCTGATACCAAGTTGTAACGCCCTACTTTTTATTACTCAGAATCCATTACCAAAATCCTTGAATTAATTCAAATTCAGAGATAGCATGCGGAAACTCTTTATATCAACGAGAAAGAATAAATAAATATTCTTTCATCCAAATATGAAATGAATGCAACAGGAGTATAACTAAATAAATTGTCTGTAGGCTTACATCTTTAAAAGTAAAATAAATGGTTTAACCCTTTTACAATAATGACATTTTGCCCACAAATAGAAAGGCCCTTTGGCCAACAACTAAGGGTGATCCTCAATCTCAATCACTTCCTAACATCACCTGAAAAGAATTAGTAGCGTGGGATGAACATAAAGTCCAGTAGGAATCCCAACATGATACTAAACAATAACAACATAGAGATAGCTATGATCATGAATGCTTCACATCATATCATATACATATTGTGACGATTTATATCCAAAGTATACATACATAGATACTTTTCTCAAAATCATCCGATTTATTCAACAACACAACCAGTTCACATTTACTTCTCATTTTCCCATCTTTAACAAAACATCACATAATAACCGTATTTTCCATCTTGAACAAAGTATTACATAATAATCGCCTTGCCTTTGAAACAAATCACAAAGATCCGATTTTTCTTTTCCTTGTTTCTTACAACCTCAATGCATAAATACATTTATCACGTTTCCATGTCTTAAACCCAAGGTTAAGGAAAATACTATCAACAATCAATTTGATACACCCACGTGTACACATAACCATTTAACTCAAGAGATGGAAACAACACACACCCAACCACTACCTACTCAACTTTTAAGACAACTCGGTCTCACAGAACCACAATCATCATAACACATGACATATCACTGTCACATTGAAACAATAATAATAAACAACTCTACTCTACCTACCTTAAGCACGGTAAGCCAACAGTACATCTTTTCACAACAAAATGCCTAATTTTTCAGACAGCGTTTGGAAGGTAATGGTACCTCTGCAAAGTTCTCCAAGCACTAGCTGGAAGATACTAGTACCTCTTATTCTTAGCGCGGCCAAGTTCTCCAGGCGCAAGCTGGAAGGTACTAGTACCTCTTATTCTCAACGCATACACGTTTTCCAACCATCACTTTGTACAACAAGTATAAATAACTCGAGTGTACTACATACACATAATCATTTCAACATCACAATGTCATTCTCTACCGATGACCAAAGACAAAACCTTTAAACAATGTGTATTAAGTACATGTAATACAATTATCCAATTCTTATGAGGCATTAAGTCCAACAACAACAATAATATTCAAAGGTTTTCAACTTCTACCTAAAGTTCTTTCTAAATTTGCAAAAGAATTATAATCACCTCTTCTTTCCAAAGTCAATTTCCACAATTCCCAATTCACAATACACAATACACCAACTATATTTTCAAAAAACCCATTTCCTTCATTTAACCAAAAACCCAATCCATGAATAACAAAGTCATAATTCACTCAATTTCGACTCAACAAAAGTGTAACCCAATGATTCTAATCTCATGGTTAACCGCTTTTTTAACAAATAACAACTACCAATCCGTTATACTCAACTATAATCAACCCAACACAAAGTTAATGCTAAAATCATCAGACCCGATTTAATCTCAAATTAATTACCAAATCATTAATCAAATTCCTTAATTCGTAACATGATTATTTCACGATTTCAACCTTTTTTAACTATTAGGTATTATTACAAGAATTAGGGTTTTACCTCTTTCTAAACATGAACATGTTAAACCACTCCCCGATTAACCCAAACAACAATCAATTTCACAAATCTCAATCTCAAACATCAAATCTTAGGTCCTTTTTCATGATTTTCGAAAAATCCATAACGAACAAGGTTTTTATGCAATAAACCTACGACGTGTCAATCTATAGACGAGGTATTGAAAAAGATCAAAGAAATCTCTACCTCAAAAGGAAGAAGACGAGAAAACCAAAAATCAACTTCGCCGAGAATTCGATCTCCATCGGTCAAAATGAAGCCCTCGGTATGCTCGTCATTTTGGTATAAGGAACTAGCACCAAAATCCCAATGGATTCATGGGATCAAAAGGAAATGTAAAGTTTTAAGGGTTTGAGTAGAGATAGATGAGAAAAAGAGAGCAAAGATTGTAGAGAAAGAGAAGGAGATATTTTGAAATGAAAGAAAGAGGGGCCAATAATCAAAAAATGGATGAATAGCACGAAAATCGAAGCAACTTCACGTGTCTGGCCGCACGTGCGAAGCCCCTTTCACACGTGTCCGCACGTGCGGGATTTCCCACCGCACATGCAATTAAGGCAGAACCAAAACATCAACGTAGCTCAACTCCGCACGTGTGACCTTTCCTCCTACACGTGCGGCCCCAATCCGCATGTGCGACCTAAGCCCCCGCATGTGCGGTTCCACCCAACTCGGCCCGAACTTCTTGAGGTGATCCCGGTCCCCTCAGTTTTCGTCCCTACTCAAAATATTTAAATCAGTCTAATGTTAAGTGAATTAAACAAGTTCGAACTCTCAAACATCAACGAGGCACAAACAATCAAGGTACCGAACAGGAAAAAGAAAGATCCAAAAGGCACATTGAAGTCAGGTCGAAGACCCGGGACATCACAAAAAATATTGACCAACTTATTTATGTTTTAAAAAATAATGACCGAAATATATTTACTAATTCAACAACGCATAGTAGTTCAAATTTTCATGGTCTGAATAGCTCAAATGTCTCAAAACGAAATCGTTTTGAGTATAAAATGATATCGTTTTGATACATTCGAGCCATTCAAATCATACAAATTTGAGCAATCAAATATTTTTATTAAAAAATTAAACTTAATCGATATGATAGTCTCTTCCTCCAATCACATTTGTATATAACAAAATAAATAAATAAAAAGTGTAATTTTAAGTATAAAATTAAATTAAATACAAATGACAAATTATTAGTCATTCATTTTGGACTGTGGTTTGGGCCAGCCACGTGAACTTCAAGTGAAACGACTGTTATATTCGCACGTTTTGATTTTACATGACATTGGGATTATTTTGAGAATTATCTATTTTAATTAATTTTTTATAAAAAAATGTGTAAAAAAATTGAATAAATAATTTACTTTTTTGTGGTAATTTTTTATTTTTGGACTATTTCAATGGTTGTCAAAATAAGCTGATATAGATCTATGTGTTGGGCAAGACACATGATAATGAAAAGCTTGTTAAAAATATTAAAAATTTTTTTATTCAGATAAAATTCTGATGGACATTCTATATGATAAAATTAGTAAATTTTTTAATCTTACAACTAATAATATAATATATATATATATATATACTTGAGATTTTATATTTTCATATCTATTAAAAACAAACATGTGCAAGAAAAAAATATTTATCGCATTAATCCCTCGAATTGCTAACACAAATTTCATGTATTATTATTTTTTTTTGATCAGCAAAGAAAAATTTCATGTATTATTAAACTCATTACTATTTATTATGCAATCAAATAGGGTCATAGTGTTCCAAAAAAACGTGTGCAAAGTTGTAATGAAATACGTGGATATATTTATTTTAAATTTACAGGGAAATTTTTATTTTTCTGGCGATTTTTTTTTTTTAGGGATTCTCAAAAAGCTCACTTTAATGAACTTTCATAGAACTTGCTTAATTTAGAATGGTAAA
Organism: Camellia lanceoleosa; assembly: GCA_025200525.1. Classification (NCBI taxonomy): domain Eukaryota; kingdom Viridiplantae; phylum Streptophyta; class Magnoliopsida; order Ericales; family Theaceae; genus Camellia; species Camellia lanceoleosa. The sequence goes on along the minus strand of CM045762.1, from coordinate 52,381,079 downwards.
AACTTACCCATGTGAAAAATTTGTTGCTGCGTGTTCCAACTGTTTTCTGTGTTCACATTGCAAAAATTTATTTAGAAAAAAAAATCAGCAATTTGTAATCATTATGGAAATTTACACAAAACATTCATTTTCCAGGGATACATTTTCAATGACTTTAAACATTATGGAAATTTACACAAAACATCATTTTCCAGGGATACATTTTCATATACATATCATTTTTGTTTTAGTTATAAGGTGAAAATTCAACGAGGCTTTTTATTTTCCAACCTTTTTTATGTTGTAATTTTTTTTTATTGAAAAATAACTTTTTCCCCTTGCTGAGATGAAAACTTACTAATTTGTTTTTCTATTAAAATTTTTAAACATATCATTTTCAAATGATAATATGCTTAATTCATTTAGTCAATCTTAAGTAGAATTTTATTTATTATAATTTTAGAAAATTACTTTTTGATAACAATATGAACAACCTATGTATTTAGGAAATAATATAGGATTTTTATATAAATACATCAATTGAATTTTTTTTAAACAAATAATTATACTCGTTAAGCCAACTAGTAATTATATACAAAAACATACCAAGCACTCACAAGAATATAAGAATTGTTCATCCAATGCATGTATATTCCATGCAAGACTTGTGCTTAGGACCATCTATTGGTCAAGTCACTACTACATATTATTTTGTAATTTATTTAAGTTCAGTATATATAATTAGAGGTGTAAATTTGGTCCGGCTCAATCTATGTTGGGCCTTGCAGGCTTCTGTCAAAATTCAAGTTGGGCCGATCCACGGACCAAAAAATTAGGCACAGGGCCAAGGGTATTCGGGCCTTGGGCGAGCTAGTAGGTCAGGCCTTGGCATGCGCTCGGGCTTAGGCCGGGATTGGGCAGGCCTGAACATTTTTTATTTTTTATTTTATTTTTTCTACTAAAATTTTATTGTTTTCTATTAAAAAAGACACTGGGCCTCAGGCGAGTTGGGCAGACCGGGCCTTGAGTGGGTTTTAAACGGGCCACGGGTGGGGCCGGACTTCAAAATAATGGCCCAAGCCCAGGGTCTCAAGCTAGGCTTGGGTCCAAGACCAAACGGGCAGGGCCCAACTCGAGCCACGGGATATTTTTACACTCCTATAGATAATTTAAAAGTCTCTCTCATAGGGATGGAATCAACATTTCGTTATTAGAGGGGGCTAAAAGATTTTTTTTTTTTTTTTTTTTCACTATATATACAAACACAAGTGTATATATGTACAATATGATATATAAATTATATACAAAAAAAAATTTTAAAAACCATAGATGCAATCTCTAATAGAATGAAGAAGTTTTTTTTACTGCAAAATACAAAGAGAATGCAAGATTGGAGAAGAATAAGATATGTATTTTTTATTTTCTGGGGCCATTTTATGTATATAATGCTATATATATTTTTAAAGTGTTATGCCAAACAATATTTTTTTACGAAAACAAGGGGGCTGTGGCCTCTCATAATCTTCTCCTAATTCTGTCCCTGTCTACAATATATATATATATATATATATATAAGGCAAATTACACTAACAGTCCCTATAGTTTGGGACTCATATCACTTTGGTCCCTGACTTTTTTAATTGCGACATATTTGACCCTGAATTTTTAATATTATCCAAATAAGGACAATTGAAGATGGCATTGCTCAATTTCAAAGACAAAGTCGTTAATTTGATAAAATATAAACTAATTTGACAAAAATAAATGTCAAAAAAATATTTTTGAATTTTAAAAAATTATTTCTACGCACCAAAGATAAAATTATGTAAAATTGATAAATATTTTACGCATTTATTTATTTATTTATTTTATCAAATTAGTTTTTATTATGTGTTTGGATAATGATTATATAATGTGTGATTGTTAGGATTTTAATGTGTAATCAATATATTTAATATATGAAATATTTTTAGTTTTAGATTTTTTTTATTTAATGGATTGATTTAATAATGATATTAAAGTTATCGCTATATGTGAGTTTTGGAAAAATAAAAACTAATCTAATGAAAATAAAAACAACCATCCATTACATGTCATCATCCAAACACATAATAAAAATAAATTTGGTAAAAAAAAATAAATGTGTAAATGATTTATCAATTTTACATAATTTTATCTTTAATGGATAGAAATAATTTTTAAAAATTCAAAAATATTTTTTTTTTGACATTTATTTTTGTCAAATTATGTTATATTTTATCAAATTAACGACTTTGTTCTTGAAATTGAGTAATGGTATCTTCAATTGTCTTTATTTAGAACAAAATTCAAAATTTAGAATCAAATGTGTCACAATTAAAAAATCAGATAACAAAATAACACAAATTCTAAACTCTAGGGACCGTTAGTGTAACTTAGCCTTGTTAACGTTTTTATTAAAATTTGATTTATAAATGTAACGTTTAAAAAAACTTGTGAGTCTGTGACTTGCTGACCACTGATATCAAGAATGGCTTGCTTTTTATTTTTAATTCTCCTCCAATACAGGAACCCGACTGCTATGAGGATGAGAGTGGCAATGCTCAGGCTGACCCCAAGTGCTATTGCTAGTTTCTTGGAGCTAAGTTTTCCTAGAATAATGTAGAAGCAAAATTTAACAGAGATAAATTGCTTATACACACACACACACACATATATATGTATTTAGAGAGAGAGAGAGAGAGAGAGAGAGAGAGAGAGAGAGAGAGATACCAGGGGATGAACGAAGAGAGAAAGAAAGAGGAATAGGAAAGGCTGATCCAGAGCAACCTTGAATTGAGTGGCTTCCACAAATAAGAGGGTTACCCACAATACTATATGAAAAATGAGAGAAGAATAAAAAATAGTCCCTAGACATTGTGTCACTTTGGCTCTTGACTTTTCAATTGTGACACATTTGACCTTGAATTTTGAATCTTGTTCCAAATAAGGACAATTGAAGATATCATTAGATTTTTCAAGGGTAAAATTGTCAATTTGATAAAAAATAAACTAATTTGACAAAAATAAATGTCAAACAAATATTTTTGAATTTTTAAAAATTATTTCTACCTACTAAAAATAAAATTAAGTAAAATTGATAAATCTTTTAAACATTTATTTATTTTTTTACCAAATTAATTTTTATTATGTGTTTGGATGATGATCATGTAAAATTAATTTTAAAAATTAATCATGTAATTTTTATTAATTTTACATAATTTTATCATTGGTGGATAAAAATAATTTTTAAAAAATTAAAAATATTTTTTTGACATTTATTTTTATCAAATTAGTTTATATTTTATCAAATTGACAATTTTACCCTTGAAAAATCTAATGATATTTTCAATTGTCCTTATTTAGAACAAGATTCAAAATTCAGGATCAAATGTGTCACAATTGAAAAATCAGGGATCAAAGTGACACAAGTCCCAAACTATAGGGATAATTAACCCTATACAAAAACATATCAAGCACTCACAAGAATATAAGAATTGTTCATCCAATGTATGTATATGAGTCATTACAATGTGGATTCTCTCTCGATGCAAGACTTGTGCTTCAAGACCATCAAAGGGTTAAGTCACTATTACATATTATTTTGTAATTTATTTAAGTTCGGTATATATAATTAGGGGTGTAAATTTGGCCCGACTCGATTCATATCGGGTCTCGTGAACTCCCGCCAAAAGTCTGGCCGGGCCACAGGTCGAAAAATTAGGCACAGGCCCAAGCCCAGGGGGTATTCAGGCATTGGGTGAGTCGGTGGGCCAAGCCTTGGCCTAGGCTCGGGTCTAGGCGGGCCTGAACATTTTTTTTTTCTACCAAAATTTTATTATTTTCCATTAAAAAAGACTCTGGGCCTTTGGCAGGTCGGACCACGAGTCGGGCCTTGAGTGGGCTTTAAGCAAGCCACGGGCTGAGTCGAGCTTCAAAATAATGGCTCAAGCCCAGGCCTAAAGTCCCGGGCTAGGCTCGGGCCCAAGCCCAAAAGGACCAGCCCACCCCGGGCAGCGAGCCATTTTTACACTCCTATATATAATTTAAAAGTGTCTCTCATAAGGACGGAATCAAAATTTCATTACTAGAGAGGCTAAAAGAAAAATAATTTTCTTTTCACTATATACACAAATACACGTGTATATGTACAATATGATACATAAATTATATACAGAAAAAAAAAATTAAAAACCATAGTTGCAATCTCTAATAGGATGAAGAAGTTTTTCTAGTGCAAAATACAAAGATAATGCAAGATGGAAGAAGAATAAGATATGTATTTTTTATTTTCTGGGGTCATTTTATGTATAAAATGCTATGTATATTTTTAAAATGTTATGGCAAAGAATATTTTTTACAAAAGGGAGGAAGCTATGGCCTCTCGTAGCCTTCTCTTAATTTTGTTCATGTCTACTATATATATATATATATATATGGGCGAATTACACTAACAATCTTTATAGTTTGGGATTCGTATCACTTTGGTCCATGATTTTTTAATTGCGACACATTTGACTCTGAATTTTGAATCTAGTTCCAAATAAAGGCAATTGAAGATATCATTACTCAATTTCAAGGGCAAAGTCATAATTTGATAAAATATAAACTAATTTGACAAAAATAAATGTCAAAAAAATATTTTTAAATTTTTAAAAAGTATTTCTAAACCAAAGATAAAATTATGTAAAATTAATTAATTAATTTATTTATTTTATCAAATTAATTTTTATTATGTGTTTGGATGATAATCATATAAAGTGTGGTTGTTAGGTTTTTAATATGTAATCAATATATTTAATATATGAAATGTTTTTAGTTTTGGATTTTTTGATTTAATGAATTGATTTAATAATGATATAAAAATTGTCGCTATATTTGAGTTTTCGAAAAATAGAAACTAATTTAATGAAAATAAAAATAACCTTCCATTACATGATTATCATCCAAACACATAATAAAAATAAATTTGGTAAAAAATATATATATAAAAGATTTATCAATTTTACATAATTTTATCTTTAGTGGGTAGAAATAATTTTTAAAAATTCAAAAATATTTTTTTGACATTTTTTTTGTCAAATTAATTTATATTTTATCAAATTGATGATTTTGTTTTTGAAATTGAGTAGTAGTATCTTCAATTATCCTTATTTGAAACAAAATTTAAAATTCAGAGTCAAATGAATCACAATTGAAAAGTCATGGACCAAAATGATATGAGTCTCAAATTATAGAGACCATTAGTGTAATTTGCCCTATATATAATAGGAAAAAGGTTGGAAGCTCTAATTGTGAAGCTCTAGAAAGCTCTAATGGTGTGTGGGTGTAATTTTTGTATTTTGTGTTTTTTTTTTTTTTTTTTTTTTCCAACTGCCAAGTCATTAGAGTTCTATTTACAACTCTAAAATTAAAGAATGTATCATGTGCGGACCGATTTCCGCAATAGAGTAAGATGGAACTTCGTGGACGAACCCTGGTGCACCGATGGTGGAGGCCTGCACAAGGAGCAAATAGTTAGGCTGCCCGACCGGGGGTTGGTCAGAAACCCCTCCGACGGTCGAGTCAGTACCGGAGTTTGGTAGAGACAAGATAGAGAAGACTAATGTGTTTCTAGAGTTCAAAGATCCTCCCCTCCAAGGAGAGTAAGGTTACCTTTTATAAAGATAGTATGACTTATTCCTCAAGCTTCCTCATTCTCGCTGGTCTTGGTAGTGATTGTAGCACATCCCTCAATAGAGGGGAACAAGATCCGTCATTCGCGGACACCACATGCCTTTTACTTTACAGAATATTGACTGATCTGTTAGCACTCATGTTGTCGTTGAGTGGGAGCCTTGGATCCCATGTTATGGACTTACCCACTTCGGAGTGGGGAGTGGTGTTAGGGCCATGGTCTTCCCTTCTTCGGAGTGGGGAGTGGTGCTAGGGCCAGGCCCATGGTCTTCCCCTCTTCGGAGTGGGGAGTGGGCTAAGACTGATCCCTTAGCTCGGCCCATCATAGAGTGGAGAGAGAGAGCCCACTTCGGAGTGGAGACCTTCGTCCAGTCCAATAAGGTTCCATACAACTAGGCTTGAGTACAGAGTAGGGACCTTCGTCCAGTCCAGTAAGGACCTTCGTCCAGTCTAGTAGGGACCTTCGTCCAGTCCAATAAGGTTCCATACAACTAGGCTTGAGTACGGAGTAGGGACCTTCGTCCAGTCCAGTAAGGACCTTCGTCCAGTCCAGTAAGGACCTTCGTCCAGTCTAGTAGGGACCTTCGTCCAGTTTAGTAGGGACCTTCGTCCAATCCAATGAGGTTCCATACAAATAGGCTTGAATAATTATACCCCCTTCATTTGCCCCCTGGCTTGCACTAAAAATTATTGAGTGGAAGCCATTTATTTGTATTCAGTCTAATTTGTTCAAAATATAGTCTGACCTTCAAATTTAATTATATATGTATATATATATTTTTAATAGATATCTCGGCCCACTTTAAGATGAAAGTTTATTTGGATTTAGAATTGCATTGTTTTATTAATTCAAATGCTTGAATTTGCATAAATTAGTTAAGTGGGCCCGAATTCCACCTAACTCCTTATTTATTATTATTATTTTTTTTATTAGTTTGGCATTGTGTATATAGACTCCAGCTTTGTCTTTGAAAATAACACATTTTGATTACTTGCAAATTGTTTTCCAATCTGTGCAGAGTTGTATGTTCGGCCTTCTTGACTTGGTGCTCGGTTGGCCGAGCTGAATTTTAAAAAGAAATGGATACAACTTGTAGCTCGGTTGTACATTTTATTTATTTATTTATTTATTTATTTATTTATTTATTTATTTAAAAAAAATTTTAATTTTTTTTATTTTTAATTTCGTTTTATTTATTATTATTATTATTATTGTTATTATTATTATTATACCGTATACATACGTTCCCGCGTCTTTCTCTTTTCTCGCAAACGCGTGACACGCGGCCTGCTTTAGCCGACAAAAGCATGCCTCGAACGACGCTCGCCTCGGCCCTCTCCCTCATTGTCTTCTTCTTCTCAGCGTCTTCTGAATCAGTATCTTCATCACTCTTTTCTCTTCTTCTTAACCATTCTCTTCTTCTGCTTCTTCTCCATCACTCTTCCATCTTCCTCCTCCTTCTTCTTTTCCTCTTTTATTTTCTGCCATTTCTCTGTGACTTTTTTCTTTCTTACTCTTTACATCTCACACTACACATGGCCTCATCTCGCCCTCTCTCTCTGTTTCCGGATCTTAATAATCCATCGAGCTCCTCTGGGCCAAGTGCCCCTGCTCTCACTCATCCCAGCCTTCCCACCCTAACAGTTGAGCAAGTGGTGGCTGCTCAAACTGATATTGATGCTAACCACCTCACGCTGAAGTCATGCATGGAGACAGTGGCGGCGGTCACCAACCTGTCTCACCGTCTGCAAAATAAGGCGTGTGAGGTGTATCAGGCCAACGCCCAACTGTCTCTCCTCCAGTGCATGTATAGAGATGCACGGGCAGAGATTTGTGCCTTGAAGGCCGAAAACAAGGAGCTAAAGGCTGAAAACAAGGAGCTGAAAAGGCACTCCACCTCTATGGCCCGATTTGGGCAATCTTCGTACCTCGCCTTTGATGGTCGGCGGGGAGCCGACTCTGTCGGCGGAAGCACTGTGGTGGTTCTCGGCGGAAGTACTGGAGAAGGGCCTTTGAAGGTTGACGACAAAAAGAACGACAAAAAGCGGAAGAGCTCGGCAACGGAAGAGCCGGGTAAGTGAAGTTGGCATGTGGCCGGCATCGGCGAAGATGAAGAAGAAGATCCTTTTTTTTTTTTTTTTTTTTTTTTTTTTTTTTTTTTGGAGTAAGTAAGTATTTGAGCTCGGCTAGTTTGACACTGTCATTTTGTAAGGCCGAGCTCCTCTTTTTGTAATGGATGCATTATAGTAATGTCATGCTTTGTTGAATTTTTGTATGTCTTGAACTTCAATTTTCAATTTATGCTTGTATGTGTTATGCTTGCCCCCGGCCGAGCAGGGGCTCTCTAGAGAAGGAGGTCACCTGCTCGGTCTAACTAGGCTCCATGTAGTAGAAAAATTAGAAGAAATAACTTTTGATGCCCCCAATCCGAGCAGAGACGCCGTAGGGAATTTTGTGCAGTAAAACTAGGCTTTATGCCTTAGAAAAATTTGAGGAAAGAATTTTCTATGCCGTCTGGCCAAGTAGAGGCTTCGTAGCCGAGTGGACCGTTTATTCGGGCAAAATAGTGTTGTGCCTTAGAAAAATTAGAAAAAAGAACCTTCCATATCCCTAGCTGAGCAGAGGCTCTGAGACTATATAGGGCGTCTAATCTGGCAGACCAGGCTTTGTGCCTTAGAAATGTCTAGTTGGATTCGGCTGGGCATTTCGTTGCTCAGCTTTTACTTGATTCGGTCAAGCTTAACTCATCGTAGAGTGTAACTCGGCTCTTCGTTGAGCGCGAGTTGTTACCATGGACCATGCTTTCAAGTATCGATACTTGGCACAAATTCCACCAAGCTATACCACTTGGCGCCCTACTCCAACCGAAAGGCCGAGTTTGCGGTGTCACGTGGGTTAAGACTCAGAACCCATTCTTGCTCAATTGTCGAGCGTAAATATGTACGACACATATGAAAAAGAACACAATTCATAGGGAAAAGGTGATTTCAATAATACTTAGAGAATTTCGATTACATTCAAAAGCTGCTTAGATCATCACTGATAGTATTTCTTCAAGTTGGCAACATTCCAAGGACGAGGAATGGACTTGCCTGCTAGGTCAGTCAGGTAGTAAGCTCCGTTGCCTAAGGCAGAGGTAACTCTGTAAGGCCCTTCCCAGTTAGGGCCGAGCTTCCCTTCACCAGGGACCTTCTTATGATCCATGACCTTCCTTAGCACCAGATCTCCAGGTAGAAATTGGCGAATTAGCACATTTTTATTGAAATTTCTAATAAGTTGTTGCTGGTATGCTGCCAGACGAATGAGCGCGGCTTCTCTACGCTCCTCTGTCAGGTCAAGAGCCTGAGCGATAGCCTCATCATTGTTTGCTGGTTCAAAGATTTCAGACCGAATGGTGGGAAGGCCGACCTCCAAGGGGATGATGGCCTCCATCCCATAAGTGAGAGAGTACGGCGTCTCCCCTGTCGATCGCCGTGGTATTGTTCTGTACGCCCACAGAACGTTTGGCAACTCTTCCACCCATTTGCCTTTGGCTTTCTCCAGCCGCTTCTTCATCCCATTGATGACCGTCTTGTTAGACGCTTCAGCTTGACCGTTGCCTTGAGGGTAGACTGGAGTAGAATTTCGGAATTCAATTTTTAAGTCAGAACAAAACTTCCTGAAAACCTTCCCATCAAACTGGGTGTCGTTATCAGATAGTAGGGTCCTTGGGATGCCGAACCGAGTAATGATGTTCCTCCAAACGAACCTCTTCATGTCAGCTTCCTTAATTCTTGCTAAGGCTTCAATCTCCACCCACTTAGTGAAATAGTCAGTGGCAGCAACGAAGAACCTTTTGTTAGCAGTACCCCTTGCTAGAGGTCCAACGATGTCCAGACCCCATTGTGCAAATGGCCATGGACTGGTGAGGGGAGTTAAGTTCTTGGCTGGTTGATGAATGAGTGGGGCAAACCTTTGGCACTTGTCACATTTTTGGACATATTGTTGGGCATCCTTCTGCATACGCGGCCACCAATACCCATGAGTGAGGGCTCGGTGTGCCAAGGACCGACCTCCAGTATGGCTGCCACAGATCCCCTCATGGATTTCATAAAGAAAGTTTTCCACAAGATTGGGGTGAACACAAAGAAGATACGGACCGAGGTAAGATTTTTTGTAGAGCTTGCCCGAAGGTGAGACCCAAAATCGCGCAGCTCGGTGCCTTGTTTTATGTGCTTCTTTCTTGTCATCTGGAAGGGCACCATTTTTTAAGAAAGCAAGGAGAGGGTCCATCCAGCTTGGACCTAGGTCAGTACAAAGGACCGAGCTAGGTGGATCGATGGTCGGTTGAGGAACAAATTCGACCCATATCTTGCGACCATTTTTGGAGTCCACCGAAGAGCCAAGACAGGCTAAGGCATCGGCGTGGCTATTTCCATCACGGCCAATTTTCGCGACCCTGATAGCTTGAAATTTTCGAATCAGGTGCTTGGCTTGTTCTGCATAGGATGTCATCCGGTCATCGCGAGTTTCGTATACTCCAGTCAATTGGTTCACCACAAGTTGGGAGTCGCTATAAACGAGCAACTCCTCTGCATTAAAGTGTTTAGCGCTGCGGAGACCAGCTAGCAGAGCCTCGTACTCCGCTTCGTTGTTGGAAGCCTTCCATCCCAGTCTGACGGCTTGCTCCCAAATAAACCCCTCTGGTGAAATAAGGACCATTCCCGCTCCAGAACCCTTTTGGTTGGAGGATCCATCAACGAACAGCTGCCAAACGTCTCCAATGAAAAGTTTCCATGCCTCAGCGGGGGTTTGATGAGTGTTGTGGATTTCGGTTGCTAAGGCCGAGCTCCCTTCGGAGGGGCCGGTCGATCCTGGAGTGAACTCAGCTACGAAGTCTGCTAACACTTGAGCTTTGATAGCAATCCGTGGCTGGAATTTAATGTCAAACTCCCCCAATTCTACTGCCCACTTTGCTGTCCAGCCCGAGAAATCAGCTCGGCTGAACACAGACTTTAGAGGGTACTCTGTGAGGACATTGATAGTGTGTCCTTGGAAGTAGTGAGCAAGCTTTCTAGAAGCTATCAGTAGGGCATATGCCAGCTTCTCTAGAGGTAGGTATCTGGTTTCGGCATCCAAGAGGGTTTTGCTAACGTAGTATACTGGCTTTTGTTCTTTCCCTTCCTCTCTAATCAAGACTGCACTCGGAGGACCAAGTAAAGAAAGAGCTCTTCGTTGGGGACTGGAGTAGACAAAAGAGGAGGAGAAGAAAGATACCTTTTCAACTCTGCGAGTGCTTCGGAGCACTGGTCACCCCATTCGAAGTTTACCTTCTTCCTTAGGAGTTGGAAGAAGGGTCTCATTCGATCGGAGGACCGACTAATGAAACGGTTCAATGCTGCAGCCATACCAGCGAGCTTTTGGAGTTCCCTAGCCTTTGTAGGTGCCTCGATGTCTTGGAGAGCTTTGATCTGGTCGGGATTAACTTCGATACCTTGCCTGGTCACCATATATCCCAAGAACTTCCCTGAACCGACCCCAAATGCACATTTCGAGGCGTTCAAGCGAAGCTTGTGGGTCTTCAGGATTTGGAACACTTCCTCCAAGTCTCTCAGATGATGTTCAGCCAATTTACTTTTGACCACCATGTCATCTATATAGGCCTCCATAGTCTTGCCTAATTGGTCCTTGAACATTTTAGTGACCATCCGTTGATAGGTCGCACCGGCGTTCTTCAGGCCGAAGGGCATCACTTTGTAGCAGTAGGTGCCTCTTGGGCTAATGAATGCTGTCTTCTCCTGGTCTGGGCCAAACAGGGGGATTTGATGATAGCCACTGTAGGCATCTAGGAAGCTCATCCGTTCATGTCCGGCGGTTGCATCTACCAGTTGGTCTATCCGTGGGAGAGGAAAGCTGTCCTTAGGACAAACTTTGTTGAGGCTAGTGAAGTCGACGCACACCCTCCATTTTCCATTCTTTTTCTTCACCACGACGGTGTTGGACAACCATTTCGGATATTGTACCTCTCATATGACCCCTGCCACCAGAAGCTTGTTTATCTCTTGGATGACCGCTTCTGTATGTTCTGCAGATGATCGTCTGCTCTTTTGGACTACGGGTCGAGCTACTGGTTGGACATTGAGTTGGTGACATGCAAAGGTTGGGTCCAACCCAGGAGTCTCGTAAGCAGACCAGGCAAATACTTCTATATTCTTGCGGAGGAGAGTTAGCAACTGCTCCTTCTCTTCAGCGAGGAGCGAAGTGCCGAGTAGAAAGAACTTGTCTGGATCTCCTCCGCCTACCAAGATCGTTTCAAGGTCCTCCACCATCTTCTCTGTTGGCACTCTACCAACGTCTTCCAGTACAGGCTGATCTGGCAATTCGACCATCTGGACTTCTTTACATGCTTGTTTAGACTTCATAGCGGCGATGAAGCAGTGCTTTGCCGCTACTTGGTCACCCTTGATCTCCTCCACCCCATTCTTTGTTGGGAAACGGACTACCTGGTAGTAAGTGGATGGCACTGCCTCCATTGCATGAATCCAAGGTCGACCGAGTATTGCATTGTAAGGAGATGAAGTATTGATCACCAAGAAGTCGACAGGGACCACTTTGGACTTTGCTGTGACAGACAAGGTGACCCGGCCGAGCGGCCACTCTGTCTGTCCATTGAAGCCGACCAGAGGGGAGACTGCAGGGATTAAGTGTTGCTCATCAAGACCTAGCTTTTTGAAAAGGTCATAATACATAATGTCAGCGGCGCTCCCTTGATCAATTAGGACCCGTTTCACATCAAATTTGTTCGCCACACCGACGGTGACGATCAGGGCATCAGTGTGAGGATGTTGGATCCCTTCTAGATCTTTCTCAGAGAACACAATGTTGAATTGAGAGGGCTTTGCTTCCGTTCTAGACCTCTTGAGCAATGGTCCTACTGACATGACTTGTTGCAAGTGCGTGGCTCTCTGAATCTCGCCACGAAGGGCATTCTCCCTTTGGGGGTCGGTCATCCCATGGATAACGTTTATCACTAGCCTTGGAGCTTGGTCCTCTAGTAAAGGGGTTGGGGGTTGTCCCTGTTTTGCTCTCGTCTTTTCCACATCGATCCATTGCTGGAGGTGGCCGGCAGTAACCAAGTCTTCGAGATGCCTCTTAAGGTCTCTGCAGTTCTGCGTTTTATGCCCTTTCTCACGATGGTAGGTGCACCGCCACTCTGTTGCTTGTGAGGTCCCCATCATCTTAGGAGGCCAAACGAAGTAGGGTTATCCCTTGATTTTTTCCAAGAGCCTGTAGATCGGCTCCGTGAACACAGTGGTTATGGCTTCGTAGGATCTACTCCTTTCTTCTTCGGTTTGCATGGTTGGTTGCTTATTTTGGCCATACCTCTTTCTTTGGTCCTCCTTCCTAGGCTGTTCGGCTCTATGTTGCCAAGAGTCCTTAGCTCCCTCATCTGCAACTGACACTTGTATAGAGGCTATGTCATCTTCTACACGGGCTCGCTCCTCTATTCGAGCCCTCAGCTCTTTCAAGTCAGAGGCGGGTCGTTTCGTCAATGACTGCCTGAGCTTATGTGAAGGGGGGAGGCCTTGTTTGAAGTATAGAACTGCCAACGGCTCACTACAAACATCTTCTTCCAAATCACCATATGCCTCCCAATATCGCCGAGCATATTCGCGCAAAGACTCCGTTTTATCCTTCCGAGTATTGAACAAGGTATCCAATCCCTTCGGGATTCGGCTATTAGAAACAAACCGTGCGACGAAGGCTTCGGAGAGCTGAGCCCAATCATAGATTGATTGAGGAGGAAGCTTGTCATACCACCGGAGGCCATGCTCACCAAGGCTAGAAGCAAAAACCTTGCACATGAACGCATCGTTCTGATTCCAAAGTGACATCATTTGGCGGTAATGGCTGATATGAGTCAGGGGGTCTGACTTCCCATCATAGAGGATAAACTTCGGTGGACTGTACTTATGAGGAGCTTCCACCACTTCAATCTCGGTGCAAAGGGGGGAAGAGACTAGTCGGTCTAGAGCACGGCGCTCTATCTGATGAACGGACCGATCTAGATGCCTCTTTTCCCTTTCTAATTGTCGTTCGGCTACTTTGTTCGACCGTCGGTCATCCTCTTGGTTGTCGTTTAACCATGTCCTCAAGTCACGCGGTCGCTCGTCACGACGGCGCGGAGGAGGAGAGATTGTTGAATAATGACTAATGGATTTTTGTCTCTTGCGAGAGTTTTCTCGAGGATTCTCTGTCCTACTACTGGCTCCCTCACTGCGTACCGGAATCGGCCGGCTACGCTCACCACGAGCAGGACCGTAGTTAGACCGTTCACGTCGTGGGGGTGGAGGAGGAGTATACCTCCGTTGCTGTGACGGTCCCCCTCCGGACTTCCTTGGCTCACCTTGAGGTACCATCTGCTTCCTCAGTTGAGCACGTAACTCCTCAATCTCCAGACTCATCGAGTCGATAACACGATCACGGTGGTCCTTCTCAACAAATAGTCGTTGAGATGATCGATAGGCGACGGCATGACGTCGTTCCGCCGTATGGAGGGTCGGACTGTCGTGGTCCATCTGGTTGTCGTTCCTGGTAGGGAAGGCCAGACCCTTATCTTTGGTTCTCTCCGTTCCTGGAGTCTTCTCTCCAATCCCTGGTTGCGAGGTTCCTTCAGCATCCATCGTCGGAGTTCGTCACAAAGCAATCAGAGAACGATTCCCACAGACGGCGCCAAATGTGCGGACTGATTTCCACAATAGAGTAAGATGGAACTTCGTGGACAAACCCTGGTGCACCGATGGTGGAGGCCTGCACAAGGAGCAAATAGTTAGGCTGCCCGACCAGGGGTTGGTCGGAAACCCCTCCGACGGTCGAGTCAGTACCGGAGTTTGGTAGAGACAAGATAGAGAAGACTAATGTGTTTCTAGAGTTCAAAGATCCTCCCCTCCAAGGAGAGTAAGGTTACCTTTTATAAAGATAGTATGACTTATTCCTCAAGCTTCCTCATTCTACGCCTGGTCTTCAGCCGTGATTGTAGCACATCCCTCAATAGAGGGGAACAAGATCCGTCATTCGCGGACACCACATGCCTTTTACTTTACAGAATATTGACTGATCTGTTAGCACTCATGTTGTCGTTGAGTGGGAGCCTTGGATCCCATGTTATGGACTTACCCACTTCGGAGTGGGGAGTGGTGTTAGGGCCATGGTCTTCCCTTCTTCGGAGTGGGGAGTGGTGCTAGGGCCAGGCCCATGGTCTTCCCCTCTTCGGAGTGGGGAGTGGGCTAAGACTGATCCCTTAGCTCGGCCCATCATAGAGTGGAGAGAGAGAGCCCACTTCGGAGTGGAGACCTTCGTCCAGTCCAATAAGGTTCCATACAACTAGGCTTGAGTACGGAGTAGGGACCTTCGTCCAGTCTAGTAAGGACCTTCGTCCAGTCTAGTAGGGACCTTCGTCCAGTCCAATAAGGTTCCATACAACTAGGCTTGAGTACGGAGTAGGGACCTTCGTCCAGTCCAGTAAGGACCTTCGTCCAGTCTAGTAGGGACCTTCGTCCAGTCCAGTAAGGACCTTCGTCCAGTCTAGTAGGGACCTTCGTCCAGTTTAGTAGGGACCTTCGTCCAATCCAATGAGGTTCCATACAAATAGGCTTGAATAATTATACCCCCTTCATATCATTTCTGATATATAACTGAGACTTGTTAAGGTTTTTTTTTAAATTTGATTTATAAATGTAACGTTTAAACTAAACTTGTGAGTTACTGACCATGATATCTAGAATGGCTTGCTTTTTATTTTTAATTCCCCTTCAATACAGGAACCCAACTGCTATGAGGATGAGAGTGGCAAAGCTAAGTTTTCCTAGAATATTGTAGAACCAAAATTTAACAGAGATAAAGGGCTCGTTTGGTTTGATTTTCGGAAAAAAAAATTGAAAATTTTCTCTACAAATAAGTTTTCAAAAGTAATCAAACCAAACAAATTTTTCCAAAATTTTTTTTCAAAACATCTAAACCAAACAAGTTTTCCAAACAAATCTCTCTCTCACACACATCAAATCAATCACTTTTTCCAAAACTCTCTCTCAAAACAATTTTCCAAAACATCTTTTGAAAAAAACCAAACCAAACATGTTTTCGTACTTTTTATCTCTAAAACACATCTCTCAAACACAAACCAAACATACCCAAATTGCTTATGTATATATATATTTAGAGAGAGAGAGAGATACCGGGGGATGAAAAATGAGAGAGAGAATAATCAGTGACTGAAATAAAGCGACGAATACATACTATACACACAACGTATGAATGAGAGAGAGAGAGAGAGAGAGAGAGAGAGAGAGTGAGAGAGAGAGAAGTGCAGAGAATCCATACTTGAATGTTCTGGCAGGAAATTTGGGCACAGGTCCACTGAGATTGTTATAAGACAAATCCCTGAATGATTATAAAAAACAAACTACAGACTTATGCATTTTGAACCAAAACCTCTGCTTTAGAAAAAGCAGTGAGAAGAATTGCAGGTTGTTTCGATTTCCAAGACACTGAGAAACACAAACAAAACAGAGAGAGAGAGAGAGAGAGAGAGGCATACTCACAAGAAAGCAAGTTGAGGGACTTTGGCTAAAGACAGAGCAATAGCTCCAGACAAGCTATTGTTATTCAACCTTCTACTCATTCATTACACATGACATGACAAAAACAACAACACAGTCAGAAAAGATATGACATAGTGTAAAAGAAGACCAGAAACAGGGAGTAATCAATAATAGAGAAAAAGAAAACCCATTACAAAACTGAGAGAAAGAGATAAAAGACTAGTACTTACAGATACAGAACAACATTTAACAGACCCAGAGACTCCGGCATGTGACCAGATAACCGATTGTTGGACAGATCCATGCACATGTTATTTGGTGGCCTTACTCTCCCATACCATTCATCTTGTGACAAAAGTATCTCATTATCTCGCAAAACATAATACAAAATTGATGAATCCCACTATTATTTTATTTATTTATTTATTTTATCAGCAATAAGTCTCATTATTGAAACCAAAAATATCAAATTGGGATACATTTTATCAATAAAATTTATATCTTTTGTTGATAAAAAAAAAATTTCAAAAAAAAAAGGCATAATAGGCCGATCATTTTCATTATAAGTATAGTGTTCAGTATTCGTTCGTTCGTTCATTCATTCTCTCTCTCATTTCTTATTGATAGATCATACACGTTAGTATTTTTTTTTTTTTTTTTCCATTTTTTTCCTACTCAAATCCCCTAATTTGATACTTCCGTTTTTTTACTTGTATCAGATCTTCTATTTTCCATGAATGTAGTTATTTATTTATGCGTTCATTTGTCTCCCCCAATAGTTTATATGAATCGACGAAATATTTAATCCTGCGCCCACCCAAAGATCAAAAAACATAAAATATTGATCTCATGAAAGCAGATGCAGTAAGGTTTCGTGGCTGACAACGTTTCCTCATCTTGGTGATTTCCATTCAGACTAAAAAACTTTGTTGCTGGTGATTTTAGTGTACCCAAAATCCCCCAATTTTTTTTTTTTTTTTTTTTTTTTTTTCATGATTTCATGTATTATTCATGGTCTTTTATTTTGATTTAATCTTTGTTTGTACCTTGTAGGTATGAATTCAAATTCAAATGGCCAATCACCATTTTCAGTTGATGGTAGTCCAGTTCGGCAAAGCCAACCACCTGCACCGCCACAACAACCATCTGTTGACACAAACGCATACACAAGAACTGGTAACACTCATGAAAATCTAAAAATTTCCTAAATATTGATTTGTGATTATGTATCAATTTTAAGTAGTAAATAACAATTCCAATCAAACAATCAAGACAAATCGACATAACGATTTTAACGTGAAAAAATCACAATTGGAGCGCCTCCAATTGTGATAAAAAAAAAAAACCACGGGCCAAAGCCACAAAATAATTCACTAAAAAGACAAAAGGAATTACACAAGTGTACTATCAATTACCTAGCGAATCCACACACGAATTGAACCGACCCCTATATGCCTCTTCCACCACAGTCTTCACCTCAGAATTGTCTTACCCAACGTTGAATCCACAACGCCGATGAGTCACTCCAGAATCTACCAAAGCTTCAAACCCAAATTTCACGGAATCCATCGAAGAATAACTCTCTCTTTTGTATTGAATGAAACAAAAAATCCTTCAATGTATACTTCTCAAACCATGAGTTAAACTCAAACAAACATCAAAGAAACTAGCAAAGAAACTCCACATATAAACCCTAATATCCAAGAACAAGATCTGGAAGCCGTAACGCTAAAAACGGATGAAACCACATATTTATAGAAAACTGATCCGCGATCTCTGCTCGAACGCATGAATGACCACTCGAGCAAGCCTCACTTGAGCGCAGGAAAGTTCGCTCGAGTGTAAAATCCCAACTTCCAGTACTTTTACAGACATGTCAAACTTCTGGAACTAAACATTCTTCGCTCGAGCGCACAAATGGCCGCTCGAGCGGACAAGCAACTTTGACTGCAAAGTGGTAAACATGAAAGAATTAACTTCTGAAACATCTTGTAAGGCACAATTCGAGTTGGATTCGCATCTAAAAACTCATAGTCTCATTGAAATAACAGTTGAACAAAATTACAGCTGAAATGAGTTTTGTCACACGAGATTACCAAGAATAAAAACCTAACAACTTAAAACCAGCATCCTTCAACATCTCATGACTGTCAGATTCGGACTCGGACTCGGACTCAAACTCGGGTTAAGACTCGATCTTGGTTTGAGATTCTGACAGAGAAGACTAGTGGTGGCGACAACTTACATAAGCTGTCAGAGATGCTCCTAGTCACAAATTTCAGTGCAGCCATAGCTATGGTGATTTTCAGATCAGTGGGATCGCCGTTGCAGTATGCTTTGAATTCAAAGCCACCAAATGGAAAATCATTTGGTATTCTTGTGGCTTGTATTGCAATTGGTTTCACTTGTAATATGCAAGTGATCTTATTGCAAAAGAAATCGCCAATCGTTGCAAGCATGGGGACTATGCTGGTGTGTTTTCGTCTGCCATTGGGTTCTTGACCATGATACAAATGATTCTACCTCTTAGGTTCTTGACCATGACACAAATGATTCTACCTCTTACCCTCTGGTGGATTGTTTGGCCTGCTGGTGTTTCTATCTTCCTATCATTTCTCTATGTCCTCAGAAAGAACGGGTAATTTTTTATTTTTATTTTTTTTGTTAATTGTTCGGTTTTCTTAACTCAATTACAGTTTTTTTTTTTTTCTTCTTCAAAGCAAAACACAGACCGATCCACCAATCAAATCAGTGAAAAAGCTCTTTATGTTTACTTGGCTTGAAGGCTTATACAAATCAAATCAGTGGGGAAAAAAAAAAAACGACAGGACTGAAATTACCCAGTCAGAAAGAAATGAGCAAGTGTGGTTTCAAGCTTGTCTCTTTTTCTTCAGTCAATTTTTTTTTTTTTTTTCATTTTTAAAATTTTTAAATGCGCCTAAGAAATAAATATTTTTCAAAATTTTGAATAAAATTAACTAAAAATGAAAAAAAATATAGATATATATATATAAAGAAAACACTACAAGATATATAAGGACGGAACTTTTTTGTTCCTAAAAGTGAAAATCTTGGTGTAAAAATTATTAAAAGACTAATTTTAACCGCTATGAAGTAGTCACAAAGAGGTTTCAAAAAGTCAAAAAAATAATCTTTAACAAACAAATTTTAAAAATAGCACTAATAAATATATTATAAGAGACAAAATTATTTCATGTGAAAAGGTTTAAAAACAATTAAACGAAACAGATTGCTCTTTAACTGTCATGAAGTAGACAAAGTGACAGTTTCGAAGAAAAAAAAAAAAAAAAAAGTAGACAAAGTGATCATTTCAAAAAGTTAAAAAGTCAAAAAAAAAAAAAAAAAAAAACTTTACCAATAAAATTTTAAAATTATCACTAATAAATATATTTAAGAGACAAAATTATTCCATCCGAAAAGGTTTAAAAACAATTGAACCAAATAGACTGCTCTTGCTCATATTTGATTAGAGTAAAAAATATGATAGAAAGTGAATGTGATTTTTTTAATGTAAGAATTGTCCATTTAAAGATGAAAAGTATCAAATGTCTGTCTTATAACATGTCGTATAGATTCAAATTTGTTGTCAATTCTAAGATGTCATGCACACTTTCTAATATGTCTGGTTTAGTTAAATTAAATAGTTTTTGGCATCAGTGTTGCTATTTAAATTTAAAAGTTAGACCCAATTTTTAAACTTAATGATGTGACGGTCAATTAGAATGTTTGAGACGACTTTCTTTCTCATATTTTTTTACTAATTGTTAGCTAATTATCTCTTTTACACATCATTAAATCTAAAAAGTGAACTTGTATATTATTTTTCTTTTGACATTTATTGGTTTTCTATGATTCACTTTTGTTGGTATTGGTACATGCAAACTTCATTAATTTAATTCTTTGTTTGCATAGAACATTATGTTATACATCTAAACTATTCTAATAGGCTCGGATAAACCTACACTGTGGATCTCTAAAAAGATATATATGATATAAAAATTATGATACGAAAAGTGAATTTATAATGTGCATTTCTAAAGTTATATTTTACAAACTACTTCAGGGTTTAGTAGTAAGTTACTGTTGTATGCATCATGAATTTCATTTTATTTTTATTTATTCATTTATTTATTTTTGACCTTACAAATTGCTCTGTTTTGTGTTGTTGGACTTCTAAATGTGTATTGGTAGACTATGGTTGTCTAGTCAAACGTAATTCTCCTCATATAAAGTCTCAGACCCTAATTGAAAAAATAAAAATAAAAATATAATAATTGAATTAGGAAATGCTTAATTTTATAAAACTTTCTAAGAAATGCACCGACTCAAAATTTCCTTGTAACTACATAAATATTCAAATCCAATTTAAAGGATTTTTTTTTTTGTTTTTTTTTTTTTTAATTTTTTTTTTTTTGGGGTTTTTGAGACCGATATGCTTTGTCCAAACAAATGACACAACGATTTTTTACTTAGGTATATTATAGGTTTTTGAATTGTGAATTGTGAAGGGATGATATAGAAGATGAGAATGCTATGTTCTATTGGGGGGAGAGATTGTGTCTGATCACAAACATTGCACGAGTTGGAGGCGATGATCATGCCCAAGGTGGCCCCGAATGGAGAAAACGTGCAACTGAAGTTCAAATGTAGGTTCCCATCTTGGGAGTCCATATACGAAGTGAAGTATGAGGATTTGGCTTTGGTCTTGAATCAACCGAAAAGCTCATGGTCAAAATATAGTTTGCAATT
Organism: Camellia lanceoleosa; assembly: GCA_025200525.1. Lineage (NCBI taxonomy): Eukaryota > Viridiplantae > Streptophyta > Magnoliopsida > Ericales > Theaceae > Camellia > Camellia lanceoleosa. The sequence continues at coordinate 52,360,055 of CM045762.1, read as the reverse complement.
TATGTGGACTGGGACGAGAGCATGAAGGGCAACATTCCAATTACTCTTTAGTTATATTGGTAAGTTATATTGATGTCCTTTAGAATTTTCATAATTTCAGCATCCTCTCTCTTGTTGATGTTAATCATGTTAGAAAACTTGACCAAGGGGTTGTTAGCATGTGTGATTAGCACTTTCGTCACTAAGCCTCTCTTAGTGAGAGATCTTGGAGTTTACTCTTAGAAATAGAATTTGGTGGAAATAGAATTGGGTGACAAGTCTTAAGTACTTGCAAAGAGAGAGTGTGAGTTCAGCTCTCCAAAGTGTTAAATTTAGTTTAATGTCTAAATAAATTTTTTCAGTCTGCTTTACATAACAAAAATAGGCGAATGAATTAAATTAAAAACAAATCAAAAGGGTTTAAATTGACAAAATAATAGGCTTTTTTTTTGGGGGGGGGGGGGGGGGTGGTAATTTTCCCTATTTGTTTGTAATCTTTATATTTTAACGATATTATTGTCCATGCATTATATCACACTAATTTTTTCGCAGATGTGAAGATTTTGTTGCAATGAGGACATGTAGATGCACAACGCAGGAAACTCCAAGAGTTGGACGGATGGTCAAAGTTTGAGACTTGGGAGTGTATTATTTTCATAATTTCAGGTTTGAAATTTCTTAAATGCAAATAATATATTGGGGTTAGTCGGAGATATGAGACTTTGCCTCAAAAAGATATATATAACACATGAGTGCATTAATCTTTACAAATAATTTATTTTAATTGTTTGTTTTTTCTTCTATTGGTTGGAACAAAATGCAAAAAACTTCAAATATTCACTAATATTATTTTTGTTCTACTTCTTTTATGAGTCAATTGAATATATATCTAGATTTTTATTATATTTGAGTAACAAATCCACTAATATAGAACAACTAAAAAAGCAACCTTTTTTTTTAATGTTTTTTTTTTAGTGATTTTTTTTCAAAATTCTATCAAAATTTTTTACTTTTCCCTTCCATCTTGTATAAACGAATCTAGAAATTAAGTTAACAAACAAACAAACAAAAAGTCTACTATTTTTTTGCCTATTTTTTTCTTTTCTAGACTTATTTTGGATTTTTTATTTTTTAATTTTCCGGTTCGTTTTGCCGAGCTAAATCTAAAAGCCTAAAACTTTCTAAAATTTTTTATAAAAAGAAAATTACTAAAGATAAAAATAAGTCCAATAAAAAAAATATACCAAATAAATAAACCCTAAACACCCATTGATAAATGAAATATTCCAATAATTCATTTTATATGATATCAAATGATTGTTACTATTGCGAAGCCAGTCATCACAAGAAGTCAGTCATCACAAACTCTCTTAATCATGAAATGTTATTTAGTGGTCTTAAGACATTATTGGGTGGTGTTCTAAGAGTGTTTTGATTGATGGAGAAGGTAAAATCTATGATTGTATGTTGAGTCATAAAGGAACAATAACGGGCATAACATTTGGTGATTGGTGGAAATATTGTCAGGCGGTACGCCTAGACCACCTAATAAATTTTCCTTTATAACCCATGCTTTATGCAATGCCGAAAAGTTGTCACTAATTGTAAGAATGGTTGTACCTCCAAAAATTTTAAGGAAAATGTTTAAGGGTCACAATTTTTGTGGCTACAATGGCTCAAAATTGTCAAAACGACGTCGTTTTGAGTGTAAAACATGCCAAAACGACGTCGTTTTGACAGTTTTGAGCCATTGTGGCCACAAAAATTGTGACCCTCTAGTATTGTTGAAATTTTAAACACTTCTTATATTATACTAATATTTAATAATATGATTTCAAAATTAAAACACTCCACACTCTATAATCATAGTGGTTCGCACCACCAAATTATAAAGTTTGGTACATATAACAAAAATTTAAAAATAATTTTTAAATTAAGTTTTACCTAATATTAATCTCTTATGTTATATTTGTTTATTTTTTAGAATTATTTATATTATTACATTTGTCTTTATTTGTTGCATTTATTGTTTTCTAACCACATGTCATTTATGTTTTTTTTTTTCTTTTTCTTATACTTTAATTTGCTTACACCCCTTATTTCACATTCATTCTTGTTTCTTCATTTTTTTGAAAATAAAAATATTGTCACATTTAACATGACACTCTTAGAAGTGAGCTCTGAAAATTATTGAACCATCTTTTTATTCATAAATTGATTCGTCCTGTGCTAATTTTTACTTCTTTTAACTATGCATAGTAACACACATTTTCAACTATGAAATTAGTCAAGACTAAATTGCATAATAGGATTAAAGATGATTTGATCACATTTATTGAAAAATGTATATATTGAGGTTTTGATGTTGATCATATATCATAGATATATATATATATATGTAGTAGACAAAAATTTCGTTCATTTATATATTTTTGCTTTATTATGTTGACAATAAAAGTTTAATTAATAGTAATATAATTTACTTTTTTTATTGTTGATAAAAATTAATATTATTTTTACTTTTTGTTTGCACTTCAGAATGAATCTTGAATCCATCCCAAATTAAATGTACAATACTCCGGCAATTTGTCATTAAATGTGACCAAATGTAGGAGTGAATTTCCTAAAATGATCAATAATTAAAACGGTAAATTATGTAAATGGCTTCTGTAGTTTTTACGATTTGTCAATTTGATTTCTGTTATTTTAATTGTTCGATTTTGTCCCTTAATCTAACGGTTTGTGTCATATTGGTCCAATAAATGACGGACATTAGATTTGGTGGACGAAAACTCAAACGATGTATCAATTTGATCCTTATAGTTTACAAGATGTGTTAATTTAGTCCCTATTGTTTGAATTTGCTTTATTTTTACAGAGACCAAATTGACACATCAGGTAAACTATAGAGATCAAATTGACACATTGTTCGAGTTTCCATCCAACAAACCTAACGGTTGTTATTTATTAGACCAATACAATCCGTTAAATTAAGGGGCAAAATCAACAAATTAAAACAATGTGAACTAAATTGATACATTGTGTAAACTACAAGAACCATTTGCGTAATTTACCCTAATTAAAATGAAGCTTATTCCTTGGAATGTCTGAGGGCCACGAAGCGGGTTTGTCATTCCCCGCCCCCGCCCCCGCCCCCGCTCCCGCCCCCACGCCCGTTCCGCTTTCAAACCCCACTCCCACCCTACCCCCATAATGGGTGAAATTTTTCAAACCCATCCTCGCCCCTACGGATACCCGATCACATTTCAAATAGCCAAAAAAACTAAGAATAATTTAAATCCTTAACACACTAAATAATTTCTCTTATTTCCATATATATAAACAGTGAGCCTTTTATAATTATTACTTATTTATATTTAAACAGAATCACTGACCTTTAATATTCCCTTTTATATCTAATTATATTATATTATATATATATACATATATTATTTGAATAATGTGCAGGACCCCCTTTTTAGGACCCCCTTTGGACCCCCTCTTGATTTGATTGGTCACTTTTTTCTTCTTTTCTCTTTTTTTTTTTCTTTTCCCTCCTATCACCACCCGCCACATGTCAAAGGGGGGTGGTGGGGGTGGTGATTTGAGGGGGTGCCAATCACCACTGATATTATTTATACCAGGTTAGGTTTGGATTGAGGGAGACGATACTCGCTCCCGTCCCATCGTCATTACAGGTAACCAAAATATAATTCACTTTCACCCCCACATAAGTGTCAAGTCGGATAAAATCCGTCTCATTCGGACAAGTATGGACGAGTCCCGAGGATCGGACTAAAATGGCTATCCCTAAACTGAGGGATGGTTAGCGGAGTGGAAATTAATATCATCGAAAACATTTTATGCCAAGGAAGTCGGTTTCTACAAATGGTCAACATTGTTGATTAGATCGAAGTCTTCGTCATCTTCTTCAGAAAACTTACACTAATCTGAGTCATTGACAACCATTGCAAGAACATCTCAACATGAAAGAGACATCGACAAATGCAAAAAAGAGATCTTGAGATGCTTTGAATGGATTTCGGGTTTAAAGATCAACTTTCTAGAAAGTCGGTTACACGGAGTTGGATTATCAAAGTTATTCATGAAAGAGGCAGTTCAAGGAACCATCTCTTATATCATGGAACGCTTTTCGGAGAAGACGTAAAAACCAGGCTACCTGTTGTTGAGAAAGGTAAAATAGATTAAATCAAAATTATTGGACTTTTTTTTTTTTTTTTTGATCAGCCAAAAAAAAGAAACTTCACTGATGAACAAGGAAATTACATCAATAAAGAAGAACAAAAAGATAAATGCAACATGCATCATGACAAATCAAATGCACACGTAACATCAAAGTTGGCGAGAAACCAACACAGAGAACCAGCCACACCCAAACTAATAGCTAAACAGCAACAGAATCAAAATGCAACAGATCATCTAGCCTTCACAAACAGCACCAAAACAACAACACCCAGCATCGTCAATAAGCAGAAGCCACCCAGCATCGTCAATAAGCAGAAGCAAAAAACCATCCAAAGAGATACCAATACAGAGACCTACAGATCATTACCCAAGCAGCCTAGAACTTCTTAGAACTCCACCCCAAGTCCACCCCAACAGATACCAACACCAAGACCAACAAAGCAATCTGCCAAAGTTAAGAAACCAGCACCTTTACTGCATAGAAAACCCACCTGTATCACTTGGAATATCGAATTTGCTGCCAGTTAACCACCAAATCATGTACTGTGAAATTACAATTGGGGTGATGATACCTGACCCAAAGAGCAATCCGAACCTTTACACGATCAGAAAGCAAATCCAACTGCGAATGCACACCTGAGAACACCAAGTCATTCCTACATTTCCAGATGGACCACAACAGAGCTAATGGAATAGACTTCCACACTGCTCCCTTGCACTTTTTAAACTTAAAACCAGCCCACCAGTCAAGAAGGCCCCTAATTGTTCCAAGAGCAACCCATTGTAAGCCCCACCAATCCACCAAACGAGACCACACCTTCCAAATTGCCGAGCATAATAATCACACATGGTTAAGAGACTCCACTTCGGAGTTGCAGAATTTACACAAATTACAAACACTACCACCTAGGACACCAACTCTCTGAAGGTAAGCCACTATCTTTACCCTACCTTTCCACGCTAACCACCCAAAAAATTGCATTTTCGGAGAGGAGAGATTATTCCATAACAAAGAGGGCACATTAGAGGAAACACCTACCACATTCCTACTATAAAGAGACGCAACCGAAAAATCACCTTACGGGGATGGTTTCCAACATAGTCTATCTTCCACACCAGAGGAATGAAAATTCTTTGCATCTAACCTGGCACAAAGCCGACCCAAATCATCCACCTCCCAAGCTCTGAGCACTCTGCGAAAATTAAAGACTCATTCATCCGACCGACTTTTCCTTTCCACAATGGTACACAAAGAAACCTCATTCTCAACAGACAAGAATAAAGTCTTGGGAACTCCGAGCACAAACTGCGACTACCAAACCAAATATCATCCCAGAATCGAATTTGATGCCCATTCCCTGGGATTATCAAGCAGTTTGCTAAATAAAAATTCCCCAGGTCTGGGTTACGACTAGCCACTGCTAAGATTCCCCCCCACACAGTGGACAATCTACATAACTCATCCACAAAAGAAAACCAGGTCCCACCCGATGATGCGTACTTAGCACATAAAACGTTCTTCCACATTGCATCGTCCTCCTTACCAAATCTCCACCACCATTTTGCTAGCAAGCAATCATTGAATTCTCTAATATCCTTGATACCCAAGCCTCCATTAAGCCTGTTTTTCGTTACTTCTCCCCATTTGACCATGTGCAATTTCCGTTTTAGCTCCGCACCTCCCCACAAGAAGGCTGCTTGTACCCTATCCAGTACCTTTGCTACCCCTTTTGGCATTTTAAATAAGGAGAGATAGTATACCAGTAAACTATTTAGCACTGCTTTAATCAAGGTAACTCTACCCCCATATGAGAGAAGCTTTCTTTTCCATGATGCTAACTTAAGTTTGAACTTTTCAATAACTGGCTTCCAAGTAGATAGTCTACTAGGACTTGCCTCCAAAGGTAGTCCTAAATATGTGAAAGGAAGTTTTTGACTCTTGCATCTTAAATTGCCGGCGAAGCCCTCCACTACACTGTCTTGCACACCCACCCCACAAATATGACTTTTATGGAAATTAATTTTGAGCCCAGACATTAACTCAAAACACCGAAGAATTCTTTTGATTGTCAGAATCTCACCTCTGTCAGTTTCACAGAATATCACAGTGTCATTAGCAAACTGCAAGTGCAATAAAACCTCCTCTTCAGCTCCTATCTTTACACCTCTAATTAGGCCCAAATTCTTGGCTCTGCTCATTAAAATATTCAATGCCTCAACCACAACAATAAAGAGAAAAAGGGGACAGTGGATCGCCCTGACGAAGCCCTTTTTCAGGGCAGAATTCATTCGTTGGCGACCCATTCACCAACACTGATATTCTTGCCGACGCAACACATTCCTTAATCCACCCAACGAACTGAGAACCGAATCCAAAATTTTGCAGCATATGTAGTAGAAATCCCCAATTTACAGAGTCGTACACCTTTTGGAAATCAAGTTTTAGTATGACCCCTTGCTTATGGCTCCTTTTCCACCAGTCAACGACTTCATTGGCTATCAGAACCCCATCCAAGATGTTCCTACCCTTCAGAAATGCTGATTGTACACTGCTAACCACCCTAGGTAGAACTTCCTTCATTCTGCCTTTTAAAACCATCCGGACCCCGCGCTTTATTACCATCACACTCCTTGATAGCCCTCCAAACTTCTGCCTTTGAAAATTCATCTTCTATTGCCGAAGCCACAGCATCATTCCCAATGGTGCTAAATGGCCCATGCAACGAAGGCCTATCCTTTCAATCCTCCTTGAACAAGGTAGCGAAAAACTTGTGCGATTCCCTTTTAATTGTTGCTGGATCATCACACTGAGAGCCATTCACTACTAATGAGTTTAACAAGTTCCTCCTCTGCCTACCAGCAGCCACTACGTGGAAGAACTTAGTATTACGATCACCTTTTAACGCCCATGACAATCTAGACTTCTATAACCACATCCATTCAAGTCGTTTGCTCCACTTCCAAACCTCATCTCTAAGCAATCTTGCTCTAGCCAGTACAGTTTCATTAAGTTCCCTAGATTCCGCACACAGATCCAGCAAATGGAGTTTATCCTTAACTTCTTTAAGTTTCTGCTTAACATTGGCAAACACATGAATATTCCACTCCTTTAGTTTAGCTCTGAGGGCTCTCAGCTTAGAATGAATGACATATCCTGCCCATCCAGTGACCACAGAGTCTTCCCATGATGTTTTTACTACTTGGAAAAATTGTGGATGCAGGGTCCAAGCGTTAATGAACTTAAACGGTCTTAGCCCCCCAGTCCCGATCATCTTCCATTAGTATAATTGGACAGTGATCAGAGACAACTCTTGGTAGCCCCCACACCTTACAATTGAACACTCCCAACCATTCGGAGGTATAAGAAACCGATCAATTCTACTCCACTTATCCCTTTCTAAGGCATCACACCACGTAAACTTCCTCCCCAACATTGGCAAATCAGACACTTCCACTGACTCAATGAACTGGTTAAACTCCCTCATCCCTCGACTCCTAACAGAACGCCCTTTTCTTTCCCCCAGATTCCTTATTTCGTTAAAATCACCCCCTAGACACCAAGGGAACACAAACAGCAGTTTTAACCTGATAATTGTGGCCCATAGACATTTCCTATGCGACACCTCATTTGGAGCATAAACATTCATTAGAACGCAATCAAAAGCAGGAAGAATGGTACCTTAAAGCAGGACAAAATTCCTAGCACCACAACAACTACTCAAACTAACACTAATGGGTTCCAAACACAAAGTAATCCACCTGCAAGCCCATCAGGATCAATTACCATGAAATCCATCTCAGCCCCGGGCCAAATCGACCGGATAAAAGTTTCAGAGACTCCATCTTTCTTTGTTTCCTGGAAAAAAACAACATCCACCCCACGATCACGTAATACTGGCTTAATCTTCCTTATTTTCCTATCTCTACCAAACCCCCTTATATTCGATGACAAAATCTTCATGTAAATACTGAGAAAACACCAAAACCACCTAACTGTGGGATTTAGGGAAAAACTGTTTCCCCCCCCCCCCCCCCCCCCCAGCCTGCTACAAGCTCCGCATCCTTCAACTCCAACTCCATACACAGAGCCAATACTTCTGATTCTTTCCCACTACAATCTAGCCCAAGACGTTTCCCCAGCTGTATCGTTGCATCGGCTTCATCCAACAGCCACCTCTCCCTCTGATTGGCCGTTGAGGAAGATGAAGAGAAAGCCACCATAGCCGCTCTGTGCCAACTCCCAGCTGGTGTTACCCCTTTTATCCTCGAAACCTTCACCCCTCTCGCCATTCTTCGAACTAAAATTGTTTCAGTTCTTGATAATTTCCTCCGCCCTCTGTATCAATTTCCTTGAGTTTGTGACCTAGGATACACAGAACCCCTGATGTATTGCTTGTATCTCCTGCCAAAGCCCACCTTTCCCATTTTGGTTTTGATTTGGGCCCCTTAGTGGCTGATCATGGCCCACCACATCATCTACCTCTGCTTTATTACCCGGTCCACTAATAGGCCCACCAACTTAAGCTTTCCCTGACATAGGCCCAAGCACTTGGGCTTTTCCCAGCACAACTTCAACATTAACATGAGGCCTTTCAAAATCTGCCCCAGTTGCACTACGAACAAAACCAGGTGTAATAATTGCATCATCCACATTCAATTCATGTCGTGTCTTGATTCAGAATTCCTGCAAGTATGACAAAGGCTCTTGAGAAAATTTGAAAAATGTTTTTTGAAGGGTGACAATGAAGATGAAGGAAATTACATCATTTTAAGATGGAGCTCTGTGACTACAAAAAAAAAAAAAAAAAAAAGTAAAAATAAAAAATATTGGTGGAGGTTTGGACTGGAAAGAAATTATGTGTGGAAAAGATAGGATTACCCAGATGGTTGTTTGGTTTCATAACTGTTCAGATCAGTGAAAATTGTCCAAGGTATGGAAAGCCAATTCTCTCCTTAGATCGCCTCGTTTTCGAAATTTGGAATGTCCAGGGACGGAATCAGGATTTCTTTTTGGGGGGGCCAAAATAAATTTTTTTTATTTAAATTTTATATCAATTGATATAAACAATTATATTTCAATTAAAGAATGAAAAATAAATTAATATGTAATACTAAATTAATACGTAAAAAATAAAAATAAGTTTCTATTTGACCAAAATAATACAATTAGTTAAAAAATCATCATCTATTTTGTTACAACACGTAATTTTAACAATTTTCTTCATAATTATAGTAGTAATTGAAAGAGTAAACACAAATGTAATTACTTTGCAAACAAGTGGATAGATTGTTTCATTTTTTAGTCATTCTCAACCATTGACTCAAATTTTTTGTAATCTCTTTAGTTCTCAATTGTATTTTCTTATGATCCGTGAAGTTTTGAAGATAAAACTTGTCTGTAATCAACTCTCTTTCATTTTAAATTTTTTATTTAGTCTTTTTTTTTATTTTAATAAAATTTGCTTAACATTTTTAGTATAACAATAATATTCACTGTCATAATAGGCAATGGCATGGAAAGAATGACTCAAATTTATATGTGAGATGTCAAGCCATTGAAAAATTTGTCATTTAAATGAGGATAGTAATCTTCCTTTTGGTTATTCCAAATCGTAACGCACAATATGCACTTGTTTGAGAATTTCTCTTTTTCATGTGTAATGTGAATTATCTAATTTTTTACGTAATAATTTACACATGCATCCACTTAGTATGGAATAACATTTCTCTTTTTATATCCTTATGTTTGGTTCATAAATTTGAAAATAAATTTAGAAAGAGAAATAAAAAAAATGATAAAATATAAATGAAATATAATTATATTTCACTTACATTATACACACATTTTCTCTTTTTCTTTTCAAATTTATAAACTAAATACAACCTAAAAATATGCCAAGTATAAATTGTATTATGAATCTTGCAAGAAACAAATAAATAAAAATTTAAAATACACAATTATTTTCTTGTTAATAAAATGACGTGGAGAATTAAAAAATGTTGGAACCACATCCATTCAAAGGAGAGGGGCCACATCAATAAGAATTGTACACAACTTTCAAAGAGTAGCCATAACAGTTGCACTCTCCAAACAGGCGGGGGGGGCCATGGCCCCTAATGGTCTCCCCGTAGGTCCGTCCCTTGCTGGGAGGGTTATCAATTAAGGTTGGATGTGGTTCTTCAACAAAGCTTTGGAATGATGTTTGGGTAGATGGAAAAGCTCATAAGGAGGTATTTTTGAGGTTCTTCTGCCATATGGATATACAGATCAAAATCACGGTGAGTGATTTTTCCTAAAATGATCCTGTAGTGATTTTTTTTTTTTTTTTTTGGATGGCTAGATTTAATTCTACAGAAGTTGTAGGTACAATAATCATTCCAACTTTCAACTCCCAAACCTTAACCTTACCCCCCAAAAAAATCATCATTCTAGAAGATCCGGACTCAATCATGGAATCTTTGGCCTATTAGGAGCTGCAAAGTAACTTGGAAGGAATTTACTATCAAGTCCTTATGAGGGAGAGGTCAATGAATTTACTATCAAGTCCTTATGAGGAAGAGGTCAATGGAGGCAAAGTTGTGAGTAAGAGTCTCATTTAGAAGAACATTAGTCTATATCTAGTGTGGATAGGACTACAATACAAGTGGTCAAACGTGTGACTTATTTATATAATTATTTTTAAAATGTGTTAGAACTTGACTTATTTGCATTACGAGCCGGTATAGAATGAGATTTTAAGAAGTTGAACTCAAGAAAATTAAATGGTTAGTTCTTGTTTTCTCATAAGGTCTTGTGCTATAATAGTTTGAAAAATTGAAAGTTGGAAAAAAAATTTTGGGAGGCAATCTTCTATGCAACATTATGGACTTTAAAGAAAAGCAGGAATGACAAAGCATTTATATGGTAGCATTAGCGTAAAAGGCTTATAATTATTCAGTAAATGACATAAAATGGTTACTGTCCTTTTCAAGATGTGTCAAAATGTGTCCTTCAAATTTTTAAAAATCTATCTAAATGAAATAAAATAAAAATAGAAAAATAAAAATAAATATCCTCTTTATCCAATGACCCCATGAATAAAAAAAAAAAAAAAATTTAAAAATCATCTAAAGAGCCGACAAAATATTTACATCAAGCCTTGTTTAGTGTGAAATGTTGATTTTTCGTTTGTTTTTCATAATGTACAATTTGTTTTAGTTTTGAAAATTTTTATATTGATACAATTTGAACCAACCAAAATATTATATTTAAATATTTTTATATTTAAATTCTTTAAACATTAGAAGATAAGTTACTACACTATAAGAAATCAGCTTTTTAGGAATAAATTTATTTCGTCCCTAAAAATGTAATATTTGCTAGAAAAAAAACTTTAGCCAACTAATTTTGTCCGTCGTGAAATTTCTCCCAAATGGTCCGTCTAGAAAAGTCAAAATTTGACTTTTAGAGACAAAAATATGTGGTTGTAAAAAGTTTTGATTTTGAGACAATAAAAATTTGTCTCTAAAAGTCTATTATGCTGAGTATTTATGGAGACAAAAAAATTAGTTTTTGAGACAACTCAAATTAGTTTCTAAAAGTTTCAGTTTTTTAGACAAGTGAAAATTGTGTCTTAAAGTTTTAGTTTTCTAGACAACTAAAAGTGATCTGCAAAAGTTATAAAGTTTTTTTTCAAACAACTAAAATTAGTCTCTAAAAGTTTGATAATATATATATATATATATATTTTTTTTTTTTGCTTTTTGATTTTGTAATAATTACTCTAAAAATACTAGTTTCAACGGAAACTCATATTCCTTACTTAATTTCTTAACAATCAAATAGAAAATATCAAACATATCATCAGACCATTTGTTTACCTCCTAATTAAAATTCAACAACACCCAAAAAAAAACAAAAACAAACAAACAAACAAACACCATGCTCCTCGCATTCAAAAAGACTTAAGTAAAAGATATTTCAATGACAAACAAATATCATGTTTTGATTCATTAATACGTAATATTTGATTATATATCATAAACTGATAGAGATTTCAAAAGCATCATTTTCAATTTATAAGACTAGTGCCACAAGCATTGTTTATAGCATTCAACTATTCAATGAATATATTGTAAATTGTAATTATATCTACCTACAAAACAGAACAATTCATCCATCACATCTTCTTCTCAAGGACTTCATTGAAATGGCATTCAAAATCTCGCAAAGAGCTCCCAAGCCTTCAAAGTGCACATTTAAATTTCAATCTGCCACATCATGACCATAACATTAGCAATACAATGAGACAAAGTAAAGGAAATATAACTTGTAGACATTTAAAGCCAAAGCAAGCATATGTTTATGTGCAGAGTAAATAATAGTGATAATAGATTATACAAAAATGCTTCAATACACCAAATTACCTTCTTCTAATGTAGGACAACTTAGGAAACTTGGGACAAAGCTGCCTACACAGGTTTTATAATTAGTTTAGGACCTTCAAGAAGATGAGAGTACCTTTCATAGCCAAGACCTTCAAGAACAAGTGAACCAAACTCTCAAAACTTGATTGGCTCCATATTAGTTACAAAATATGCCTGCAAAACCAACATGATATTGTAAATTTGTCAATTAAAGCCCTTCAAATTCAGAAAATGTCATCAACCAACTTATGGGCAAATTACATGACAAAGCTTGACTATGCCATGTTCCCTTTTATTATTAATAAATTGCTCTACTTATATATATATACAGAGAGAGAGAGAGAGAGAGAGAGAGAGAACTAGACATTGGCACAGCTAAAATTCGGTTCAGTAACTAAATAATTTCCAACCTGTAGCAGAACTTAAAAAATGAATTTAAATATTACCTCCCCTGCAGTTCTCTCTGCAACTGTCGCCTCCGATGCAAGAGCTCGTTCAGCACATATATGGGCACGTGCCACGTTTTCAACATAAGTGAAATCGTACATGTTCTTTCCATTACCAATAAGAAACTGCTCATTTTAAATAAAAACAAAGAAAACGAATGTTAAATTCTTTCCTTTTTTTCTTTGTAAGTTGGATATCTATGCACACATAATTATGCACCTCTCCTTTGGAGCTGGTACGACTACCAAACTACTGGTAAAATAAATGTTAGAATTCAAGAGTGTACAAAGGACAATACCAATAAAAATTGAAAAGTAAGATCACAAAAACATATGAAATACAAATGTTTTCAGTTAGTAACTGGTTTAGTGTTTTACAGAAAGAGAGAATGCATGCAGCACAAATACTCAATTTTTCATGCCCTACATGAAAGAACACGTACATTATGTCATTTATTAATTATATGGATTCAAATGATTAAGAACCTAGCTATCCACCAACTTGATATTGAATGAAACACATGAATTTCTAGAACATTATAAAACCAATATGTAAGGCAGTCACAACATGAGAAATTAAATGGACAAAAAACTTGGTTACCTTCGATTTCCCTGCCCTCGCAGCAGATACCAATGATAGAACAAGTAATTTATCACCAGGACAGAAAATGCTGCTAGGACAGATGTAGCATGTTAGAAGCCCATTACTACCATTTGACTTGATGACCAGCGCCTCTCCTTCAGCTTTAGTGCAGAATATGTATCATTGTGCTGGAACAGTTGCAGACACAAATATTTTTACTACAAATGAAATAAGTAAAGAAAACCAAAGAACAGGCAAAAGAAAAAGGGAAAGTTAGTAGACTGCAGAGGAACAGAACATTGCTTCTTGCTGTTCATAATTTCATCAATTGAGTATTATATATATGAGGAGTGATAGAGAGCCCCTCCAATCACCACCCCCACCACCCCCACACACATGTGGCAGGTGGTGATTGGAGGACAAGGGAAACAAAAAAAAGGAAAAGAAAATCCAACCAATGAGAGAGAGGGGGGGTCAAAGGGGGTGGGGGAAAAAGGGGGTCTTAGACATTTTTGTATATATATATAGCAATGCTAAAGTTATGTCCACGGGAAGAGTGGCAATTTTAAGTGCCCATTCAATAATGATTTACAGACCAATCCATCTTGGCCATATTACATTAATGGTCAAGAAGCAGTTACCAAAAATCTTTTACACGTATGAATTATTAAGTCTCCAATGAAGACGGTTAATTTATGGACCAGAAAGTTTAAAACAGAGTGCAAGAATGAAATACAAAAAACACTACTTACAATGAACAATTTAAGCCATGGACATTAAGTTGGAAATAAAGAAGAATTAGCATTTTTGTGATGAAAAACTAGGTTAAAAGGTACTGGTAAGGACATTATGAGGTACAAGCAAGTATAATTGTCACGAGTTCTGCCTTGTCAGGAACTTACCTCATTAATATCTCTATAATGAAGAACAATGTGCTCACGTGCCCTGCCAAAATCCGAAATAAATAAATAAATAAAAGTAGAAAGAAGAAAAAAAATGAAATGAAATTGGAGGGGGGAGAATAAGTGAATTAACTCTGAGATAAGTGACAAAAATAATTGTTATCTGTTATTTATTACAAATATAAAGACTACAGAGTGTAGAAAATTATAGGCAAGTATAGTATTGACTGATACTGTGAGTTTGATTACTGAGTCTCAACTCTTACAACTACTAGCCTCTGAAACAATGGTTTCGGAAAACAAGCTTTAATGAATAAAAAATAACTGTCAGCTATGAAACGCAAAGTGCACTCACTGATCCAACACCCAATAGCTACGCCTCTGAAAATTTGGATTCTGCTCTCCATGTGCATAATAACAATTTAAAGCTTCAGCATTTCCAACCTAGACACAAATTATCAAGTAAAATGACTTCACTCAAGCAAAGAACATCAAATAAAATAGTTCACAGACATCTAAAAGTGCAGGAAACAGCAAACAATAATTTTGTATTACACATGTAAAAAAACCCTTTGAACACATATTATTATTATTAATATTGTTACGAATTTATATTAATCTTGTGAACACATATTAGGGTTTTTATGAAAACCCAATTAATTTGTGTAATCCATCCAGTGTATTATGTATGTTCCCTCATCCATGTAGGGATGGCAAAAATGGTTTGGAGTGCACAAAGGAGTGTTGACTGTTGAGTCAATTCACCATGTATATACCTAGCCAGAAGCTGCCTGAAATCAGAGCTTCAATGGGCCGAAGAAGAAATTTAAAGTTTGTCTCATTTATACTGCAAAACTCTACATCTACAATAAAAAAAAAGACAATCAAAATAAAACTAAAATGATTTCCACATATGCACTTAGGAGCAAGTCAGGGATTCCAAAGAAAAAGAAACATCATGATGTAAACTAGTACATGGCATGTTATACAAAGGAGATTGTAAGGTTGAAGCAGGCAGGAGAAATTTGGATTTATATAATCTCAAATGGCAGATCAGAATGCCACAAAATGAAAATGGCTTTAAGTTACTAGGAAATAAGCACAACAATATAGGTCAAACTATCCAACAAGTTTAACCCAAACCGAACCAACCCAACCCACTCCCACTCACTCCCAGGCAGAGATCAAAAGGAGGTAGTTCATAAAACTTTTTAAAAAAAAAAAAAAAATCAAAAAAACAAACCTAAGCCAGACACACTTGAACTAATCCAGACACACTTGAACTATGACAATCAACTTGGAAACCTAAAAAACCCAAAAACATGCAAACTGGACAAAAACCTCTAACTGGCCAGAATTACCAGAAAGCTTCACTAATAAAAATGTTAATAGCTTATTACTTTGTTTGTGTTATGTTTAAAAGAAAAGGTGAGAATAGTTTTGCACTTTAATAGCTTATGAAAACCTCTATTTTAAACAGAGATTTTCATTTTCATTCATGTAATTAAAAGGATCAAAATCTGCTTTCATTTTGGCAAACAAATTTAAGATATCCATGCCAATAGCTAATAGTATCCAATTGTTGTGGCTGTTTGGGAATTAGTCACATATTTTTTCAATTTCTTTTTATTTGTGAATTTTTAAATTTCTTTTGATATTGTTTAATTTTAGATCCTTCTAGATTAGAATGTCTTAAAAATAAAAATTAAAAAATAAAAATACACCAAATTTTAATAAAGTTCACTAAAGATGACAATAAAAAAATA
Source organism: Camellia lanceoleosa (assembly GCA_025200525.1). NCBI lineage: Eukaryota > Viridiplantae > Streptophyta > Magnoliopsida > Ericales > Theaceae > Camellia > Camellia lanceoleosa. Next base: position 52,343,767 of record CM045762.1, on the reverse strand, counting down.
AAGAAAATTGTGTTTTGTAATTTCATTTTTATTATAACCATCTTGTATGTAATGTCACATAGTCTTCTCAAATTAGCTAAGTTAACCTTCGAGGCCTAAAATGCCACAATGTTGTGCATATACTGCACTCCAATTCATAAAATTTCCCAATGCTCATTGCACAAAATGCTGTCTTTCATGAACACACAAACAATACTAACAAGGTTCATCAAAGTGGAATCATAATCACAGTTTCAGTTCACACATATTAAACAAAGAAAGAACGCATAGCATCATCACCACGCATCTCCTACCCATCAAAAGGATTAGGAAAAGAGCCATGACCAGTGCCAAATGACCTAATATGATCTTTCAGAGACCATATAATAACTAGGTCCAAATGGACAACTCATATACGCATTTCATCAAACAACTTATATGCATACAATAATCAAGCAGTTTTAATAATGAGTTGATCCCAATAGTCTTTTCAGCATTGTACCACAGATTAACAATCTGTAAAAAAATAAAATAAAAAATTTTGTGATATAGCAAGATATTGCTTTAAAATCCAATCATATTAATATCCTAAGATTCATCAGATCTATTGAATGAAACAAATATCAATTATTCAAACATTCTGAATATTCAAGTAAAATTGGGAAGGAGATCAAATGCTAGAGAATGGAACCAGATCCAACTCAATAGCCACAATCGCAAGAGAAAAACACAAAACAAAACACACAGAAAGAGAGAGATCAACAGTTTGTAAGGAATTTGACGGAGCAAAACCACAACAATAACAGAAACATAGTTAAGCTCATTGTAGAATGTGTTCCTGTAAACATTCATGAGTTTATGGTTACAAATATTTTAGCTTAAAATCGAAATATAAATAGGTACCTTTTTTTATTTCTTTTTCCAAATAACTCGTCAAATTCCAACCAAACAGCATCAGGGATTCAATCGATCGATCCGATCGAGAGAGAGAGAGAGAGAGAGAGAGGCCAAGTTTGGGTACTCCCAAATAATTTAAAAAGTCAAAAAGTTACTCAAAAACTTAAAAAGTTAACACTCTTCACCAAAAGTCAACAATTACGGCTGCACAACTCCCAATTCAAATTTTCCTCTAAAAACCAATTTTTACAATTTTTTATTACACATTTTTCCATAAAAAGTCAAAAAATTAACCCAAACATCCATATTTTCAACCTCAACTTTTTTGTCCAAAAAGACAAAAAGTGCACTTATTTAGTCTTCCCAAACAAGGCCTGAGTGTGTGTAGTGTGGTGTGGAGTGGAGAATGAATCAAAACAATGAAAATAAAATAAAATAATGTATGAGGTAGTTTATTGGGACCAATTAAAGTTGTTGATGAGAAGCTATTAATCTTTTTACAATAACTTTTTAAAGAGATTTATCAATAAATTTTAAAATTTGATCTTATGATTCAATTAGTTCTTATCAATAAATTTTAAAATTTGATCTTATGATTCAATTAGTTCCATTTTTTTTCTAATGAACTATTTAGTCTTGGGGTTTTTTGAAAGATGTTAATGTCCTCATTTACATGTTAGTAGATCAGTTACAACTGGGCTAGTGGGCTTTAGGTTAGGTACGTGTGTCACACGCGGGTAAATAAGAAAGGGATGTGTGGTGTGTGTGGCACGTGATACATAGAGGGGTGTCACAAAAGGTGAAAGCGCATAAGGAGGTTTTGGGCTTAACTGGTGTGTTTGGTAGTTGACACAAGGCACACAACCCAATTGACTACATGTGACCCCAACCACCCATGTCACACTAACACAACCAATTGGAGCACTTATTCACATATACATAACCAACCAGCCCACAACATACACTACCAAATCATTGTTTACCACTATATGTGGCCTCCACAATCAATGTCCCACTATCACAACTTATTTGCCAGCTAATTCCAATACACATCACACACCACCTCACAAACCAACAACACAAAAAAATAATAAAAAAAACCCAAACAAATTCAATTACCCCACTGTCACATTGTCAAACCATGGCCCATGAACTCAACAAAACTACCACACCATAGACACATAAACCAAAAACATATCCCTTTAATGCCCCTGCAGTGTAAACAATATATAAAGCCCAACCCACACATACCTAATCCTACAAAGGAATCATTGTTTACCACTATACGTGGTCCCAACCATCACTGTCCAACTGACACAATTTCTTTTGTTGCTTATCCTCATATACACAACCAACCAGTGTGTCACACAGATGACACCAAAAACACCATATTCAAATTCACAAAACTCTAATTGTCAATGACTAAAATGTACTTGAATGTATCATTCAAATTAGCCAAACCAAAACTACAATGTTTCCAAACAAGAAATTGTCCTGCAAAACACTTCCCAATTACCACAAGGGCACAAACGTCCACATAGTGAAACCAAAAATGGAAAATAAAATAAAAAAGGACCAAATCTCCCCACCAGCAAGACTAAATGAAACAAAAGAATAAAAGTGGGACTAATTAGTATAACAGTTTGTGAAGTGGGATTTATTGGTAAATAATCCAACTTTTTATCAATCAAATAGGTTTGTCTTTAAAATTTGAGTAATATTAGGGATTATTAAAAAAAATATCATAAAATATATTATGAAGATTTTTTATTTTTTAATTAGTATGTAATGTTTATTGTATGTGTAATCCAAAGATGAAGAATCTTTCATGATCATCTTCATGATATTTTTTTCAATGTTCCTAACATTACTCTTAAAATATAGCCAGTATGATTAAATATATTTCTTTTAAATTATTTTATTTTGTTTTTAAAAGTATAATTTTTATAGATAAATTATTTTTGCCTTTAAAAATTTGTCTCTAAAATTTTAATTTCTTGTAGTGCTACTATAATACTTTTTTTGTGATAAAAATTGGAGAATTAAATATTTATAGAGAAACTTTTATATTTTTTCTTTACTTATTTTCAATATGAAATTATACAAATTTTTACATCTTAAAATTTCATGTAAGTCCCTCATTTACACCAAACCTACAAACCAAATTGTAGCAAATAGTCAATATTCAGATAAAGTTTAACACCAAACTAAACTGTACTTTTTTTTTTTTGGGCAAACTTCACTTTTCCCCCTTATGGTTTGGGGCGGGTGTGGTTTACCCCCCCTGACATTCAAATATCATCACATAACCCCCTGTGGTTGATAGACTAAAACGCACACTAATTTTTGTTAACAGAAGTTGTAAATTGACAATTATACCATCATATATATATTATTTCAGGGGAAACTGTAGACGCGCCCCGGGTGGGGGCTTCCCATCTGACAGTTCGCAGGACTCGGTTTTCGTGTCGGTTCTAAATCTGAACCAAAGGAGTCCAACTCTGGCAAATCGTTTGAGAAAACAGATTTTTTTTGAAAAGAAGTGCCAAACATGGACTGCTTTGCCAGATTACAGAGTCGCCACCTAAATATTTTAAAAAGGGGAAATTTAGGAAACCCTGACTCGGTGCCAAAGGCCACGTGTCCGTCATAACCAAAGTGACTTGGCTCGGGAGCTTGGGTACGATCGGGGAAGGTCAGCTATGAGCACCCCCTTTCGCCCGGTCCGAAGACCGGCCTCTACTAACCGTGATATCCGATTTTGAAAACATTATGTGTTCTTATTCCGGTTATTAGCCTAGAATTACTACGTTATGCGCACAGCAAACAAGTATAGACTAGATCGCCTAATTTGGAAATAAACATTGCATATCCGTTTTTGTCTTGGAAAACGTGTTTGGAATTGCTACTCGCAAGTAGGCTAAAATGCGGATTTCAATGAGTACACCCAACTCAAACAATCCAACCTCCACCCACAGGCATTCATGCAATTATACCACATAAGCACTTAGCCGCATGTTAATCCTACTGTCATGGCAACACTCACACGCATGCGGTATGCTAAAGCATAAAAGCTCACCTCGTACTCCAAGCCAAAACAGAAGCTTATTAGAAATCCATGCATGGACCTAAGCATACTGAAATGTCTAATGCAACACATGCAAAGATGTAATCTAGACAGGCTCGGCTATCCTAAACATGATATATGGAATGCTATCACATAGCACGTATTCAATTTTGGAATTTGAAAATTGCAATGCAGTTTGTATGATGTACCGAGCCCGGTGCATGTAAACAAATGCATGGATGCACGCGTGCATTGCATAAGGTATGCTAATTTAAAATGCCCTAATCTACCACTGAAAGCGGGTAAATAAAAGGGTTAGAAAGAAGCGGGGGTTGGAAGACATGCATCACACTCACCCACACTTATTACATTTTTGCCCTCACTCGGAGGGACCGAATAAATAAATAATACAAACCGAAGAATAAATGAATAAATAAATTATTACAAATTTCTAAGTATTGAAATTAAAGCATCAAAATGAAATGAAATGGGGCCTCGGCCCTGCCTTGGGGTGCGCGAATGGTGCATGCCCGATGCTCGCCTTGCCCGAAAAGCCCACACCTTGGCACTACTGTCTCTGTTTTTACTGCTCTGCCTCTCCAAAAATTCTAAAAACTTCAGGATACCTTCCAAGAGGCCTGAAGTGATCCACCGGCTGGGCAGTGTAGTTATCGGCTTCTTCCAGTGGCCATCGGCTGAACTTGATAATTATCGGCACAAAAATAGTGCCGGTCGGCACTATTTTATGCCGGTCGTGAAAGTTCTGCACTGACGGATGATGACAGCAGACAATGACAATGCATAGGCATGGTTTTTGGGCAAATGTGAGCATGTCCAACACCTCCTATCATGTTTAGGGACTCAAGGGGGTGTGGCTCTTGGTTCTAGGGCTATCAATTGTGCATTTGATGCATGATAGCCTAAGGAACCAAGATTGCTCATTTTAATGTAAATATGCATGCAACACAAACAAATGAAGGCTAAGTCCCTATCATATGGAGATCAAGGGCCTTAGTGACCAAGGATTGAGGTGAGTTACACCACTTGAAATGTGAACTCCCCTCAATCCTAGGCTTGGCTTGACAACCCCAAACCAAGCTATGAGATGCAAATATGCAAGCAAGGCTCAAATGCAATGCAACCTATCATATTAAGCATGCAAAGAGCTAAAGTATGTAGGATACAAATGGCATGCAAGATGGGCCAATTAAACATGGAACTAACAAGCATACATTCAAGGCTACATTGACCAAGCAAGCAACAATCGTGAAGTAAGCATGCAACAATGGACTTAAGCCATAGAGGGCAGCCCTCAAACTCCCAAAAACAGTGGCAAGACAAGCCTCACAACATGATCAAAATGCCACACACGCATGCTATTCAATGGGCCCAAGTCTAGGACACCAAAGAGAGTAATTTGACATCATTCATACAACCACTCATGGCATGTATTCAACAAACAAAAACAGATTTTAAGCATGTGGAATGACACCCAAATCCCCTCATGGCACCCCCAAAAATACACTAATCATGGAAGCATGCACAATGCTCTTTTTAAGGCATAAAAGACCAACATTCTAAAGCATGAAGGAGATGATAAATGGAGGTATTTGAACATGAAATAGGGACTGAAATACCACCTATAATGATGCCAAATCATTAGATCAAAACAAACTAAACATGCTAGAGCTCAATACAAGCAAGGCTTACAAGCCAACAAGCAAGGCAACCATGCTAAGCATGCCAAACATGGCCAAAACAGTGGCTCACAGCCCTTATACACAACAAGATGATGCTATTATCTTCATGAAACCAAGCTAGAACATGCAAAGAACATGGCTCAAGGGTATGGCATACTTCTAGGCATGAAAGAGCATTTTAAAGCAAACATGGAAAGCATGCAAGAGGCCATGAAATCAACTAAAAACAGAGGTCATACATGACCTAAAACACACAATAAAACTCTGAAATGAAAGCTAAGGAAAGCATGCATGCATGTTATGCTATGAGCCAAAACAAAGGCCAACCAAAGGACCAAAGGGAGAGGGGTGTCTCTCCCTTAGATGAGACTCGAAAATACCTCCCTCACCACTGAAAACCCACTGGTTTTCAGTGGTGAGAAGGTCCAAGAACACCAAAACAAGAAGGCCTAAGAAAAAGGCACCAAAGAGGGCCAAACAAGGCTTAAAGTGATGAGGCTTAACTCAAACCATAAAATGACCTTAATGAAGGTTCAAGAACAAGTAAAAACAAGACTTTTTTATCTTAAACACAAACTCAAAAACACAAAGTAAAGAGGGTAGAAATAGGTTGCAAGAATGGGGAAACTAAAGTGAAAAGCTTACCCTTGAAGAACCAATGAAGAACAGGTGGTCCAGCCCTCCTCAAGTGATCAAAACCAGTCCAAAATCACTCAAAACAAACCTCCAAGTCTCCCAATCTCGGAGCTAGGTGTAATAGTGTGTGTAATGGTGCAAAAGTGAGGTAAAACACACTATTTGGGGCCTAAAACACACACACAAGAGGAGAGAGAGGGAGATATAGATATATATATGGATGTATATCAGAGAATGTATGTATAATCTCTGGTTCTTGACCTAAAATTGCTAACCCTTGAGCAATGGAGATGAATGGTGCTTATATAGGCAACATAAGGCTCTAAACTTAATGGCTAAGTAAGGCCAAAAGGTTCAAGGGGTGCAAAGGGTTCCTAGCTTCTAAGGGAAGCCAAGACAGCTGGCCAAGCTTCTCCAAGAAGCTTGGCCAAGGGTTCAAGCTTCTAGAAGCTTCAAAAGGGTTCAAAAGGGCAAAGGGTGCAATGTTACGCACGGGGAGGGGTGATGGTGTAATCCAGCTGGCACAGCTGGCATGCACCATCCCCAGGGGGGTTCAGAAGGGTCACCGGCCGGCCAAAACAGTCACCGGCACAAAAGTGTGCCGGCCGGCATCATACAGTGCCGATCGGCCAAGAATTTGGATAAAATAGTGCCGACGGCTACTAGGGGGAGCCGGTGGTTGGGTGAGGCAGCCGGTGGGTTCTAGGGATGGCTAACAAGCCTTCCCCTACCCTCAAATGCAAACACAAACAAGTCTTGGTGGAAAACCAAGCACAGAACAAACCGGTTAAGAGATCCTGAGGCACGGCGCGCAGTCGGGACCTCCGGGAACTCAAAACGAACACAATCATGGATAATCACCGGGTGTTCAAGCGGTGATGTCCAAGTCTTGAGGACGGTCAAAAATGGGGTGTCTACAGAAACCCAATCCAGTTCTTTCTCTCTCCATCTTCATCTTCTTCTTCTCTCCCTCTCCATCTTCATCTCTTTCATCTTTACAAACAATTTAATAATTCAATTCTACATACTTGTCACCCATTGATCTCTAAAACATCTTCAGATTAAGTGCTTATAAAATTTTCAATAAGGAACAATTTGCACAAAGGTTCCAAATTGAAATTCAAACTTGTTGATAAACAGTGAAATCTTAATTCCAAGTTGAAAGAAGAATAATGTATTTAAGAAGAAAGTAAGAAACATAGACTAATATATATATATATATGGAAAATGCAAGAAAATAAGACAAGAATGGAGTTGAAGATGTAAAATTTGAGAAAAATGAGAGTCAGAAATCTCGTGTGGAAAATGCCGCTCATCGCATCCCCCAATTGGTGATGCCGCTTTGGCACTACTACGATTTTCATCATTCTTTTTCATCAATATCATATCATGCGTGTGTATGTATATATATAATACAAGGCATGGTTCGGTAGTTGTAATCTGAGATCTAGAAAGGAAAAGAGCCGCCTCTATCGGAGTGGTTGTGTTTCAAATGGGTATTTTTACCTTCAACATACTGCTCTTCTTCATGAACTGTTTGGAATACAACATGTAGCACTTATAGCCTTTTAAAACATTTGGGAAGTGTATTTGAATCCTTTATTTTTTTTATTTTGGAAATCTTTGGTGTTATTGTATGTTGGTTTTGGAGGAGTATAATCCGATTTAAACTTGTTGGGTTTGGTTGTTCGCACTTATTTTTGTCAAAAGTTCCTTGGAGACTTAGAAATTCTATTCTAGGGTCGACACCACCCTTCCTAAGGGTCAACCCTTACCTGTTGGTGAAGTTTCTGGAAATGTTGCTGGAATATAGGGTCGACACTAATTTAGGAAGGGTCGACCCTCTTATATTGTAGAGTTTGTGTGTTAGTTGCTGGAAATTAGGGTCGACCCCCTCCTGTCTAAGGATCGACCCCTTTAGCTTGTGCTAGATTGTCTTTTCTACCTAAAGGGTCGACCTCCCTGCCAGAAAGGTCGACCCTTGCGTATTTTTTTTAGAATTTTGGGGTTCGAATAGGCCCTACCCTTGGTGGGTTTTTGGGCCTATTATTTTATTTGACCTTAGGGCTATTTGCTACTACTATAAATAGGCCCAAACCATTTTTCCTTCATTATTTTCCTTCCCTTCTTCCTTTTAAACCGTGTGTTCTCTTCTCTCTCTCTAAAACTCAAACTTTTTTCACTTAAATCTCTAGATCTACTCACCTAGAGCCATCTTTTCACCTTGGCCCTTCGGGAAAGGTTGTAGATCTTGTCAAGGGCTTTCTATTGATCTAAGTAGTTCATGATTTCGTCGCTGATAACTTTTGGGTTGTTTTCTCTTTGCTTCAAGAGGTAAGGATTTCTTTGCTCATTTCCAATACTTCGTCTATAGATAGATATGTGGTAGATTTTATTGCATAACAACCATATTTATTATGGATTTTCTTGAAAGTCATGAAAGAGAATTTAGGGTTTGATATTTGTGATTGGAGTTGTTTAGTTGTTTGTTGTTGGGATATTTGGGAAATGATTTATTATGTTTGTGAAGAAAGTGAGGAAAGCCCTAATTTAATATTATTGATTTAATGGATTTAAAAGGGAGGAAGTTGAATAATCCTTGTATTTTGATAATATGGGCTGTATGATTGTGTTTATATCAAAAGGAAATAAAAGGAGAAGTAACCACGGTGTTGGTATTATTTTAAACTAATCACGTGAAGTTGAGTTGAGTTATGGTTTTGATACCAATGAAATTGGTTTTGTAAAATAAAAATGATGGTTTGGTTTTGGTTTTGGTTTTGGTTTTATAAAATGACGAGAATGAATTCTTAGAAAATGGTTGGAATTGTGTGGATTGGAAAATAAAGAAAAAGTGGTTTTTTTGAAAGAAAATGAAATCATCACCCTTTGTAAATTGATAATGAAACTTGAGGTCGGATTTTGAAACTTTTACAAATTATCATTGTTATTAGACTGAAAGTCTTGCGAGAATTGGATTTGTATTTTCCTTTCGTATGAGATGTAGGAATGGATATATATGAATATAAATGGTGAAGTTGGATATTTGTAATCTCTTACCTATGAAAAGATGGACAGTGTATCTTTTTTGGAGATTGTATATATGTCTAGAAATATATGTTTTGGGCTATCGGTGGAGAATAGCTATGACTGTTTTAGAAATTGCATGTGGACTAGGTGAATTGAAATAAATCCTTCGTTGGTTGTCATTGAATATGACTATGTTTATTTACATTGTATATGTATGATTAATTAGGAGGAAAAAAGGGATGTGCTTCACGTGTGATCATGTGTTGAGTAATATCATGTATATATTATACTTGTGTTATTATGCATTCTAGTATGTTGAGATGGTTGGGAATGTGCTTGTGCTTCGAATGAGAGGTACCACTACCTTCTAGCTAACGCCTGGAGAATTGGCCACGCTTAGAATGAGAGGTACCAGTACCTTTCAGCTAGCACTTGGAGAACTTGACAGAGGTACCATTACCTTCCAGCCGGAGTCTGATATATTGGCATTTTATTATGGAAATGTGTATCCTTGACTTGGCATTTTATTATGGAAAAGTGTATCCTTGACTTGGCATTTTATTATGGAAAGGTGTATCCTTGGCTTACCGTACTTAAGGCCGGTAGAACGGTACTTGTTTATCATTATTGTCTCAGTATATCTGTGTATATTATGGGTTATGATGGGTATGGTTCTGGAAGGCCGAGTTGCCTCATTCATTGAGTAGATAGTTGTTGGTTGCTTGTTATTTTCCCTTAGTACTAAATGTATATATGTATAGACATGAATGTGTTGGAAACGAACGTAAGTACTGTATTGAAATTGTGAATAATGTGAAGGACATCGAATACTTGTGAACATGTTTCAAAAAGGCAAATCAGGTGTACGTCCTGAAAGTGAGAGAAAACGTAATGGGCTTTGTGAAATTATTTTCAGGAACTTGTTTTTGTCATATGAATTTTGAAAAAGGGTACCATGAAGAAAGAAAAGTAAAAAGGCTTATGTTGTTGAACGAAATGAATGATTTTGAGAAAAGTTCCTACATAAGTATATTTCTGTATAAACCATCACATTATGTATATGATATGATTTAAAACATTTATGATCATAGCTATCTGTATGTTGTTATTGTTTAGGATCATATTGGGATCCCTACTGAACTTCATGCTCATCCCACGTTGCTAATCCTTTTTCAGGTAAACATCGAGAAGGATTTCAAAATCGAGGATCTTCTTTATGTGTTGGCCACGGGGCCTTTTATTTGTAGGCGGAATGCCATTGATGTAAAAAGGGTTAAACCCTTTCTTTTAATTTAAAAGGTGTAAGCTTACGGGCAATTTATTTATTATTATCTCATGTTCCATTCGTTTCATATTCGAATGAGAGAACCTATAATAATAGTACTCGTCAATGTATTAAATTTCTGCGCATGATCTCTGAAATTATGTATAATAAAAGATATGGTAATGGTATCCGTTGATATAAAGTGGGGCGTGACACAGCAGATTTGGAATACAGCAGATGCAAAATATATATATATATATATATATTTAGCTTATGTGTTATGTTCAAATTTGAATATAGCAGATGCAAAATATATATATATTAAACATAACACAGATATATATATATATATATATATGGATTTGATATACATATATATAGATTATATAATCAATTTTTTTTTTTTTTGATGAATTGAAATTAGCTTTGATAGATATATATATTATATAATTTGCAGAGAGTGGTGTCGGAATGGAATTGACTGGAGTTAGGTAGTAAGAAGCTCAAAAAATTTTGGTAATATGAAGATCAAGCCATATTCAGTAAGATCAAACCATCTTTCATCTATTTCTTTTCTTCTTCTTTTTTTCTGGCTAGAGGTTTACAGATCTGATGGCATTTTTTATAAATTTGAAGATGTGTCAGGGGTATTTTCGTCTTAAAAATAGTGTTACTCTCCTTGCAAGCGCGTGACTCTCACTTTAATAGAAAAGCTAACTGTGCGTTTTAATCCACCAACCACAAGAGGGTAATGTGGTGATATTCAAATATCAGTGGGATAATCCGTATATGGCCAAAACCATAAGGGATAAATTGAAGTTTGCCCCTTTTTTTTATCAGGAAAAAAAACTTTATTGATGAAATGAAGCATACAAAGTATGAGGACACATCAATAAAAGAGAAGGAAATACAAAAAACATCACAGAATATCACCTTAATCTCAACTAGATTGACACCAAAGAAGGAATTCTATCATATCACTACAAGAAATGTCACTTTTAGCTACTAAATTATTGGTCGGCAAAAGGCATAAATTTGGTCGCCGAAACGATTTACCGACCAAAAATTTCTGTCGCCAAGTTCGTCGCCCATACCCCGTCGGCGATAGTATTGGCGACTAAACTTCATTTGGTCACCAAAAATGAAACATTTCCCTACTAAATTTCTTTTAGTAGCCAAATGGTATCTTTTCACCACTAAAACTGTTGGTCACCGAAAGTGAACATTTAGCTACTAATCCTTTGTTAGTCGGCAAAGGTGACCTTTTTGCTACTAAATTTTTAGTCACTAAAAGTTTTACCTTAGGCGTGGTGACTTTTGCCGACTAAAGCTGTTCGTAGCCAAAAACCTATTAAGATTCATTTCTTTACTTTTTGCCACCAAAAGTTTTAGTCGCCAAATGATACCCTTTTTTCCGTGACTAAAAAATTTAGTAGCCAATAGTTTATTTCTCTCATTCTCAAATTTTTTAGCTACTAATGATTTGGTGGCAAAAACCTTTTGGGTTATGTTTTTGCTACTAAATTATTAGTAGCCAAAACTTTTGATTACCTATTTGGCTACCAAAACATTTGGTGGCCAAATAATTTTCTATTTTTTTTTTTTAAAAAAAAAAAATTATAAACAACCTATATTCATTTATATTACAACATGTACCCTGTATAAACAATATAATCCATCAACACTAAAATATATTATCAACCATTAAAGCATTCAACATAATACATGAATAACCATGATTTAAATCCATACATAATACATGAATAACCAACGTCAATAATTTAAATTACAACCTGTACCCTGTATAAACAATATAATCCATCAACACTAAAATATATTAGGGTCAATAATCCATACAAATTGCATACACTCCAAGTCTAATCCAACGTCAATAGTTTAAATCCATACATAATACATGAATAACCAAATTAATTTGTTCGAACCACTATATATACAGATAGAAGTATAAAAATAATGCCCTCCCGTAATTGTCAAAAAATTATATATCCACATTTGTATGTCCAAAATCATCTGCAAAAAAAATAAAATTCATTAGTTTTGTGCCTATAAAATGTTAAGAAGGCTTAAAAGCTTTCCCTGTTAATGACATAGATATTCTTACATATAACACTATTATGTTGAGATATCAGTTCCACAAATTAACTCTACATTTTAGTTAAAATAAGGAGAGAAACAATTTATAAAATTAAATGTCTCAGAGAAACAATAGAAAAATAATGATATTCACACAACACTTTTAGAAAAGGGCCACCACATATGTGACCACACTCAAATGTCTACCAACTTCCTTTATTAAATAATCAAATGTAGGATATATTATGGCAGAATGATCTATAATCACCGAGAGCTTCAAATTCTTACCATCACACAACACAATAATCTGCTACCCTCTCAATCAAGAAAGGATGATATACTGGAATTGGTAAATTCTATATACCCAAAGTGACTGAAGGTAAAAAATGAACAAAACTTTAGCAATCCTTCAATGTGTCCAGCGGTCATGACCATTCAAACTTCTCAATGTAATCAAAAATAAAAGGATTAAAACATGAAAAATACCTTCGCATGTCACGGGTTCATGACGCCACATGATTCACATTTTCCAGATTCAAGCGGCAAACCAAGGAACGGATTTGAAAGCTGACTAGCATGGCTTATAGGGAAATCACTATTGGATGATGTGCACTAACAAAAAAATAAGTCTTTGGAATCATACCAACTTATTCAACCAGAATGGAAACAATGCTGTCATGGAAACAATTAGTGTAACTAAAAGATGGAAACAATGTGGATCCACAACATCAGAGTTCTATTTCCAAGAGTGAAATGTGCAAGCCAAACAATGCTGTCATGGACATGAGAGAAGATTCACTCTGATGGAGTGAAGCCTCTCAGATCCATTGGGTTGCCGCTTTAAGAGCTAAAATGGGTTTATTAGGTGCCGTTTGGTAACACTTACGTTTTCTGTTTATATTTACAAAAATTTTAAAAACTCAAATAAAAACTTGTTTGGTAAAATTTTTGATTTATAAATCAGTGGTCTCAGTTTATAAATTTGGCCAAAAAATGAAAACACAAAAAATGTGTTTTCATTTTGAGTTTTTAGTTTTTTTTTTTTTTACCACCCAACACTAGTCACCATCCGCCACCATTTTCCACCACCCACCACCACCACCATCCCCCACTCACCACTTGCCACCACCACTCACCACCCACCACCCACCACCCGCCACCACCACCCACCACCCACTTGTCATCCACTCGCCACTACCACCCACCCCTCGCAACCACCACCACCCACCACCCACTTGTCATCCACCCCCCACCACCTCATCACCACCACTTGCCACCACCACTCACCACCCACCTGCCACCACCATTCACCACCTACCACCCACCCACCCGCTACCCACCTGCCACCACTACTCGCCACCCACTCGCTACCACCTATCACTCGCCAACGTCACCCACTCACCCACCACCACCACCACCACCTGCCACCACCACCACACCGCCACCACCACCCACCACCCACCACCCACCACCCACCACACCACCATCACCCACCACCCACCAAGAACCCGCCACCACCACCTATCACCCACTACCACCACCACCCACTGCTACCACCTACTACCCGCTACCATCACCTACCCACCCACCCACCACCACCACCTACCACCCGCCACCACCACCACCGCCACCACCACTACCACCCACTTGTTACCACCCGCCACCGTTACCCACCCACCCACCATCACCACCCACCACGTCATCCGCCACCTACCACCCGCCACCCGCCACCGTCACCCACCCACCCACCACCACCCACCGTCACCACTTTTCACCACTGCCTTCCGCCGCCATTTGCCACTACTTGCTATTTCTCACTCTTTTTTATATTTTAAATTTTTTTAAAATATTTTGTCAATTACCAAACGCGTTTGTAGTTTATGTTTTTCTAAAAATAAACAAAAAATAAACAAAAACCAGTTTATAAAATTTTTGTAAATATAAACTGAAAACGCAAACGTTACCAAACACACCCTTAGAAACTCCAAGAGATATCAAAGAACAGAGTGGGAGGAGCAAAAGATATGGAGGTATGTTTTTTGGATGGATGTTCATGGTGCAAGTGGACACCAGAAGTTTTCTAGCATACCCCAATATCTTCACACCAGAAGAATCCCAACTGTTAATATCATGGCTCAAGTGTCCAATGACTTAGATGCATATAGATCATCTAAGAGTATTAAAGTAGATAATTAGCTGCACTATTGACCTGATGTAGTCACCTGCAAGGTGACATCAATAGGATATTATTTTTTCTTTTTATTGCCAGACCAAAAATGTATCTAAGAAAAACAAAAATAAAACCACTAGTCCACGGACCACAAGATAGCACGTAAAATCTTGCCTCAACAAGGTATTACATGTACAATAAAGCTACATATTATGAACCATTAGTTTTCCTAAATTTTATTTCATCGCCAGTTAGCACTAAAAGGCCAATGGCAAGTTGTGCGAGACGACCACGGGGAGGAAGACTCATGTTGAGTTGGGTTTATGGCTTGTTGATTTGAGTTGGTCAATTAGCACCGAATAAGTGTATTAACCACTTCTCTTTTTTACATTATACTACACTGCAAGATGCATTTGGCTTTACCAACTTGAACTTTGCATGTGGTGCTTAAAGGTAAATAACACTGAGTATTTATTGTGAATACCGGTGTTAAATGAGCCCATGCCTCAAGGAAATTTGGATCAAGTTGAATTGATTTCTTATGTGCCTCTTCAGCTCTTCTATATTCACCAATTGAAGATAATGCCAAGCCCTGCAAAAGTCAAAATTTGCTCCTTCAATATACTAAACATAATTTTTGACACGTGAAAGTGCATGAACTTTCTTATGCTAATTGTACTAGACCCTAGATTAGCAAAAATTTTGGAATCACAAACTCACCAAATATGTGTAAGTGGATTTGTTATCCTTATCAAGCTTTATGGATGCAGATAAGTCTTCAATAGCAGCATGAAAATCCTTAAACTTGAAATTAACAATCCCTGCATTAATCAAACAAACAAACAAACAATCAAATTTAGAGCATAGAATCAAACACTTGGTGGGCAAAAAATTTAACAATCCACATATCAAACAAACAATCACCTAAACCAATGATCCAAATTCAAAGTTTATGATCTAAATTTTCTAAATAATAATAGACCATAGATAATGAACCCAACAAAATACTAAAACCCAGATGAATTAAGCAAATGGCATTACTAATCCGTAAAAAAATAAAAGAAAGGAGATTAAAATAGAGTTATGAAAAAAAAAAAAAAAAACCAAGGATGTAAAATGGCATTACTAATCCACAAATGGCATTACTATGCTAGCTGCCCAAGTCGCTGGGTTTTCTTGGCCCCTAAAAAAACCAGATCATCCTTTTTGATGAATATATAATATAGTTATGAAAACAATTAATTGTATGGTATTTTAAACTAATTAAAGAAAGGAGATTAAAATTGAAGGCATACCATTCACATGGGGAAAAGAAAATGGGTCGTCCAGTTTTAAGGAAAGCTTTACTCATTGTCGAATATCTACAACCAAGGATGTAATCATATATTTGGTATCAGTCCCTACATTAATTCT
This sequence comes from Camellia lanceoleosa, assembly GCA_025200525.1. Taxonomy (NCBI): domain Eukaryota; kingdom Viridiplantae; phylum Streptophyta; class Magnoliopsida; order Ericales; family Theaceae; genus Camellia; species Camellia lanceoleosa. The sequence continues at coordinate 52,327,517 of CM045762.1, read as the reverse complement.
TCTACCAAAAATAAATAAATAATAATAATAAAAACAAAAACAAAAATTTAGATTTGTTTTTCAATATTGGTCTAACATGAACTAGTTTCATAATACATAAAACTGATTGACAATGACAAAAGATTGAATAATCTATCATCTAGTTTTTATACTAGTTTCATAATACATAAAACAAAAATTTAAACTAGTTTCATACTAGTTTTTATTCTTCCCACCTCCAAGTTTCCCTGCATATATATATATATATATATATAAGACAAATGCGGCCCAACATTGATATATGTATTATAGATGTATACATTTCAATCTTCTTCTAGTATATATTAGGGCATCTATATATATATATATATATATGTGTGTGTGTGTGTGTGAGAGGGGGAGAGAGAGAGAGAGAGAAATTAATTTAATCAAACCATCAAAAACTATATGAAACCCCATCTTGTAAGTCTAACAAATCCCAAACTATATGAAACCTAAGCAAAGCTTCATCACATTCACAAACATAGATTCACATTGAAAGCCCTAACCATAGTTTGTTTGTCCAGCAGCCTCTACAAGGGACCACAAAACAAATAATGCCAGCCATCTCATAGAGACGATGATTGCAACAGAGGGATCCTTGTCTGCCGCTCTCCATTCACACAGCAGCCTCGTTTGTTGCTCGCAGTCATCCGACGCCGCTCGCCGTCGTCTGCCGCTCTCCGTCGTCTACCGCCGCTCGCCGTCGATCGAGAGAGAGAGAGAGGGAGGAGGGGGGAAGAAGAGATTAGGGATTTTTTGGGTTTGAGATTAGGGATTTAGGGGGGTGGGTTTGTGGAAGCGGGAATGGGAAAAAAAATAAAGGGGGGAGCGGGAATGGAAAAAAATAAAGGGGCGGGAGTGAAAAATAAAAATAAAAATAATTAAATAAATTTATTTTTTTGTTAAAATATATATTTTTTTGTAGTTAATGAATTTTTTTTTAATTTTTTTTTTAGTTATTAAGATTGAAAATTTATTTGTTTCATTTTTATTTTAATGAAAAAAATATTATTATTTTTTATTTTGTAGAAGTAAGGGCAATATATATTTTAATGAAAAATATTTTTTACTAAAATAAAAGTTAATTTTCTGTAGTCAATGAAAAATATTTTTCTGCGGCCTTTTTTTTTATTATTAAAAATCATGAACTAATTTTTTGTAGTAGAGGAAAAAGAGCACCAGCAGTAGTGAAGGTGGTGGATAAGAGATGATGGTGGTGGTGGTGGTGGTGGTGGTGATGGTGATGGCGAAAAAGATTAGCGGTGAAGTTGTGGTAGTGGTAGTGCAAATGGAGTGGCAGGGGTGAAAGAGAGGTAATGGTAATAGTAGTAGTAGTGGTGGTGGTAGTGGAGTGGTAGCGATAGTAGTAGTAATGGTAGTCGTAGAGGTGAAGTGGCGACAATAGAAGTAATAGTGGTAGTTGAATGGTGTTTGCAGTAGTGGTGAAGATGGTAGAGGAGATGGGTGGTGAGAGAGAGTGATAGACAGAAAAGAGACATAGAGAGAAGAGAGCTGGACGAGAGAGACAGAGAGAGATAGAGAGAAGAGAGATGAGCAAGAGAGACATAAAGAGAAGAGAGATGAACAAAAGAGACAGAGAGAAAAGAGATGAGCGAGAGAGATAAAGAGAAGAGAGATGAGCGAAAGAGACAAAGACAGAGAGAGAAAAGAGATGAAAGAAGAGATAGATGAGTCAGATTTGGCAGCAAATTCCATTTGCTGCTTCAATAGAGCATAAGTTTTGCTGTTTCTCCCAACCTGTAAAACTGACTTCTTTTAAGTGATGAAAAAGGTGGTAAAATTAATACATTACTAGTTTAAATACATAATGTCAAAAAAAAAAAGCAATTTTAATATTCTCTGAGATTATATCCCAATTTTTGATGACCATGTTCCATGAGGCTTGGCTAATTATGCAGTGGTTTGATTTGCTATTAATGTCTATCTCTCTAATGATGTACAGAGTTACAATGGTGTACATGTTGGAACAATCTTCTGTGTAAATAAAAAGAACTGAAATAAATCAAACAAAATAATTAAATAACATACCGAATTTATTTCTTGAACCAAATAAAAATTACAAGACCAAGTCGAGTGTGTGACACTCTGTCCTTAAGACAGATTCGCCCCGCTACGGTGCTTACGGTTGAGTGGCGTCTATCTCCCAGGATACAATGATCTTCACAAATTTATAGAAGCACTTCAAATAAATTTGTTCGGCGAACTAGAACCTGTGTTCTATACTCTCTTTATAATTTTCCTAAAACTAGAATGAAGGAAAAATCTCCTAAATGAAAATTGGACAGCAATATAAATAATACTAAATCTCCCACTGTTTTTTCTGAACCCAAACCACTGTTGGAAAGTTAGTATATATAGGCACAAGGAACTTAACCCGAAGAGGTTTAATTCCAAAGTGAAAAGGTGTACACCTTGGACCACCTGAGAATTTGAATTCAAACAGCCGTACAGACCGTTGAAGACACTTTCAAACCATTTGAAAAGTCATCTAAAGGTGCAACAGTTTTGAAACTTTTATAATTAAACTATTAGAATAGTTAATTTCATAAAACCATTCACATAATGGAATAACTTTATTAAACTATTTAAATAGTTTAATTAATTTTTACGAAACCACTAAGGTACTAAAAATATAAATTTAGAATTAAATTAAATTCCCACAATAATTTTTATTATTGAAAAAATTCAAAAGAATTTTATCTAAAAAATTAATATTAAATTCGAAAACGACGTCATCTTCCCATTCACTCATAAATGGTTTTGACGTTCCGTCTTCACCACTTCACCTCTTTGGACCCACCCCAAAACACGTTTGGGGTCCACCCAAATTGGGTTAAAAAATATGCCTATATAAAACCATTTTTTCCAACAATCCCCCACATGAATGGAATTTGACGGAGAGAAAATGCAACAACATGATCTAATCAGAGAGTACAGAAATTGGAAATATTCTGCAAAGGATAGGTAGCTTTTGGCTTTGAACCTTCCCTTGTGAGACACTATCGGATTTACTAGCTAACCAGTGAACATGATGTCTTGAACTGTTCAGCCGTTTGTGTAAACCAAGACAATAGAACTCACACAGTATATTCCCAGACACAGTTTAGTTCTCACTATTGTGTTCATTTTGGCCCTGAACAACCTGGTCTTCATGAGTGCTCTAGAGAATTGTAGCCCTTCACAAATCTCACAGAACCGGCCCAGTTCACACTCACATAGGTGATTCTTATGAAAAGTATCCTGCCATACTCCACTAGGTTTACCTAGATATAAGAATCATTAAAAGTATTACGTAACCTAAATCGCTGCAGACATCACTTATCTCATCATAGAAATGGGTAGGAGTTGGACTCCACAGTGATCCTTCTTAGTCAATCACAACTCGGTTGTCCCTTTGAACCTAGATCTTAGGATCTCCAGTCAACTAGGTTGGGTTGCCGTTGTGGTAACTCTTATTTAATAGGCTTAAGTCCCATTCCCCTCGATGAATTCTCAACTAACTCTCTTGCTAACCCTTTGGTTAGTGGATCCGCTATGTTGTCTTTAGACTTAACATATTCTATGGAAATAATTCCATTAGAGAGTAGTTGTCTTACGGTGTTATGTCGACGACGAATGTGTCGTGACTTACCGTTATACATATGACTCTGTGCTCTACCAATTGCTGATTGACTATCACAATGTATGCATATAACAGGCACCGGTTTTGGCCATATTGGAATATCTTCAAGGAAGTGGCGAAGCCATTCTGCCTCTTCCCCTGCTTTGTCTAACGCTATGAATTCAGATTCCATAGTAGACCTAGCAATACAAGTCTGTTTGGAAGATTTCCAAGATACAGCCGCCCCACCAAGAGTAAAGACATACCCACTAGTGGACTTTGAGTCTCTTGTATCCGATATCCAATTTGCATCACAGTATCCTTCAAGTACTGCTGGATATCTAGTATAATTAAGCCCAATGTTACGAGTAAATCGGAGATATCTAAGAACCCTTACAATTGCTTTCCAGTGTTCTACTCCCGGATTACTCGTATATCTACTTAATTTACTTACTGCATAAGCTATATATCCGGGTAGTCGAGTTCATCAAGTACATTAAGCTTCCAATAATTTGGGCATACTCTAATTGAGAAATACTTTCCTGTATATTCTTAGAAAGATACAAATTAACATCTACAGGAGTTCTAGCAAGATGATCATCATCTTTGCTGAATTTGTCAAGTATCTTCTCAATGTAATGAGATTGTGACAAAGTATAACCTTCTGATGTTTTGGTAATTTTCATACCAAGAATTACATCAGCAATGCCCATGTCCTTCATGTCAAAATGTTTATTCAACATTTTCTTGGTAGTTTTAATCATGTCATTATTACTACCTATGATGAGCATATCATTTACATAAAGACATACAATGACATAACCTTTGTCTGTGTTTTTAATATAAACACATTTGTCACACTCATTAACAAGAATGTAACTTTTATTTTCCAATTAATTTGAAAATAAAATAAAATTTTATTTAAACAAATTAATTCCACACAAAAAATAAAAGAAATAAAAACTATAACTTTTATTTTTCAATTAATTTGGAAATAAAATAAAATTTTATTTAACCAAATTAATTCCACACAAAAATTTAAATCTTTTGTTACACTCCAAAAATTAAAATACTGAAAACAGAATTTTAATTAATGAAAACACAGAAAATAATTTCTAAAACCCAAAATTGATTTCTGAAAAAATTCCACAAAAATATATTCTGAATTGTTAATGACACCAGTATCGTACTACTAGTTGTTGTCAAAGAAAAGAGACAGTATATTACTACTATCTGTCAAATAGCATATAATCACTATTTGTTTTTCCAACCAGAATATTATTTTGTAAATTCACAGAAAATAATTTTCTTTCGAAATTATTTACGAAGAATGGAAAAAGGAAACAAACGAAAAATTCTATAAACAGAATAATTCGAATCTGTCTTAAGATTGTTGGAACAATCTTCTGTGTAAATAAAAAGAACTGAAATAAATCAAACAAAATAATTAAATAACATACCGAATTTATTTCTTGAACCAAATAAAAATTACAAGACCAAGTCGAGTGTGTGACACTCTGTCCTTAAAACAGATTCGCCCCGCTACGGTGCTTACGGTTGAGTGGCGTCTATCTCCCAGGATACAATGATCTTCACAAATTTATAGAAGCACTTCAAATAAATTTGTTCGGCGAACTAGAACCTGTGTTCTATACTCTCTTTATAATTTTCCTAAAACTAGAATGAAGGAAAATCTCCTAAATGAAAATTGGACAGCAATATAAATAATACTAAATCTCCCACTGTTTTTTCTGAACCCAAACCACTGTTGGAAAGTTAGTATATATAGGCACAAGGAACTTAACCCGAAGAGGTTTAATTCCAAAGTGAAAAGGTGTACACCTTGGACCACCTGAGAATTTGAATTCAAGCAGTGCGTCTGAGACAGATTGAAGACACTTTCAAACCATTTGAAAAGTCATCCAAAGGTGCAACAGTTAACCAAACTGTTTGAAACTTTTATAATTAAACTATTAGAATAGTTAATTTAATAAAACCATTCACATAATGGAATAACTTTATTAAACTATTTAAATAGTTTAATTAATTTTTAGGAAACCACTAAGGTACTAAAAATATAAATTTAGAATTAAATTAAATTCCCACAATAATTTTTATTATTGAAAAAATTCAAAAGAATTTTATCTAAAAAATTAATATTAAATTCGAAAACGACGTCATCTTCCCATTCACTTATAAATGGTTTTGACGTTCCGTCTTCACCACTTCACCTCTTTGGACCCACCCCAAAACACGTTTGGGGTCCACCCAAATTGGGTTAAAAAATATGCCTATATAAAACCATTTTTTCCAACAGTACATATATTGGTGACCATGTTCAATTGTGAAAGCAGATTGAAACAGATTCAAACACTCCATGTTCCAATTGTTTCTGATAAATTTGTCACTTGAGCATAGAATCAAACACTTGGTGGGCAAAAAAACTTTAAGGGCTAGCTTGGTGAGCATAGATTATTATTATTGTCTAACCAAACAAGGATACCATTGTCCAAGATAAATAATCAGATAATAAATATGCATTTGCATTTGCAATAAACGCATCCAAGATCAAACAACTGCCTTCCATCAGCAACAATATAATATTGAAATGTGAGTCGTGAAATTCAAAATAAGACTTTCATTACCTGCTGACACCTCTGTCTAGTATACTGACATGCATGTTGCACCAACCTAAATGGCTCATATCAGCAATCCTTGGCCACCTATCTAATCTATTGACAAAAATATATGAAAGAAAGAAGAGAGAAATGTAGAGAAAATGATTTGGGCGTACTCTGTCCAATATCTGATTGCAAGGAAAATAACAGAAGATCAAACTCTTACTATTAATATACCCATTTTAGAAACCCATTCAAAAACATATAGAAGATAAGGAAGATAGATAGCGTCTAGAAATTGGAGAGAGAGAGAGAGAGAGAAACCAACGTACCTGGATTTACACAAAATCGTCCGTGAGGGACAAAAGGGACAAAACAAAAACTTGAGACCTAAAAGGGACAAAACAAAAACTTTTCACATCTCTCAATTTCCCACATACCAAAAACTAAAATTAGTAAGTAAATTTGTTTCATTTTTATTTTAATGAAAAAAAATATTATTATTTTTTATTTTGTAGAAGTAGGGGTAATATATATTTTAATGAAAAATATTTTTCACTAAAATAAAAGTTAATTTTCTGTAGTCAATGAAAAATATTTTTCTGCGGCCTTTTTTTTTATTACTAAATATCATGAACTAATTTTTTGTGGTAGAGGAAAAGGAGCGGCAACAGTAGTGAAGGTGGTGGATAAGAGATGATAGTGGTGGTGGTGGTGATGGTGATGGCGAAAGAGATTAGTGGTGAAGCTGTGGTAGTGGTAGTGCAAATGGAGTGGCAGGGGGTGAAAGAGAGGTAATGGTAGTAGTAGTAGAAGTAGTAGTAGTGGTGGTAGTGGAGTGGTGGCGATAGTAGTAGTAATGGTAGTCGTAGAGGTGAAGTGGCGACAGTAGAAGTAATAGTAGTGGTGGAATGGTGTTTGCAGTAGTAGTGAAGGTGGTAGAGGAGAGAGAGAGACACAGAGATGAGAGAGAGAGTGAGCAATGTGAACACAATGAGGGAGAGAGATAAACAGACAGATAGACACATAGAAAGAAAGAGAGAGAGAGAGAGAGAGAGAGAGAGAGAGAGAGAGAGAGAGAGAGAGAAAAGAGTGAGAGATAGACAAACAGACACAGAGAGAGAAAGAAAGAGAGAAGAGTGAAATTTTTTAAATATATGTTTTGTGTCTGTAAAATGATTATTTCATTAGTACTGGTAATAATATTGAAAAATTTATTAAAATGATAAATAATTGGGATATTTTGTCTTTTATCCCTGAATTTTGATTTATTCTTAATTTATTAGTGTAATTGAAATATGATGATGTAAAAAGTATAAATAGTTTAATTGTACTTTTTAAAAATAATAAATTTATTATTAAAAATTAAATTCATCAGACTGACCTGTAACTATGCCTTTAAATTTTTGCAATGTAAAACTATCGACAAACAGCCAATAACAAGTTGTCCATTTTAGCATACCTTTCGCGTGAGGGCCCAATTATTAAAAGATGTGTTCAACCCATCAAATGAAAGCCGACAACTTCTTCCATCTAAAAATAATAGTCTATTAAAAGAATTTAATTTCTTTTTATAATACAATTATTACATTTTAAAAATATTAATTTTTCAAAATTACCTTTTGATAGTATATTTTTTTAGAAATATCAATTGTCATAATTGTACTTTTTGTATTATTAATGGATTTAAAAAAAAGGACAAAATAAGAAATTCATATTATTTTAATAATTAATTTTTTTAAAAAATTAATATTTTGAGATAATAAAAAATAAAATAAGATATTAATAATTTTGGATGGTGGGTGTACAACCTAAAAATAAAAATAAAATAACTATTTTGTTTAGTCAAATTTTCAAGTGGAGACTAATGGTATTGTTATTAATAAAATAAAATAACTATTTTGTTAATTTTTTTATTTTCATTCGGCTATCAAAAAATGTAGTAGCCAAAAGTAGGTCTTTGGCGACCACAATTTTGGTCGGCAAAGATTAAAAATTAATTTTTTTATTTTCATTTGGCTACCAAAAAATGTAGTAGCCAAAAGTAGGTCTTTGGCGACTAAAAGGAATTTTGTCGCCGAAACTTGACATTTGACGACCAAAAGTTTGGTCGGGAAAGATTAAAAATTAATTTTTTTATTTTCATTCGGCTACCAAACAATTTAGTAGCCGAAAGTAGGTCTACAGCGACTAAAAGGAATTTTGTCGCCGAAACTTGACATTTGGCGACTAAAAGTTTGGTCAGGAAAGATTAAAAATTAATTTTTTTATTTTCATTCGGCTACCAAACAATTTAGTAGCCGAAAGTAGGTCTACAGCGACTAAAATGAATTTTGTCGCCGAAACTTGACATTTGGTGACCAAAAGTTTGGTCGGGAAAGATTAAAAATTAATTTTTTTATTTTCATTCGGCTACCAAACAATTTAGTAGCTAAAGGTACCTCTATGGCTACTAAATTTTTATTTAGTCGCCAATTGTGATATGTTTAGCTACTAAAAATTGTTTTAGTCGCCAATTGTAATATCTTTAGCTACTAAATTTTTTTTAGTAGCCAATAATCAACATTCCCCTACTAAAAAAAATTAGTAGCTAAAAAGTTGACTTTTGCCGACTAATATTATTTTTGATAGCCAATTTCGTGACTTTTGGCGACTAAATTGGTTTTGGTAGCTAAAAGTGGTCGGCAAAAATGCTTTTTCTTGTAGTGTATGTTAGCACAAACTTCGGATGTTGGTGAGTGACCAACAAGTCACAAAGACCAAAAGCAAAGGACACACAAGACCAAAAGCGAAGGAATTGTACAATTTACACCATTCGCCTCAATAACAAAATATTAATAAAATATTTCCTCTCCCAAAGGCCTAAATATATATATATATATATATATATCTTCTTTAAACGTTCTTCATTGGCAAACACATTAATTTTCATCTTAAGTTTCTTAAGTGGAGAATTTTGATCCCACTTCACCTATTCTTTTACACGTTATCTAAGTTGTCATATTATTCCTGATGCATTTCCTTTTAATATAGGGAAAATATACCCCCCCCCCCCCCCCCCCCCCCCCCTCCCAAAAAAAAAAAAAGGAGGTGAGAAATTAAAAAAATAATTACAAATTTATAAAAGTATAAGAAATTTATACATTAGATTGTGCAAATGAGTGTTGTACTTTCATGAATTTGTAATTATTTTTTTCACTTTTCATTTTGTTGATATTTTCTCTTTAATATATAACCATTTTATATTGATTGACATTTCCTACATTTCAAAACTATATTATATTATATCACTCTGTTGATATTTTCCCTTAAATATATAATCATTTTGTATTGATTGACATTTCCTACATTTTATATTAATTTTGCATATATTAGCAACATTTTCAAACTTTGTCACTAAAGGTTATTTTGCCTTTTGCTTTTATATTTATTTTCGGGATGATATTTTACTCATGATGCTTATGACGACAAAAATTGGTTCCCCAATGTTTTTTGCAATAAAATTTTATTTGACCTTAAAATTTTTATATGTTGTAATGAAAATCAATCAGATCAATAAAAAGAAATGATTAGGGGCAGAACTGTTATGGGATTAGAGGTGCCTCGACCCCTCTCGAAAATATAAATTTTTTTTTTAACTTATACTCCAACATAATTTTGAGTATTTATAATATAATTAGTATATTATTCTTTAATTGTAAGTAAATTTGATTTGATCCCCTCAAACTCTAAATAATTTTTTTTTATTGTCCTTTGAAATATCCTCTAGATTTTTACTTATCCCAATATTTCCAACTGCTCTTTGTAATTGAATATTAGAGATCAAGAATTTAGATATAGAAAAGCATCAAGAAAAAATAATGTGTGATCTAGATTTAATTCTTGTGTGACTGGGATTAACATATCATTTTTCTTATTATTAGGCCTCGTTTGGCAAATAACTCTTTTAGCTAAAAAGTCAAAAAGTCATTAAAAAAATCAAAAAGCCAACAACTCATATCAAAAAGTCAAATATTCTCTTTTTTCTTTACTTTTTGCACATCTTTTCGTAAAAAGTCAAAAAGTCATCCCAAACATACTGGGCTTGTTTGGTTTGTTTTTGGGAGAGTTGTTTTTGAAAAAAAATGGGGAGAGAGTTTAGAAATTTTTTTAGTTTGTTGGTTGTATATTTTGGGAGAGTTGTTTTTTTGAGAGTTTGGAATGATTTGATATTTTGAGAGAATTTGAGTAGATGTGTGTGAGAGAAAAAGTGATTAAGAAGAAGAGAGGAGAGAGAAAAAGTGATTGATTGATGTGTAAGAGAGAGAAAGTGATTTTGAAAATTTTTTGAGAAAAACTCAAACCAAACAATTTTTTAGAAATTTTTTTCTAAAACTCATATCCCAAATGCAAACCAAACATACCTACTAATTTTTTTTAGCTCATATTTTAACCAAATAATCAAAAAGTCACTAAATTAACCTGTTCCCAAATGAGGCCTTATTCTAAGTTTGAGTTATTCGTCTTTAGTATTACTGCACAATTTAGATCATTATTTTCATTTATCCTCTACATATTTTTATACTTCTTATTAGATATTCATTTTCATTCACCTCTCACCTCTTAAAGTGTGAGTGATGATAAGGATTTTATAATAAACATTCATTTTATATTATTATAGTCACATATTTTATTAATCTATATATTATATAAAGAAAATGAGGTTTTAAACCACAAATCTTGTGAGAGTTTTAATATTCTAATCTTAATTTTCTAATTTTTTGATTAAAAAAAATTCAGCATTTATTGATTTCTCCCATATCTACTACTACACCTTTTTCAACTTTTCCAATGCACTATGGTTAGTGATGTGATTGTTAAATTATTCTTATAAAAAATCTAAAAAAAGTAATTTGTATATTAAAAAAATATCTAAAAAAAATATAAATTCTTATTAAATCTATCTATCTATCTATATATTATATAAGTAAAAGGGGTTCTAACTATAAGTCTTGTGGGAGTTCCAATATTTCAAACTCAAATTTTTAATTTTTTGATTTTCAATAATTAAAAAAATCCTCTATATCTCTCATTCAAGAGCACCAAAAATAAATTTTAAAAAAAAATACTCAGTGTGTTTGGTTTTAATTTTTTGAATTCAGTTTTTGAAAATTAAGTTTTTTTGTTTTATGTATTTTTTTGTTTTTAGTGAATATTTTTTAAATTTTAAGCAAATTTTTTACTGTTTTAGATGCACCTTATTTAAATGTATCTAAATAGTAAAATATTTAAAAATATATATATTTTAAATACACAAAATATATATATATATATATATTGAATTTTCATATTTATTTATTTATTTATTTTGTATCTTTTAGCATTTAGTGTATTTTTTAAATATTTTTTTATAAATATTGTACTTTTTAAGTGTATTTATGTTAGATTTGTCTGAAAATTAAAAACAAATTGCTTCAAATATTAAAAAAATTCATTGAAAACATTAAAATACAGAAAATAAAAAAGTAAAATTTTTTAAAAACTATTTTCTGAAAATCAGAACCAAACAAGCTGAAATATTGTTGATTTATGACTTTCGAATAGAAAGTATAACAAATATATAAAATAAAAAATAGAAAGTATACTAATCCATTTCCAAATTCAAATTTGAGAGGCACTAAATATGGAAAATATTCCATTAATTCAAATTTAGAATTATAATGATTTATTCCATAATACATAAGTTTTAATTAATGATCTATTTCATGATTTATCTATATATCTATATACTATTATAATTGTAAAATATTATCATTTCATTAAGGTTGAAAGTTGTAATTCTTTTTTCTCATTCTTTTTATTTTGTTTAATTTTTTTTCAATACGTGTTACGATATGATTGGTCTATAAATTAATTTTATATTCTTAAAATAAAATTTCAAATTGGATTCTTACTTAAATTATGTTACTATAATTGGAATGAAATCAATCTTCATTCCTTAAATTTTGTATCATTTATTAAATCATAAAATAAAATTTCAAATTTAAATTATTTTTCAAATCATATTACTATAATTAGAATGAGATTAATATTCACATGTGTCATAATATTATTGGTCTAAATATAATTTGTTTTAAATACATGTGTTCAAATTATTAATCGCTATTAATTTTTTTTCTTTTTTTATTTTAAATTTTATAAAAACAATTATATCCTTCTAAACTATAAGGACTTGAACAATAATATTTTTTAGTATAATTTTTTTTTTTTTTTAACAAAAGAACAAAGCATAACTTTTTTAGCCTTCATTTGGCATGCCAAAAATCATGACTTTTTGGTTATTTTAGTCACAAAAAGACAAAATAAGTTAAAAAGTCAATAAGACAAAATGTTACATCTAAACCATAATCATTTCATTTTTTCTCTCATAAAAGTCAAAAAAGTCAAAAAGTTTATCCCAAACGAAACTTTTTAACCCCATATTAAAATAGCCCAAAAGCCAAAAGGCCAACCCACATTCCAAACGAACCCTAGTACTTACCGAACATGGTGGATTTTGTTAGCTTTTTTTTCATCTCAATTGTCAATTAAAAAAATTAAAATAAAGAATAAAGATATCTTTGGCTCAAATTGTTAAAAAGTTATCTTTGCTAAAATAAATTAGAAAGAAACGTTAATTATTTTTTATTAAAAGCGATAGTTCGTTAAACTTTTTTTATTTAAAAAAAGGGAGAATTATAGGTGATAATTTATTATTCATCTAGAATTATTTTCAAATTAAATGAAAATACCATATTAAATTTTCTTCTTACCTTTTTTTTTATTCAAATACTTTTATTTTGTAAGAAATTTATTTTTTTTCTATTTAATATTTAATTGTAATTTTTAAATTAAAAATAATATCTAAAAAATCATATTTAAATTATTTATGCCATTATAAAAGGTAATTTTTTTTAATATCAACTTCGTGGTAGTTTGGAAAGTGCAAAATAAGTATACCTTTTTAGTTTTAACGAAAATATGTATAGAGAATTAGAAATGTGATATGACTCAAAAAAAAATAATTAAGTATATTTTTTACTTTTTACTTTTTACTCTTCTACTTCCCAAACAACTCTTCATTCAATGATCCCTTTCTATAATGTGTATTTTTTAAATGTTTTTAAGAAAAATTTTATTAGAAATTTTAAGTATATTGCTTTTTATTTTGTTCATTAATATTAAACTTTTAATTAATTTTATTTATTATTTAAAAAAATAAATTAGCAAATAATTTATATATATTTGTTTTGGATGCTCAGGTTATTTGGTATTTCTGCTCAAGTCCACTCAAATTTAATTTTAATTTTTAAATTTCTGCATAGGTCTTCACTTAATTAAAAACCATGTTATTTAATTTTTAAAAAAATTTAAGCTCGGGTCAAGTTTCTTGGGTTGAACTCTCTTAAGTTTTCAATTCTAGCAATGGGGTTGAAAGTTACATGATTAAATTTGTGACAAATTAAAAATAAATAAATAAATTGTAATAAAATTGTGGGACTTAAATTGTAAATTTCAATCTTCTTTATTTTCATAACTTGCATACAAAAATTTAACTGTTTATATTATTTTGTATAAAAATGTATTATTAATTTTTTTACATGCCGTGCATAGTACGAGTTACCACTAGCATTGATTATAAAAGAAAGATTATGGTACATACCTTTCAAATGACGCGTACTATATGTATACTATAACTAAAAAAGAAAATAATATAATTTTATAAAATAATAAATAAATAAATAAAGCCATAACCAAACACCACATGATGCATAACCAAATATCTCATAAGTCATAACTAAAATAATATCATAATTAAAGAAAAAAATTAGTCATAATTAAAAAAGAAAATAATATAATTAGGGGTGCATATAGTACACCCCTTATAATTTTCACTTCTTAAACAAATAAATAAAATTATGGTATTTCTTAGGAGGGCATGAATACCATGATTTAACTCTATTACGTAATTAACAGTATGAATATTATAAGTTTTAAATTCAAGAAAACAGAATCAAGGAAAATTTACCCATAAGTCCTAATTTTTGAAACGTTGAACCATTTAGTCCTAAAAGTTTTCTTATGCTCCATTTAGTCCCATTTTTACATCAGCCTGATGTTAATGATGTAAATGATATGATGTTTCATTCTATAATTTCAAAATTTATTGAAATCTGATGAACATTATATGTTTTTCATCCTATATTTTCAAACATTATTGAAATTTGATGAACATTAGATATTTGAAATCTAATGTTTGTAACATGACTCTGATGTTATTGACATTGTATCTGATGTTATTAACATTGTAATGGGACCTTTCAGTCTATAAGAAAACTTTTAGGACTAAACTGTGCATAAGTTATTAATTTGGGATTTATTGGTGCATCCCCCCAGAATCAAAACAAAAAAGCATTAAATATTAATATGCAACATGATAAATATATCAATTAGACTTTTGAAATTTTAACGGTTGTAAAATATGTATATATATATATCAAAAGAATTTGAAAGTGAAGACGCATTTTGGCCCTCACAATTGAAACTCTTGATTCTGCCCAGGAATGATCATGACTGATCGTGCATCGAATGTCTAGACCTAAGATACAACTAATCTTTAACAACAATCCAAAAAGAAAAAAAAAACAATATAGATAAGCACAATGAGACATAAGAGTATTCGTATCAAACTAGCTAAAGTCGTTTTTTAGCTAAATTAGTGATATTGTTCATCAAAAATGGACTTTTATCAGTCTCGCTACACTATATTGCTAATTTACGAGTGCTACAGTATCTCGCTACAACAAGCGAGGTACTATTCATCGCTACAACACAGAAATTAGTGTTACCACATGTCCGGTCAGAAGTCCGGTCAGACGGACTTCCGGCCAGTCAACCGGTCAACAGTCATTTTTTTTTTTTTTTTTTAAGAATTGTTTAGCTCGTAAACTCATCAATTTAATAAAAAAATAATAATAATAATAACAAACACAATAAGAAAATAATATTTTAATAAGATTAAATTAGAATAGAGAGTTTGATACAGTGATACTAAAGAAGTGACTAGCTAAAATAGTAAAATAACTTTTTTAGCTATAATTTGACTAAAATTTTGAAGAAACTGGCGTGAATGCTCTAACAATAAATCTCTCAACTAGACAAACAAGGGCACAAACAACCTTAACGATCCCAATACAAATTCCAAGCGGGACACGAACAATCCAAAACACTTTAATGCATAGATGACACGAGAAATAGGCAAATCTGAATCCAATGAAGGTCTAAAAACTTGCATAGTCTAAGGGGTTCATTAAGTGAGTCTCCGCCAAACCACAATCTGACACTAATAATCCACTTACCTGAAATATGTTGAAAATTTTAATTTTATTTAAGGGGTCAAGAAAAATTTAATAAGATAATTTATACAAAAATATAATTAAAAAATAAAAACAGACTTTAATATGTACATTAAATTATGAATATGGTAGGAAAAAAACCATCAAAAAATTATTTAATAAATTCATATATCAAGTGTACAATCATATTAACTGAATCTGATACCCGCAAATATAACTGATTCTCAAATACAAATGCCCTCAGGCCTGATACCCAGACTTGCAAACTGATACATGCAACCCTGTAGAGACACACTCTGACAGCACATAGCAAGCAAATGAGAGCCAAAGCACCCCTATGTTGGGGTAGGGTTTCCCTGTCCTATTTTGTCAGGAGCTAGGGTTTCACTACGCACACAACGGTTTCAAACAACCTACAATCGGATAAGCAACCTGTCCTAGTTTGGAATAGTTACTATGGATTCCGAATATGCACTAGGTCAAATGGTCACAAAGGGTGCCCCGGTAAAAACCGGGGTTTGTGTTCCCCAGCGGAGTCACTAGAAACTGTAGACGTGCCCGAATCAGGCTTGCTGCTACAGTTCGAACTCAAATATCACGGTTCTGAATCTAATCTCACAATGTACGATGTGAGACCGATAAATCACCAAAGAGTCCGAATCCAGCAAATCGTTTTGGAAAATTGATTTTTATAAAGAAGTGCCAAACATGGACTGCTTTGCCAGACACAGAGTCGCCACCTAAATATTTTATTTTTGGGGAATTTAGGAAACCCTGACTCGTGCCTAAGGCCACGTATCCGTCATCACCAAAGTTGTCTCGGCTCGGGAACTTAGGTACGATTGGGGAAGGTCATTTAATGAGCACTCCCGCTCGCTCGATCAAAGATCGGCCTGTACTAAGCATGATATCGAATTTTTGAAAACACATGCGTTTTTATTCCGGTTAATTAGCTAGAATTTCTATGTGATGTGCACAGCAAAACAAGTATAGACTAGATCGCCTAATTTGGAACAAAGTATTGCATATCCGTTCGTTTGGAAAATAGTTTGAAGTTTGCTACTTGCAAGTAGGCTAAAATGCGAATTTCAATGAATTGTCCCAATTCAAGTAATCCAACCTTCACCCACAGGCATTCAGGCAGTTATATCACATACGCAAATAGCCTCATGGCAAGCATGCTTTCATGGCAACATTAACACACATGCAGTATGCTAAAGCGTAAACACTCACAGTATACTCTGAGTCAAAACAAAGAACTAGTTAGAAATCAATGCATGATCCTAGTTCATGTTAAAATGGCTAATGCAACACATGCAAAAATGCAATTAAGATAGACTCGGCTATCCTAAGAATGTCATGTGAAATATAACTATTGATTCATATATTCAAATAGGAATTGAAATACAGTGTAATTAGTATGATGCGCTGAGCCCGGTGCATGCAAAACAGATGAATGGATGCACGCATGCGAAGCATAAGGTATGCTAAATAAAATATGCCCTAAAACTAACCATCATAAGCGGTTAAGTAAAAGGGAGAAAGAAATGGGGATTTGAAGACATACATTACACACACGCACGCTTACAACAATTGGCTCTCTCGAGGGAGAGACCGAATAAAGAGCTAACTAGCTAACCTAAGCTAATTAAACTAATTATTACACAACAAATTAATTAACTAATCCTAGTTAACTAATTATTACAAAACGAATTGAAAAGTTAACGCATTAACTAATTAAAGGTACAAAACAAAGCAAAAGCTAGCTATCTAAGCATGACAACTAAGGAAAGCAATAAATCAGGAGTCTCAGAAACAGATGAATGCATGCATGTCCGGTCGCCTCATTCGGAAATCCAATGCGATGCCCCGATTTGCCTCTGTTTTCATTTATTTTCAGAGACTTGCACCAAGCTCCAGAAAGATGAAAATCCACCTTGGGAATCCAGTGGGAGGGTGGCCGACCACTTTTGGTCTCTCCAGACCCCTGCCGACCACTTTTGATTGCTGAAAACCAAGAAAAGTGGTCGGCCAGCTACTTTTTCTGGCTGGCGGACCAGTTGTTGTTGCTGAACTCCAGTTTGCTGCAACAGAGAGTAAGAAAGGGCATGGCAATGTATTTGCAAGATATGTGTGCACAACCACCCTCCCTATCATGTCATGAACTCAAGGGAGTGTAGGTTCTCGACCTTCGGGCCACCAATCGCTCATTTTCATGCATGATGGCCGAGAGGCGAAGTTGCACAATTCAATATGAAATGAATGCACAAGTAAACACATAAAGCCTAAAACTCTATCATGGATGATCAAAAGCGTCGGAGACTGGGAATTAAGGCACGTTTCATCACTTTAAGTATGAAACGTCCATCGTTTCCCGTGTTTAGACTAACACCTATTCTAACCACAATGCAAGCAAGCATAGCATACACAATGCGAATGAACTACATGGCATACTCAATGCAATGTGACATGATTAACTTAACAAAGCTAATGGCATGCGAACAATGCTAATGCATGCATGCACAATGCAATGCTACAAGGACAAATTAGCAATGTTAGGGACATGCACACACAATGCAAATATCAGTTAGCATGCACAATGCAATGATGTAAACTAAGCATGCATAATGCAAAGTACAAGGCATACATAATGCGATGAACAATATGGCATACTCAATGCAATATACATGGCATGCTCAACGGACTTAAACTAACAGGGGGTAGACCTCAGTCATGCCCAAATCAGTGGCCATTGGTGATGAAACAGAGGCACTGAAAGCAAATACAAACATGCATGCCAATTGGCTCACCAATTAAGGCACTAAGGTGCAACTCTCAAGAACACTTAAAGAGCTAAAAGCATAGAAGTGTAACAACATTAAGTGCACTGAAATGAAGTAAGAAATGATGCCAAATCATTCAAACAACATGAGTAAAGCATGCTAGGGTCCTAAGGCATGAAGGCTAGTGAAGAGGACTACAAAGGAGGCATGCAATACATGGCATAAATGCATGAACTAAGCATGGACAGAGCTTAAATAGGTCCAATCATGGACCAAAACATGCTGAGATAAGGGCCCAAGTACTTAGGCATGCAAGCATACAATCGAAGCCATAAGCTAGGCAAATATGGACAATACTCAAAGGCATTCAAAACATGAATGAAGTAGGAATATAAGCATGCTATAAGCTCTGAAATATCGTGCTAGATGATGCTAAATTATATACACAACACAAATGAAGCATGCAATGATGCTCAAAGCTTGAGGCAAGTAGGAGCATTTGTACTACAAGTATACAAAACATGAAGCATGTGATTAAGGCAACCCAAAACAGTCCTAGAACATGTTAAAATGAGTATAAAACATGCATGGAAGGAAGCCAAAACATGCTAGCATGAAGGGCATAAGGCATGATTCATACAAGGCAAATAAGGTGGATTACACTACACCTATTAAGACCAAGCATGGGATGACTTAAGCAACAAAAATTAGAGTTATATTATGGCATAATAACCCCAAAAACACATTGAAATGGTGGCTCGCAAGCAAAGGCATGAAGTCATACGCAGTGGTTCATGTTAAGGCATAAAGGGGGAAACCCTCCAACGCATTGAATGAGTGATAAATGTGACTACATGGACGTGAAACATGTACTGAAATCACATTATGAATGATGCCAAATCATTGAAATAGGCCAAGTAAAGCATGCTAGTGGACTTGGTGTACAAAGCTAACAAGTTAGATTGAACTATAGCTATACAAAGCAAGTCATGCATGGCCAAAACAACCAAAATCAGAGCTAAATCATGTTAAAACATCGACAAAAGCTTCATGAAGTTAAGCCAAAAGCATGCTAGAATGACATGTCACAACATGATACATGTTAGGCTATTTCATGGAAATGCACTACAAGTGCAAGGAGCATGCAAAGGCTAACCAAACCAAACCAAAACAGAGTTATGACATGGTAAAACATCACCAAAAACATGCTAAAATGGAAAGAAAACAAGCTAGAATGACATGCTACTTCATGAAGCATACAAAGCTAGTTTGTGTGATTTACACTACAAGTGTATTAACCATACATGGAATGACCAAGACAAGTAAAAATAGTGGTATGCCTCAGAAAAATAACCACAAATACAAGCTAAGACATGGTCAACATACACTTAACAAAGGTGCTCAAACATGAGGCATATTAAGGCATGTATAGGGTATGCAAGGAGAGGGGATGGCCCTCCCCTTTTTAGGACCTTAAAACACCATCCCCACCACTAAAATTCCTCTAGATTTCAATGGTGAGAAGGCCAATATAAGGTGGTCCCGAAGCTCACAAAAAAAGCTAAAAAAAAAGGCCAAACAAGGCCTAAGAGGGAGTAAACAACACCAAACACAAAAGTGATCTTAAACAAACATTTTAAGCATGCAAAAATAAAACTTTTATCAGTTATGAGCTAAGCTTAAAACAGCATGCAAGATAGGCTAAAAGCTTAGACAAGAAATGAGGATTTAAAGGTCAAGAGCTCACCCTTGAAGACTCTCTTTATAACTGCAACTCCAGCAGCCTTTTTGAACTTAAACTAGTCCAAGAACACCAAAAACAACCTCAAGGAGCCTCAGTAACACAAGCAAGGTGTTTAAGTGTGTGTTTGTGCACAAAACTAAGACAAATCTACACTTTTTAGCACAAAAATGAAGCAAACAAGGCAATATAGATACAACACTATATCTATCCTCTTCCTTCGGATTTTTTGAACCTAGAGGAGGGAGGCTCCTCCCTCTTATAGAGAAGGAAATTCAAAGCTTCTAGGAGAAGCTAAGTACCAAGGCAATCCCTCCATATACATGTATGGAGGATGGGTCTAATGTCCTCCAGGACAGCTGGAGAAAAATATCTCCAAAAAGGTGCCAAAAAGTAGCCGACCACTTGAAGTGGTCGGCCTGCTAGTTTAAGTGGTCGGCTGACCACTTTAGGTGGTCAACTAGAGCAAAAACTGGTCGACCATAGGTGGGAGAGGTCAACACACTAAATGCAAGGTGGTGGTGTGGTGGCCAACCAGAAAAGATGGTCCAAAGACCAAGAAAGCCAGTTATCTGACAAGAAAACTAGCTAGAAAAAGGAAAAGTGGTCTCCAAGGAGAAATACTGGTCTCTCACCCTTGTACCACCTTTCAAACAAGGAAAACAAGGTTTGTACCAAAAACAAACCAAAGCGGATGCAAGACGAGAAATCGGGAGGAGAAACACACGTCCAAAAGCCCCGAAAACTAGCTGACGAGCATCAAAAGTGATATGCAACCGCAAAAGTGGTCTCCCGAACCACAGTGTTCCTCTAGGCAAAGGAAAAAAGGTGTGGTTCAAAAACCATGCCAAACGGAGAATGTTAAGCGGTCCCGAGACAAGCGCGCGCGGCCAAAGGCTCCAAAAACCGGAAACTAGTCTCCAAATGGAAAAAGTGGCCTACGACCACGAAAAGTAGTCTACGACCATAGATAGATGGTCTACAAGACCACTTCGTCCCTCCGGGAAGGGAAAACAAGACTTGGTTCGCAAACCGAGCCAAAGCACAAAGAGTTCTGAGGCCCGGAGGCAAGGCTCTCAACCAAAACTCCGAAACCTTAGAACGAGCACAACATGCACCATCATCGAGCGCTCAATCGATGGCATCTGAGTCTTAAGGTCGGTCAAAAATGGAGTGTCTACAATATGACTCATGTCAATTAAAAATACATGTGAGAAACTACCCTACTCATGACCTAGAACTAGCAGTTGTGATCTTTGGTTGGAAAATTAGGAGGCATTACCTTTATGGTGAGAAGTTTGAGGTGTTTTCTAATCACAAGAGTTTGAAGTATCTATTTTCACAAAAAGATCTAAACTTGAGGAACATGAGGTGGATGGAATTTATGGAAGACTATGATTTTGAGTTACACTATCATCTGGGGAAGGCCAACGTAGTGGCCAATACTTTGAGTAGGAAATCCTTTAGTAGTGTCGCTAATATTGCCATCCGGGAATGGGAGATGTTGGGCGCTATTGGTGAGTTTGACTTACACTTTGGCAAGTCCGTTGAGTTGGCTACCTTGTTTACCGTAATTGCCCAACCTACAATTGTGAGTCGAATTATAGAAGCACAGAAGGGTGATCTTGAAGGAGAAACCCTCCGGGAGAAGATCTCTGGTGGGAAGGTGGAGAAGAGCTTGAACATATATTCGGACGCCTTGCAGTGCATCCGGGAGGCACAAAGATGTATCATGAGCTTAGTCGCCAGTTTTGGTAGAAGGGGATGAAGAAGGACATAGCTGTGTTTGTGTCGAGGTACCTCACTTGTTAACAAGTAAAGGCCAAGCATCAGAGGCCAGCGAGTTTGTTGCAACCCTTGCCTATAGCCAAGTGGAAGTGAGAGCATGTCACAATGGAATTTGTTATGGGTTTTCCGAGGACTCAACAGGTAATGATGCCATTTGGGTGGTGGTTAACCGATTGACCAAGTCAACGCACACGAGTGACTCGGTAGATTATCTAGCCAACCTTTATATTAGGGACATAGTTTGAATTCATAGGGTCCCTATGACTATTGTTTCGGATAGAGATCCCTCGGTTGTGGCAAAGCTTGCAGAATGCCTTGGGTACTAGGTTGACTTTTAGTACCGCCCATCATCCTCAGACTGACGGGCAATTAAAACGTACCATTCAGATCCCTGGGGATATACTTAGAGCTTATGTCCTTGACTTTAAGGGATCATGGAAGAGGCATTTGCCCTTAGTTAAGTTTGCCTATAACAATAGCTTCCAGTCGAGTATTGGCATGGCACTGTTTAAGGTCTTGCACGGTCGACCGTGTAGATCTACTGTGTATTGGGCCGAGGTAGGTGATGCACCTATGTTAGATCCAGAGTTGGTCCAAGAAACGAAAGAGAAAGTTGCACTTATCTGTAAGAGGTTGGTTACGACTCAGAGTTGGTCCAGGAAACGACGGAGAATGTAGCTTATCGTTTGGCCTTACTACCAATTCATGACGTATTTCATATCTGCATACTCCAGAAGTGTGAGCTGGATCCATCACACGTGTTAGATTGGATGGAGTTAGAGGTGGACAAGAATGCCTCATATGAGGAGAAACCTGTTAACGTTTAGATATTCGAGACCAAGTCTTGCGAGGCAAGACGATCCCTTTGGTAAAGGTACTGTGGCGACACCACGAGGTTGAGGAGGCCACTTGGGAGCGTGAGACGGAAGTCCGTGAAAAGTATCCGGACTTATTTGTTAATGTTTGAGCATGCATTGAAAGCTTTGTTATGTTAATGTAATATAAATATTGTAGATGTTTTGGAAATATGAATTGTATATTCAATATTGAAAACTCGTTTATCATGTTGATGAGAATAGATGACCGGTGGATGGGTCATGGTGATGAATTTAGATTACTATCATTGTTTTAATTGGTTTAAACATGGTTTTAATATTTGATTTAAAATTTCGAGGACGAAATTCCTAAAGAGGGGAGATTATAGCGATTCTGATTTAGACACGACCCATTTTATATTTTGGATCTGGGTTTCATTGTCTTATATAGTTATTCATGTCTTGTTTCCCCTTATCTCTCTTTGAGTTTAGCTTTTGGGATGTGTTGGTTATGTTTGGAATAGGTTGGTAGCTTGTTTTTCAAACTATTGTTGTCCAAAATTTTGTTCCTTTGCTTAAATGACACTTATTGCGCTCAAGCAATCTTTGTGAACCTCCAGTACTTTGCATGTTTGCAAAAATACTGGAAGTTGGTATTCTTCGCTCAAGCGAAGCTTCTTACGTTCGAGCAATGGTCTTCTGTCTTTAAAACTTCTGGGAGTTTGAATTCTGCACTCGAGCAAATCTTCTTGCGCTTGAGCGGTGAAACTTATTGTGTCTGGTTGCTCGAGTGACACTTTTTGTGCTCGAGCGACACTTCTTGCGCTCGAGCGACCTGTTCGTATATTAGTTCGTAAAATCACTTTTCTGAGTCATTTTTTCATTACACTCTCTATCTAAACATTTCAAAATGCTAATTTCTCTTACATTCTCTCTCTCTAAAACTCATCTATTTTAGTCAAATCCACCTAGATCCATCGATCTTTTCACCTGTGACCCTTTGTTAAAATATTTTGGCTCGTGAAATGGTCGGAGCTTTATGGGACTCCATGAACATTCTTAGGGATGAGAATCAAGTCTAGGCCTAAGTTGCTGAAGCAAGGCCGTCTTTCATAAAGAGAGAGTTCTTCCGGTCAAATTTGGACGAGTTTTGGGTGATCCTAAAGAGCCTTTGAAAGCGGATAAATGGCTCGAGCAGATGATTGTAACGCCCTCAAAATATGGTATAAATCAACCCAAGGAATTCATAAACATAATATGAAATGCATTACTTTCATTCGTCAGAGTTTAGATTACAAAAGAGTTTACATGCATTATGCTTTCATAAATATTTATTCTGAAACTACAGCATGTAACACTAATCACTAACAACAAAATAAATGTCCCACGGGCTTACATCTTTCCAAGAGATAACTTGGTTGCAACAAAAGAGTGTTATAAGCTCTTTACAATTAAAGCCCTCAACTTAAGAAGAAAACATATAAACATATAGGTAACAAAAAAAAAGCCTTCAGCCCCGTCCTCTCAAGCTATGCCCTTGGAGGTGGCATGTCACTTGTACCTAAAAACAGTTTCTCAAATAGGGTGAACCAAAACCCAATAGAGATATGCTAAAACAATATATGAGATTTAACTAAGATATCAGCATCAAATAAATGTTTAATACTTGTAAACCAACTTACACCCTTTCCATGACCAATCAATACCGACATCTATATCTCAGTCCATTGCTATTCATCTATCTAAATCAATTCATTGATATAGTTCATTGTTATCTAAACAATTCAAAATGAGACTACAACTCATTTATTAACACTTCAATAGCCACTGTTATTCAAACACTTCCATTTTCTTGGCATTTTACGGAATCACATCCGAGGGAACCGGCACCCATATATATATAAGATTTCGAGACTTTCACCCTAGACACTCCGGTCAACTTAATTTTCAATGGAATCCATCCCCTATCTCCTCCCAAACAATAATACATATACAATGCATTCATAAGCGTTATCATATACAATGACTAACCAAGTCACATATTCAATGATTTAATCAAACCGTCATATTCAATGACATAATTCAATTGATTAGTTTTAATTTACCTAATCCTCATGCATTTTCTGCAACAATCACAGCTATCCTCCACCGATAGCCCAAAACAGATATTTCTAAACAGATATACGATCCATCAACAGATAATTTATCAAATTTCCATAGATGAGAGCAGTACCAACCATTCACTTCTTTTTTCACCAAATTTGAGTAAAAAATAGGTTGTTTTCTCAATTTGATACTTCTTCTTCCAACAGTGAGCATCAAAGCATAATTGAGGGAAGTGGTCGACCGGCCGGTTGACCGACCGGTCGATCGATAAGGGCAATTTTTTTTTTTTTTTTTTTTTATACCTGTTTGAACCTTTTTTGACTGGTTTGAACCTACCTATTTGAAAGGGAACCGGTCGACTGGTTGTTCAACCGGTTGGTCTCCTCCAACGGTCACACACAGTAATTTGGTGAAACCTGTATTCTATTCTCAGTTTGATGATTTTTTTTGTTCAATTCTCATTTTGATACCAATTTGGTGAAACCGTTGGAGCTCCAAAAAGTACATTTTTCACCAAATTTCAAATCTGATGCCAAATTTGCTAAACCGTTAGAGATGGTCTGAGTGATTTAACAAATCCACCTACACCATTTAATTATACACCCTTCCAATTTCATATTTCCCATGTCAATTTCATTATAAATACAAGATGAATTATCCAACCCAAATTGGGGCAAATTCATCTTTTCTCAAATGTTAACCCCAAGACCCAATTTTACCAATTATACTCAAGTAACATCATATTCAAGACCTCATATACACATATGGAGCCAAATATAGAAAACCCCTCTTTCAAAATTCAAATCCAAACCCTAACTTCACCCAAATCTTCTCAAATCCCACCATTTATACAAAATGACAAATACCTAGGTTAAAACCCATACCAAAGAGTAGAATATCCCTACCTCAAATATGGAGCTCAAAGAGGAAGAAGGAGAATCTCGAAAATGCCCAAAATCAAGCTTTACTCAGATGGATTGGAAGCCCACGAGATGCTACACCATTTTCTCAAAGGAAGTAGAGTAGAAACTCTTAGATTCAAAAGGGTTTGTAAAGAGAAGTTGGATTTTTAGAGAGAGAGACAGCCGATCTAGGGTTTTGAGTGAGAAAAAGTGCACAAAGTGATACAAAAATGCTCTATTGCGAACTGATATACACAGTCCTCACTCGAGCAAAGGAGTTGTCTCTTGAGCGACCAGATACACCAAGTGACCTTGCTCAAGCGCAAGAAGCGTCCCTCGAGCGCAGAATGCAAAGCTTTAGGTTTGCCACAGACACACACGCACACTCGAGCGCAAGAAGTCTCGCTCGAGCGCAGAAGAAATTTCACCAGACTCGCTCGAGCGCAAGAAACCTCGCTCGAGCGAAGAAGCCAACTACACAAGGCTCGCTCGAGCGCAAGAAGCCTCGCTCGAGCAAAGAGACCAAAATCTAGGCAATAACAATCTAAACCAATCAACAACCAACCTATTTCAAACTCGCCCAACATGTTCTAAAACTCAAATACAAAGAGTCGAAGGAGAAAACAATATATGGATACAATATTAACCAAGAAACCCGAGTCCGGGATACAAAGAAGGTCGGGGCAAAACTGGGATCGCTATATGATGAAGATATTCGAGATGCTTGGCATCGAGGATGATGGGTTGAGGGTGACCTCGGCATCTTTCTCGCAGAAGGGAGATAAGGGTCAATGGTAGAAGTATGCACGTGGGCGCATTGGAGTGACTTGGGAGGCCTTTGTCAACACCTTCTAAGAGAAAATCTATCACTTATTCTAAGGAGAAACCTCTCCTGCATTCCATGGAGAAAATCTCAATTTATGATTTTTGAACCTTTTTATAATTTGAAAATTTTAAAAATAACGCAACGAAAAATCTGAATGAAAATCAAAATATAATATGAATGTTCACAATAAACAACAAACATACAACTAACTTTTGAAAAAATAAAACACATGCTAAAGTATAATGTGAATGTTTATAATAAACAACAAACACACAACTATCCTTTAAAAAAATAAAATTTATACCAAAATACAATGTCAATGTTCACAATTTATAATTAGCATACAACTAGTCTTAAAAAAAACAACTCATACCAATATAAACATTTACACTGCAATGTGAAAATATAAAACAAAATTGAAAATCGACTATTTCAATTGTTCAATAGTAATAAAAATGATTGTTTAACTAACAAGTATAGTAACAAAAACAACAAACATACAATTAACTTTCGACAAAACAAAACTTATACCAAAATGTAATGTAAATGTTCCCAATTTACAATTAATAAACAAGTAGTTTTTTTATAAAAAAAAAATTTAATTCATACCATTGTGAACATTCTCACTATAACATGAAAATATACAATAAAATTGAAAAAGCAAAAATCGACTATTTCGATTGTTTAATGATAACAAAAATTATTGTTCAACTAACAAGCATAGTAAAAATAATAATAAAATACAATTAACTTTGAAAAAAAATTCAAAAAAAAAAAAAAAAACTCATATAAAAATACAATGTGAATGTTCACAATTTACAATTAACATACAACTAATTTTAGAAAAAACTAAACTCATAACAATGTGAACATTCATATTGCAACATGAAACCAAATTGAAAGAAAAAAAATGACTATTTCAATTGTTTGATGGTAACAAAAAATGATTGTTCAAACAACAAGTATGGTAACACATAACCAATAATATGTGAACATTTACATTTTACAAAATATATAATTATGTCTATATCTATATTTCAACACTTATTTCTCAGACTTTCAAACAATATGAAATGTGAACATTCACACTGATTGACAAAAAAAAAATAGAAACAATGGCAATAATAGAATTATAAATCCCAAAAAAAAAAACTCAATCACTCTAAAAACAAAAAAAATCACCCACGTCCTCATCATATTTATCATTATCAATATCATTAACAATCTATGCAATTTCACCATTCTGCTGATCCAAATTAAACCAAACCCACCTTTGAAGAATATGTTTGCAACAAAATTGACTGGACATAAACAGAGTTTCGACTTACAACAATGGAGAAACATAGAGTTTCGAACACAGAGTAACAATGAAGAAACATAATATTATTTCACCAGCATGTGTAAACTAAAGTTTCTAAACCCTACCAAATAGAGAGTTTTGAGACCCTAGCACAATGAAACAATACCACAAATGTGAATGAAACTGATAAAAAAGGAAAACATGAATAATGGTAACTACTGAAATAGAGGTAGCAACAAAAAGAAATGTGTATATCCTTTTTCTATATAATACATATCAACAATAGACATAATGGTATAATAGTCCAACAAATAATATAAATCAAGAAAAAATATCTCAGGGAATAAAAGTATAAATACATGGGACTAACTAAGTTATAATTTTCCTTGGTGAACTTATTGGGTTAAAACACCTCCAAATGAGATTTATCAATAAAAACTCAAAAATTTAAAGTTATAACATAAAATAAGAATGATAATTTTCAACTAATTTATAGCGATTCCGATTTTGACCCGTCACATGTTGTATTCCAGACTTGGGTCTGTATAATTTTGAATGGTGATTCATATCTTGTTTCCCCTGTCTCCCCTCTATTTTGGTTTTCGGGTTGTAATTGTGTGTTTGGACCAAGTTGGTTGCTTGTTTTTCCAAACTTTTGTTGCCTAGCTTTTGACTCTTCCACTCGAGCAGGCATTTTTGCGCTCGAACGGGCTTCACAAATTTTGCTTCTTCGCTCAAGCGGCCATTCTTACGCTCGAGCAAGATTTGTCAACTCTTAGTATTTTTGCAGACCTGCAAATACTGGAAGAGTGTGTTCTACGCTCGAGCGGCGTTTCCTATGCTTGAGCGGGTGGATGCTCAAGCATCCAGTCTTGTTGTAATAACCCCGACCTCAGATTAATGCTAAAACATGATTACTTATGCCTAACAGTAATTTAGAAGGAATCTGAGATTAATTTGCATATGTATGGCATTATTTATGTGTTCCTATCTGTTTGATTGCTAAATTATTTGTTCATGTCTTTGACTTTAAATTGTGAATTGAAAGCTTTATCGGCACCCAATTTCGAAATTGATTAGTGTTATGTGCTAGTTAGAAATTATGTAATTTTATGGTAGGTTTAATTTAAATTTGATTCGGTATGATTAATTTGATCAATTAAAGCTAAACTTCATTGGTTCTAATATTTACCAAAATACCACCTAGTGGCCAATTGTGTTGAACTCAAATTGTAGACATTTTCTAACATTTTCCTCAGCCACTTTGTGACCAAAAATGTAGACAAGAGTGAAAGAGAGAAGACTTGCTTCAACAAGAGATTTGGCTTGGAACATAGGAGAATTGTAGAGACTTGACAAAAATTGAGCTTCCATTCTTGAAATTAAGGCACCTAGGTAAGAATTTCATCCTTTTAATTGCGGAATCAAGTAAGTTCTTGCATGGTCCATGTTGTTTTTGAGGTCAAGAGCCAAATTATGACTTAAATTGTTGGGTTGAGTTGCAATTCATGCATGCATGTTACCATTCTTGAGTTTTGAAGTTGTTTGTTCATGAAATTCTACATGCATGTCCATATTTTTGCATTGGACCATGGATTCCTCATGTTTTTCAAAGAATTGGCTCATTTGAGCAAGTAATTGAAGCTTTGAATTGGTTTAAATTCATGCATGCTACATATTCATCATGTTCTTGAAGTTTAGTTGAAAATTATGTTTAATTGATCTACCTTTGGGCTTTGATTTCTCAAATTGAGCTTTGAAACATGTTATATTATGGGTTTTGAAGTGTTTTCCAGAAAATTAGCCCAAGAGGATCGAATTTGATACATTAAAGTTGAGTTTTGAGCTTAAGGTTCAAATCTGAAAATTCCAGATCTTGGACTCACGCTCGAGCGGGGAGACTGGCACTCGAGCGTGAAATTCATGCTCCTAGTACCTTGCTCTGTTTTGACGTCCGCTCGAGCAAGGTAATTTACGCTCGAGCGGGACCTTGTGTCTTGAGCTCGAGCGGGTGTCAAGCGCCCAATCGAGCGTGATTTTTACCCATCCAAGATTTACTTACCGTTTGAGTCCGCCGGCGGAAATAAACGCCTTCGGCGGGTACTGAGTCACACGCCGAAGCGAAGTCGAGCGCCCGTCGAGCGTAAATTTCATGCATCCAGTACTTTTACTATAGCTTACAGTCCGCTCGAGCGGAGTAATCCACACTCGAGCAGATTCCTTTTGTCTGCATGTCCGCTCGAGCGGGGAAGGACACGCTCGAGCGGGACCCCTGTTTCAGCAACATTCTGAAAAATATTTTCTAAGACATTTTTGCATCCTCATTCCATCCTAGGCATTCCTAGGCCATGTTTAAGACTCCTTAATGAGGACTAAAGGTTAGAAACACGTTAAGAGCAAATGAAACAAGTTGTGTGTAATTCAAAAGAACGTTCAAGCGTGTATGTTGTATGTGTTCATGTAGGTCACGCACCTCAGGACAAGTGGAGTGCCGCCTTACTATCTAGTTAGAGCTATCAATCATTTGTGAGTAATAACTCTGTAAAGTTATGTTTAACTTTAACTATTTTCCAATGATATGAAGTGGTAAGCTCTGAAATGCTATGTTTTGAGTGAATGAATGATTGTCCAATGTTCCTTGTAATGTAACTGTGGTATCCTTGGCTGAGGCCCTCGCCTAGGGGACATAATACTATGGCTTATGGTCACGAGGCCCTAGCCCGGGGGAGATAATACCATGGCACAGGCCCTCACCTGGGGGAAATAATACCGTGGCACAGGCCCTCGCCCGGGGGAAACAATACCGTGGCCTATGTATGAGACATGTTACCGGCACTGGGGGTTCCATTATGGGACTTACCATGCTTGACCAACATGAAGCGTTACGCCAAGGGAATGTACCACACATGATTTGATTATGGATATGAATGTAATTCTTTGTCTGATACGAATGCAAACATGAACAGGACCATATGTTGTTATGAGTTATGATTCTGATTCTGTATTCAATATGGACATCATTCATTAAACTCCTTTACTTAGTTATTGTTCACTGGGCTTTAGCTCACTCCTTATATTATGTATGTAGGTGAACAAGTGCAAGATTAGGCCCAAGGTTGATGGCCTACACCCCAGTTTTGTTGGCCAACCATTGCACTTCCCGAGGAGGTTCCAATTGAAGTCAATTTCCATGGTTGTTTTTGTAGTTATGCTAGTCTCTATTAGTTTGTAAAGTCAGGTTCTGGGAACTACAGTTTGTAAATGTTTGTGAATATTGGTATCCCTTGACTAGCATGCTTATGAATATAAATAAGTTTTAAATTACTCTGTCCCATGTACGTCATCACGGCTCATTGGACTTTGTTTATCTTTGTATAGTGCTTCCGCAGCCCCTTATTATTTGCTATTATGCTAAGAGGCCTTGGGTAATCCGAGGATTACTGGCCGGTTACGACGCTAAACCTATAGGGGCGGGTTTGGATCGTGACACTTGTGCTGGAGTCTGTAAAACTTCTGGAAATATGTATTCCACGCTCGAGCGCACTGCGTGTATAACAGTCCGTGAATGTGACTTTTAGATCACTTTTTCATCCTTCTCTCTCTAAAACTTTCTAACAACCTAAATCTTGACCCTCTCTCTCTCTCTCTCTACATTTTGACCTAGATCCTTTGGGTTCTCTACTCGAGTGCCTTTGAGAAAAAGGTAGAGCGTCTCTAGACCTTCGTTTTGATCTGATCAAAGTTGGATTTGAGCATACTTGGAGTTCTACCTTCGCTTTGCTTGATCATCTAACTTGAGGTTGGGATTTTCTACACTTTAATTTGGTTTTTAACTTAGTTATTTGTCGTTGTGTAACAATGGTGGGATTTGGGGGTAATGTGAACAAACCTAGGGTTTAGGCGTAAAATGGAATAAGGGGTTTTGATGAATGAGGGATAAATGATTGTGGGGTTTGAAAATGATGTTGTGTGAGATCAAAATTCTTGGTTTTGGCACTTGGTTGATTTTTGGGAAAAGATGGGGTTTGCCCTAAAATAATTTATGATATTTAATTTGTATAAATAAATGAAAGTGGTGTAGTAAACATGAAATTGAGCGAGAATTGAAACTAATGGTGGAATTGAGTAGACGGTACGTCTCATCTTTGGAAATTTTGGGTAAATTATCTGTTTTGAGAACATGTATCTATTTAGAAATATTTGTATTGGGCTATCGGTGGAGGATAGCTTTGATTGTTGTAGAAATTGCATGAGGATTAGATAAATTGAAACTAATCCATGGCTGATTATCATTGAATATGATTATGGTCAGATACATTAGTTATGTATAATTATTTGGGAGGACAAAATGAATGTACTCCATGTGTTATTATGTTTTTAAATACATTGTATATGTATGATTGTTTGGGATGAGAAAGGGGAAGGACTCTATTATAATTAAGTTAGCCAGAGTGTCCTAGGTGAAAGTCCCGAAATTTATACATGGGTGCCGATCCCACGGACGAAATATCCGTAAAATGGCAGTTGAAGTGTTTGTGTGTTGATTATGTAATTGTTGAACCATTGAGTTGTAGTCTCATTTGGGTTTTTTAAAAAATAATAACATTAACTCATCTATTCAAATGGATTGAAGGAAAATGAAATGAAATATGAACTTGGTATTCTATGATCATATAATGATGTGAATGGTTTTATCCCTAGCAATGTATACGCACATTGCACTTATATATTCGTTAAATCTCTTATACTATGTTACATTGTTCCTACTGGGTTGTGGCTCACCCTACTTGGGAAAAACATTTTCAGGTATTGATGGCATGCCTCCACCAAGGCAATAGCATTGGAGGGACCTTTGGAAAGCAAGAGCTTCTTTATTTTGTTTTATTTTTGTACAACCTAGGGCTAAAATTGTATGAGCTAGTCTCACTTATGTTGTAACCAAGCCAAGGCTTGGAAAGGTGTAAGCCTAAAAGGCATTTATTTATGTTAAACTCTTTTGTACTGTTAATATTATGAAATGAAAGGACTGTACACTCTGATTTATGCAGTTGTTATTTATGTTCTAGGTTGTTTTTATTGTATTATTTTGGGGGTGTAATAACTTGGTATCAAAGCGTACCAGGTTTGAATACTTTGGATACGTGGGAAGTAGTTATTACCACAATGGGTTTGTCTTACTTAGCTGAGGCGTTAGTATGTATTGTATGCTTATGAGAGAACATGCTTATATGATTACATGGGTATGGGATTTAATTCCTAAGATACTGAGTGGGTCTACGGGTTTCTGGAAGTCCTATTAGAAGAGCACTTGATCACTGTTGTTTCTAATTGGAACTCTTGCAATGCCACAGGATGATCATTATCTAGGAAGGAAATTCGTTTGTGTTTATGTGATTACGTGTTTATGTGGAGTGAATTACTGTTGTCCATTGTATTAGGACGCGAGTGAGTTAGCTTTGACATATTTGTAAATGTGCTAATATCTTTTGTTACTTTTATTAGGATGTCAAGACACGGTTGTGGTGGCAGACGTAGTAAGCCTAGAAGGCACGAGGTGCCTATACCGGATGAAATTCTGGCACATGAACCAGTTGGTCAGGCTAACATGGCCAAACCAGTTGGTTAGCAAGCCATGGGCACCTTAGCCCGTGAAATGGCTGGAGCATTGCACGAATCTATGGACATTGTTAGGGCTGAGAATCAAGTCCAAGCCCAAGTAGCTAAAGCAGGGCCATCTTTTCTGAAGAGAGAGTTCTTCCAGTTGAATCCGGATGAGTTTTTAGGTGATCCCAACGAGCCATTGAAGGCTGATGAGTGGTTAGAGCAGATGGTGAAGACTTTTGAGATGCTCGGCATCGAAGACAGGGGTTTGAGAGTGACTTTGGTGTCCTTCCAGCTAAAGGGAGACACAGGTCAATGGTGGAAGTATGCGTGATGGCACATTGGAGGGACTTAGGAGACTTTTGTCGACATCTTCCAGGACAAGTTTCTGCCTTCCACTGTTAGGGAGAAGTTAAGGGACCAATTTTCCAAATTGGTGCAGTTGAATACACCAATGGTTGAGTTTAAAGCCACATTCACTAGCCTCTCTAGGTTTGCACCTGAGTTAATGGCGACTGAGGAGTGCCGTTGTTTGGAGTTTAAGAAGAGGCTGAGGACCGGGCTCATGTTTAGAGAGGCCGGATCCATGATCAGAGATTATGGGCGCCTTGTGGAGGCAACGGCCCATCTTGAGACTATTATACAGGTAGAGGAGGAGAGGATGAGGGGCTTTATGAGGAGTTAGGATAGTCAGAGGAACAGTAAGAGGTAGAGAGGTTCTAACCTTCAGTCGTCCCAAGGAGTTTAGCCAAGGTCCACTTTTCCAGTGTCGAGTTCGGGTTTTGGGGGGGTGTTCAGGGAGGTTTTATTTGTTTCAAATGTGGTCAGTTGGGCCACAAGTCTCTAGCTTGCCCGTAGAGAGGAGGGAGGCAGCTAGCAGCATCGTCTTTGGCTCGTTCTCAAGGCCAGAGCCAAGGGAGAGAGCAACTGCCCACTTGTTACCAGTGTGGGCATGCGGGGCATATGAAGAGGTTTTGCCCACAGTTGGGTGGCACAACTGGTGCGTCTGGTTCAAGGCAGACACAGAGTCACCAGCCTACACAGTCAGTACAAGCCTTGAGGGCCAATCAGGGAGTCTCTTTGGCTCAATCCATGCAACAGGCTTATACTCCGAGGGGTGAGCAGGTAGATCAAAGGCCAACAAGGCATGTGTATGCTATTACCGCGCCAGATCTTGTACCGGCTCTATCTGTAGTAAGAGGTACCTTTTTGTTTTGCAATTCAATTGTTAATGTGTTGCTTGATACGGGTGCATCCCATTCTTTTATCTCATCTGCATTTGCTTCAATTTTGGAGTTGGAGTTAGCATAGTTAGTATCTCCTATTTGCGTAGAGTTACCTATTGGTGGTAAGGTCATCTTGAAATAGGGGTGTTAGGGCTGTGACATAGAGGTTGCCGATCGTCGACTTCCATTTGCATTTGTATTGCTTGACATGTCTAGTTTTGATATTATTTTGGGTATGGACTAGTTATCGTCATACCAGATTGTTATAGATTGTTACAGTCAGAGAGTCACTGTATGTACCTTGAGCAGTGATTGCTTTTTTTTCTTGGAAGACCGGGTGGATAGAGTCTTATCACCAGTGTATGATCTACGTAGGCGAACTGAACTTAGTTGTCTCCTTGCTAGCTTTTTGAGTAATGAATGTGATGAAGGCCGGGTTAAGTTACCAAGGGTGGTTTGTGAATACCCTGATGTTTTTCTCAAGGACCTTACTAGTTTACCACCTCATCGAGAAATCGAGTTCTCTATTGATTTAGTGCCTAGCATGGCACCAATTTCAATGGCACCGTATCAGTCTGCACCTGTTGAGTTGAGTGAGTTGAAGATTCAACTCCAGGAGTTGTTAGATAAGGGTTTTATCTGCCCTAGTACTTCACTTTGGAGAGCACCGACTCTCTTTGCTAAAAAGAAAGATGGAGCGTTGCGAATTTGCATTGATTACCAAAAATTGAACCAGGTAACTGTTAAGAACAAGTACCCAATGCCTCGTATAGATGATCTGTTTGATCAGTTGAAGGGGTCTTGCTGTTTCTATAAGATAGACCTGAGATCGGTTTATTATCAGTTGAGAGTAAGGGAGAAGGATATCCCGAAGACAGCAGTCCGTATGTGGTATAGCCATTATGAGTTTCTGGTGATGCCTTTTGGGCTAACCAATGCACTGGCTGTATTTATAGATTTGATGAATTGGATCTTCCATAAGTTCCTAAATCATTTTGTGGTCGTCTTGGTGGACAACATTTTGATTTACTCTCCCTCTAAGGAGAAACACTTACGAGTAGTGCTTGGGTTGCTTAGAGCCCATAAACTATACGCTAAGTTTGGGAAGTGTAAATTTTGGCTGCAAGAGATTAAATTCCTAGGCCATGTAGTGTTTAGAGAAGAGGTGACTGTAGATTCATCCAAGATAGAGGTAGTGCAAGATTGGATACAACCTAAGAATGCTTTTGAGATTTGTAGTTTCTTGGGGTTGGCTAGGTATTATTGAAGATTTGTGAAGGATTTCTCTAGGCTAGCCTCACCTTTGACTAGGTTTACGAGGAATGGAGTTAAGTTTGTGTGGAATGAGACCTGTGAGAAATCATTTCAAGAGCTTAAGGTTAGACTTACCACTGCTCCAGTCTTGATTATTTTGAAGACGGGTTTGGGTTACTCAGTTTATTGTGATGTTTCACGAGATGGTTTGGGTTGTATATTGATGCAAGAGGAAAGGGTAGTAGCCTATGGCTCACGGCAGTTGAAAACACATGAAAGGAATTACCCTACCCATGACCTAAAATTAGCAGCGGTGATATTTGCCTTGAAAATTTGGAGGCATTATCTGTATGATGAGAAATTTGAGGTGTTTTCTGATCATAAGAGTCTGCAATATCTGTTTACACAAAAAGACTTGAATTTGAGACAGATGAGGTGGATGGAGTTTATAGAGGATTATGACTTCGAGCTGCATTATCATCCGGGGAAGGCCAATGTAGTGGCCGATGCCTTAAGTAGGAAATGAATTAGCAGTGTGGCTTGTATTGTCATCCGGGAATGGGAGATGTTGGCCACTCTTGGGGAGTTTGACTTGTATCTTGGTGAATCCATTGAGTCTGCAACCTTATTTTCAGTAGTTGCACAACCTACACTTGTGAATAGAGTGCTAGAAGCACAGAACGGTGATATTGAAGTAGAAACCCTCCAGGGGAAGGTTTCCAGTGGGAATGTAGAAAGAGACTTAACTGTGTATCCCGACCAGAGTATGAGATACCAAGATCGCTTGTTCATGCTGAAGTCTTGCCGAGAGGAAATACTCCGGGAAGTTTCACCATTTACGTCTTACGGTGCATCCGGGAGGCACAAAGATGTATCACGACCTTAGTCGCCAGCTTTGGTGGAGAGATATGAAGAAGGATGTAGCTGTGTTTGTATCGAAATGCCTTACTTGTCAACAAGTGAAGGCCGAGCATCAGAGGCTAACGCGTTTGTTACAACCCTTGCCTATAGCCGAGTGGAAGTAGGGGCACATCACGATGGATTTTGTTGTGGGCCTTCCGAGGACTCGACGAGGTAGTGATGCTATTTAGGTGGTAGTTAATTGGTTGACCAAGTCTGCGCACTTTATAGCTATGTGTGTGAGTGATTCGATAGACTATCTTGCCAACTTGTATATTAGGGACATAGTGAGTTTGCACGAGGTCCCTGTAACGATTATTTCGGATAAAGATCGTTTCACAGCTCGGTTATGGCAGAGCTTGCAGAGTGCCTTGGGCACTAGATTGACCTTTAATACTGCGTATTATCCTCAGACTGACTGGTAGTTCGAGCGTACTATTCAGATCCTTGAGGACATGCTTTGAGGGTGTGTCATTGACTTCAAGGGTTCGTGGGAGAGGCATCTGCCCTTAGTGGAGTTTGCCTATAACAATAACTTCCAATTGAGTATTGGCATGGCACCATTTGAGGCTTTGAATGGTCGACCATGTAGATCTCCAGTGTGTTGGACCGAGGTGGATGATGCACCTTTGTTGGGTCCAAAGTTAGTTCAGAAAATGATGGAGAAGGTGGCACTTATTCGTAAGAGATTAGTTACGGCTCAGAGTCGCCAGAAAAGTTATGTCGACCGTAGGAGGAAACCTTTATCTTTTGAGGTGGATGGTCATGTCTTTTTGAAAATATCATCTAGGCGGGGCTTGATGAGCTTTAGGAAGAGTGAGAAGTTATTCCCTCAGTTCATTGGCCCTTTTGAGATCCTTGAGCGGATTAGGGAGGTTGCTTACCGTTTGGTGTTGCCGCCACAACTTTCCAGAGTACATGACGTGTTTCATATTAGTATGCTTCAGAAGTATGAGTCGGATCCATCGCATGTGTTAGATTGGACTGACTTGGAGGTAGATGAGGATGCCTCGTATGAGGAGAGATCGATGAAAATCTTGGATACACGGGACCAAGTTTTGTGAGGCAAAACGATCCTCTTGGTTAAAGTATTGTGAAAACACCATGGAGTTGAGGAAGCAACTTGGGAGCATGAATTAGAAGTTCGAGAGAAATATCCAGACTTATTTGTTGGTGTTTGAACATGTAATGAGATTTTGATTATGTTGATAAAATATAAAAACATTGTATATGTTGAATGTGTTCTGGAAATATAGGCTTAATATGAACATTGTATATGTTGTTTAAGTTTTGGGAGATGCAAATTTATCATAGATATTGAATATGTTTTGGAAACATTGTATATGTTGTGAAAATTTTGAAAACATGGATCTTGATCAAACATTGTGAATGTTTTGGGAAATTGTAAATTTCGTTTTAATATAGGACTTATGTATCGAGTCGATGAGGATGGATGACCGAAGAATAGGTCATGGTATTGGATTTGTGAGAATAACATAGTTATAAATGGTCTAATATTGAGTTTGGACTTGATTTGCAATTTCGAAGACAAAATTCCTTAAGGGGAGGAGGTTATAGTGATTTCGATTTTGACTCATCACATGTTGTATTCCGGACTCAGGTCTGTATAATTTTGAATGGTGATTCATATCTTGTTTCCCTTGTCTCTCCTCTATTTTGGTTTTCGGGTTGTAATTGTGTGTTTGGAACAGGTTGATTGCTTGTTTTTCCAAACCTTTGTTGCCCAGATTTTGGCTCTTCCGCTCGAGCGGACATTTCTTGTGCTAGAGCGGGCTTCACAAATTTTGCTACTCAGCCCAAGCAACCATTCTCGCGCTCGAGCAAGATTTGTCAACTCTCAGTATTTTTGTAGACCTGCAAATGCTAGAAGAGTGTGTTCTACGCTCGAGCAGCGTTTCCTACGCTCGAACGGGTGGACGCTCGAGCATCCAGTCTTGCGCTCGAGCAGAGTCCTTCATCTACAAAACTTCTAGAAATATGTATTCCACACTCGAGCATCACTTTCCACGCTCGAGCGGACTGCGTATATAACAGTTTGTGAAGGTGACATTTTAGATCACTTTTTCATCCTTCACTCTCTCTAAAACTTTCCAATAACCTAAATTTTGACCCTCTCTCTCTCTACAATTTGACCTAGATCCTTTAGGTTCTCTACCCGAGTGCCTTTGAGAAAAATGTAGAGCGTCTCTAGATCTTCGTTTTGATCTGATCAAAATTGGATTTGCACATACTTGGAGTTCCACCTTTGCTTTGCTTGATCATCTAACTTGAGGTTGGGATTTTCTACACTTTAATATGGTTTTTAACTTAGTTATTTGTCGTTATGTAACAATGGTAGGATTTGGAGGCAATATGAACAAACCTAGGGTTTAGGTGTAAAATGGAAAGAGGGGTTTTGATGAATGAGGGATAAATGATTGTGGGGTTTGAAAATGATGTTGTATGAGATCAAAATTCTTCGTTTTGGCACTTGGTTGATTTTTGGAAAAATGTGGGGTTTGCCCTAAAATAATTTATGATATGTAATTTGTATAAATAAATGAAATTGGTGTTGTAAACACAAAATTGAATGAGTAATGAAACTAATGGTGGAATTGAGTAGACAGTACATCTCATCTTTGAAAATTTTGGGTAAATTATCTGTCTTAAGAACATGTATCTATTTAGAAATATCTGTATTAGGCTATCAGTGGAGGATATCTTTGATTGTTGTAGAAATTGCATGAGGGTTAGATAAATTGAAACTAATCCGTGGTTGATTATCATTGAATATGATTATGGTCAGATACATTATATATGTATGATTGTTTGGGAGGAGAAAATGGATGTACTCCATGTGTGATTATGTTTTTAAATACAATGTATATGTATGATTGTTTGGAAAGAGAAATGAGATGTACTCCATTGTTTGAGAGGAAAAAGGGAATTAACTCCATTATAATTAAGTTGGCCAGAGTGTCCTAGGTTAAAGTCCCGAAATTTATACATGGGTGTCGATTCCGCGGACAAAATATCCAAAAAAATGGCTGTTGAAGTGTTTGTGTGTTGATTATGTAATTGTTGAACCATTGAGTTGTAGTCTCATTTAGGTCATTGAAAAATAATGACATTGGCTCATCTATTAAAATGGATTGAAGGAAAATGAAATGAAATATGAACTTGGTATTCTATGACAATATAATGGTGTGAATGGTTTTATCCCTGGCATTGTATACTCACATTGTACTTATATCTTTGTTAAACCTCATATACTGTGTTAGATTGTTCCTACTGGCCTGTAGCTCACCTTACTTGGGAAAAACATTTTCAAGTATTGATGGTGTAACTCCCTTAAAATAAAGAGGATAATCTAACCCATGAAATTCATGAACATAATAGAAAATGTTATACTTTCATTCATCAGAGTTTATATTATAAAAGATATTACATGCATTATACTTTCATAAATGTTCATTCTGAAACTACAGCATGTAACACCAATTGATTACAACAAAATAAACGCCCTACGGGCTTATATCTTTCCAAGATATCACTTGGTTACAACAAAAGAGTCCTAAGCTCTATACATGTAAAGCCCTTGGCTTGAACTAACATTAAACAAAAAAGTAACAAAACGAAGCCTCCAACTCCTAAGTCCTCCCAAGCTATGCCCTTGGAAGATGCATGTCACCTGTACCTAAAAATGGTTTCCCAAGTAGGGTGAGCCAAAGCCCAATGGAGATAAACTAACACAATATATGAGATTTAACTAAGACATAAATGTCAGATAAAATTCTAATACTCAAGGCCAACTTATACTCTCCTCATTACCATTCAATATTGATAACCACATCTTAATCTATTTCCATTCATTCATTTCAAATCAATGCATAAGTATAGTTCATTATCACCTAAACAATCCCAAATGAAACTACAACTCATTCATTCATAATTTAATAACATTCATTATTCAAACACTTCAATTTTCTTACCATTTTACGGATTCTCGTCCGAGGGAATAGGCACCCAAATATACACATATAAGGTTTCGAGACTTTCACCCTGGACACTCCGGTCAACTTAATTCAAAATGAAGTCCATCTCCTATCTCCTCCTAAACAATGGAGTACATCACCTATCTCCTCCCAAACAAAGATACATATACAATGTATTTAAAGACGCGGTCATATACAATAACTATCCAAATCACATATTCAATGGTTTAATCAAACTGTCATATTCAATGACATAATTCAAATGATTAGTTTCAATTTACCTAATCCTTATACAGTTTCTATAACAATCATAGCTATCCTCCACCGATAGCCCAAAACAAATATTTCTAAACAGATATACAATCCATCAAACAGATAATTTATCAAATTTTCATAGGTGAATGATTTATCAAATCCAATTACACCATTCATTCATACATTTCCCCAATTTCATATTTTCCACATTAATTTCATTATTTATACAAAATAATTATTCAACACAAATTAGGGCAATTTTCTCCCTTTCCCAAATATTAACCCCAAGGCCAAATTTCATCATTTTATCACTAGAGAACTTCATACACAAGGTCCTATAGTCGTTTTAGAATCTTAGATGGAAAACCCCTCTTTAACTTTTGAGATTTAAACCTTAACTTTATCCAAATCTTTTCAAATTCCACCATTGATACAAAATGACAAATACCTAAGTTAAAAATCATAACAAGGTGTAGAATATCCTTACCTCAAGTGTAGAAGCTCAAAGGAGATGAAGAAGAACCTCAAAGGTGCCCAAACTCGATTTTGCTTGGATCAAGAGGAAGCCCACAAGATGCTCTAACTCTTTATCAAAAGGAGTAGGGTAAAGAGACCCTTAGATCATGGAGTATTTGTAGAGAGAATGAGAGTTTTAGAGAGCGAGGGTGCCGGATTAGGGTTTTGGGACAAAAAGATGTAAAAAAAATTTGTGTAAAAATGAGCTACTGCAAACTGATGTACGCGACCTTTGCTCGAGCGAAGGAGTTGTAGCTCAAGCGACCAGACACAACAAATGACCTCGCTCGAGCACAAGAGGCGTCGCTTAAGCGCAGAATGCAAAGCTTTAGAAGTTTTACAAACGCACACACTCGCTCGAGCGCAAGAAGCCTTGCTCGAGCGAAGACCTCAACATTCCCAGAAATTCTGCGTCTGGGAAAGAAACCTGAGGACTCTCAAATCTCATTCGAGCGCAAGAAACCTTGCTCAAGTGAAGAAGCAAATTTCACAAGGCTCGCTCGAGCGCAAGAAACCTCGCTCGAGCGAAGAAGCCAAAATCTAGGCTATAACAAGCTAGACCAACTAACAACCAACCTGTTCCAAACACATCCAACATGTTCCAAAACTCAAATTCAAAGAGTTAAAGGAGGAAAACAAGACATGGATACGATACTAAACCACGAAACCTGAGTCTGGAATGTAACAAAGGTCGGGTCAAAACCGAGATCGCTATAAATGGCATACCTCCACCAAGGCAATAGCATTTGAGGGACCTTTGGGAAGCAAGAGTTTCTTTGTTTTGTTTTATTTTTGTACAGCCTAGGGCTAAAATTGTATAAGCTAATCTCACTTATGTTGTAACTAAGCCAAGGCTTAGAAAGGTGTAAGCCTAAAGGGTCACTGCTGGAAATTAGATTTTTAGTGGCGTTTAAAAAACGCCGCTATAGCTATCAA
Source organism: Camellia lanceoleosa (assembly GCA_025200525.1). Lineage (NCBI taxonomy): Eukaryota > Viridiplantae > Streptophyta > Magnoliopsida > Ericales > Theaceae > Camellia > Camellia lanceoleosa. Next base: position 52,284,938 of record CM045762.1, on the reverse strand, counting down.
AAACGCCGCTAATTATTTTTGCGACGTTTAGTACCAAACATTGAAGATGCGGCCGTCGCTGTAGCTTTACGACACTTTAAAAGTGTCGCTATATTTAGTATAGGCGGCGTTTTAAATGTGCTGCATAACGGTACAATAACGTCACGCAACATTTAGCGACATTTTAAAAAAGTCGTGATAGATCTTTTTTATTTTAAAAATATAACTGTTAACATTATTCTATAGTGACGTTTAAAAACGCCGTCATAATTTCATTTTTTTTCCCTTTCTTTTTTTTGAAATTATGCTAATTCTGAGATTTAACTAAAAAAATACTTGCAATAACGATGAAAAATATTCAATATATTGACTTAATTTAGGTAAACATAATACTGGATCAATCCATGCTTCTCAACATGCAAAAATATTTCAATTCCAAAATGAAATAAAGTTTGGATAGTTTGAAAATTATTACAAAACAGATTGGCACAAAAAAAAAAAAAAAGGGAAGAAAAACAGATCAATTACAGCTCGGCACAAAAAAGGTCTGCATAAAAAAAATCAAGATATCTATGAATTTGTCTGGCATAAAAAGAAGGGGGCAGGGGGGAAGCTCAACTGCAGTACAACACAATTGCAAGACCAATCATGTGCTCTTTACAGCACTGGGAAGCAGGTTGAAGGTTTCCAACAAGCTTTAGTTCCCCCTGCTTACAATAAAACTATCAATGACATTTTTCCTGTTAAAAACCAAATAAAGAAATAAAAATTAACCCAAAAGACAAAAAGATATGGGGAGGAAGACAAGATAGGCAAAGTTTGCAACATCAATTGACAGTTATTGGTGCAATGATTTATTAAAACATGGAGGAACATGTATGTAAATCTCTAGCATTTGGAAAATTCAATTTCATGATTTTCATTGGAATAAAATTGTTGTAGGAATGTCGTCTAATTTTCTGTAACCAAGCAAAGTGTTACATAACAATGAATAATTAAAATGGAAATGGCAACAGAACATAGTATTATGATCAAAGTACACAATTAAGAAATTGGATTCATTTCTCCTAGCAACCAAGTCTTCCATGACATGGAAGAATTAAACATCTAATCCAGGTTGTTCGACTAATAAAATTTTTAGAAGCTAACAAGAAAGAGCTAAAACCCAATAGCAATGAGTAGAATATTAGCAGTAATTTCGAACTATATACAAAACAATTGTAACCAAAAATAAATAAATCAGTCATATTGATTTTTGCCACTATTTTTGTTTGCATTAAAATCAATAAATATTTGAGGATTGAGCCTTACAACCTTTCAACAATAATCTTTACCATGGAATATACCAAATCCGATAGCACACAATCCAAATCTGAAGCATTTACAGGCCTAGCCTAGACATAGACATTACAAATTTATGATTATTAAAAGCTCAGTTTACCTTGGCTTGTAAAACATCATAGTTTTTGTATGAGCACCTCGTCCCTGTCTCATCAAGCTTCTTCTTCATAAGAAAAATGAAATCATTAGCTCCACAATAGAAGTCAACTATCTGTTTAGAGAAGCAATAAGCAATTAGGCACTTGAAATCGAAAGTTACAATACTAAGAGTAACTAGTAAATCACATTATATACTCGATTATCATCTACCGTTTACATGATTTTCTTATAAAGTATTTTTGACAAAGGAACAACAATAGATTACATGATTTAGCAAAACTACATGGTTTAGCCAACAAACTACATGGTTCCAAAATAGAAAAAAATAATAATATATATATACCTTGGAGTTTGGAAAAACATTGTGGACGCGCCGCGGGGGGGAGGGACTTATGCTGCCACAGTTCGGACTCGATTTGTCACGGTTCTTAATCTGAACCAAAGAGTCCAAATCCGGCAAATCGTTTTGAGAAAACAGATTTTTAGAAAAGAAGTGCCAAACATGGACTGCTTTGCCAGATACAGAGTCGCCACCTAAATATTTTTTAATGGGGGAATTTAGGAAACCCTGACTCGATGCCAAAGGCCACGTGTCCGTCATCACCAAAATTGCCTCGGCTCGAGAGCTTGGGTACGATTGGGGAAGGTCAGCTATGAGCACCCCCTCTCGCCCGATCCGAAGATTGGCCTCTACTAACCATGATATCCTATTTTGAAAACATTATGTGTTCTTATTCCGTTAATTAGCTATAATTACTATGTGATGCGCACAACACAAAAGTATAGACTAGATTGCCTAATTTGGAATGAAACATTGCATATCCGTTTGTTTGGAAAACGCTTTGGAATTTGCTACTCGTAAGTAGGCTAAAATACGGATTTCAATGAGTTGTTCCAACTCAAACAATCCAACCTTCACCCACAGGCATCCAGGCAGTTTATATCACATAAGCATCTAGCCTCATGGTAATCATGCTGTCATGTTAACATTCACACCCATGCAAAATGCTAAAGCATAAAATACTTACAATGTACTCCAAGCCAAAATAGAAACTAGTTAGTAATCATATGCATGATCCTAGTTCGTGTTAAGATGGCTAATGCAACGCATATAGAATGTCACTAGAATAAGCTCGGCTAATCTAAGGATGACATGTGAAATGCTACAAATAACACGTATTCAATTTGGAATTTGAAATACAATGCAGTTAGCATGATGCGCCGAGCCCGGTGCATGCAAGACAAATGTATAGATGCACGCATGCATAGCATAAGGTATGCTAATTTAAACATGCCCTAATACTAACCATCAAAAGCAGGTAAGTAAAAGGGAGAAAGAAGTGGGGGTTGGAAGGCATGCACACACGCACCCACACTTATTACAAATTTATCGTCGCTCGGAGGGACCGAAAGAATAATACAATTAATTAACCTACAAGCTAATTAAATATTACAGACCAATTAAATCAGCTAAGTAAATTAACTAATCTATTTAAGCAATAAACAGCAGCCTCGGGAGGAGGTCCAATGCATGCGTGCTTGGTTCCGCTCGGGAAGTCACTGCCATACACAAGATGCCTCTACTTTGACTGTTCTGCTCCTCTAAAGACTTCACAAGTCCTAAAATTACTTCTCTGAAGACTGTGGAACACCACCGGCTGAGGGGATTGGTCACCGGCCATGGAGACTAGTCACCGGCCACAAATGAATCCATCGGCCACTTATAGATGGCCGGTCGGCACTAAAGATGGCCGGCCGGCCAAAGCTTCCTGCAGAAACTGGTTTTGACAGCAGCAGAGGGCAAGACATAGCATGGCAATGCATTTTAAGCAATGTATGCACCAACCACACCCCTTATCATGTTTATGACTCAAAGGAGGATGGGCCTCGATTCTCGAACCACCAATCGTGCATTTCCATGCATGATGGCCCAAAGAATCAAGTGTGCATTTCAATTTCAAATGCAATGCAAACCAAATAAGCAAGCAAAGGGGCTTCCAACCTCTATCATGGCTTGATCAAGAGGTGAAAGATGCATGCAAATGCAATGCAACCTAAGTATGTTAACTAGGCATGCAACATGAACGTATGGGAAGCATGCAAGGCATATAACAAGCATGCAAGTTGAATGAGCATACAAGGTACAATGCCAACACACAAACATGCAAAACATATGGCATGTTAAGCAACCAAAACAAGGAGGAGAATGCATGCCAAATGCAACACCATTTCAACATGCAACAACATGTCATAAGCTAAGCATGCAATAACATGCCAAGGGATGGACTTAAACTAAATTAGGCAGCCCTTAAACAAGCCTAAAACAGTGGCCAAATGCCAAGGAAATGAAGGCTAATGTGCACACAAACATGCATGCAAATGGGCCAACACTTTAAGCATAAAACAAGCAACTTTTAAGCACACTTAAAGAGACTAAATATAGACAATTAGCATGCATGGAAAGCTCTGAAAATCATGTTAATAATGGTGCCAAACCAACTAATCAAAGCAAGCAAAGTATGCAATAATGGTCCAAGATTCAAGGCAAGCCCAAGGGGACTTAAACCAAGGCTAAGTCAACCAAGCCTCACAAGGCTAAGGGGACTTAAAACAGGTCCAATGCAGACCTAAGCGAAGCTAAGGATGCACTTAGATGGCATCTAAGTGGTCTAAATATGCAAGCATACAAAGAAGCACATTCATGGAGCATAAGGCAACAACCTTTTAACACATTGAAGGAGCATCAAATGCAAGCATATAGGCATGTTATAAGGACTGAAATAACATGGTAAGTGGTTCCAAACCACTGGAATAATGCAAGTAATGCATGCTACACACTCACACACCTAAGGCTAACAAGCCAAAATGCAAGGTGGCTATACTAAGCATGCCATGGTCGACCAAAATAACCAAAAACAGAACTTAAGCATGCTAAAAAAAACACAAAAGCTTCACAAAGCTTGGCCAAAATCATGCTAGAACAAGGATTAAAACCTAAAGCATGTCAAGGCCTAAACATGGCATTACAAGGCATGTATGCTAAGCAAGCATGGTGTACCAAAACCAACTCAAAACAGTGCTAAATCATGACATAATAAGCACAAAAAATTGCTAAGGCATGGTCAACATACACTTAAATTAGATGCTCCCTCAAGAGGCAAAAATGGCCCTTTTCAAGGACAACAAGGAGAGGGGGTGGCCCTCTCCTTCTTAAGACCTCAAGGCACCATTCTCACCTCTGAAATCCCTCAAGATTTCAGTGGTGAGGAGGCCCAAAAACAATGGTCCCGGAGCTCAACCAAAATGGCACAAAACAAGGGCCAAACAAGCCTTAAGAGGGGTCAAACAACCCTAAACCTTAAAACACCCTTAAACAACTATTTATAGTAGGCAAAAACAAGACTTTTATGTGTTATATGCTAAGCTCAAAAACAGATGCAAGATAGTCAAAAAAAGCCTTGCAAAAATGGGGTATTTAAAGGAGTAAGTGCTCACCCTTGTAGACCCTCTTCAAGAATGGAAGACCAGCAGTTTCTTTGGCTCAAACCAGCTCCAAAACTTCAAAAACAACCCTCAAGGGCCTCAGCTCCAAGAGGATGGTGTAATAGTGGGTGTTTGTGTGCAATCCTAAGGCTAAACACACACAAATACAAGAGAGAGAGATATAGATATAGGATAGATATACAAACCAAACCCTAAAACCAGAGCTCTCTAAGAAGTGTTGTCTTCTTTTTTTGTCTAACCCTAATGGAGGAAGAAGAGGCTCCCTCTTATAGAGCTCAATCTTGTAAGCTTACAAGACAAGCTAGCTAAGAGGGAAATCCCTCCATACACGTGTATGGAGGGGAGCTCCCTCCATACGCTATGGAAGGGAGCCAAGTGCATGCCAGCTGCATAAAAATATCTGCAAAAGAGATGCACAGTAGTTGGCCGGCCAAAAATGCAATTGACCAAAAAAAGATAGCCGGCCGGCCAAACATTTGGCCGGTGGCAACAAAACACAGCCGGTGGCCTCAAGCCATGGCCAGTGGAGTGTGGGGATGGCCCACAAGCCATTTCCTGCCCCTCCAAGGCAAAACACAAGTGTTTGGTGCAAAACCAAACACAAAACAGTTGAGTCGAGAGATCCTGAGGCAAGACGCGTAGCCAAGACCTCCGGGAACTCAAGACGAACACAAAAATGAATGATCACCGAGTGTTCAAGCGGTGACGTCCAAGTCTTGAGGACGGTCAAAAATGGAGTGTCTACAAACATATACTTGGGAGATGGTGTTGAATCAATGACATTGCAACACATCTTCTCAAACTACATGAACTCAACGACTGGAATAAGCAAAAAGGGTAAAGGATCAATACCAACTGAGAAGGACCATTAATAGAGTTCCATGGCACAAAAATAATAAAATCACAAATCTAATAACCATTGAACATGTTACAGACAGGTCATCATAACAACCAATCAGTGGACCCCATTGAAGCAAACAACTCAAATCAACTCAAGTTGATTAACATGATATCGGGTCAAAACTTCAATGTAAATTCAACATACTAGATCAGTTATATGCACAACAAAAATAGAAGACCAGACAATGAACGAACAGGACATAAATACCCCCATTAAGTTATCAAAATTAAAGAGGAAGATTATCCTATAGTCATCCTCTTTATAAACCAGAAAAGCATAACAAACACAACTTAAAGCATCACAATAGAGATCTATCATGCCCTACAATTATTATAAAAGACTCACTGACGCATGGAACCCAAGAGCTAAACATAAGTTTGTTCCAATAGACAGCGCTCACAAAATAAAATAAAAAAACCTTACCTACAATAAGAATTTCTAAGCCAAAGTTGAGGATCATTCCAAATCATATTTCACTACTCAGCTATCCTTTAGAAACTACTTTCCCTGCAAAGCAAAGTCAGTTTTATAAATCATTCACGTAGGGTCTAGCACTACCATTTGGGCAACCAGTTATACTTGTCAGTATATATTCAATATATTTAAGACTAGCCATAAACAGACGTAAAAAAATTAATGAGTATCAGTTTTGTGAACTGTTAATAGTGAACAAATGCATTGTCTTACTACTAAAAACTTTAAAATAAAGGAAACTCATGATCAAAGCACATATACCAAATCCTCTATTTTTATTGATAAGCTCTGTTCTTTCCCCTTTTTTTTCACATTGAACCAAAACACAAATAATGAACCAGGCCATGATAAGCAGTCAACGAAAGTCGGATAATAATTGGAAAACATCGATTCAACCCCCTAGCCCACTCAATATGGAACAAATATACTTAGCTTGTGTTGTGTACCATTTTTAGCATGGAACCGACAAAGAAAGTTGTGGCATTACCATTACCCATTCAAAAACCATTACACAATATTCAATTGAAATATGGTAATTGCTATTACTACTGTATACTATCATTTGCTTCCTCTTTTGTTTCATCTCCTGATTTCTAGACAATATCTTTCAAACTAGTTGTGAGGTTCTTGTAGAACTGTAATAAAGAATGTACAATGTTGAACTTAAAAATTATAGTCAACAAGATACAAAAGCAACAAATGTGTACGAAAGGGGATTCCATAACATGGGACAACTGTGCAAATTTGTCGAACTTCCAATAAGGACAAGCCACAGAGCCTACAGTTAAAATTTCTAGAAGTAATACAGGTGGATGACAAGGATATGCCACCGTCCAATGGAAAATCACTTGCTTTTGCTAATTGTAAAATCCAAGAAATTTTATGCAAAGCTTCATTAAGTGCCATTAGCATGAATGGTAAGGTGCTTAAAACCAATAAATAAACAATTGCATAAGCATTAAAACCAAGTATACATGTGTAACCATTGCAATGAGATTTCAGAACCATACCTTTTGAAATTCTAAGGTGTCTTCTCCAGCCTTGATAACCTCAACCATGCAAAGTGAGGGAGCCACCTCATAAATCTATAGGACGTTATTTTCATACCTAGTTTCAAACACTGCTTCACATGATAGTCTAGTGATTTTTCACTCAACAGGTGACCCCAGAAAGATCATACCTCTATTGCAACAGATAAATGACCCTTGCGCCCAGTTTTCTCCCCTTAAAGCTTTAGCTCAGGGTCTGTCCAATATAATGAAGACAGTTATTAGTCATTCAACTATTAACTATTGGAAACATACATCATCAAACAAGTTAAAAAACTAAATATCAGCTGGTTCATTCATGATATGAGATAGGAACTCTGACTTAACTGACAAAAATGCATAGAATGCTCAAATTCTAAAGATCTCTACATCTGATAACTTGGCTACCAAAACATAAAAATCAAAAAGCTATAAGCCTCTGATATACCATTTGGTTTTCAAACAGAGAACTGAGGTTGAGACCCTAAGATTTAGATATAAGTATTCAAAAGCGTTCATAGAGACAAGATTCACAGGTCGTTCTTCCTGTCTTTCCACGACAAGGTTTTGAGTGTCCTGCACATCAAAACAAAAATCACAATTAAAGTCACCCCCAATGCCCTATTCCTCAATACTAATCGAAAGGGTATATGATCAAATGTTTTTTTAACTGAAATTATAAACAAGATATAGTTACCCCTGATTCATTAAAAATAACATCCACATCGTCAAGACTAACATCCTTGTTTTCAAAAGCAGGAGGCTTATATCCCTTCTTAAACCACTCATTCTCAATGACCTCAGCAATGGTAATGCGCTGTTTATACAATGAAATAACATTTGCAAAGCATTGGATGAAATCAAACTAGTAGCCATCAAGGATTTGCATGAGCACATCACCTCTCTTGGAAGGCAAAGTGGGTCTCTGGCTAGGCTAGAGAAGGGATATGTAATTTTACATGTTTAATAATCTAATCACCTATTAGAAAACACAACCTGTAATAAAGTAAGAGGGATGGACAAACTTGTGTATTTCAAAACCAGTCCTTTTTTCTCAAAAGAGTAAACAATCTTTTCAACAAACTCAAAGGAGTCCTTTTCATCTTCTTCTGCTGCAGAATATATATATATTAAAATCCTTTCTAACTATTTCAAAACACATTTCTCTGTACTTGCTAATACTAAATGGACTGTCAACAAATAAAACTCTATGTCAAAAACTAAAATAAAACACATTTTCCAACTGCTTAAAATAGTGTTGTGGCTTAAACATAAATCCAATCAAAACTAGAAGAGAGTGATAAATAGAATTTAGACCTGATATTTGCAGATCTGATCGGAGAAATAGCATATCTAAGAATAAGATCTAGGTCTTTAGGTCTTTAACTTCTACTTATGACCCATCTCGATTATATTAGTCGCTGCTTGTCCGGAGACACTGACACTGCACTCGAAACCCCAGAGAAAATACATCGCCATGAATGACAAAAGCTTTCCATGTATCCCATTGCATGGACTAGAAAGAGCAAGAGACCACAAATGAAGAGAAAGAACACAAAACAAAAGCAAAAATTCCAGAAATAAGCTAGATCGGGGGTAAAAATGCATATGAATTTCCAAACATCAACGTAAATATACTCCAAATCGTTGTTTTAGCCATGAGATTTTACAGATCTTGAGTGAACTTAGCAAATCTAGATCAGAAAACCCTTACCTTGAGCCCTAGATCGATTTAGATCAGAGGGATTCGAACAACCTCGAAGATATATGCTCAAGTCAAAAGGGAGAACAAGATTTTCCGGATCAAAATCATCAAAAATCGATGGGAAGTCGATGGAAATCAAAGAATCAGACCTCTCTTTCTCTCTCTCTCTCTCTCTAGTCGCGTCTCTGCTCAATCAATAGAAATCGAAATATCTCTAGATAGATTTGGATTGGATTTCCTAGGTACAGATGCCTTTATAAAAAGAGGAGAGAAAAAAAAAAACTCTTATTATAACACGCAAAACTGTGTCATTTTACGCATACTCCATTCCGTACGCGGTTATCCCACCATCACCAAGAATTTAAAAGATTGGTTAACAGATTTAATGACTTTTACAAAAAACGCCACAAAAAAAAAATGTGGTTATATCTACTTTTTCTAGTAGTAGGTATTTATTTATGTTAAACTCTTTTTTCTATTAATATTATGAAATGAAAGGACTTTGCACTCTGATTTATGCAGTTGTTATTTATGTTCTGAGTTGTATTTATTGTATTATTTTGGAGGCGTAACACAATTACACCATAGTATCAGTTAATATTCTTCTCTTTTTTTTTTTCTTTTTTTTTTCATTTATGGTAAGTACTTACTTGATTAAATCCACAATCCACAACAATTAACTCAAATTTTAAAATTTTAAATCTTCGTATATAATTAACAAACAATTAAATTAGAAGCTGAAAAAGTAAAATCTAAAATAAGGAACCTAAAAATTTCAATGTCATAATAATAGTAAATTGAGTTGGCCGACGAAGCAGCACTAGGACCCTATTTTTAAAACCAAAATCTAGGAACCTAAACCGCTTGCTTTGCCAACTTGTCTTTATGATATTCATCCAAAAAAAACTTGTCTTCCTGACGTGACGACTGTTCTTTCTTGTGGGTAAAGGACTCTTTTGGATTGTTTCTTTCGTTTTATTTGGAAACATCAATTCTAAAAATAACCCTTGAAAGGGTGGTATTTCGGCTATTTCTCTTTTTTGCCTATACTGGTGTTCGACTTTGTACATGATTGGCTTTTGAGCATGTATCAAACTTGTTAATGGTTGTTGTTAAGCCTTTTATATTCGGATTGGGCTTCCCTTTAATTTAGAAAGTCCAGAAGTGTGGATCGAATTCATAGAGTTCATCACGGATTTTATTTCGATGATCTAAATCATTTATATTATAAAATCCTTAATGTATATCATTCATAAAAAAAAAATAAAAAATTATATCAATCATGTGTAATGTATAACTTTTCAAAGGTCTATATGAGAGGATTCTTAAATTCTAAGAAATAGATAGTAGAAGAGTTCTCTTTCTCCCCCATTTACTACTATTTTACACTATTTTTCACTTGACTTATAAACCAAACATGATGAAAGAGTTTTCTTTCTCATAATTTTTTTATCACTTCTCAACAAATTACCCATCTTAATGGAGTGTTAGATAAGAGATGATTACGGGTTGTTTGTCATACCACTAAAAAAATACATTATTTTTTATTTGTTGTCTTTAGTGATTTTTTTTTTAAAATTATGTCAATTTTTTTTTTTAAAAAAAAAATTTCAGGCCTATCTGGTGTAGATGAACAAAAAGAAGTTTAAAAAAAAAAAAATTTTGAAATTTTTTTAATTTTTTTTTACTAAAGATTTTTTTTTTTAAAAAAAGTTAAAAAATTAACTATTTTTTACCCTTTTTTTTGTCCTTTCTAAAGTTGTTTTCAAATTTTTATTTTATTTCTCTCATCCATCTAGTTGAATAGAAGCCAAAAAATGAAAACTATTCAAATCTTTTAAAAAAAATAATAAAAACGAAAAAAACAAAACAAAACAAAAAGGTTCACTAAAAAAAACCCAACCCCAAATTTAAAGCATAAAGCAGTGGAATGTCCTTTAGGTTGAGATGCCCTTTAATTTGTAAGAAAAAAATTGAAATTATAAGAATAGTGATTAGTGTTTTGATTGAAAATAAAATATCACAAGAAATTACACTACTATGTATGAAATTTTTTGTACAAAAATTTTGTTAGTATATCATTAAATATAAAGTAATGAGATCTATATTAATAATAAAGTTGGAGCTCATTTAATTGTCTTTAATAAATAAAAAAGAGTCACGCTAGGAATTTCAAAAAAATTATAAATTTTTTTCATGCAATACTTAAATAAGGGTTGGTTTGGCATATACTATATAATCCATCTTTTTATTTTTTTTATCTTATTTTCATCACATCATCTCTCTACTTTTCTGCACATCTTTTCGTAAAAAGACAAAAAGTACACTTTTTTAGGACACCCCAAACCAACCCTTAAGTGTAAGACCCACATGTTAGGACTCTTTGTTGTCAAATTCATGGATCAAACCCAAGGTTGTAATTTTTTAAATTCACATGTTGGGTCAAACTAGGATTACTTTGGATTTCTCTAAGAAATTGATTTTCTTCCAAAACTAGGATTACTTTGGAGTTCTTTAAGAAGTTGGTTTTCTTCCAAAAACAGGATTACTTTGGATTTTCTATAAATAGTTGGTTTTCTCCCAAAACTATTTTAATTTCTCCAGATCTTCTTTTTGGTTCTTAAGATTTATATTTGGGGATATTTTGCTAGTTTCTTTGATGTTTTATTGAGTATTCAACTCATGGTTTAAAAGAGAGTACATCAAAGGTTTTGTTTGTCATACAAAAGAGAGAGTTGTTCTTCGGTGGATTCTGAAGAATTCGAGCCTGAAGTTTCGGTGGATTCTGGAGTGGCTCATCAGAAAGACAATTCCGTGGTGAAGTTGGGGTTGGAAGAGGCACATAGAGGTTGGTTCAATTAAGCGTTGTGGATTCGCTAGATAATTGAGAGTATACCTGTGTAATTCCTTTAAATCTTCTTAGTGGATTGTTCTTGTGGCTGTTGCCCGTGGTTTTTTTTATCACAATTGGAGGTGTCCAATTGTCATTTTTTCACGTAAAATCGTTGTGTCTCTTTGTCTTGATTGTTTGATTGAGATTGTTATATTCTGCTTAAAATTGATACATAATCACAAATCAATATCTAGGAGGTTTCTAGAATTTTCAATTGGTATTAGAGCAGGTCGTTCTATTTTTTTTTTTTTTTTAAATTCTTTTAGAACGAGATCTTGTTTGATTTGTGATAATGGATTCAATTCGTGAGGGAAATTCTATGGTTCGACCACCCCTACTTGATGGATCCAATTATTCATTTTGGAAAGCTCGGATGAGATCTTTTTTAAAATCTACTGATGAAAAAGTTTGGCAATCCGTCATGAATGAGTGGACTGAACCAACAATTACTGTTAATGGAGTGACTTTCCCCAAACCAATTGATAAGTGGGACACAACCGATTACCAAAATAGTAGCTGGAATAGTAAAGCTATCAATTCTCTCTTTTGCGCTGTCACACCTGAAAAGTTTAGTCGTATTTGCAATTGTTAAGTCGCAAAAGAGGATTGGGATATCTTACAAACTATTCATGAGGGCACTCCTTCGGATAAACGCTTAAAACTTCAAAGGCTCACATCTAGTTTCGAAAACCTTTCTATGAAAGATAGTGAGACCTTTGATGAATTTTATGCGAAATTGAGTGACATTGTAAATTTCAGCTTCAATTTAGGTGAAAAAATACCGGAATCCAAGATTGTAGGAAAAATTTTGAGGTCCTTGCCCGATCGGTTCCAACCAAAAGTTACAGCCATTGAGGAGGCTCAAGATGTTGACAACCTCAAACTAAATCAGTTGGTTGGAAATCTCCAAACTTATGAGGCACATAGAAATTTCAAAAAGAAACAAAAAGATTTTGCTTTTAGTAGTGCTCATAAAGTGGTAGAGGATTCTGATGAGGATTGTGAGATAGATTCCAAGATTATGGCTGCTTTTGTTAAACAATTTAAAAAATCTTTTTTGAATAAAAATCCTAATCTTTTGGAATCTACTCATTTTCATAAATCCAAAGGCAAAGATAAAGTCAAAATTAATTCTATAGCCAAGAAGGAGAAAGGAAAGATACAAGGGAACTCTGAAAGCGTCCAATGCTATGAATGCCAAGGATTTGGCCACTTTGCTTCAGAATACCCCACTCGTTTGAAGAAGAAAAAAGCCCTCGCCATCACTTGGGATGATGAATCAGAATCTGATGAAGATGACAGTAACAACGAAGATCAAGGCGAAGAGAGACATAAGCAATTCCTTGCTTTCATGGTGGCTTCTGAAACTGAAGGACAAACAGAGTCTCCGAAGATGTCAGTTAAGAATACCACTGATAATGAATCCTCGGAGAGTGATCATGAAGAGCTTGAGCAAGCTTATGAAAAGTTGTATAAGGAGTCTCTTAACTTATTCAAATTGAATGACAAACTCACAAAGAAACCCAAAGCATGTGAAAGTGAGAATGTCAAACTTAAGGAGGAGATTTTCGATGCCAGAATTGATGCCATCAAGATAGCTGATGATCGACAAATTCTTTGTGCAAAACTGTTGACTTGTGAGACAAAGAGGAATGAGTTACAGGAAACCCATGCCATGTATGAAGAAAAGATTGAATCTCTCGAGATGTCACAAGTTGCTTTGGAAGAACCAATAATCAAGAAAGAGGAAGAGCTAAAGTGTGCTATGGTTACCATTGGTCTTTGGAACAAAGGATCAAAGACTTTGGAGGATATCATTATGTCTCAACAAATCTGTTATGACAAGAGTGGCATTGGCTTTAGAGGTAAGAAAGAGCAATAACATAGTGCATCCACATCTCATGATACAAGAACTCAAGGAAAAGAAGGACAAAAGATTCAACATGAGGATAGACTTCTCAAACTTCCTAGAGTTGGTAAGGTAAAAGAAAAGAAGGTACACCCTGTTTTTATTTGTCATCATTGTGGTATGCATGGTCATATTCGCCCTTATTATTATAAGTTGCATGGGAGAGTGTCTCAAAATGGTCGAAATTCGAATACTTTTTGGGTTAGGAGACAACCTTACATGTCTAGAAATACCAAGATTCATGAGGGTGTTCACAACACCACGACTCTTACCAAGTCCACTAGACCTGATTTTGTTAAGACCAAAAAGATTTGGGTGAGAAAACTTGACTTGTGTTAATGTGTTTACTCTGTTTAGTTTTTTAGGTCTCTGTGTGTTTTTTTTTTAGAAAAAAAATGTGTGCATGTTTGTTTTTTTATCTTACTTTGGTTTAAAAAAAAAAAATCCAAAAAGATTTTCTTAGTATGGTTTTGCAAACTTGAAATTTTTGAGTGGTCCTTGGTGCATATTGGAATTGATGAGAATATGCATTACATGTTAATATGTGTGTGCTTTCTGTGGTCATTACTCATTTTGGAGTGTGTGTTTTTTGATTAGTATGTCTCATTCTGTATACACTCTTGGATTAGCAAATATCGGAGTCTTCTGCCTTAGTGATCTGTTTTTTTCTATGGATTTCTGGCATTGTATCTTTTGCTTTTCTAGAGGAATTGACCTATACTAGCATATCTTGGGTGATGTTGAGTCTCTTAACCACCTTCTATCTTTTTGCATCTCTACGGCTTTCCCCCTCTATTTTTTGTAGTCCAGGCATGAGGAAAAGGCTACCTCAGAGTCACCAACTAGGCCATCCTTATTATATCTATGCTTCTCTGGTTCGGTTTCCATACTCTTGAGCATGTCAGCCGCCAATGAGTGTGCAAAAGAAAAAAAAAATGTGCAAAAGAAAGAAACAAAAAACAGATGTGCAAAAGAAAGCAAAGAAAAAGATGTGAAAAAAAAATATAAAAAAAAAATAAAGGATTTATTGATTGAGGGGGAGCCTCCGCTTTTACTCACCAAATACCCCTTGATTCCTAGTGGTTTGACTTTCCGTAGTTATGCTTAGATTCTCTTGTTGGAGGTTCAGCTATCAGATCACTACTAGGATTTGAATCTCGTGTTTGTCGAACTCCAAGAGTCACACACACACTTTTATCATGGGATCTATGCTTTTCACATAATACATCACTTTCTTTCATAAGGAATCTTCTACAAACTGTGCACATTGTGTTTTCAAGTAATTGTACTTCTTAGATAGTCTTGTGTATTTTAAGGTACAAATCTGGAATTCCTTACTTGCTCCACCATATTATTTTTGTCAGTTTTCTTTCTGTTCATTTTTTTTTTCCAGTATTTGTGGTTGCTTTTAGTGAGGGTGTAACCAGTCCGCGAGGGACCTCACTACAGTTCGGACTCGATTTGTGTCACGGTTCTCAATCTGAACCAAAGAGTCCAAATCTAGCAAATCGTTTTGAGAAAACAGATTTTTAGAAAAGAAGTGCCAAACATGGACTGCTTTGCCAGACACAGAGTCGCCACCTAAATATTTTTTATAGGGGGATTTAGGAAACCCTAACTCGGTGCCAAAGGCCATGTGTCCGTCATCACCAAAGTTGCCTCGGCTCGGGAGCTTGGGTACGATTGGGAAAGGTCAGCTATGAGCACCCCCTCTCGCCCGATCCGAAGATCGGCCTCTACTAACCGTGATATCTTGTTTTGAAAACATTACACGTTCTTATTCCAGTTATTAGCCTAAAATTACTATGTTATGCGCACAGCAAACAAGTATAGACCAAATCGCCTGAATTGGAATAAAACATTTCATGTTTGTTTTGAAAATGGTTTGCTACTCGCAAGTAGGCTAAAATGCAAATTTTGCCACCCTCTAGTGGGCTTTAGAAAAGATGGTTTTGCCACTATTTAGTGGGCTTAAAACTCACAGTTTTAATGCATTACTCCAATTTAGGTAATTCAACCTCCATCCACAGGCATTCAAGCAGTTATATCATATAAGCAACTAGCCTCATGGTAATCATGTTATTATAGCAACACTCACACGCATGCGGTATGCTAAAGCAAAAGAACTTACAGAGTACTCCAAGTCAAAACAGAAACTAGTTAGTAATCATATGCATGATCCTAGTTCATGTTTAAGATGGCTAATGCAACACATGCAAAATGCAACTAAGATAGGCTCGGCTAATCTACAATGACATGTGAAATGCCACAACTAACACGTATTCAATTTGGAATTGAAATACAAATGCAGCTAGAATGATGCGCCGAGCCCGGTGCATGCAAAACAGATGAATGAATGCAAATATGCTATCATACTATATGCTAAATTGAATATGCCCTAAACTAATCATCGAAAGCTAGTAAATAAAAGGGAAGAAAGACATGGGGTTGGAAGACATACACACACTCGCACACACTTATTACATAATTGCCCTCGCTCAGAAGGTCCGAATAAATATTACAGTCCGAATAAATAATACTAAATTAACTATTACAGAATTTCTAATTAATTAACAAATTAAATGCAGAAATAAGGTGGCCTGACCAGCCTCGGAATCTTGTGAATGATGCATGCTTGCCTCGTCTCGCCCGGAAACTCGCTGTCATAGCACTGTTGCCTCTATTTATACTGCCCTGCTCCTCTGAGGACTGCCAAAGTCCAAGGGTATGCTCTTGTAGCACGTCCGCGGGGGACCTCGGCTACAGTTCGGACTCAATTTTGTGTCGCGGTTCTAGATCTGAACCAAAGAGTCCAAATCCGGCAAATCGTTTGAGAAAACAGATTTTTGAAAAGTAGTGCCAAACATGGACTACTTTGCCAGATTACAGAGTCGCCACCTAAATATTTTAAAATGGGAAATTTAGGAAACCCTGACTCGGTGCCGAAGGCCACGTGTCCGTCATCACCAAAGTGGTCTTGGCTCGGGAGCTTGGGTACGATCGGGGAAGGTTAGCTATGAGCACCCCCTTTCGCCCGGTCCGAAGACCGGCCTCTACTAACCGTGATATCCATTTTTGAAAACTTTATGCGTTCTTAATCCGGTTATTAACCTAGAATTACTATGTGATGCGCACAACACAAAAGTATAGACTAGATTACCTAACTTGGAAATAAACATTGCATATCCGTTTTATTTCGAAAAACGTGTTGGTTTTTGTGCTACTCGCAAGTAGGCTAAAATTCGGATTTCAATGAGTTGTTCCAACTCAGGCAATCCAACCTCCACCCACAGGCATTCAAACAGTTTATCTCACATAAGCATTTAGCCGCATGGCAAGCATACTGTCATGGTAAACATTCACACGCATGCGATATGCTAAAGCCATAAAAACTTACATCGTACTCCGTGCCAAAACAGTAAACTAGTTAGCAAACATGCATGTCCTAGTTCATGTTAAGTGGCTAATGTATCACACACAGAGATGTAATCTAGAGTAGGCTCGGCTAACCCTAAACATGGCACATGAGATGCAACAACTATCACGTATTCAATTTGGAATTGAAAGTACGATGCAGTTTGTATGATGTACCGAGCCCGGTGCATGTAAACAAATGCATGTATGCACGCATGCATTGCATAAGGTATGCTAAAAATAAGTATGCCCTAATCTACCACTGTAAGCAGGTAAATAAAAGGGAGAAAGAAATGGGGGTTGGAAGACATGCACCCACTCACACACACTTATTACATTTTTGCCCTCGCTCGGAGGGACCAAATAATAATACAGAACCGAATAAATAATTAACTGCTCTAGCTAATTAAATATTACAAATTAACTAAATTAATTAAATAAATTAATTAACCTAATTAAGCATTAAACCGCCTCGGGATGAGGGCGGATCTGTGCTCGGGGCCGGATCTTGCCGTGCAAGTGTGCCTCTGTTTCCTCTGCTCTCCTCTTCAGAAAATTCCCAAAATCCCCGAAGCACCTCTCAGGGCACTGGGGAGTACCACCGGCTGGGGCAGAGCACCACCGGCTGAAGGAGGAGGCCACCGGCACTAAATTGATTCATCGGCTGTCAATTGACTGCCGGTCGGCACTAAATAGTGCCGGTCGGCACAAAATTCTCGCAGACACCGCAACTCACAAAGCAGAGGGAAACAATATGCAAGGCAATGCAATTCAAGCCATTTATGCACCAAACACACTCCCTATCATGTTATTGACTCAAGGGGGCATGTGCCTCGGTTCCCGGACCACCAATCGCGCATTTTCATGCATGACGGCCCTAAGAACCAAGAATGCAACTTTGATGTCAAATGCATGCAATGCAATCAATCAAACAATGGTGCTAAAACCTCCATCATGACTTAGTCAAGAGGTAGAGCATGCATGCTCATATGATGCAATCCTAGGCATGTCAAACTAGTATGCAATATGGGCAATGTGATGCACTTATGCAAGCATACAAGTAAGCATTCAAGACAAGCATGCAAACCAATGAAATGGTGGATTTAGACATGGATTAGGCATCTTAAATGGGCCCAAAATCAGTGGCCAAAGTGCCTAGAAATGGAGACTAAACAAACTCACACACATGCAAGTGTTAAGGTTCAAACCCAAGGCATACAAAAGCAACTCTCATGCACACTTAAAGAGGCCAAACATGGACTAATAGCATGCATTAAAAGCTCTGAAATTCATGTTAAACATGATGCCAAATCATGCAATGAAGCATGCCCAACAAGGCATGTAAATGGCCTGAAGCTTAAGGCAAGCCAATGAGGCATTAAACCACACTTTGCACAAACATACATGGCATGCACTAATCAACCTAAAACAGGTTCCTAGCATGTCAAAACAAAGCCAAATGGCTACTTAGATGGCATCTAAGAGTCATTAAATCAAAGGCATGCATTGAAGCCAAAACAAGGGGCATACAACACATGCTCCTAAAGCATTAACAAGGCCACTAAGGCAAGCATACAAGCACACCAAGGGGACTGAAATTGCATGTTAAGTGGCCCCAAACCACCAAAATAATGCAAACAACACATGCTACACATGCACACACTTGAGACCAACAAGCCACAATACAAAGGAGCTATATTAAGCATGCTAAGATTGACCAAAATACTTATGGACAGACCTAAAACATGTTAAAATAAGCACAAAAGCTTCATGAATCAAGGCCTAAAACATGCTAGGAATGAAGGCATACAACCTAGGCATGTTAGAGCATAAAGAGGCATTACAAGGCAACTATACTAAGCATGCATAGGAGACCAAAACCAACTTGAAAACATGTTATATTATGGCAATATAAGCATGAAAGACAACCAAGGCATGCTCAACACACACTCAAACATGGTGCTCTTTTGGAAGCCAAAACTTGCTCTTTTCAAGGACATCAAGGAGAGGGGTGACCCTCCCCTTTTTGAGACTTCAAGGCATGCTCTTCACCACTGAAATCCCTCAAGATTTCAGTGGTGAAGAGATCCCATCACCAAAATCTCGGATCTCTCACAAAATAGCACAAAAAGTGACCTTTTCAAGGCCTAAGGGTGGTCAAACCTACCCAAACCACTAAACACTCTTAATGAACAATAAAGAGGCTTAAAAAACAGAACTTTTATGTGTTGATCACCAAGCACAAAAACAAGTCTAAGCTATGTAGAAATGGAATGCAAAAAAGGGGTAAAAAGGGGTAGTTTCTTACCCTTGATGACTATCTTCACAAAAGTTGTTGTTGTTGCTTCCTTGAGCTCCAATCCAACCAAAAACACCAAGAACCAACCCTTAGAACCTCAGTTGCTTAGAGAAGGTGAAACACTAGGTGCTTGTGTGCAATAGTGTGAACTAAAGCACCTAGTGTACAAAATGAGAGGGAAGAAGAGAGATACAATAGATACAAAGCTCAAACCCTAAACCAGAGGTTCTCCTATGTCTAACTCTCTCAAACTTTCCAACTCTTGCCCCACTTGAGCCAAGAGAAGAGGCTTCTCTTGTATAGGCAACCAAGACTTACAAACTAAGTCATCCAAGGGCTCATCCCTCCATACACGTGTATGGAGGGGAAACAAGAGCTAAACAGCTGTCTAAAAATATCTCATAAAGCAGCTGTAAAGTGGTCGGCTGGGCAAAATGGTCATTTTGCCAAAAATAGTGCCGACCGGCACAATATAGTGCCGGTGGCAACTACAGCCAGCCGGTGGCCTCTAGCCACAGCCGGTGGTGTGTGGGAATGCCTCACAAAGCATTCCCTGCCCCTCAAAGGCAAAGCACAAGTGTTTGGTGTAAAACCAGACACAAAACAGTCAAGTTCGGAGGTCCTGAGGCAGGGCGTGTAGCTGAGAACTCCGGGAACTCCAAACAAACACAAACATGGATAATCACCGAGTGTTCCAACGGTGACGTCCAAGTCTTGAGGACGGTCAAAAATGGGGTGTCTACAGCTCTCTAGATGTTGAGGAGTACCACCGACCAAGTAAAAACACCACCGGCCAAATGGGATGATCACCGGCCACCTTTTAATCTATCGGCCACAGATTACTAGTCGGTCGGCACTGTATTTAGCCGACCGGCCAAAGCTTCCTGCAGAACCTGCAATTGACAGCAGCAGAGGGCAAGCAGTGTATGGCATGGAATTTTCAGGCAAATGTATGCACGGACACACTCCCTATCATGTAATGGACTCAAGGGAGTGTGGCCCTCGACCTTCGGGCCATCGATCACGCATTTCAATGCATGATGGCCCAAAAGCCAAGTATGCAACTTCGATATCAAATGAAATGCAAGCACGAAATACATCAAAGGGCCCCAACCCCTATCATGATTGATCAAGAGGCAAGGGATGCATGCTCAATGAAATGCAACCTAGGCATGGAGGCTAAGTATGCAACATGAGCATTCAAATGAGCAATGTATACTAGGCATGCAACCTAAACATATAAGAAAACATGGCATGCAACAACATGCGATGATGGACTTAAACTAACATGGATAGCTTGCAAGCATGCCAAAATCAGTGGCCATATGATTAAAATGAGACAATCGAAATGCGTGTATACATGCACGCCAACCGAGGACCAAACCTAAGGCATAAAATGCCACTCTACCAATGCATGGCAAGGGATGCGAGATGGCATAAAAGCATGTGAATTTCAGCACTGAAATATGATGCTAAATGGTCCCGAAACATGGAGATATGGCACCCGATGCATGGAATGAGTCCCGAAACTCAAAACTAGGCATATGTAATGACTTATAGCTATACAAAGCATGCATTATTTGACTATGAAGCACAAAGACAGAACCAAGGCAGTCCCAAAACATGGACATTTCTAGTTCAAAGCATAGCCAAAAGGTGCTAGCATGATGGACTAAAATAGCATGCAACTTTGACTAGCAAACATGAGTTGTATAGCAAGTATATGAAGCAAATGAAATCTCACCAAACCAGCCAAAATCAGTGAACAAAACATGCCAAAGTATGCCCAAATAACCACTGAAATGAAGCCAACACATGCAAAAATGATGAGCTCCTTTAGAGGGCTATACATGGGGTTATTAAGCCCATACAAGATGGACACTCAACAAAGCCAAACCAACTTTGGAAATGGCCTATAGGGGTCCTAAAACCCACTGAAAAATGCCTGAACTGAGCTCAAGAAGTGCGCAAATATAGGCCCCTTTGTAAGGCTAAAAAGGGCATCAAACAAGACAAGGAGAGAGGGGGTCACCCCCCTCTGATTTCGACCCTCAAAATAGCAAACCTACCACTAAAAATCCATTGGATTTCAATGGCTAGGAGGCCAAGCAAGGGCTTGCTCGAAGGTCTCAAAGAATAGCACAAAACAAGGCTAAAACAAGCATGCAAAGGGGGGAGATGACCCCAAACAGAAATGTGCCCTTAATCAAACTTCAAGTGGGGCTTAAAACAAGACTTTTTTCAGTTATACACAAAGCTTGAAGCAGTATGCAAGATAGGGTAAAAGCTAGTGCAAGAATGGGAAAAATAAAGTAAATAGTGTTACCCTTGAAGAACACTTGAAGAACAGCAACCTCAGCCCTCTTCTTCTGATCAAAACTTACCCAAAGCTCCAAGAACAAACCCCCAAGACCTCCCAAGTTGAAGTATGGTGTAATGGTAGGTGACTTAGTGCAAAACTAAGAAGAAAACACACCTTTAGGCCCTCAAAGCCACACAAAAGTAGAGAGAGAGGGAGATATATATAGAGAGGGTGTATATATATCAGATATATATGCCCTAGGTCTGGTTTTTGTTCAACCCATCAAAGGAGAAGGAGGCTTCCTTATATAGACAATGAAAGGGCTTAAAGCTTACAAGAGAAGCTAAAGGAAGGGTCAAGGGGGTCAAGGCTTCCAAGAGAAGCTAAGCTAAGGGTTCAAGCTTCTTGAGGAAGCCAAGACAGAGGGTTAAGACTTCCTCAAGAAGCCTTGAGCAAAGGGTGCAAAAAGAGGGGTCAAAGGTGGTCAAAGGTGCAAAATAACCACACCTATGCACGGGGGAGAGTGTTAGTGCATTCCAGCTGGCACAGCTGGCATGCACCATGCCTGAAGGGTGCAAAAGGGGCAAACCGGCCAAGAAAAAAGGTCATCTGCCAAATAAATGGCCGGTCGGCACAATAAATGGCCGGCCTGCTATTCTTGCTGGCCGGTCGGCTAAATGGATGGCCGATAGGTGGCTGCCAAGGTCAAAAAATGGCCGGTGGGTGCCCAGATTGAAGCCCCGGAAGTTAGTTTTCCAACGGTGGTGGCCTCATAGCTTAACTCCAAGTATATAGACAGATGGGCTTGATTTAGCCTGGACTGCTCGTCCCTTTCTTAGCGATTCTTGCCTATCTTCTTCTCCAACTTGGTTTCTTCTCTCCTTTCCCCTTTTCTTTAACTTCAAACCCCTAAGTAAGGTGTTTTGAAAGATCTTTCAAAGATTTCATCTATCTTTCATTCATTTCCACTTTGTCCTTGCTTGGTTTACCGAAAAGCACAACGTTTGACAAAATGCGAGTTTCGGAACATCGCAGAAACTTTATTTCAAAAAAGTTTTGAAAGATAGGGTTTTAAGGTCTAAAAACCATTCAAAATAGCTTTGGTCCAAAATGGGGTGTGAAGTTGAGATTTGTCTCTCTCCTTGCCGAAGAAATTGAACCTTTGCCCTACACACCTTTTACCACCAAGTAAACCATCAGTAACGTCCAAGTCTTAAGGACGGTCAAAAATGAGGTGTCTACAGAGGGGGAGTTTGGTTAATTGTTATCATGTCATTGCTTGTGTGGGTTTTGATCTTGATTTTGTTATTTGAGATTCCTTTGTCAATTCGTGACAAACAGGGGGAGAAATTTGTTTTTCATGTATTCATATCATATGTCGGGTGCATATGTCTTAGTTTTCAGGTTTTCATGCTATATGTTCTTAAAATCTCCAAGTTGCATCTATTCATGTTTTTCATCTCATACTTCAAGATAATCTAGCTATATGTTTATTGCTTTTTCATATACTCTTGTGGGACTAATAGTTGCTTTGGAGATTGTGGCACTAATAGTTGTTTTGCAGATCATGACCTTGAGAAATAAGTTTGTAAAGAGATTTGGTTATAAGTGCTGGTTCCTAGTTGGTGGTGTTGTTCTTGTTTTGATTGGAAAATTGTTTTAGTGTTTTTGTTAGGAAAACTGTTGTAGCATGGTTTTGTCCAGGATTTGACAAAAGGGGAGATTGTTAGGACTCTTTGTTGTCAAATTCCATGGATCAAACCCAAGGTTGTAAGTTTTTAAATTCACATGTTGGGTCAAACTAGGATTACTTTGGATTTCTCTAAAAAGTTGATTTTCTTCCAAAACTAGGATTACTTTGGAGTCCTTTAAGAAGTTGGTTTTCTTCCAAAAACAGGATTACTTTGGATTTTTTTATAAATAGTTGGTTTTCTCCCAAAACTATTTTAATTCCTCCAGATCTTCTTTTTGGTTCTTAAGATTTATATTTGGGGATATTTTGCTAGTTTCTTTGATGTTTTATTGAGTATTCAACTCATGATTTAAAAGAGAGTACATCAAAGGTTTTGTTTGTTATACAAAAGAGAGAGTTGTTCTTCGGTGGATTCTGAAGAATTCGAGCCTGAAGCTTCGGTGGATTC
This sequence comes from Camellia lanceoleosa, assembly GCA_025200525.1. Taxonomy (NCBI): domain Eukaryota; kingdom Viridiplantae; phylum Streptophyta; class Magnoliopsida; order Ericales; family Theaceae; genus Camellia; species Camellia lanceoleosa. The sequence continues at coordinate 52,260,949 of CM045762.1, read as the reverse complement.
TGGAGTGGCTCATCAGAAAGACAATTCCGTGGTGAAGCTGGGGTTGGAAGAGGCACATAGAGGTTGGTTCAATTAGGCGTTGTGGATTCGCTAGATAATTGAGAGTATACATGTATAATTCCTTTAAATCTTCTTAGTGGATTGTTCTTGTGGCTGTTGCCCGTGATTTTTTTATCACAATTGGAGGTGTCCAATTGTGGTTTTTCCACGTAAAATCGTTGTGTCTCTTTGTCTTGATTGTTTGATTGAGATTGTTATATTCTGCTTAAAATTGATACATAATCACAAATCAACATATGGGAGGTCATGTAAAATCGTTGTCTCTTTGTCTTGATTGTTTGATTGAAATTGTTATATTCTGCTTAAAATTGATACATAATCACAAATGAACATCTAGGAGGTTTCTAGAATTTTCACCACACTATACAAGATCCACACTCGTACAAATATTGTGTAGAATTTTTAATAATAGTATTAGATATATATATATATATATATATATGTAAGTTGTGGGCATCGAATAAGTCCCTCTTTAAATAATATGGTAAATTATAGATATACATTTTGAGGTTTGTTTAAGATATAAATTGTTTCATATGATTCTAGAAATTATATCTTATCCTTTCAAATTTTTAATCGCATAATAATGGACCAATATATTAATAAATCATCAAGTAATTAGCAATTTTTAATAATGTCATAAATATATTTCAATTAATAATTCATCTAATTTTATTGTTGTCTAGAAAAATAGTTAGAAATTTTTATTTTTTTTCTACTAATTCTTTTAAATAATTTTTTTTGATAAATGAATATTTTTAATTTTTGGAATCATAAATGATAATCCATATTTTAAATAAATTTTAAGAAGTTATTTATAATTTACCCTAAACAATAAATAGTTGGAAAGTGATGTGCTACACACTTTCCGTAACAAAAATGTTTAAGACCACTACCCACTGCCACATGTGTATTGTGCTCTTTTTTTTTCTTTTTTTTTTTCAATTTCCACGTCACTAGTGGTGGATTTGGAGCTGCCTATTTAGAGCTCTAAATCATTACTGCTTTCCGTAATTGCTGCCTCTCACCTTTTTTTTTTTTTTTTTAAATGACAAATATAACTTTGGGTTTTGTTAAGAGACACGTTAAGAAAATGTCAATTTTTTTTTTTTTTTTAATATGAATTTGAAAGAAATTGAGAAGTTCGTGAAGTTGGCTACGGGTCATGTTTTAATAATTCAAATCGTTTATTTTGTATGACTCAATATGTATTAGCCACAGAAAAAATTTATATTGATACGATACTCGTAACTTATTGAATAAAAACATGATAAAATGAAAGTATTGCGATTATTATTAGATTCAATCTAAATTTTTACATTAATAATATATAATGAGTGCTCTATAAAATAAATAGTTTAGATAATAAAAATGGGACCTATGGTGAGCCTCATTGGCCTTTCAAGTTTTCTAAAATTTACAAGTTTTCTAAAATTTATATTTAAATTTGAAATAAACCTAACCATCAAGAGAAAAAATTACAACAATTGTATAGCTTTTATTACAATTACTTTCATATATAAATACATAATATATGTAACATTACTCATCTTTTAAATTTTTTTACCATATACTATAAAGGTTGAGGTTAACAAAATCTTACAATCTTTTATGTGTTATTGCATTTTGTTTCTTTCATTTGCTGCATTAAAAACTAGTCATATTTACGGATCAACATTTAGATGAGAAAGGATTCAAATGTTTAATTGAAATTTTAAAATTTTGTTTCTATTCAAAAAATCATCTGAAAAACAATGAAAAATAAAAAATATTGATTATTTCCTATGATTTTTTCACTTTTTTGGAGAAAAATAATTTTAAAATTTATAAAACATTTTTATGATGTTTATATTTCATCAAACTAGTTTTTATTTTTAGGAGAAAAAAAAAAAAAAAGACAGCAAAAAATAGATTTGAAAAAATGACACTCTGGCCAGATTTTTATTTCTAAAACTTCTAGGCCAATAGGCCCAAACTTAATATTTTTTTGGCTGAATTACACTAATAGTCCTTATAGTTTAGGGGCTTGTGTCACTTTGATTCCTAAATTTTCAATTGTGACACATTTGACCCTGAATTTTGGATCTTGTTTCAAATAAGGACAATTGAAGATATTATTAGATTTTTCAATGATAAAATCATCAATTTGATCAAATATAAACTAATTTGACAAAAATAAATGTAAAATTGATAAATCTTTTAGACATTTATTTTATTTTTTTTACCAAATTAATTTTTATTATATGTTGGGATGATGATCATGTAAAATTAATTTTAAAAAATTAATCATGTAATTTTTATTAATTTGTATCAATTTTACATAATTTTATCATTGGTGGATAAAAATAATTTTTAAAAAATTAAAAATATTTTTTTGACATTTATTTTTGTCAAATTAGTTTATATTTTATTAAATTGACGATTTTTCCCTTAAATTAAATAATGGTATCTTCAATTGCTCTTATTTGGAACAAGATTCAAAATTTATGGTCAAATGTGTCACAATTAAAAAGTCAAGGACCAAAGTAATACAAGTCCCAAACTATAGGAACTGTTTGTGTAACTTCTCCTTTTTTTTTTTTTTATCAAAAGGACATTGATAAGTCTAAAACGACACTTATCTATTCAAAACTTACGTATACCTATCCATACATTTGTCATATTTGTCCAAATTTCATATAAATGTACAAGTATTACCTATTTACTTAATAATATAAATGACATTAAAATTTATTAATTGCATGACTTGATGGACTCCGATCGTCTCTATTACATGTATGAAATAAGATTTTTATCACATATTTAATGACTATGAAATAGGAATACAAATTTATAATTAATTTAACTTAAAAAGATAGTTACACTCACTATTGAATGAAATAATGAAATCTCTGTTACAAATATGTAATAAAGAGGATCGCAATTTTGACTGATTACTTATCGTGTTATCGTGTCATGTCGTAAAATCTTATTTGTACAAAAGAAATGTATTGATCTAAACCAATTAATTTTGCATACATTTCGTGTGTTATTACATGTGTTAACATGTCATATCAAAAAATTTAGGGGAATTTACCGATCAAATGTTATTAATTAGATTTATTTATTTACTGATTCTAAATGATAAATTTATCAATATAAATTTGCTCATAAAAATAAAAGAGACTATAAATATATCACTTGATAAATTTATCAATATAACTTAATAGATAGTAAGTTCTAAAAATATGACATATTGTTAATTTACCCAAAAATGTAAATCTTATGAAAAATTGTAAGAACTCTTGTAATATTTCTTTTACTTTTTCTAATTTTTTTTAGAAACTTACTTTTTCTTTGTGCAAGTAATAAATGTTTTTTTTTTTTTAGAATCCAGAAAATGAAGGTTAGATGGGCCTATTTTGGCAATAGGATTAAAAATCAGTTTTTTGACGTTTTAATTTTTTTGAATCACAGTATTTCTCTATTTTGTTTTTGTATATATATATTTTTTAAAATTAAAAAATCAACTTTTAATTTATTTCTAAAAATAGACCATTGTTAAAGAACAACCATTGATGGCCTATTCACAACAAAAAAATAATAATAATAAAAAAATAATAATAAAACATGTGTTTGGTTTGAGTTTTCTGAATTAAATTTTTTAAAAACTGAATTTTATGGTTTTCGTGTTTTTTTTGTTTTTAGTGAATATTTTTAATTTTTTTTTTACTTTTTTAGATGCACCTTACATAGATGTATCTAAAAAGTAAAAAAATTGTAAAATAATATTTTAAAAAATTAATAAATACATAGAAATACAAAAAATGTACTGAATGTTTGTATTTTTTTTTTTTTTGTATTTTTGGTATTTAGTGAATTTTTAAAAGATTTTTTTTATAATTTTTTTACTTTTTAGGTGTATTTATGTTAAGTGTGTCTAAAAAGTAAAAAAATTGCTTAAAATATTAAAAAAATTCAGTAAAAACAAAAAAATATATATGAAAAATAAGAAAGTAGAATTTTCTAAAAAGTACTTCTGAAAAAATGAAACCAAGCATGACGAATTTACAAATTTACGCTTACTTGTCCGGAAGCGGCTATTGACAGCATATATAATTTTACGCGGAGTTGAATTCATTTTGTGTATGATGTGAACTTGCGTCTCCTTTTAATGATTTAAATAATTTATTTTATTAAATATTATATATTATTTTTTAGCAATTAGATTAATCTTATAATCGTAACATAATCAATTTATAATGTTTCTTACAAAAAAAATGACAATTATATTTGTACGAACACAGAATAATCTATCCTTATAATTCTGTTAATCAAGTTTGCACTCCTCCAAACGTCGTCACTTTGCTACTTGAAAACACATACGTGAGCTAGCTGGCGGGTGTGTGCCAGAAACCTCTCTGATGCCTAAGTCAGCAACTAGACAATAGACAAAAAGTTTTGTGTATTTGAGAGTATAAATTGTGATACCTGTACATAAGTCCTGTCATGAGCTTTTGTAGATTTCACCTGGCACAATCCTAGTAGGACTTTAACTCTCCTTATAAGAGTCCTCCTAGGAATCACACTCTCAAGGATAATGCCCATCGTGATAACACCCTACTCACTGCTAGCCAAGTGAGATGGCTTAAAACCACTTTACCTCGGTTTAGTAACAGACCAACCGAGCCAGCATGGTCGCGCCCTACGCCAAACCACGCTCACATAGCTCAACGCTACTGCAGGTTACTCTGCAAGTCTACTATTTAAACGACGTCCAGCAGAGCTATCATATACCTCGGTCCTCTCGCCAACAATACCTTGGTTTAGTTCGGCCAGACTAGGCCACTGGTAGCTTGCCTCGGACCAAACTGTCAGGATAAAGGACCGAACTTTTTACCTCGGCCCGTAGTACAGCTCAACATCCAGGAAGTTGCACCTAGCTCGGTCCTTTTCAATAATTGCACTTAGCTCGGCCCAATTTTCTCATAAATTACCCTCTCAATTGCCCATTAATTCCATCTGCAAAGCATGTTTGGGATTATGAACTTCCAGCCGAGTTACCCAAGTCCCCTCTTGTTGAAATAATGATTTCAGCAGAGATAAAACAATGATTTCCGCCGGACTGTAGTTTGTTCGGCTTCCTGAACTTGCGCCGGTCGCCCAACCTATCGCTTCAAAAAAGCCTGCCAACACGTCCTTAACAGGGCACATGTCACACATCGATAGCATCCTTGTACCATGCTAGCCGTTTTCACATTACTCAAAATTTTTTGAAGAAGGCCGTCGTTTTGTCTTTCATATAAACACGACCCTTTCATTTCAAACAATCACCATATTACTATTCATCTTCTTTCTTCAGAGAATTTCTACATTCTGAGCTCCATATCTACGCCTCTGAAGCTTCAACCCCTGACTAAGTAATTACTGTGTACGTTTTGTTGGTCTTTTTGCTGGTTGGGCTTTGTTTTCACGCCTCCACACTCGTAAGTTGCTAATGCTTCTTTCTAATATTCCTGTTTTACTTATTTCTGTACTTTCAAGACTTAAATCTCTATATATGAGCGTTTATATGCGATAGAGTGTTTGAGAAAATACCATAAACCCAAAACCTTACACTCAAGCTCAAAAGCACACCTACTGGATTTTGAAAAATATGATTTTTGATCCAAAATCGTGCTATAACTGAACTAGGAACTCGTTTGCGACCTTTAAGATTGTATACGACCGAACTGAAAACTGCCTATAGCCTAGATGTAGCCGAGCTAAGCTTTTTATTTTTTTTAATTCGCCTATAGGCCAAAGGGCATGACCTTGTAGCAGTATAGTCCTCTGGGTGTCACGACCCCAAACCGCCCCTAGTAGAATGGTGCCGTGATGGCAAGATCACACACAATTATAATATATGGGGCTTACATATGCGGAAGCAATATTTTAAATCTAAATAGTCCATAAGTCAATGAAATGACATACATCTTAATTAAAGTCTTACAACTTGCACACAACAAAACAAAATCGTATTACATCTTAACAAAAGGCTTCTCATAAATAAAATACATAAATAAAATGCATAAAATACAAGTCAAGAACATGATCTTCATGGTTGCCGACATCCTCAATCTAACATGCATACAAAACAAAACACACATCTTTACCTACATATATATATATAGAGGGTGAGCTCGGAAACTCAGTGAATGGTACAAGTAATAAAGGTTTTTAAATGAATGATTTCCCGCGGTTCTTGTCAAAACAATACATAACATAACTTGTATCAAAACATGTACTTAGCATAACTTGTATCAAAACATGGGATGAACCGTATTCATCAATCTTGATCTTACAAAACTTGCTTACTTATGTTACTTAGGCCCGTAGCCCTTTTTAACAATCTTGTGTTACTTAGGCCCGTACCCCTTTTTAACAAACTTGTGTTACTTAGGCCCGTAGCCCTTTTTAACAAACTTGTGTTACTTAGGCCCGTAGCCCTTGTAACATAGGTCCCTTGTGCTGGAGGACTCTAAACTTTCGCAGCACCATCGTGTTAAAAAGGGCTACGGGCCTAAGTAACACAAGTTTGTTAAAAAAGGCTACGGGCCTAAGTAACGCAAGTTTGTTAAAAAGGGTTACGGGCCTAAGTAACACAAGTTTGTTAAAAAGGGCTACGGGCCTAAGTAACACAAGATTGTTAAAAGGGGCTACGAGCCTAAGTAACATAAGTAAGCAAGTTTTGTAAGATCAAGATTGATGAATACGGTTCATCCCATGTTTTGATACAAGTTATGCTAAGTACATGTTTTGATACAAGTTATGTTATGTATTGTTTTGACAAGAACCTCGGGAAATCATTCATTTAAAAACCTTTATTACTTGTACCATTCACTGAGTTTCCGAGCTCACCCTCTCTATATATATATGTAGGTAACAAGCAAGAAATTTCACGAGATGTGTGTTTTGTGCCCGATGTTTTGTATGCATGTTAGGTCGGCATTGAGGATGTCGGCAACCATGAAGATCATGTTCTTGACTTGTATTTTATGCATTTTATTTATGTATTTATTTATGTCGGCTTGAGAAGCCTTTTGTTAAGATGTAATACGTATTTTGTTTTGTTGTGTGCAAGTTGTAAGACTTTAATTAAGATGTATGTCATTTCATTGGATCTACGCACAACTCTTATGGACTATTTAGATTTAAAATATTGCTTCCGCACATGTAAGCCCCATATATTATACTCTGATTGTGTGTGATCTTTGTAAGTTGGCCTTCGGTAATCTCGGATTACTGGCCATCACGGCACCATTCTACTAGGGGCGGTTTGGGGTCGTGACACTGGGTGTTGTAAATGACGTGACATCCTAATCCGGTTCATATATAGCGATCTAATGGTAACCGCGATACGCATCAAGAAAGCTAAGTCGGTTATGCCCTGTCGTTAGGTCCACCAGCTGAGCTATTCGTGGCAAGAGAAAGCTATTCTTTGGGCATGCTTTGTTGACTGTTTTGTAGTCTACACAAACGCGCCATTTTTTGTTCTTTTTTGGTACCACTACAGTGTTGGAAATCCACCTGGGATAGTGTACTCCTCTGATTGCTCTTGCCTTCAGCAAGTTTCCTATTTCCTCCGCCACTATCTCTGCATGGTGGAGTGTTGATCGGCAAGTTCGCTGTAGAATTGGTCTGGCAGTTGGATGGACATTGAGTTGATGGCAGATAAAATTAGGGTCAATGCCAGGCATGTTGTATGGTGTCTAGGCAAACACTTCGATGTTAGAGGTTAAAAATTCCATAACCTCTATTCTCTCAGTGCTAGACAAAGACGAGCCGAGCAAAAAGAACTTTTTTGGGTTCTTTTCATCTATCCTTACCTCTACCAAGTCTTCCACCGCCTTCTGTTCGGCTGCTTTACCGACATTTGCAAACAGTTCATTGCTTTCTGGCTCCGCCACCATCTATACAAACCCTTTTGCAACCCGACTGCTATTTACTGTGACAAAGCACTGTTTTGACATGATTTGGTCTCCTAAAACTTCTTCAATCACTCCGGTTTCGTTGGGGAACCATGATGCCTGATGGTAGGTTAATGCCACCAAGCGCATGGTGTGCAACCATGCTCTTCCCAAGATTATGTTGTAGGTGGAAGGGACCTTCAATACCCAAAATTTCACCTGTTTCGTCATTGTTCCTGCCTTGATTGGTATAATTATCTTGCCAACTAGCTATTCTGGCATTGAGTTAAAACCGACAAGGGGAGATGTTGCAAGCGCCAAGTCTTTATCCTCTAATTTTAGTTGGTTGAAGGTCTCGTAGTACATTATTTTGCACAAGCTTCCTTGGTCAATCAAAATCCACTTGATGTCAAAATTCTCGACGCGCAAAGTGACCACCAACGCGTCATTGTGAGGTCAATGTAGCCTTGTTAGATCCCTGTTTGAGAAGGATATGACGTTCGTTGCCTTCGTTTTTTCCCCTTTGTTGGTAGGTTATGCACTTAGTACCTCCCTCAAGTGCTCAACCTTTTTGATCATCCCTTTGAGCTCACATACTGCTCAGGTTCGACGATCCCATGTATCATGTTGATTACGCTTTGGGGTGGACCGTCGACCGGCATCCCACTCGGTCTACTGTGGTCCTGGGTGGCTGGCTGTATTCCCTCTTCTATATACTGGTCCAGGTGACCAGTGGCCACTAACTCCTCCAGATGTTGCCTCAATGGTGTATAATTTTCAGTTCGACACCCCTTTTCATCATGGAAGGTGCAACGGTACCTCTCATCATAACCTCTTTGTGCTTCTCCCAACTTGGTTGGCTGCCAAACGAAGGCTTCATCGCGTTTCTCGCTAAGAATCCGATAGATAGGTTTGTTGAATACTGTGGTAATGGCAGTGTAGACTCTCAACTTCCTTGTTTGGGGGTTCTCTCTGTTGGCTCGTCTGCCTTGCCCATTCTTGCTTGGTTGTTCCATCGTGTTAACTTTCGCTGCAGTCTTTTTATTCGGTACCGCTGTTGTGCCAGATTTTGCTTTAGCGCGGGCACTATTTTCCTCTACCCGGATATGTTGATGTATTCTCTTTATAAGGGCCTCCATTGTGCGGGGTGGCATCATCGTCATTGAATCCCTCTACTTGTTACCGATCGGTAAACCCCATTTGTACTGTGCGATGGCGAGGTTTGTGGGGTAATCCCCAATCTGATTGAAAGTCTCCCAATATCGATTGTTATAAGATCTCAATGTTTTCTTCTCGCCCATGTCAATGGAGAGTAACTGGTCAATCTCCACTGGTGTCTTGGTATTCGTTCTAAGTCTAGTCACAAATGCCTCTGCCAACTGCGCCCATGAGGCTATGTTGCCTTCTGGCAGCCTTTCAAACCATGTTAGACCCAGGTCACCAAGGCTGGAAGGAAACAAGATACACATTAGAGCCTCGTTCTACCGATATACTGCCATAACCTGGCAGAAGTGGCTCAAGTACATGTAGGGATCTGACTTTCCCTCATAAGTAGTGAATTTGGGCTAGTGGAAGCCTGAGGGTAATGGTGCATTCTCTATCGCCGAAACGAACAATGAACTTTGCAACCTTGCTAGCACTTTGTCAGCTGGTTCATAGGCAAGACGTGGCTATGGCTTTCCAAACTCGACACTCCCATGCATCCTAGGTGCCAATCGTTGTGGAGTAGAGACTCTGCGGGAGTCGCGCACCTGAGTGTCTTCTCTTCTTCGAGCCTTTTTTTCAAGCACTATCCATAGGTCCGCCAACCTTGACAACTCTGTGTGCCTAGACGTTGTTTGGTGTGAGTACGAGAGCCTGTAACTGCTTTCTTCCGTGTAGGACCTTTTAGTCCTCGTTCTCTCCGACCTGGAGGAATGAGTCTTGGAAGTCCTTAATTGTGTATCACCTATCCTGAGGCTCCTGCTTTCAGCTTGTGATGGTGTAACTTGTCTGTCACAATTTTCCGAGTGGTAAGAGAGCGTGTTGCCTCTGCGTCCCTCTTCCGTTGCCACTCATTTGCCCCTTATCTGGCACTTCATAGTCTCCATGTCTGCCGCCATCCTCCTTATTAATTCATTTTGCTCCCTTACGCGATCCTCCAGAACTTGAGGATCCAACCTCCGCCTCTACCTTTCAGGACTTTGGGAGCGACAAGGGCTAGAGCCCCGTCTTTCACGGGAATCTCTCTGCGGGTTCTATCATTGGGGGTCTAACTTTGACATGGGTGGAATAAAAGGTAAGCCTTCGTATCTCCTGCCCTCCTCCGGCGTTTGTCCATCAGTAGCAAATTGCGGCAAATCTTCATTGTGCGCCATTGATTTCAACTAAAGAAGAAAACTTCGATCAAAAAGTTTTGTTCTTCGTGTGTTCCCACAGAAGACGCCAATTGTACGAGCACAGAATAATCTTCTCGTATAATCTTGTTGATCAAGTTTGCACTCCTCCAAATATCGTCGCTTTGCTACCTGAAAACACAAACGTGAGCTAGTCGGCGGGTATGTGCCAGAAACCCCGATGCCTAAGTTAGCAACTAGACAATAGACAAAAAGCTCTGTGTATTTGAGAGTAAAAATTGTGATACTTATACATAGGTCCTGTCACGAGCTTTTGTAGATTTCACCTGGCACAATCTTAGTAAGACTCTAACTTTTCTTCTAAGAGTCCTCCTAGGAACCACACTCCCAAGGATAATGCCCATCCTGATAACACCCTACTCACTACTAGCCAAGTGAGATGGCTTAAAACCTCCTTACCTTAGTTTAGTAACAGACCAACCGAGCCAGCATGGTCAAGCCCTACGCCATACCACGCTCACATAGCTCGGCGCTACTGCAGGTTACTCTGCAAGTCTACTGTTTAGACGATGTCCAACAGAGCTATCATATACCTCGGTCCTCTTGCCAACAATATCTCAGTTCAGTTCGACTAGACCAGGCCACTGGTAGCCTGCCTCGGACCAAATTGTCAGTATAAAGGACCAAACTTTTTACCTCGGCCCGTAGTACAGCTCAACATCCAGGAAGTTGCACTTAGCTCAGTCCTTTTCAATAGTTGAACTTAGCTCGGCCCAATTTTCTCATAAATTACCCTCTCATCATTGTATCCTAGAAGATAAACGCCATTTTTCCGTAAGCATCGTAGCAAAGCGAATTTGTCTTAAGGACAGAATGTTACACACTTGACTTGATCTTTTAACTATTCATTCAGTTCGGTAAATTTAATCCTGTAAGTTATTTATTTGTTTGATTTGGTTTTAATTTATTTATTGTACACATAAAATTATTCCAACAGAAACAGCTTGAGTAAGAAAAGGAGTCATTTTTTATTAAATTCAAATTCAATGAAAGTTTGAGTAACATTGGAGATGGTTTTATACATCAATTAACTAATGTTTCTCTCTTATCTCTTGTTTTTTTTCACATCCAACATACAAATCAATTAATATTTTTTTTCTCTCTCTCTCTCTCTCTGTCTCTCTTATTTCCTTCTTTCACATCACACACATCAATTAATTATTTTTTATTTACCCACACAAAAATATTACAAATCATTCTAAATTACAAAATTCCAAATTTGTAAAAATTATTTTTAAAATATACAACTAAATAAATTTTTTTAATTTTAAAAACTGTTTCTAAAAAATGTCTCAAAATTTGATTATGAAAACCAAACCAAATGCAACCTTTACTTTTTCAATCCGTTTTAGGTAGATAAATCTAGAAAGTTCAAAAAAATAATAAAAAAAAATTAAAAAGACAAAATAAGCATAAAAGAAAAGTCCATTATTTTTTATTTATTTATCTTTCCCGAATTTATTTATTTATATTTTTGGGTTAATCTTGTAGAATAGAATTTTTAGAAGTCATTATAGGTTTGTGTTCATTTTTGGTGGTGTTTCGGAATCGCGTGTAATTTTATATTTTTGGGTTTATTTTTGTCTACGGAATCGCGTGTGATTGCGGAGGCTTTGTAATTTTCTCCGTGGGAATTGCGTGCGATTGTGCTCTCTCTGTCAACTTTTTTAATTAATTTGCGTTTTCGTTGGCGGTGTTTGGGAATCAGCGAGGTAGACTGTTTTAGCCCGATAGAAAAAAGGCGGAATGGTTTGGAAATGGAGAATTTATTGATAAATCCCATCTAGAGATGTTTTATCCCAATAAATCCATAAAGAAAAATTATATCCCAATCAGTCCCATATAGTTTTTTGCTTATTCCATAAAGTCCATTTTTTTAATTTCATATTTATACGTGGACTATTATGCCCTTAAATATATATATATATATATATATACTGTGTTAATACGTGAGGCCACGCTCCATTAAAAAAGGAACCTGAATGAACAAAAAAACCTCCATGGAAGCCAGTCATCAACTCCGGCGAAACATCCACACCCAACGCCGGAAGAGAGAACCCAACGAGGAACCCCAACACCAGCGCTGGAATCGCTTCGGCATTACAACCAAATACAAACAAATAACAACGCCGGGTTGATCACACAACCAAATACGAACAAATAACACTTGCCATGCCAACGCAGACCCGCCAACGACGCATCCACCATAGCCGGCTACATCTCCCAGAACATATAACCATCCCACCACATGCACTGAAAGTGCTTATCGCCGAAATAAAAGACCGGAGCAAAGAAGCAGTACACGCCAGGGTAGAACCCAACGCCCGTCAACCTCACGCTGGAGCAGAGAAACAGCACACGTTGGAGTAGAAACCCAGCGTCAGTGACTCCCCCAGTCGACGAGAGTTTTCTGAACAAGACCCATACACCGACGGACACCACTACGAAGCACAACGGAGTTACACACTCCTGTAGCAAACGACGACCCACAACCATGGATTTGGTCCACAAACGTAACACACGAACCCAGCCATGCCTAAGAATAGCCGGACTAGATTAATTAAAACACATGACTTTTCCATTTCCCAATTCAACCAACCATAATTTAGAATTCGAATCTTATCACTTTCATGTGATTAGCGTAGTGGAACAGATGTGAACATTCATAGCTTTTCCACTGATGTGCATGTTCACAGTTGTGTGCGTGGGTGTGAATGCCCAGAGTTTGTGTCTGGTTGTGAACATTCACATCATGTTGACTGTCAAGACAAACACAATGTACATATGTTAATAGTTAATGATGTGAATATTCACAACGCAATAAATAAATGTGAAGATTCACATTAATGATGATATGTTTGTTCATGGGTCGTACACCTAATTAATGTATAATGTGAATATTAACATTTGTAGTCAACCACATTTTGATGTGAATATTCACAATGCAATAAATAGACGTGAAGATTCACGTTTATTCTAATATGATCATACATATAATTAATGTACAATGTGAATATTAACATCTGTAGTCAACCACAATAAACATAAGACATAATTTGAACATTCACATTTATTAAACATAAATTAAGATGTAAACATTCACACAAACTTCAACATAAGAAAACAAATGTGAATGTTCACAGTCTATATTGTTTAGCACACGCAACACATCAACATCAAATATACCATCAAAAGACATAGGCATGTGAGAAGTATATCATTGATTTATATATATGCTGTCAAGTGTTTTCAACTGCAAGTTATCAAAGTTACAAAAAAAAAAAAAAAAAAAAAAAAAACTAGCACTATATTCTGGTATAGCTAGTGAATAGTAGACAACCCCAACTATCGAACAACGAAGTTTTCCTTAAGTAGTCCAGCTGAAAATCCGAGAACTTGTTGCTTCTCATTGGTTTTACTAAGCCTGTGATGGTTGATCGATAATTGACATGTCGCATATCGATGTGGGTGTTGCTCTCTAGAGGCATGCTCTCTTCTTTGACATAATAATCCTCCATCTTTCTTTTTGTGCAAAATTTAGATGCAACATCTGTTACATGGGCATGCACAAATAGTGAGTGTTTGTATGAACATTAAATTTGATTTCAATAGAATTTGTAGGGTAGGCATGTACATTAACATCAGCACATCATTAATCAGTGTGGATGTTCACATTCAACGATATTCATATAAGCAAAAGTAACAAAGTGCTATTTAAGTGACAAACATAGCAATGTGAACCTTCACATCATTGGAGATGTGAATATTCACATTACTACTAGGGTACAAATAGTAGTGGTCACACCAAATGTTAATAGTTAAACATCCATATAATATTTGGTATGTCTATGTGTATAGATGAGAATGTTAAAGTTCACATCAATATTTGGTTACAACAATTCACAGTATGACAATGATTATATGTACACATTTATAAGCAAATAGCACCAATGTAAATATTCATAGTGGCTATAAACAACCAAACAACATGACAACATCACCCATTCATTACCCACAAACCACATATTTTCAATGTACACAACTATGATGTGAATAATAAGTGGACAAATATGAATAGCATTAATGCTCACAATGTCAAGGTTCACGTCAAAATTGAACTACAAATAGAATAAACGTTTTTATTTGGAGATTTGCTTGACACAATGTTCATAATCATGTAACAAATTTATTTAGGACATGTCCCCATGTAAATGTTGACATCATGCCAACAACAACAATATCCGAAACAACAATATCCGAACAGCAGCACCAATAATATCTGCCTCTACTAAAATGTTCAGGCAATGTGAATGTTCACAGCCTAGACCAAAAGCACCAACAATATCTGTTTGAACTAAAATGTTCATGCAATGTGATTGTTCACATACTAGAACAACAGCACCAATAATGTTTGACTCTCCTAAAATATTTAGGCAATGCCAATGTCCACAGCCTAGAGCGAAAGCACCAACAATATCTGATTGAACTAAAATGTTCAGGCAATGTGAATGTTCACAGCCTAGAACAACAGCACGAACAATATCTGACTCTATTAAATTTTGCCGGCAATGTGACTGTTGACAACATAGAACAACAGCACCAATAATATCTGGTTCTTCTACAATTATCAGGCAATGTGAATGTTCACAGCCAATGACAAAAGGACCAATAATTTCTGATTCTGCTAAAATTTGTAGGCAGTGTGAATGTTCACATCTTTCATCAACAAGAACAACAACAGAATTGGCCAAACATTTTCAATCCACAAGAATGTTCAAAGCATAAAACAACAACACCATTAGTACCTGATTAACAAAACATTTTAACTCAATGTGAATGTTCACATTTTTTATCAACTACAACAAAACAGAATTGGCCAAAACATTTTGAAACCGTGTGAATGTTCACAGCATTGAACAACAACCAGAAACCCAGATAAAATAACTGAATTCTCAATCGAAATTAAATAATAAGAAGCTTTTTCAACTTCAAAATATAAATATACATATAGATTTCTTAACAAATAAAGAAAATAATGAAAAAACCCAGTTCAAACAGTTTAAGGCGCAATAAGACAAACACGTGGCAGGCAAGAAAAACGATAAAAAAAATTATATAAATGTATTCACAAATTGCAAACGTGGGTATGTATCTGCATCTATATATATATATATATTTCCTGGATATAAAAAATGAAGCAACCTTGAGGAGCAAGAAACTAGGGAGCTGGAGGAAGATGGGTTTGGTTCTGGTGTTTTTTTTTTTTGTTTGCGTTTTTTTCTTTTGGGAGGGTGAGAAGAAGAAAAGAAGAATGAAGGTGTGGAGTTGAAGAAGTCGGCATTACAGTTGTGTGCGTGATTTCCTGCGCAAGAATAGAGAGGGGAAGAGAGACGGTTATTAGATTCAAAGAGAGAGAGAAAGGCGCGTGTTTTGTTCAGGGATGTTTTGGTCTTTCTGTATGAAATGGACCTAATGGAATATTGTAAAACACTATGGGTTTTATGGAACAACACTCTTAGATAATGGATTTATTGAAAAAGCTCCCATTGGAAATTGATTATTTTAATTTAGTTATTAATTTTTTAAAAATTATTATATAAAAAAATGAAAAGAGTGATTTGATGATTTAACTATTATTTAGGATGATTTAAATAAGTATATTTTTTAATTTTTTATGAAATATGAGTTGAATTTGAAGTGATGTATTAAAGAGGTAATGTGTTTTAAATAAGATGATGTGACTTAAATAGGATAGTGAATTTTTTACTTTTTAATTTTTTTTAAACATGTCAAACCAGCCCTTAATTCAACTTCCCAAACAATTCTTGGGTGTTTGAAAATTAACTTTTTTTAGTATTTTTTTATTTTTAATTTATGAAAATATGTATTAAAAAAAGGATAAATTATAAATACTTTCTTATTAGAATTTTTGTGATTTGAAAATTATAAATACTCTCTTAAATTATAAATACAGATTGCCTCTTGTGATTTGAAAAATTACAAATATTCTCTTACTAGAATTTTTTATTTAACAAAATTAATTAAAAAAATGAAATTCATAATTGCTATCCTATATAATAATAAAATTACCTAAATTATTAATTAAAACATATTTTTAACATCATTAAAAATTATTAATTGACTCGATAATTTATTATTAAAATGGACAATTTGTTATAAAATTATAAACTTTAGGAGGTGGAATGTAATTTTTAACATCACACGGGGGCGATTTGTATTTTAATCAAATTTTAGGAGGTATATTTATAATTTATCCTAAAAAATATAGATAAAATAATTTGACAAGTTCTGACTTTTTAAATTTTTTTTACTAAAAATTAAAGTTCCCAAACAAGGCTTAACAACTTTTTTTAGGATCAAAGGATAGAAAATTATTTATTTACAATTATAAGAAAAATTATACAGTACTTAACTAGGCAATTAAAATTTTAAAAAGGCATATTTAAATGCTCAACATTGAAAGATTCAAAAATAATACTAATAAACAAACAAACAACCCAACAAAAATTTTCATAATAAATAAAAATAAATATCCCACACCTATGTCAAAAATTTGTTTGGTTAAGTGGATTGATTTTTTGGCTTTTGACTATCTAGCCTAAGACTAAAACATTTGTTTGGGTTGATTTTTTTAATTTTTTTAAACTCTTATAAGAGAAAAAGTAAAATAATTATGATTTCGATATTACATTTTATTTTATTAGTTTTTTAACATATTTTATTTTTTTTGGCTAATTTAGCCAAAAAATTGAAAAAGCCCACTTGCCAAACGAGGGCTATAAAATTTTCAAAATTAATCAAATACCCGTGTCGGACACTCGACACTCAAACAAGGGTGTGAGATATATATTCGATACTTTTCATTGGATATTTCTCATTTTTTATTTATTTAACATTATCTTACATGTATTATTTATTGTGTATTTGCTATAAAACATATTTTTGACGTTGTATGTTTTTAGTGAATTTATTTTATTTTTCAATAATAATTTAGTCAATTTATTTTATTTTTTAAATGCATCTAGATTAAGTGTAATTAAAAAATATAAAAAAATTGATTAAAATATAAAATAAAAAAATCACTAAATATAAACGGCAATTTATTTAAAAATAATTTTTTGAAAAAATAAACTAAACAAAGCAAAAAAATTTGTGAAATTATTGTTGGTCCTTGTTGTGGTTAAGGTAATGGTGGTGGTTGAATATAAAAATACAAAAATAAAATAAAATTAGTAATAATAATAATAATATTTATTAAAAATAAAATAAAATTAGTAATAATATATTATGATAGTGATGTTAATAGTGTTGATGTTGTGTTTTTTGGTGATAAAGACAACAATGATGGTACGGTGGTGTGGTGGTTAGTGAAGGGGCCAATGATGATGAGAGAGGATCCTCTCCTTGCAGTCTTGGTGCTTGCAACCGTCCTTACAGGCCTTCGAGTCTACTTTTAGGCCCAATTTTGATAATCTGAACCGTTCATATTTTATGATTTATTCAGTATATCATACCTGTAAAAAATCAAGTTGATCGGATATTGGGAAGTATGTGTTCAAAAAATTGAACTAAAAATTATTTTTTAAATAATTTAATAAACAGTTTTCTGAACATATGCTTCCCGATATCCGATCAATTTGATTTTTTATAGGTATAATATACTGAATAAATCATAAAATATGAACGGTTCGGATTATCAAAATTGGACCTAAAAGTAAACCCGAAGGCCTGCAAAGACGGTTGCAAGCACAAGCCTGCAAGGAGAGGCTCTTGACTCAATAAATTCCACTTTTATATTTGAATATTATATTTAGTAAAAAATTTCAAATCACAATTTCAAAACACCAAAAAAAAAAAAAATGTTTGGTAAAATAGGAAATTTTTGAATTTTTGGTTTATTTGGTTGTCCACCCGGACATCCTCCCGAATGTCCAGAACAGTACATTTTTTTTTATTGCAATTGCCGATCGCCACCTGTTATTTGGAAAAAAAATTATATTTGTTTTTGATATTTTTTAAATATAAAAATTATTTTTTAAAACCAAAATGACATTATTTTTTTGAAATTTTAAAAAGAGTTTGGTTATGAATTTTGAATAGAATTTTCAATAGAGTTTTGAATTGTATGTTTGGCTATACGGTATAATTTTTTGAATTAAGTTTTAAAAATTCTTTTCAAAAACTCATAATCAAATTTTTTTTTTCTCATTTCATATGTCACATTAAAAATTTAAAACTTAATTCAAATTTTTTTTTTCAAATCCCATAAGCAAACAAATTTTTTTTTTCAAATCATAATTTGAAAATTTATAAACTCAAAATATAACTCTATTCTTAAATTATAACTCTAAAATTTTACCAAACACAACGTATTTTTTTTTATTGAATTTTTTAAATATGTTAAGTAATTTTTTTAATTTTTAGACACACCTAACATAAACACACTTAAAAATTATAATTTTTGTGAAAAAATCTTTTAATTTACTAAATACCAAAAATATAAAAAAAAATGAAAATTTAATATATATTTTTGTATTTTTGTGTATTTATTAATTTTTTAAAATATTTTTTCACAAATATTTTATTTTTTATATACATCTAAGTAAGATGCATTTAAAAATAAAAAAAAATTTAAAATTTTAAAAATATTCACCTAAAACAAAATATATATATATATATATATATATATGAAACAAAAAGCTCAATATTTAAAAAAACTAAAATCAAACACATTAAATAGTATTGATAGTTAGGGGGGGGGGGGGGGGAATTTTTTTTTTTTTGAGTTAATTACTTAATGATCTTATTTATAAATATTATGATAGCTCAAATCATATTTAAGAGTTTTTGAACTAGTAAGTCTTATTTAGTAAAATTAAGAATATTATCAGTATTTCTTAATTTTTTAAACTAAGAACATTATCAATTTTGTATAGTAATATTTTATATAATTGTTTCACTAACCTTTTTACTTATCGGTTTGATTCAACTATCTAATAAAAACGAGAATATTAACAGTTTTTTTCAATTTAAAATTAAGAACAAGTTTTTTCATTTTTTTTTTTTTAGTTTTACACATCAATATTCTATCATTATGCTCCTTTATAGACACAAAATTTTTAATTTTGCACAAAAAATTAATTCAATTTTTTCAAAAAAAAATAGTTTTTTTTTTTGGCGCATTTTTTTTTTAGTTTTTTCAATTTGAAAGCTAATATTTTAAAATTTTAAAAATCAAAATAAATGTCAAATTATCATATTCTTTTATAAATAATCATAAATGATAAACAATCATTATTTGAAGGACAATTTCAACTATTAAAAATTTAATGACATTTGAAGGTCCAAAATTTTTAATTAGGACTTACGCCTCGTTTGACAACCTTTAGTTTTAGCTAAAAAATCAAAAAATCATTATAAGTTGTCAAATCATTCTCTTTATTTTTTTTATATATATTTTTTTTAAAAGTTAAAATTTTTTTAAAATATTACATTTTCAAACGAAACATTAATAGAATATAAGTTTATAAATTAAAATTTATATAAAAGTATATATATATATATATATATATTGGTTCAAAGGTAGGGTTAGTGGTAATGACAAGGTTGCATGGTAACTGTGGCCGCATGATAATGGTGTTGACAACAACCATAACAGAATTAAGGTCTTGTTTGGTAAATAGTTGTTTTAGTTAAAAAATTATTATAAAAAAAAAATTAATAATTTATATTAAAAAGTTAAAGATCATCTTTTTTCTTTACTTTTTGTATATCTTTTGGTAAAAAATTAAAAAATTATCTTAAATATACTAATTTTTTTACATCATATTTTAATCAAAAAATTAAAAAATTATTAAAAAATATGTTCCCAAACACGAAGCGTAACTCACAAAATTTTTGAAACGCTACTAATAGCTTTGGGCTCTTTTGGGAACTGCGTTTAACGCATGGTTTGCGTTTTGTGATCAAAATGGAGCAGGCGTTTTTGTTGTGATTTGGGAAGCGTGAAAATTGAGTTGGAAAATTACATATTTACCCTTCTTATTTATATTTTGTAAGTTTGGGTGAAATATAAATTTTTTAAGTTGAGTGAGGATATTTTAGTCAAATCACTTTCAAAAAGTTTGGTTAAAATCAATTTTTTACTAACTTCCCAAATCACTCCCAAAAAGCTTGATTAAAAGCAAAAAAACTGATTTTTACCATCTTCTCAAAATAGGCCTTTATTTCTGTCCACATTACGACTACCTAATAATGATGGTAACTTTATTTCCTTACAACCAAACAACCCTTATGATCTTTTCACTCTCTCCTCTCCCTCATCCTTCCTCCTCGACCCTTTCTACATTGGCGACAACATCATCTCCTCGTCCTCTGCCTTCTATTTCTAACGATGGTGTTATTGCGCCTTAATCTAAATTAAAAATTGATAATTTAAAAATAAAAATTAAAAGCACTCAGTATTCATTTTTTGAAAATTAATCTTTTTAATTTATTTAAATTACTTCTATAGATATAAGTAGAATTGTACAAAACAATGAGGTTGTTTGCTATAGTTTTTAAGAGATGATTATTACTTGGAATTGGGGTTGTTGATGCGCAGTCCACGCAGCAGTAACTGTTGTGTGTCAAAATTGGCCTATTTCATGGTTCATTTTGATAATTCAAACTATTCACATTTTAGAATACATGAAGTAGAACGTACCTGCAAAAAATCAGGTTAATCAGACATCGTTTACCCATTCATCTACTCGTATTTATATTCATTTTAATATTTTAAATTATAATTATTAATTTTTTTATATATACAAATGTGAGTAGATAAATAGGTAAATGATGTACAATTAACTTGATTTTTTACAGGTATGTTATAATTGATGTATTCTAAAATGTGAACGGTTCGAATTATCAAAATGGACTCCGAAATGGGTTCATTTTGACACACAACAATTGCTGCTGCACATCCCAATTCCTTATTACTTATGTTAATTTGAAAATATGTCAAACTATTTGATATAACTTTTGATTATAACTTATTAAACATAAATTACTTAAATAAGTTAAAAAGGAGGCTTGCCTATATGGATAAATAATATTTGGGTGTTACGGAAAAATGTTGGATTTGAGCAGTTTGGTTACAAAGATAAATAAAGACGTTAACTTAAAAAAAGATAAATGTACAAAATGGAATTGGATTCCCTAGTTCGGTGTTCGGGCTCATCCGGTTTACAATGGATTTAGTTTAATAATTTAAATTGTTTATATATCATTTATAAAAAAAAAAAAAATTTAATTTATTCGATAATCTTAACATATTTAATTTATCGTGTTTGTACTAAAATATATATATATATATATATATATTTTAAATTATAATTGTCATTTTTTTGTAACAAATATTATAAATTGATTATGTTATGATTAGGAGATTAATCTAATTTTTTTTAAATAATATATAATGTTTAGTAAAATAAATTATTTAAATCATTAAAAGGAGACAGTAACAAACCCATCTGATCCAACAACACTCTCAAGTTTACATCATGCACAAAATGAATACAACTCCGTGTAAAATTATGAATAATCCTTGGTAGCTCGAGAAACACTTGGGCCGAATTGGCTCGAATATCCAAAGCAATGTCGTTTTGGATATTTTTTTTTTCCCTTTCCTCTTATATCGTTGAAAATAGAAAGAGAAAAGAGAAAGAGAGAGAAGAGAGAGGAAGAGAGAAAAGGGAGAGAGAAGATCTGTGTGTGTATCTCTTGTGTATCTGTGTGTGTTGATGATGATGGAGGGGGAAGATCCCTCTTGTATCTCTGTGTATCTCTTGGGAAGATCTCTCTCTCTCTCTCTCTCTCTCTCTCTCTCTCTCTCTCTCTCTCTCTCGGTGGGTAAATTTAATTTTTTGTGGGTGGGTTTGATTTTTGTGTTTGATCGGTGGATGGGTTTGATTTTGATTTTCATTTCAATTTTGTGATGGGTTTCATAGTTTTTAGAGAGAGAATGTGGGCTTGCTTCAATTTTGTGATAGGTTTGGTAGTTTTTAAGAAAAGAAAGTAGAGGAAGAAGAAGATGAAGGAGGTTCTGTTTGTCAATGTTCACAAATGTTTGAGACAGAAAAGAGATGAGGAAGGAAGACGAAGATGGAAAGAAGAAGAAGAAGAAGAAGAAGAAGAAAAAAAGGCAAAACAACGTCGTTTTGCATTTTCAAGCCATTCCGGCCAACTAGTTTCGAGCTACCCAGCAGAACTGTAAAATTATATATGCTAGCTGCCCCCGGACAAGAAAGCGTAAATTTGTAAAATTAATACAGTCATCAGTGTTTTTTTGTTTTTGTTTTTTTTTTGGAACAGGCCATCAATGGTTGTTCTTTCACAATGGTCTATTTTTATAAGTAGATTAAAAGTTAACTTTTTAAATTTTTTTTAAAAATATATATAAAAAAATAATGTGATTTAGGCATGGTTTGGGAAGTGGCTTATTGGGCTTTTTTGGCTTAATGAGCCACAAAAGACAAAATAGGCTCATTGAGCCACAAAAGACAAAAAATCACATCCAACCCATAATTATTACACTTTTCTCTAAAAAAAAAGGTCAAAAAAGCCAAAAAAATCAAAAAGCCCTTCCCAAACCAAGCTTTTGAGCCCAGGCTCATATAGCCAAAAGAGCCAAAAAGTTAAAGAACCAACCCACTTCCCAAACGGAGGCTTAAAAGAATTAAACGTGAAAAAACTGATTTTTAACCATATTACCAAAATAGGCCCATCTAACTTTCATTTTGTGGATTCTAAAAAAAAACATTATTTATTACTTGCACATAGAAAAAGTAAGTTTCTAAAAAAAATTATAAAAAGTTAAAGAAACATTACGTGAGTTCTTACATTTTCCGGTAAGATTTAAATTTTTGGGTAAATTACCAATAAAAAATACTTAGTGATCTGAATTTGTATGATTCGAATGACTTATATGTGTCAAAATAATATCGTTTTGAATGTTTCAAACCATTCGAGTCAAGAAAATTTAAACTATCTAACACTATTGATTACCAATATGTCATATTTTTGAAACTTATTATCTATTAAATTATATTAATAAATTTATCAATTTCTCTTATTTTCATAAATAAATTTATATTGATAAATTTATCATTCAGAACTTATTAATAAATAAATCTAATTAATAGCATTTAATTGGTAAATTCCCTAAATTTTTTGATACGACATGTTAACTCATGTAACAACACACGAAATGTGTGCAAAATTAATTGGTTCAAATTAATAAAAAAAAATTTATACAAACAAAATTTTGCTTCCGTTTGAAAAATGGGTTAGCTTTATGACTTTTTAGTTTTTTTAGGTATTTTAGTCTGAGTTAAAAAACTTAATTTGGGAAGGATTTTTTGATTTTTTTTACTTTTTTTGTAAGAAAAGAGTGTAATGATTATGAGTTGAATGTGATGTTTTATTTTTTGTGACTAAAATAGTTTATTTTACCTTTTGTGACTAAAATAACCACTTTTAAACAAGGCTTGTTAGGCATTTTAGCCAATGTAAGTCTAATTTTGAGCTCTAATGGGCTAGTTATCGGGCTAACTACTTTACCATCCTATTTTTTTTTGTGGCTACAATTAAAGAGCCACAGAGGCTCTCCAAACAATTATGTATGTATATATTTTAAATTTTTGTATATTTATGTCTTGGATTTGGGATTTTATATATATGTGTATGTGTATGTAATAATTTTATATGTTCTTTCAATTCTGTTTGATGAATTACGGAATAACTTATTTTATATTTTATAATTTTTTTCTCCTCATTCTATAGGTTTTATATGTTTGTATGAGCAAATTTATTATTATTGCAAATTTATATTAGTAAAATATCAACAATTAGTATTTTTTTTATTTTAAAAATTAATTAAGTAAGTTTAAATGATTAGTTAAAATAAAGAACGTGATTGAAAAATACAATAATTAAAGTAATTAGATAAAATAAAAAATGTAATTTTTTATATTTTAATTAATGAAAAGTAGAGAATACTGTTAGAATTGCTCTTAGCCCTCCCCAAACAGAGTCCGGATCCTCTGCCATACTTTCCTGCCATGTTTTGGGGCAAGTTTTCAAAAAAAAAAAAAAATTAAAAAAAAAAAGCAAAAACAGAGAGAGACCCATTGTTGAAGACGCCACAGCACAAAAATCTGATTGGGGTCTGAAATCACAGCAAAAACAGAGAGAGACCCATTGTGATTTCAGGCAATGCCACAGCACAGCTTCTTAACTCTGCATCATGGAAAGTGAAGACGCCATTGTTGAAGCTGCAGTCCATGAGGTTAAAAATAAAAAATTATACTATATATATGAAACCATCCCTATATATATATATGTATATATATATCTTTATATCCATACAAATCTACAATACATATATATATATATATATATCTTTATATTCAATGTATGCACCGTTGTTACAGATAGAGAAACCCCAAATCGAAGATGAAGAGAGAGAAAATCAAGAGAGATTTTTGTGATTTCAGACCCCAATCAAATTTACAGCTCTCAATTGTGCTGGAAAACCGAAGAACTCGCCGGAAATCAGTTTCATTAACAGATCTAGTAAAAAAAATAGAAAGTCCGATGTGTTACGAGTGAGATCATCTGAATCTGGAGGCAATCGAGCTAAGATTAGGGTTACCTGGAACAGATGAGCCACAGAAACAATCGTCTCAGATTGTTCGGAGCAACAAACGAGGCTTGTCGGACCGAGATCATGCCCCTCGAACCGATCAAAGCTTTCTCAAGCCTCAACAATGACATCAACAATGGGTCTCTCTCTGTTTTTGCTTTTTTTTTAAATTTTTTTTAAATTTTTTTTTTTGAAAACTTGTCCCAAAACAACATCGTTTTGGGGCATAACAAGAAAGTATGGCAGAGGATCCGGACTCCCCCAAACAATACTTTTATGACATGACATGAATGATAACACACGATAAATAATCATATCAAGAGAGAGAAAGCTCCCCCCGTCGGTTTTCATGGTTTCTGGTGCAAATCCTGCCCAGTTTGTTAGCTCCTCCACCTACGTTTGTTAGCTCCTTCACTGATTTTGTTTTATGATCTCTACGTTGTTAGTTTTTTTTCATTTTTTTGTGGTGACTGTGAGTGACTGTCGTTGCTTATGATGGTGGCCCGACGTTGCTCATGGCCGTTGTGCATAGTTCCTTGGCGGCGCATGTTTGGTCCTCCGACGTCTGGGTTTGCAGCTCCGGCGTCTGGGAGGAATTGATATGGTTTGCCGGCGGTGATACTGGTTGGAAATGACGGTTGCCGTCGGCCGTGTGATTGGGTCACGGCGTGTTTATATATGCCTAGTGTTCAAGGAGTTCACCGGCGGTCTGTTTCTAGCGATCCTCTGCGAGTTACACTTGTCGGGATCGGGCTACCTTTTGTTTCGGAGTGGGGCTGTTGGCAGGGCCCTACTGTGTTGCTATCCTCTTTCCCTAGTTCTAGAGAGATGAGTTAATGTTAATGGGTGTGATATCTGGGTTGAGTTGCCTTTCTCCGACGTGATGGTGGGAGTGAAAAGGGTTTCCTCGTGCTACTTTTCTACTCTGGTTAGGTTCTTCTCCGGCGTTATTTTCGCCGGCGTGATTGTGCGATGTGTTACTGCCTTGGTCTACTCTGATAGTCTCAGGTGATGTGAGTAGGTATCCAGTGAGAAATTGTTTGCGGTTTGGGAGCCTAAACCACCCCGGCAATGGTCAGGAAAGGGGTGCTTTGTTCCAGTTTTAAGAAGATCGTTGGTGCTGCCGTCGTTGCCTTGTTGGTAGCCTTGTGTAGGCGGTGCTGGTGTTGTGGTTCATGGCCGTCGTGTTCGTGCCCAGGTAATCTTTCTGGGTGGTTTTTGTTATCCGGCACCAGCCTGGCTATTGGTGTCCTCTTTGTTGGGTTGTTTGAGTTCATCGGCGATTCTGCGCAGGTGGTGCTTTTTCTGGTCTTAAGGGCTTCACCGGTAGTGCCTTTGTGGGTTTTGGCCGTTCTGGTCTGTCTTCGCAGAGGGCTACATGCCGGTCTGGTCCTGGACTATCGTGGATGTTATGTTTCGCTGGCTCTGCCGGGGTTGTTTCTCGCCGGTGGAATTACGCCGGCGAGGATATAGCTTGAGCTGTGGATGCTGGTGAGCTCTGGATGTTTGTACCCTCGCCGGAGTCGCCGTTGATTGCTGGTCTTCTGATGTTAACGGCCATGGTGGTCTGTACATGCTCTGGCGTCGGCTTGCTGCCAGTGCATGGTTTTGGTGAGGGTGTTACTGTCGCACGCATCTGTTTGGCGCGTGAATTAGACATTGGGAGATCAACCCAACGCAGTGGGGTGGCGTGACCAGGAAGTGTATACACAAGTGGTTTTTCAGCCCATGGTTTTGTTCAAAACCGGCAAAATGTTTGGGCGTTATTTATCATAACTTTAAAAAATTAAAAAATTATTATTCTATTTAAGTTTTATTATTTTATTTAAATTATATTATTTTTTTATTACATTATTTTAAATTTTAATTCATATCTAATTTATATTTTATAAAAAATTAAAAAATATATTTATTTAGATTATTTTAAACCACTCATAAATATCCATCTACTATTTTCGATGGTAGAAAGAGTGGTGGAAGGAGTTAGGTATAAAAATGATATATGAACAATTTTAAATTTTATTAATGTTTCTTTTGTTGGTTATGGGTATCTTTTAATTAGTTATTTTGTACTAGTTTACCACCTTTATTGAGGGTAGGGGTGGGCGCGGGTCGGTTGTTGCCACGAAACTTTCAATCCGCCATCCGTCTGCCAGATTGGCGGATTGAAGAAAATCAATCCGCATCCGTCTGCCAATCCGGCGGATGCGGATTGGCGGTTTGACGGATGGATGCGAATCGGTTTGGCGGTTTAAAATTTTATAAATTTTCAACATAATTCAACTTGTGTACTTCCTCAAAAAAAAAAAAGAAAAAAAAAAAGTATTACAGTCAATGATTTAAAAAAGTATTACAATCACTGTATGCCTTATCTAAAGAAAGAAAGTTTGAAACTTTAGAATATCACGATCACTGCATGCCTCATCTATATATTACAATCATAGCATGATTCATCCACATAAAATATTACAATCTGTGATTCTTAAAATATAATAATAATTCAAATTACCAAAACCATGAACAGAGCAGTAGTAGAGATTGTATGTCTCTATATTGTTACATCTACATATGTTTTTGAAAACAAAAATCAACCAACATATATCATATTTTCTATTTATTATTTTTAGAGCTAGATTTAAAAATTAAAAAATATAGATAAATAATATGTTTATTTTTTTCAATTCAAAAAATATATTCAAGTTGAAAACTTTTTTTCAACAGAATATTTGAACTTTTTTTCAATTGAAAACACAAACATAATATTTAAACAAATTGAAAATATAAAATCTTATAAATTACTAGGGTGCTCGCGGTTTGGCGATTTGGCGGTTCGGTTGCGGCTAAAGAAATTTCAAATCCGCCATCCGTCCTCCAAATTGGCGGATTGGAGAAAATCAATCCGCAACCGTCCGCTCGTCATCACGCATCCGTCCAAAATGCGGCGGATCGGTTCGGTTCGGTTGGTTTTGGCGGATCGGTATATCCGCTGCTCACCCCTAATCGAGGGCATGAGATTTGTTGTATTAGTTGAAATATGTCTATTGTAAATGTGTAAATTTTTGTTTTTAATTTATGATTTATCTACCTAAAAAATAAAAAAGTTAAGATTGTGATTCTCTTTATTACATATTTGTAGTAGAGATATTTCATTATGTCATTCAATAGTGAGTTTTATTGTCTTTCTTAACTTAAACTAGCATATCACTCATACTATGCATAGATTGTGTTTATAATTACTTATATATGTGAATTGTGATTTTTAAATATATATATATATTTTTTAATGTCTTCTTTTTTTTCTTTTTTATATTATATTAAAGTTTAATATTTTGATAATAATCATTTGTGTTCGATTTTTCAAGAAATTAAATGTCTTTTTTTTTTATAATATATTAAAGTTTAATATTTTAATAATAATCATATGTGTTGGACTTATCAAGAATTTTTTTTTATGTTTATTCTTAATGCATTAAAGTGTTATTATGAGGGATAATAATCATATGTGTTGGGACTTTTCAAGAAATTTATAAATTCATATGTGTTGGATTTCAAAGAATTTTTTTTATACTTGTTTTTAATGCATTAAAGTGTTATTATGAGGGCAAAACTTGAGAGTTAAGAGAAGTTAATAAATGTTAAGATTTTTTTTTTTAAATCAAAAAATCAAGAAATTTTGATTGAGAGATTGGAATTCTTACAAGACTTGAGATTAAAAATTCTTTTTTACTTAATATATAGTATATAGTATAGATTAATTATAAATTAGTATTCATGTTTTATGGTCATTATGTGATAAAAATCTTCATTACATACATGTAATAGAGAGGATTAGAGTCTATCAAGTCATGCAATTAATAAATTTTAATGGCATTTATATTATTAATTAAATAGTTAACCCTTGTACATTTGTATGACATTTGGACAAATATGACAAATGTATTGATAGGTGATACTTAGATGAATAATGAAAATTTTATTTTCATACATCACATTATCTCGATGTACATCATTTCTATCTCGATGTATATCATTTCTTACTCTACACACTTAGTAATTTGATTCTTAAGTATTTATCTCAATTCACACACTTTGCATTCTAAATATGCCCATTTAATAAAATATGTGCACACCCTCGTCAAATTATATTAGACAAAATTCATAGACAACTCCAATACTCTGATAAGTCAAAATCAATACTGTCCTCCAAGATTTTTTTTGCAACAACAAAAAAATAAAAACAATTTGTCAGAAAACACATATGGGTTTGTTTCAAAACACAAATTAAAAGCAAACCCATTTATCAGAAAACACAATTTAAGGAATTACCTATCTCATCTTAACATAATTCTGATAAAACCTAATTTCTAGATCTATATAGAAATGGCAACGGAGCGGGGCCGGGGATCACATTCTCCATCCCAGATTCCCGATAGCGAAAATATTCTCATTTTCGGTCCCGATCCGCGATGGGGAACATATCACGGTCCTCGTCCCCACTTCCAACGGGGATTTGGTTTTCCCGACCCCGAAAATTTCCCAATCCAAATCTGTTTCAACATTCAACACCGTCAACAACAACTTTCAACATCATCAAAAAATCATACACAAAGAGAGACACATACATACATAATTACATGTATACATTCACACAGAGAGACACACATATACATTATGCATACATATAGAGACATACACACACAGAAGACAACGGAGATCGGTTGATCAGTGGCGATGACGGAGAAGATCAACACAGATTTGAGATCTCTGTGTGACTATGACAACGGTGACTCAACGGACAGAAAGAGAGAGGGTAGCGATGGAAGTGGAGCGGATGGCGGAGTCAACAGAGGTGAAGCGACGGTGCGAGGTGGACAACAACTCTAACGTCGTGGACAGTAGCAACTGCGTTGAGAAGGCGGAGAGGAGATGTGCGAGAGTGAGAGAGTGTAGAGGGAAGAGAGAGAGAGAGACAGAGAGACAGAGACATAGACAGACAGACAGACAGACAGACAGAAAGAACAGAACATACATAGGGGTTATAACTTATAAGGGTTATATATAGTAAGTTTATTTCGGGGGGCTAACAGGGACGGGGTTCGGGCCGGGGTTGAAAAATATATCACCGTCCCCACCCCAAAAATTATCGGGGATTTATTTTTGAGTACCATCCCCGGCCCGTTGGGGATATTTTTCCCGAAAAAACCGCTCTCAAAACCTCATGGAAACCAAATTTAACCCCAAATTAGGAAGATTCAAAGATGACCCATTACTGAAAACACCTTCCCCAAAAAACAACTTCAATGAAATTATGTAGTAGACACCAACAAATGATACACACAAACTTAAAAAAAACAAAGAAACATATAGTTTAATAAATACAGATTATGTGGACTCTTGTGGAGTTAGCAGTTGAACCACCATCAATGAAGAAAAACACGAAAAGCCACAAAACGAGTGTATGCACACCCTTATCAGATTATGTGGGGGTGAGATGGTGGTGGGTGAGATGATAATTTTGTTAAAGGATAAAATTATGATTCTGAAAAAAATTCATTAAGTGCGTGGAGTAAGGAAACTTGGTGTGTGAAAATAGAATTTCTCGATAAATAGACAGATACGTAAGTTTTGAATAGATAGTGTCCTTTTAGACTTATAAATATCCCTTTTGATAAAAAGAAAAAAAAAAAAAAATATTTAAGTTTGGGTTGATTGGCCTAGAAGTTTTAGAAATAAATATCTGAGTTTTAGAAATAAATATCTGGCCATATGTCATTTTTTTAAATCTATTTTGTGCTTCTTTTTTTTTTTTCGTCTTAAAAATGCAAACTAGTTTGGCAAAAAATAAACATCAAAAAAATGTTTTATAATTTTTAAAATTATTTTTCTGCAAAAAAGTGAAAAAATCATATGAAATAATCAATATTTTTTATTTTTCATTATTTTTGAGATGATTTTTTAATAGAATTTTTTTTTAAAAATATCAATTAAACATGTAAATCCTTTCTCGTCTAAATGTTGATCCGTAAATATGACTAGTTTTTAATGCAGCAAATGAAATAAAAAAACGACAATGCTACGTAGCTCAAATTTTGTGGCTCAAAAGTGGCTCAAATGGCCAAAACGACGTCGTTTTGAGTACAGAACAACACAAAACGACGTCATTTTGGCCATTTGAGCCACTTTTGAGCCACAAAATTTGAGCTACGAGACATTTTTCATTAAAAAAAAATGCAATAACACATGAAAGATTGTAAGATTTTGTTAACCTCAACCTTTATAGTATGTGGTAAAAAAATTTAAAAGATGAGTAATGTTACATATATTATGTACTTATATTATATTTTAATATGGCAAAAATATATATGAAAGTAATTATAATAAAAATTATACAATTATTGTAATTTTTTCTCTTGACGGTTAGGTTTATCTCAAATTCAAATATAA
Source organism: Camellia lanceoleosa (assembly GCA_025200525.1). NCBI lineage: Eukaryota > Viridiplantae > Streptophyta > Magnoliopsida > Ericales > Theaceae > Camellia > Camellia lanceoleosa. Next base: position 52,229,414 of record CM045762.1, on the reverse strand, counting down.
ATTTTAGAAAACTTGAAAGGCTAGGGAGACTTATCATAGGTCCCATTTTTATTATCTAAATTGTTCATTTTATAGAACACACGTTTTATATTATTAATGTAAAAATTTAGGTCGAATCTAACACTTTCATTTTATCATGTTTTGTTTTATTTTTTGTTTTTTTCGTTTTTATTAAAATTTTTAAAAGATTTGAATAATTTTTCACTTTTGACTTTTATTCAACTAGATGGATGAGAGAAATAAAATAAAAATTTGAAAGCAACTTTAGAAAGAACCAAAAAAAACAAAAAAAACAAAAAGCTCAAAAATAGTTAATTTTCTTGTAGATCATGGTGGTGGGACATATTTAGAATTTCCTTTCTTTTTGTAGATCACGGTGACGATACCGAGCATTCAAAACGAGGCAGTTAGCACGGATTTGGGGTTTTTTTTTTTTTTTTTTTTTTTTTGTAGAATTTCCTTTTACGCTTCGTTTGGGAAGCATGGATTGGGATTTTTTTTTTATAATTATTTGTCACAAACAATAAAATAATTTTTTTAATTTAATAAGATAAAATATCACATTTAATTTATAATCATTACATTTTTTTCTTACAAAAAGTAAAAAAAATCTCCAAAAAACTAAAAATCCTTTCCAAACGAGACTTTTAATTCCAGATTAAAATAGTCAAAAAGTCAACCAACTTCTCAAACGAACCCAAAGTGAGACAGTTAGCACAAACATCACAGTTAGCACAAAACATCGTGATCATACCGACTTTTTAGTAGTAGAGTACAAAGGATCCTTTGTCTTCAAATAATCTTATCCCCCTTATCTCAATTCACTCACTTATTGTCATTGGATCATATGAAAATCTCAAAACATATCTAATAATTGTGAGTAATTTGGAACAGGAGACAGAGTTACTTGGAAATAGAGGATCCTTTACACTCTACTGTTAAAAGCTCGGTATCATCACGATGTTTTGTATTAATTGTCTCATTTTGGGTTCGTTTGGGAAGCGAGTTAGTTTTTTAACTTTTTGACTTTTTTGACTATTTTAATTTGAGGTTAAAAAATCTCGTTTGGAAAAGACTTTTAATTTATTTATGTTTTTTGGACTTTTTTTAGCTTTTTTGTAATAGAAAGAATATAATGATTATGGATTAGATGTAGTATTTTGTCTTATTAAACTAAAAAACTTATTTTATTTTTTGTGACTAAAATAACAAAAAAAAAAAAAAAAAACCCAATCCATGCTTCCCAAACGAAGCCTTGCTAACTGTCTCATTTTAAAAGCTCGGTATATCACCGTGATCTACAAAAAGAAAGGAAATTCCATTAAATAGGTCCCACCATCATATCACCGGGAAAAGATATGAAAAATGTCCACCATTGCAATGTTTTGTGCTAACTGTTTCATTATAAACCATGTAAAGGATCTAGGCAGAGATGTCAATCCAGACAAGAGTTTTGGAAATTTATCTTGGTAGCTTCCTTCACAATCACCACACTTCTCTTCATTATCCCATTTGAATACATAGATGGTAACCAAGTCCCCACTGTCTTCTTCAAAGGCCTCCCAACAACATTCCAAGCTTTTGTTGTGTGCCTCGTCTTCTCCTTTTCTGGTTCGTTGAGTGCGTTGCTAATCCGTGACACGTCCTTGCTTGCTAAGTTCTGTGGGTACTCTTCCATGGCTTCCATGACATCTGCTGTCTCTCTCTTGCAAATCGAAGAGATGACTCAAAATTGAGCTCCATCCCACCAATCCAGGCAAGAGTTTTGGAAATTTATCTTGGTAGCTTCCTTCACAATCACCACACTTCTCTTCATTATCCCATTTGAATACATAGATGGTAACCAAGTCCCCACTGTCTTCTTCAAAGGCCTCCCAACAACATTCCAAGCTTTTGTTGTGTGCCTCGTCTTCTCCTTTTCTGGTTCGTTGAGTGCGTTGCTAATCCGTGACTCGTCCTTGCTTGCTAAGTTCTGTGGGTACTCTTCCATGGCTTCCATGACATCTGCTGTCTCTCTCTTGCAAATCGAAGAGATGACTCAAAATTGAGCTCCATCCCACCAATCCAGGCAAGAGTTTTGGAAATTTATCTTGGTAGCTTCCTTCACAATCACCACACTTCTCTTCATTATCCCATTTGAATACATAGATGGTAACCAAGTCCCCACTGTCTTCTTCAAAGGCCTCCCAACAACATTCCAAGCTTTTGTTGTGTGCCTCGTCTTCTCCTTTTCTGGTTCATTGAGTGCGTTGCTAATCCGTGACACGTCCTTGCTTGCTAAGTTCTGTGGGTACTCTTCCATGGCTTCCATGACATCTGCTGTCTCTCTCTTGCTTTGCACCATGTTTAAGGGGCTATGGATGTCACGGACAAGAGTTTTGGAATTTATCTTGGTAGCTTCCTTCACAATCACCACACTTCTCTTAATAATCCCATTTGAATACAGAGATGGTAACCCAGTCCCCACTGCCTTCTTCAAAGGTCTCCCAACAGCATTCCAAGATTTTGTTGTGTGCCTCGTCTTCTCCTTTTCTGTTGGGATTAGCAACAAAATCTTGCTTTGCACCATCTTTGTTGTTGGAAGAGTACTCACAAAACTTAGCAAGCAATGACGTGTCACGGATTAGCAACGCACTCAACGAACCAGAAAAGGAGAAGACGAGGCACACAACAAAATCTTGGAATGCTGTTGGGAGACCTTTGAAGAAGGCAGTGGGGACTGGGTTACCATCTCTGTATTCAAATGGGATTATTAAGAGAAGTGTGGTGATTGTGAAGGAAGCTACAAAGATAAATTCCAAAACTCTTGTCCGTGACATCCATAACCCCTTAGACATGGTGCAAAGCAAGAGAGAGACAGCAGATGTCATGGAAGCCATGGAAGAGTACCCACAGAACTTAGCAAGCAAGGACGTGTCACGGATTAGCAACGCACTCAACGAACCAGAAAAGGATATGACAGTTGGAACTGGGTTGCCATCTATGTATTCAAATGGGATTATTAAGAGAAGACGAGGCACACAACAAAAGCTTGGAATGTTGTTGGGAGACCTTTGAAGAAGACAGTGGGGACTGGGTTACCATCTATGGATTCAAATGGGATAATGAAGAGAAGTGTGGTGATTGTGAAGGAAGCTACCAAGATAAATTCCAAAACTCTTGTCTGGATTGGTGGGATGGAGCTCAATTTTGAGTCATCTCTCCGATTTCGATTTGCAAGAAATACATATGCCATCTCTGCCTAGATCCTTCACCTTTTATTTTGAAGGGGTGGACTCGGATTGAAGGGGTGGACTCGGATCGTTAAATTTGGTGAAGCGAACAATGTGGTGGGACCTATTATAATATTTTTATCATGGTGGGACCTATTATAATAGCGGTTGCTATCCATGAAATTTTTTGTACAAAAATTTTGTTAGTATATTATTAAGGGGTGGTTTGGCGTACTATATAATTCATCTTTTTATTTTTTTTTATCATATTATTTCTCTATTATTTTGTATATCTTTTTATAAAAAAATAAAAAATATATTTTTTTAGACCATTCCAAACAACCCTAAATATAAAGTTTGAGATCTATATTAATAATAAAGCTGGGGTTCATTGCCTTTAATAAATAAAAAAGTCATGCTAGGAATTTTAAAAAAATTATAAATTTTTTTTATGCAATACTTAAATAAGTGTAAGACTTGCACTATATAAGATTCACACTAGTTCAAATATTGTGTAGAATTTTTAATAATAGTATTAGATATATATATATATATATATATATAAGGTGTAGGCATTGAATAAGTTCCTCTTTAAATAATATGGTAAATTATAAATATATATTTTAAAATTTATTTAAAATATAAATTATCTCATATGATTTTAGAAATTATATCTTGTCCTTTTGAATTTCTAATCGCATAATAATGGACCTTTTTATAAATAAATCATCAAGTAATTAGTAATTTTTAAAAATGTCACAAATATGTTTCAATTAACAATTCATGTAATTTTATTATTGTCTAGAAAAATAGTTAGAAATTTTATTTTTTTCTACTAATTCTTTTAAATAATTTTTTTGATAAAAGAATATTTTTAATTTTTAAAATCATAAAAGATAATCCGTAATTTAAGTAAATTTTAAGTAGTTATTTATAATTTACCCTAAATAATATATAGTTGGAAAGTGATGCGCTACACACTTTCCGTAATTGCTGTCTCTCACCTTTTTTTTTTTATTTTTTTTTAATGACAAATATAACTTTTGGTTTTGTTAAGAGACATGTTAAGAAAATGTTAGGTTTTTTTTTTTGTTTGTTTTGAAATTTAAATATGAATTTGAAAGAAATTGAGATGTTTGTGAAGTTGACTATAGGTAATGTTTTAATAATTTAAATCGTTTATTTTGTAAGACTCAATATATATTAGCCATAGAAAAATTTTATATTGATACGATACTCGTAACTTATTGAATACAAATACGATAAAATGAAAGTGTTACGATTATTAGATCTAGTCTAAATTTTTACATTAATAATATAAAATGAGTGCTCTATAAAATGAATAGTTTAAATAATAAAAATAAGACCTATGGTGAGTCTCACTAGCCTTTCAAGTTTTCTAAAATTTATATTTGAATTTGAAATAAACCTAACCATCAAGAGAAAAAAAGTACAATAATTGTATAATTTTTTATTACAATTACTTTTATATGTATTTATATCATATTAAAATGTAATATAAATATAATTTTTATTACAATTACTTTCATATGTATTTATGCCATATTAAAATGTAATATAAATACATAATATATGTAACATTACTCATCTTTTAAATTTTTTTACCATATACTATAAAGGTTGAGGTTAACAAAATCTTACAATCTTTTATGTGTTATTGCATTTTTTTTCTTTCATTTGCTGCATTAAAAACTAGTTGTTATCCAAAAGACAACTTAAGGGAGGTAATTAGGTTTTTATAATTAAAATTAATAATACCCTAATAAAAATTATGACTAGCACAATAAATAAATAATATTAATGAAATAAAAATAATTAAAATAAGTGTCTTAACAACTATGTTAGTTAATGATTTTAGCATAGTAAAAATGTGAAATATAGTTATGGTAATTTAAAATAAAATAAAGAGATAAGGGAGAGAGAGACAAACAAATTTATAGTGGTTCGGCTTCAACTCGGCCTACGTCCACTCCTCAAGCTTCACTTGAGATTTTCCACTATACTCGAACTTCACAGGGTGCTAGCAACCTTTTCACAGATGGAGCAATCCTCCACAGCTTTTACACTGACTTTCTAAGTCAAGAACATTGAGTGTACTACACTCTTACAAGGTTGAAAAGAATGTGTTTTTACTTTCATAGAAAGCTATAAGAATTATCTCTTAAAGATAGATATAAAAATGAAACTCTGATTTTTCTGTAAATCTCATACAAAAAAGATGGGCTTAAAGCTATAAGGCTCAGTGTATAATTTCTTGGAATAGATGTGAGTGATTATAGATCAAAGAATATTTTCAGGTTTCTGTAACTTGTTTACATTAGATGTTTTGGTATATATAATGAAACTTATAGCCATTTATAGCCGTTATATTCATTTGAATTTATAGCCGTTTATAGCCGTTGTACTCCATCATTACTAATTTGAATATCTTCCACTCCATCATTACAAGTTTGAATATCTTTCACTTGAACCTTTTGAACTGCTGTTGTGCTGGGCTGTTTGAACCTCTGTTTTGAGCTATTTGAACTCCTGATTTAATCAAATATTAAATGCATTCTAACAACATTTAGGATAAAGGTTTAGGTGAGAAATAATGGGACAAAATAAATTTTGATTCTATTTTTCTCTTTCAAAATAAATATTAATTCTATTTTTCTCTTTCAAATAAATCATCAAAATAAATTTTGATTCTATTTTTCTCTTCCAAATAAATTAAAAACATAATTAAATAAATCATCAAAATAAATAAGTTTAACAATCTCCCCATTTTTTATGATGGCACAAAATGATGTTTTGATTTGATTTGGGAGTAAGAAAAGTTCCCCCTCAAGTCATGCTCCCTAAATTCATTTCTAAAAACATAGGTTAGCACATGTATAATAAATAAGTTTTAATTAGAGATATGATATGAGACTAAGATATCAAACTATAAATACATAATCATCATATTAGTTTTCAAATAATACCATAATACATAACATCCTATAATTTCTCCCCCTGTGACATTATGATATTGGCATCAAAAAATAGATAATCAAAACATATATATACACACACACATATATATATATATATATATATATGAATCACCCTCGCCTCTCTTTTTCATTGAAAATCGTGTCGAACACGCCGCCTCGCTTTTGCGTCAGCTGACCGACAAAAGCAGCTCTCATCGATTACCGCTCGCCTCGGCTATCTCTCCCTCCTTGTCTTCTTCTCTTCAGCCTCTTCTCTTCAGCCTTCTTCTTAATCACACTCGCTTGCTTCTTCTTCTTCACCTCACTCTCTTCTATCTCTTCTTCACCACTTTCTTCTGTTCTTCTTCCTCAACGAGAGACAAAAAAAACTGAACGGATGAGGCCAAATCTCAGTCTGTTCTCTTCTATTTCTCTGCAACTTATTTCTTTTACACCTCTCACCTCTAAACCATGGCTTCCCCATCCCGTCCCCTCACTTTATTTCAGGATATGAACGATTCCATAAGCTCTGCTGGACCGAGTGCCTCTACTCCTACTCTTCTTGTCATTCCTCTTTCTAATCTTTCTATGATGTCGATTGAGCAAATCTTGGCAGCTCAATCTGAGAAGCCAATCATTTCACACTGACGTCGTGTATGGAGACGGTGACGGCAGTCACAAAATTGGCTCACCGATTACAAAATAGGATGAGTGAGCTCCATCAGGTCAACGCTCAACTCTCTCTGCTCCAGCGCATGTACAAGGATGCGTGAGCAGAAATTGGCACACTGAAGGCCGAAAATAAAGAGCTTAAACGGAAGACCACCTCCATGGCCCGATTTGGAGCAACGTCGTTCTTGGCCTTTGATAGTCAGCGGGGAGTCGTCGTTCTCAATGAAAGCACGGGGGCAGGGGCGTCAAGGGTCACTCAAGGTGATAAAAAGAAGAAGAAAACGATGGAAGAGGCGAGTAAGTAAGATCGGCGTATGGTCAGAAAAAATGAAGGTTTTTTTTTTTTTTTTGTATGTTTATGTTGATCGACGTGTGGCCGTAAAAAAAAATGAAGGGTGTTTTTTTTTTATGTAAATATTTGTATTTTGATTTGTTTTTGTTTTTATGTTTAAGTACTGAAAAATGAAATTAAAAAGCAGAAAAAAATAAGAAAATTAAGTCCAAACAAAAAATAATAATGAAAAAAATAAAAATAAAAGAAATTAAGCCTAATAGCAAAATAAAAAAATAAAAAAAATTAAAATACAATAATACCAACAGAAATTAAACTTAATGGGATGTTGGTGTTGCTAGAATGGTAGTGCAAAAAAAAAAAAAAAAAAATACCATGAGGGTTTAAAAAAAAATCAATGTATGCAAAGTTAACTTTACCTCAAGATGTAGAACTAAAAAAAAAAAAATTACATAGTTGAGAATAACAAACTTTTAAGAAGAATAAATGTATGAAGGACTTGAGAACATTCAACTGATATAAATGTTTCCATATCAATGTAGCAATACACATATATCATTTTAACAAAAATTCAAGTTTCACAGTCATAACAAAACTTTTTAAGTAGAAATAGACATTCCAAGCTCGCCACAAATAAAATTGAAGCGATCCTCGCTTAGGAGTTTTGTGAAAATATCCGTCAATTGCTTGCCGGTGTTTACAAATTCAAGTACAATATTCCCTTTTTGAACATGATCTCTTAAAAAATGATGTCGAATTTCAATATGTTTTGTTCGTGAGTGTTGAACCGGATTTTTGTTTAAATTGATGGCACTAGTATTATCACATTGTAGCACGTCCGGCGGAGGGACCTCGCTACAGTTCGGACTCAATTTTGTATTGGTTCTAAATCTGAACCAAAGAGTCCAAATCCGGCAAATCGTTTGAGAAAACAGATTTTTGAAAAGTAGTGCCAAACATGGACTGCTTTGCCAGATTACAGAGTCGCCACCTAAATATTTTAAAATGGGAAATTTAGGAAACCCTGACTCGGTGCCGAAGGCCACATGTCCGTCATCACCAAAGTGGTCTTGGCTCGGGAGCTTGGGTACGATCGGGGAAGGTCAGCTATGAGCACCCCCTTTCGCCCGGTCCGAAGACCGGCCTCTACTAACCGTGATATCCGTTTTTGAAAACTTTATGCGTTCTTATTCCGATTATTAGCCTAGAATTTACTACGTGATGCGCGCAACACAAAAGTATAGACTAGATTGCCTAATTTGGAAATAAACATTGCATATCCGTTTTGTCTCGAAAAATGTGTTAATTTTTGTGCTACTCGCAAGTAGGCTAAAATTCGGATTTCAATGAGTTGTCCCAACTCAGACAATCCAACCTCCACCCACAGGCATTCAAACAGTTTATCATGTAAGCACTTAGCCGCATGGCAAGCATACTGTCATGGTAAACATTCACACGCATGCGATATGCTAAAGCCATAAAAACTTACATCGTACTCCGTGCCAAGACAATAAACTAGTTAGCAAACATGCTTGACCTAGTTCATGTTAAGTGGCTAATGCAACACAGGCAGAAATGCAATCTAGAGTAGGCTCGGCTAACCCTAAACATGGCATGTGAAATGCAATCAAATAGCATGTATTCAATTTGGAATTTGAAAATACAATGCAGTTTGTATGATGTACCGAGCCCGGTGCATGTAAACAAAATGCATGAATGCACACATGCATTGCATAAGGTATGCTAAGATAGACGTGCCCTAATCTACCATAATCAGGTAAATAAAAGGGTTAGAAAGAAATGGGGGTTGGAAGACATACACCCACTCACGCACTTATTATATTTTTGCCCTCGCTCGGAGGGACCAAAAGAATAATACAAATTAATTAACTACGTAAGCTAATTAATTATTACAAATTAACTAATTTAATTAACAAATTAACTAAGTTAATTAAAGCAGAAACACGCCTCGGGATGAGGGCCGTCGTGGCGTGCTTTCAGCGGCTCGGAACCGCACTGTCATGCAAGTGTGCCTCTGTTTTCCCTGCTATCCTTCTCAGAAAATTGCCAAAATCCCAGGAGTGCCTCTCAGGGCATTGGGGAGTACCACCGGCTGGGGTAGAACACCACCGGCTGAAGGAGGTGGCCACCGGCACAAAATGAAGCTATCGGGTGGCAATTGGTCATTTGCCGGCCTAAACAAAGGTTGGCTAAAAATTCTGCAGAACACTGCAGACCAAAGAGAGGACAACAAAATGCATGGCGGTGTAATTCAAGGTATTTATGCACTACACACCCTCTTATCATGTTATTGGCTCAAGGGGCATGTGCCTCGATTCCCGGACCACCAATCGCGCATTTTCATGCATGATGGCCCTAAGAACCAAGAATGCAACTTCACTTTCAAATGCATGCAAATCAAACAAACCAAAGTCCCAATCCCTATCACCAACTCAAGGGACAAGGAATGCATGTTGACATGATGCAACCTAGTCATATTATCTACCATGCAACAAGGGTGATGCAATGCACTCATGCAAGCATACAAGCAAGCATATAAGGTGAGCATGCAAACCTAATGTGGGATGGATTTAGACATGAATTAGGCAACTCAAATGGGCCCAAAATCAGTGGCCAAGGCGCCTAGAAATGGAGATTAAACAAACTCACACGCATGCAAGTGTTAAGGTCCAAACCCAAGGCATACAAAAGCAACTCTCATGCACACTTAAGAGGCACAAACATGGGCTAATAGCATGCATGAAAAGCTCTGAAATCCATGTCAAACATGATGCCAAATCATGCAATGAAGCATGCCAAACAAAGCATGCAAATGGCCTAGGCTTAAAGCAAGTCAATAGGGCATTAAACCACACTTAGCACGAACACATATGGCATGCATCAAACAACCAAAAACAGGTTTTTAGCATGTCAAATTAGGCCCAAAGGACCACTTAGATGGCATCTAAGGGACATGGAACCTAAGGCATGCAATAAGGCCTAAACATGGAGCATATAACACAAGCTTAAGAAGTCACGAAGGAGCATGCAAGGTAAGCATACAAGCACACCAAATGGACTGAAATAGCATGCTAGGTGATTCCAAACCATCAAAACAATGCAAACAAAGGCATGCTACACATCCAAACTCTTAAGGCCAACAAGCCGAATGCAAAGGGGCTATATTAAACATGCTAAGATTGACCAAAATACTTATGGACAGACCTAAAACATGGAAATATAAGCACAAAATCTTCACAAATGCAAGCCTAAAACATGCTAGAAATGAAGACATACCACCTAGGAATGTTAGAGCATAAAAGGGCATTACAAGGCAACCATGCTAAGCATGCATAGGAGACCAAAACCAACTTAAAACCAAGTTAAAACATGGCATAATAAGCATGAAAAACAACTCAAACATGTTCAATACATACTCAAGCATGGTGCTCTCTCAAGAGGTAAAACTTGCCCTTTTCAAGGACACCAAGGAGAGGGGGTGGCCCTCCCCTTTCTAGGACTTTATGGCACCATCTCCACCACTGAAATCCCTCAAGATTTCAGTGGTGGAGAGGCCCAAACACACAAGTCCCGGATCTCTCCAAAATAGCACAAAAAGGGACCCTTTTCAAGGTCTAAAGGGGGTCAAACCTCCCCAAACCACAAAACACTCTTAATATACAACAAAGAGGGTTAAAAATCAGAACTTTTTTGTGCCAAACACTAAGCTCAAAAACTGTTTTAAAGCAAGTAAAAACAAGGTACAAGAATGGGGTAAAAAGGGAGTTAAGTTCTTACCCTTGTAGCCTTCTTCAACAAAGATGGTGTGATGGCTTCTTTGAGCTTCAAACCAACTCCAAAGCTTCAAAACAAACCTCTGGACCCTCAAGAACCAAAGGAAGGTGAAACACTAGGTGCTTGTGTGCAAAAGTGTGAACTAAAGCACCTAGTGTACTAAATAAGCAAGAAATGAGAGAGATAAGATAGATATATGATTTAACCTAAAACCGAGCTTGGTCTCTCTCTAAAATGGCTGAAACCTCTCAAGAATTCCAACCCTTGGCCAAGAAGAAGAGCCTTCCTCTTATAGAACTTGTAAGACTTACAAGCTAAGCAACTAAGGGCTCATCCTCCATACACGCGTGTATGGAGGAAGCAAAATGCACACAGTATGCGAAAATATCTCGAGAAAGCAAGTGCACAATGTCCGGCGTGAAAATGTCATTTTGACAAAATTGAGTGCCGGCACAAAAGAGCCGACCGCACAATAAAGTGCCGATAGAAACACTAGCCGACGGTGGCCTCTAGCCCACCGGTGGTGTGTAGGGATGCCTCACAAAGCATTCCTGCCCTTCCAAAAAAACACAAGTGTTTGGTGCAAAACCAAACACAAGCGGTCGAGTTCGGAGGTCTGAGGCAAAGGCAGCCGAGAACTCCGGGAACTCCAAACGAACAAAAACATGGATAATCACCGAGCATTCCAACGGTGACGTCCAAGTCTTGAGGACGGTCAAAAATGGGGTGTCTACAGTTGCCCCTCTTTGACAGAACTCGGAAGTCATAAGAATGACGGGAGTGAATGTCAAAGTCCAGAGACGACCCATTTTTGACAAGGCCGAAGACTTGGACAAACATGCAAGACAAACAAGGTATGCGCCCGAAGGCAGGGGCAAAATGCAAGACGATGCAAGAAGCCGAGCATAACTTATGATCATACAAAGAAAGCTGTAATGAAGCACACACGCGACAGTTATAAGCTAGCATACGCCAATCTACACTACAATGCAGAAAGGATGTAAGAGAATTATGCAATTCTCAAAACGTCTCACTCGGGAGATACAATACCTGTGCGGCTCGCCTGGTTCCACCAGCGGTAAATGAACCGTACATACAATATCGTGCCTGAAAAGAAAGCAAACTTAACAGGTACAATATGATTAGCAACATGCATGACATATGCAATGCGAATGATGGATGCTATGCAATATATACAAGACTATGTATGAAAATGTAATGCAATTAAAACTAATGCGAACTGCATGCAGGGCAATGGAATCATGATTCAATCATGAGCGGTTTGAAACCACACAAATGTCAGATAGATTGATGGAAGTAACAAGTCCGTCTACCATAGAAAAGGTGTCGAAGCCCTCAAGGCGCGAGCTCACACAGAACTATGAGTAATGTAGACAGACACAAGGACAAGTATTGGGTGGATTGACATAAGTGGGGTAACGACCCGCTGGAGAGAGAATAATGATCCTAATGCCGGACGCAACAATTACACTACAATGCAATGGAAATGGATACAATGGATATGGCACGCGGGCCAAACCGTATCTTGCCTAGGAAAGGCATGTACGCATACGAACCGCGTCTAACACAGAAAATGTGCCGCAACCCTCAAACCAAGCTCGTCAAGGAATAGGCGCGTACACAAAAATTGTGCTTTGACGTGAAAAGTAGGGGCACATACCAGACCAAGCTCAACAAGGAAAGGCGCAAGCCATAGAGGGAAGATGATGCAGTGAAATGCATGCAATGGAATAGATACAATGGATATGGCACGCGGGCCAAACCCAGTCTTGCCTAGGAAGAGCATGTACACGTATAAGCCATGTCTAACACAGAAAAGGGTGCCGCAACCTCAAACCAACATACCAACGTAGAGTAGGCGCGATACACAAGCAGAACTATGCTTTAACATGAGAAGTATAGGCACATACCAGACCAAGATCAACAAGGAAAGGCGCAAGCCATGGATGGAAGATGATGCAGTGGATGCATGCAACTAAAATGCAATGGAAATGGATATTTACAGAAAATGCATGACATATGCACTATACTACAATGGAATGCATGACATATGCATGTTTTGTTTTTGTTTTCGGTTTTGGAAATGCAAATGATGCATGACGTTTTTGTTGTTTTGAATTTTGAATGCAAATTATGCATGAAGATGCAACAAGGGTTTTGCACCCTACAAGGATTTAAGGTCTCCTGGACCGGGCGTGTTTAGGGTCCCGCCGGACCGGCTTCGGGGCAACGCATGACAATGCAACCAAGCGGGTTTAAGGTCTCGCCAGACCGTGCGTGTTTTTGGTCCCGTCGGACCCTCGTTGGGGCAATTTGCATAATGTGACACACGTGCCACGCGGGATGCAAAACAATGCGAGTGAGGATGAAATGAAACATGAGGCACGCATACCTCATTGGATGGAAAATGAAGTGCAAAACGAGGCCTACATGCCTCGAGATGTAATGAAATGCAAGATGGGGCACGCGTACCTCATCAGACGAGGGTTTCGCACCTTCCAAGGATTTAAGGTCTCCTAGACTGGGCGTGTTTAGGGTCCCGCCGGACCGGCTAATCGAAATGCACGCGCAATGCAGACAGGCGGGGGCGCAAAATAGCGCGAACAATGCTATGCTAGTAAAGATGCAAAGGGTGAACACACTCCAACCACGCTGGACTCGTGAGTGGAGGAAGAACAAAGAAAATCAATCAGGAGCGCGTTCCACGCAACCTAAAGTAAATTCCAAACACGCTGAAATCGTGTGAGGAAGGGGACACTCAAACCACGCTGAAATCGTGAGAGGAGGTCCAAAAACAACCCCATCCAGCGCGTCTACAACGCAACCTGGGATAAATTCCAAACACGCTGAAATCGCGTAAGGAACGGGACACTCAAACCACGCTGAAATCGTGAGAGGAGGTCCAACAAACCACCCAGTGCGTCTACAACGCAACTCGGGATGAATTCCAAACACGCTGAAATCGCGTAAGGAACGGGACACTCAAACCACGCTGAAATCGTGAGAGGAGGTCCAACAAACCGCCCAGTGCGTCTACAACGCAACTTGGGATGAATTCCAAACACGCTGAAATCACGTAAGGAACGGGACACTCAAACCACGCTGAAATCGTGAGAGGAGGTCCAACAAACTATCAGGCGCGTGCCCGGCGCAACCTGAGAAAGTCCTGGAGGACAACAATCCCAAACGCTGCTTAGCGTAAAAGGATAAACAATAGAAGATAACTCAAGATGCAAATAAATGCAAGTAAGGTGTGCATGACAATACCAGTGGAAGAGTGCATAACAATGCGGGTGGAAGGGTGCATAACAATGAAGCAGGCTTGATCTTGCGCTTGAGGTAGAGGCACACTCATACTTCGGAGCATTGGCAAGGCCCTGAAGAGGTACATCCGGAGTACAATCACGGAATTTGCTGAAGGTGAAACACACTCAGGTGCTTCGATTTTCTCTATTTTCTTTTGCTTTGCAATCCAGAACCTACATAGCTTCAGATAGGTCCTTGTTTTACAGTTTGCATTTGACCCGGGTTGAACCTTGCGGTTTTTGAAAGAACAAAATTTTGTTTTGCACAAATGTGGGGAATGGCACAGCACTCTGAGCACAAAATGATTTTATTTTTGAATTGAGAGTGGAAATAAGTTTTCGACTTGGTATTGAGCCTACGACTGAACACAGCACACCACGACTCAACAACGGAAAACAAAAAAGGTAAACAACCTAAACACATCTATTGACACTCGAAACGACTCAAAACAAGAATCAGGACAGACAAAACAAAACACAAGACTCAAATGTGCACAGGGAGCCTGTTTCACCGGGTATTATTTCCCACCCTTTCTCATTTGTGATTCTCACATCACTCGGCCCTCAAGCTCTGTTTTCTGAAAAAGCCCTTTTCTCACTTTTTCTCTCATCGCACACCTCTCTATTCTTCAATCTCTCATTTTTCAATCCCTCCCCTGGATGGTTGATGGATAAACAGGAAATTACGGGTTCTTGCCCCTAGCATTCTGCTAGATTCTTTTCTGGTTCACAACAGTGAGTTTCTTCCACAAAGGGGCCGCGTTATAATTGGGTGTATAGCGAATCTGCGGCTGACATCGGTCGACGATGCTCTGCCGGGGAGTTTGGACATGGTTCTGTCCAGATGATGGAGTGGAATATCTTGCCCCGATCCGGTTAAATTAGCCGCACTTGGCTTGATACCTTGTTGCTTGGAGGATGAAAAAGCTTTCAGCCCTTTGTTGTTAACTTTAGTTGTGCCCTCTTCCGGCAGGTGGAGTGCCCTTCTTGGCAAGTATGGTGCCCTTTCTGGCGAATGCATTGACAACGGGGAAAAGACAGGAAGCCTGACTGTACTATGCCCCTAATTCATCATTTTGACCATTTTTTGTTTTTTTTTTGGCTTTCTACTAAAACAATTTTGACCAACATGAGAGTTAGATTAACATGCTTGTTCGATTTTTGATTTGAAATCATGCAAGTCAGGCTATGAGCACTGAAAATTTTCCTTTTTTGGGTCCAAGCAATGGTCCAGTTTTAGAAAAATGGGATAATTTTTGAGAGAATTAGTCAACCTCAGTAAAAATTCTCAAAAACTATTTTGCAAACGACCAATGCTCAACAAGCATGGAACCAACTCTTGAGATGCACAACCTCGAATCCATAGCAATGGAAAATTGCCCCTTGTCTGAAGGACACTGCATGGCAACGGAAAGTTGCCCCTTGTTTGAAATGGCACTGCGGCGTTTTGAATGGCAACGGAAAGTTGCCCCTTGTTTGGACGATGTCGCAGCACATTGTAGTCAGTCCTCTAAGCGACGAACACGACCAGACTCTCGGATACAGAGAAGGCAAAGATGATCAAAAACCATCACATGGACACAATTGAATTTGAAGTGTTTTAGGGCTGGACTTCAGAATGAAGTTGCCTACGTATCCCAAAGATGGGAATCAAGCCTTACGTAGTTCGGGGTTAAGGTACACTCGTGTATTAACCTCTCCTTTTTAGGCTCTAACTTTTGCCAAGGCGCCCGTTGCAGGTTTTCGACCTTGCGAGCTTTGTTTTTCTTTTCTTTTCATTTTCATTTCTTTTCTTCTTTTTTCTTCTATTTTTTTTTTTCATTCTTTGCATTTTTCTTTTTTCTTCTTTTTTGTTTTTTTGCTTTTTTGTATTTTTGTATTTCTTTTTTTTTGTATTTTGTATTTTATTTTTTATTTTTTTTTCTTTGCTCTAACTTTTGCCTGGGTCGCCCTTTTGGGTTTTTAGCCCAGCGAGCCTCTCAAAGGGTAAAAGTGTAACAAGTCCATGCCAAATGGTTTTGAGATTGAAGCCCTCTGTATCCAGGAGAGTGGCTGTTGTATTGATTTGCAGAAAGATCCACCTTTGGCTCTTCGAGCACATCGGATATTTTTGCCCCTAGTTTGAGGGGGGGCTTCTGATCTAGCTTCCCAAGCCTCTCTTGACGACATCTGATCTTCTTGATTTGATTTTCTTGCCCCTTGTTCGAGGGCTACTTTGAATTTGGTCTCACAGGCCTCACGTTGTAGTTAACCGTTGAACATTCTGAGTTTGAGTCCAAGGTTCAAAAATGAGGGGTCGAGTCTCGAGGCTGAGAGCGATCCTAGGCTGCACAATCTCAAGAGCGATTCCATACAAGTCTTCGCAGGACTGCGCAAAACATTTTTTTTTGAAAGTTTTTAAGAAGGCGACGAATCGCTCGCGCTGAAGATGGTGTGGAACCAATCTGGATCAAAGCTAGGGTCCTTCTCAGTACTCACACTAACAAGCATGATTTCATTCATTAAGGGCTTAGCACGCCTCTCTTTCTCTCAGTTTGATCAAAGTTTTGCAAATCCCGAGGAATTCCTTCCTCTTTGTTTTCACCACAGTGTTCAAAAGGTTTTGAAAAACTCAGGTCATTATAATGACTTCAAGGCACAAGAGAGCAGGTGGGATGCACTGCCATTTCATTCAAATCCCGGCACAACTAGCACACGGCAGAAGCAAATGCGAGAGCGTGAAAATCACTGCTGTTTCATTCAAAATCTGTTGGCATAACTGGCTCCCTGGCAGAAACAGATTCAAAAGAAAACGAAGAGATAAACGCAAAACAAAATGGTGATGCCCGAGGTAACACCCCCGGAATCACCCGACCTTATACAACAGGACTGACTTGATGTGACAAGGCAGACTCAACAAGGTTGACTCGATACAACGAGACAGACTCAACAGGGTTGACTCGATACAACGAGATAGACTCAACAGGGCTGACTCGATACAACAAGACAGACTCAACAGGACTGACTCGATACAACAAGACAGACTCAACAGGGCTGACTTGATACAACAAGACAGACTCAACAGGACTGACTCGATACAACAAGACAGACTCAACAGGGCTGACTCGATACAACAACACAGACGCAATACCCAAGTTAGAAGGTACAAAAATCAGCATTCGCAAAATGCTCAAAACAGTGCGTGCCATCCATCACATCTGGAGTAAACTGAGCACCATCCGCAGGTGGTTCATCCCCTGATCACATGATCACACAAGTCCAGAGTACCCGGGGGATACCAGACCCTTCTGAAGCTATAGTTCCAGGACTACCTAGCAAAAGAGAAAACATGCAGCATCTCAGCCTGACTTTTACCAAAACAGATACGGGCCTAGTTGAATGGGTGTGCCTTCTACTGAATTCCGCCCCCAAACTTCT
Organism: Camellia lanceoleosa; assembly: GCA_025200525.1. Classification (NCBI taxonomy): domain Eukaryota; kingdom Viridiplantae; phylum Streptophyta; class Magnoliopsida; order Ericales; family Theaceae; genus Camellia; species Camellia lanceoleosa. Next base: position 52,211,722 of record CM045762.1, on the reverse strand, counting down.
GCCTCAAATCTGATACCCTCGGGTAAAACTGATTCCCAAAACACTGAACCGGTGCCCGCAGGCCTGATGCCCAAACTTGTAAACTGATACATGCATTCCTGTAGAGACGCACTCTAAAAGCACATAGCAGGTAAATAAGAGCCAATACACCCCTATGTTGGGGTAGGGTTTCCCTGTCCTATTTTGTCAGGAGCTAGGGTTTCACTACGCACGCAGCGGTTTCAAACAACCTAACATCGGGTAAGCAACCTGTCCTAGTTTGGAATGGTCACTATGGATTCCGACTATGCACTAGGTCGAATGGTCAAAAAGGGTGCCCCGGTAAAACCGGGGTTTGTGTTCCCATACTGGCAGAGCCCGCAACCGGTCAGCCTTATGGTCATGCCTTGACAAGACAAGCCTCCGGCAAACCGCTCAGGAATAGCAGATGGCCAACACGGTGTCCTAGGCGCACCAATGCACATGCAATGCAAAGAAACACATAAGTGTAGTCAAAACAGGATATCACAAGTTCGAGTCAAGCTCTCTAAAATCCCCAGCGGAGTCGCCAGAAACTGTAGCACGTCCGGCGGAGGGACCTCGCTACAGTTCGGACTCAATTTTGTGTCGATTCTAAATCTGAACCAAAGAGTCCAAATCCGGCAAATCGTTTGAGAAAACAGATTTTTGAAAAGTAGTGCCAAACATGGACTGCTTTGCCAGATTACAGAGTCGCCACCTAAATATTTTAAAATGGGAAATTTAGAAACCACGACTCGGTCAAGGCCACATGTCCGTCATCACCAAAGTGGTCTTGGCTCGGGAGCTTGGGTACGATCGGGGAAGGTCAGCTATGAGCACCCCCTTTCGCCCGGTCCGAAGACCGGCCTCTACTAACCGTGATATCCGTTTTTGAAAACTTTATGCGTTCTTATTCCGATTATTAGCCTAGAATTTACTACGTGATGCGCGCAACACAAAAGTATAGACTAGATTGCCTAATTTGGAAATAAACATTGCATATCCGTTTTGTCTCGAAAAACGTGTTAGTTTTTGTGCTACTCGCAAGTAGGCTAAAATTCGGATTTCAATGAGTTGTCCCAACTCAGACAATCCAACCTCCACCCACAGGCATTCAAACAGTTTATCATGTAAGCACTTAGCTGCATGGCAAGCATACTGTCATGGTAAACATTCACACGCATGCGATATGCTAAAGCCATAAAAACTTACATCGTACTCCGTGCCAAGACAATAAACTAGTTAGCAAACATGCTTGACCTAGTTCATGTTAAGTGGCTAATGCAACACAGGCAGAAATGCAATCTAGAGTAGGCTCGGCTAACCCTAAACATGGCATGTGAAATGCAATCAAATAGCATGTATTCAATTTGGAATTTGAAAATACAATGCAGTTTGTATGATGTACCGAGCCCGGTGCATGTAAACAAAATGCATGAATGCACACATGCATTGCATAAGGTATGCTAAGATAGACGTGCCCTAATCTACCATAATCAGGTAAATAAAAGGGTTAGAAAGAAATGGGGGTTGGAAGACATACACCCACTCACGCACACTTATTATATTTTTGCCCTCGCTCGGAGGGACCAAAAGAATAATACAAATTAATTAACTACGTAAGCTAATTAATTATTACAAATTAACTAATTTAATTAACAAATTAACTAAGTTAATTAAAGCAGAAAAACGCCTCGGGATGAGGGCCAAATCGTGGCGTGCTTTCAGCGGCTCGGAACCGCACTGTCATGCAAGTGTGCCTCTGTTTTCCCTGCTATCCTTCTCAGAAAATTGCCAAAATCCCAGGAGTGCCTCTCAGGGCATTGGGGAGTACCACCGGCTGGGGTAGAACACCACCGGCTGAAGGAGGTGGCCACCGGCACAAAATGAAGCTATCGGCTGCCAATTGGCTGCCGGTCGGCCTCTTGATCTTGGTCGGCACAAAATTCTGCGAACACACGCAAACCACAATGACGAAGGACAACAAAATGCATGGCAGTGTAATTCAAGGTATTTATGCACTACACACCCCTCTTATCATGTTATTGGCTCAAGGGGGCATGTGCCTCGATTCCCGGACCACCAATCGCGCATTTTCATGCATGATGGCCCTAAGAACCAAGAATGCAACTTCACTTTCAAATGCATGCAAATCAAACAAACCAAAGTCCCAATCCCTATCACCAACTCAAGGGACAAGGAATGCATGTTGACATGATGCAACCTAGTCATATTATCTACCATGCAACAAGGGTGATGCAATGCACTCATGCAAGCATACAAGCAAGCATATAAGGTGAGCATGCAAACCTAATGTGGGATGGATTTAGACATGAATTAGGCAACTCAAATGGGCCCAAAATCAGTGGCCAAGGCGCCTAGAAATGAAGATTAAACAAACTCACACGCATGCAAGTGTTAAGGTCCAAACCCAAGGCATACAAAAGCAACTCTCATGCACACTTAAGAGGCACAAACATGGGCTAATAGCATGCATGAAAAGCTCTGAAATCCATGTCAAACATGATGCCAAATCATGCAATGAAGCATGCCAAACAAAGCATGCAAATGGCCTAGGCTTAAAGCAAGTCAATAGGGCATTAAACCACACTTAGCACGAACACATATGGCATGCATCAAACAACCAAAAACAGGTTTTTAGCATGTCAAATTAGGCCCAAAGGACCACTTAGATGGCATCTAAGGGACATGGAACCTAAGGCATGCAATAAGGCCTAAACATGGAGCATATAACACAAGCTTAAGAAGTCACGAAGGAGCATGCAAGGTAAGCATACAAGCACACCAAATGGACTGAAATAGCATGCTAGGTGATTCCAAACCATCAAAACAATGCAAACAAAGGCATGCTACACATCCAAACTCTTAAGGCCAACAAGCCGAATGCAAAGGGGCTATATTAAACATGCTAAGATTGACCAAAATACTTATGGACAGACCTAAAACATGGAAATATAAGCACAAAATCTTCACAAATGCAAGCCTAAAACATGCTAGAAATGAAGACATACCACCTAGGAATGTTAGAGCATAAAAGGGCATTACAAGGCAACCATGCTAAGCATGCATAGGAGACCAAAACCAACTTAAAACCAAGTTAAAACATGGCATAATAAGCATGAAAAACAACTCAAACATGTTCAATACATACTCAAGCATGGTGCTCTCTCAAGAGGTAAAACTTGCCCTTTTCAAGGACACCAAGGAGAGGGGGTGGCCCTCCCCTTTCTAGGACTTTATGACACCATCTCCACCACTGAAATCCCTCAAGATTTCAGTGGTGGAGAGGCCCAAACACACAAGTCCCGGATCTCTCCAAAATAGCACAAAAAGGGACCCTTTTCAAGGTCTAAAGGGGGTCAAACCTCCCCAAACCACAAAACACTCTTAATATACAACAAAGAGGGTTAAAAATCAGAACTTTTTTGTGCCAAACACTAAGCTCAAAAACTGTTTTAAAGCAAGTAAAAACAAGGTACAAGAATGGGGTAAAAAGGGAGTTAAGTTCTTACCCTTGTAGCCTTCTTCAACAAAGATGGTGTGATGGCTTCTTTGAGCTTCAAACCAACTCCAAAGCTTCAAAACAAACCTCTGGACCCTCAAGAACCAAAGGAAGGTGAAACACTAGGTGCTTGTGTGCAAAAGTGTGAACTAAAGCACCTAGTGTACTAAATAAGCAAGAAATGAGAGAGATAAGATAGATATATGATTTAACCTAAAACCAGAGCTTGGTCTCTCTCTAAAATGGCTGAAACCTCTCAAGAATTCCAACCCTTGGCCAAGAAGAAGAGCCTTCCTCTTATAGAACTTGTAAGACTTACAAGCTAAGCAACTAAGGGCTCATCCCTCCATACACGTGTATGGAGGGGAAGCAAATTGCACACAGCTGTCTGAAAATATCTCAGAAAGCAAGTGCACAATGTCCGGCCGGCAGAAAATGTCATTTTGACAAAATTGAGTGCCGACCGGCACAAAAGAGTGCCGACCGGCACAATAAAGTGCCGATAGAAACACTAGCCAGCCGGTGGCCTCTAGCCCCAGCCGGTGGTGTGTAGGGATGCCTCACAAAGCATTCCCTGCCCTTCCAAGGCAAAACACAAGTGTTTGGTGCAAAACCAAACACAAACGGTCGAGTTCGGAGGTCCTGAGGCAAGGCGCACGCAGCCGAGAACTCCGGAAACTCCAAACGAACAAAAACATGGATAATCACCGAGCATTCCAACGGTGACGTCCAAGTCTTGAGGACGGTCAAAAATGGGGTGTCTACACACATTTAATAGAGATACGATCATAATGCAAATCAAAGTCCTCCAATTGTTGTTTCATCTAAAGTATTTGGACACAACAACTACCGGAAGCTATATATTTAGCTTTAGCCGTTGATAAAGCAACAAAATTTTACTTTTTGCTAAACCAAGATACTAATGAGTTACCAAGAAAGTGACAAGTGCCATTGGTGCTTTTTCTATCAAATTTGCATCCGGCAAAGTCGGCATCCGAGTAACTAATTAAATCAAATGCAACATCTCTAGAATAAAACAGTCCCAAATTTTGAGTGCCAATAAGATATCTAAAAATTCTTTTAACAGCATTGAGATGTGATTCCTTAGGATTTGATTGATATCTAGCACACATACAAACATTAAATATAATATCGGGTCTACTTGCAGTTAAATAAAGAAGTGAGCCGATTATATTTCGATATTTTGTCTGATCAATGGACTTACCTTTGTCATCATTGTCTAGCTTAATGGATGTGCTCATAGGTGTTCCAACTATTTTTGAGTCATACATACCAAACTTTTTGAGTAGTTCTTTTGTGTACTTAGTTTTGTTGATAAAAATTCCTTCCTTACATTATTTGATTTGAAGCCCAAGGAAATAATTTAGCTCCCCTATCATGCTCATCTCAAACTCACCTTGCATACACTTAGCAAATTCCTTATACAAGGTTTCATTAGTAGCACCAAATATAATATCATTCACAATATTTGCACAATAAGTAAATTATCATTTTTAGTTTTAACAAAAAATGTTGTGTCAATCATTCCTCTAGAAAAATTATTTTCAAATAAAAATTTACTTAATCGTTCATACCATGCATGAGGTGCTTGTTTCAAACCATATAAAGCTTTTGATAGTTTAAAAACATGATTTGGAAAAGCATAATCTTCAAAACCTGGGAGTTGTTTAACATAAACTTCCTTATATATAAAACCATTAAGAAAGGCATTTTTTATATCCATTTGATAAAGTTTGAAATCTCTAAAACATGCAAATGCAAGTAACATGTGAATGGCTTCTAATCTAGCAACCGGAGCAAAGGTTTCGTCGAAATCAATACCTTCTTCTTGATTGTATCCTTGTGCAACAAGTCTAACCTTGTTTCTTATAATTGTGCCGGATTCATCAAGCTTTTTTCGAAAGATCCATTTGGTACCGATAATGGTATGATCTTTAGGTTTTGGCACAAGTTCCCATACTTTGTTTCTCTCAAATTGGTTAAGCTCTTCATACATAACTATCACCTAATGTTCATCGAATTCGGCTTCTTGAAAGTTTTTAGGCTCAATCTATGAGAGAAAAGCCAAGTTACTACAAATATTTCTAAGTGAAGAGTGAGTTTCAATACCTTTTGTAGGGTCACCTAGGATTAAATCCTTAGGGTGATTATGAACAAACTTCCATTCTTTTGGCAAATCATCATTGTTTCCTCCTCCTTCTTGAGGTGGGAGAATAGGTTGTTCAATCTCTTTGTTCAACTTACATGGTTGGTTCTCTTCTTTGTAGATACTTAAATCTTCCACATTTTGTTCTAAATCTATATTATCACTAACAATATGCTTTTGAGTAGAGATGTTAGTTTCATCAAATGCCACATGTATATAGATTCTTCCACAATAAGAGTTCTTTCATTAAAAACACGATAACCTTTGCTAGTTAAGGAATAGCCAACAAAAATTGCTTCATCTGATTTTGAATCAAATTTACCTAAGTTATCCTTACTATTATTATGCACAAAACATTTACAACAAAAAACATGCAAGTGACTAATGTTGGGCTTTTTATCATGGCAAAGTTCATAAGGAGTCTTTTTGAGAATAGGTCTAATTAATGCACGATTTAAAATATAGCATGTAGTGTGAACGGCTTTGATCCAAAAATATTTAGGAAGATTATTTTCGCAAAGTATTGTTCTACTCATCTCTTCTAAAGTTCTATTCTTTCTCTCTACTACACCATTTTGTTGAGGGGTTCTAGGTGCTAAAAAATTATGTTCAATACCATGCTCACCACAGAATAATTCAAATTTCTCATTTTCCAGTTCTCTACCATGGTCAGTTCGAATATTAGTAATAAGAAAGCCTTTTTCATTTTGAATTCTACGACAGAGTTTTGTGAAAGAAGAAAAGGTTTCATCTTTGTGTGCTAAAAACATAACCCATGTAAATCTTGAATAATCATCAACAATAACAAGACAATAACGTTTACCACCTAGACTAGATGTCCTTGAGAGACCAAATAAATCCATATGCAATAGTTGTAAAGGTCTAGTTGTGGAAATATGAGATTTTGATTTAAATGATGTTTTATTTTGTTTTCCTTGTTGACAAGTACTACAAAGATGATCTTTTTCAAATTTAATTTTTAGAAATCCAATTACCAAATCATTTCTCAAAAGTTTAGCAATTAAATCCATATGAGCATGACCAAGTCTTTTATGCCATAACCAACTATTTTCATTATTAACATATAAACATTTAACATCACTAGCATAGAGATCATTAAGATGAAAAACATAAATATTATCATGGCGGTAACCAACGAATAAAGCTTTACGATCATTTATGCTTTCAATTGTGCAATGCGATTTATCAAAAATAACTCGATTACCTTTATCACATAATTGACTAATACTAAGTAAGTTATGCTTAAGTCCATCAACAAGTAAAACATTTTCAATAGAAGGGTTAGGAGAAATACCGATGCTACCAATACCGATGATTTTTCCCTTCTTGTTGTCTCCAAAAGTAACAAATCCTCCATCTTTCGATGATAGTTTAGTAAAGAATGATTTATCTCCGGTCATGTGTCTGGAACATCTACTATCAAAGTACCACTTTCCTTCTTTAGTTTTGGACTTAAAACAAACCTACAAGATGACAATCAAGTGTTGGTTTTTAGTACCCATAGTTTGTTGGGTCCTTCTTGATTAGTTTTGTTAGATCCCTTAATAATTCAAATCTTTTTAATTCCCATGTTCATATTCTTTTTGAATGAACAATAAGATATATAATGGCCTTTCTTTCTACAATAATGACAAGTAATATGAGGGTGTGTCATGAGAGGTGCCTTTTCAAAAATTGTATTGAGATTCTTTTGTTTCTTAATAGGGTCATATTCAATACCCGCTTTATCAAAAACACATATTTGATTTCCAAGAAGCATGTTGAGATTATCTCTACCTTTTACAAAATTTTCAAGTGTTTTTGTTAAATCATCAACATTATTTTTTAAAGTAGTTTTCTCATTAGAGATAGTATCAAAATCATTTTTCAAAATAATTTTTTCTTTCTTTAATTCTTCTACATTAATAGATAAAAATGCAACGGATTTCTTCAACACATTATTTTGGCACAAACTTTTCTAAATTCATTTGATAGTTCATGGAATGCACTTTCAAATTCTTCATAAAGAGTAATTACCTCATCTCGAGTAGAGTCTTCATCTTCAAGAGCCATGAGACATAAGTTGGCTACTTTACTTTCAATTTCATCACTTCAACTTTCATCTTCACTTTCTCCCCAAGCTGCTACCATGGCCTTTTTGTTTCTTTTGTAGTCTTTTCCATGATTCTTCAATTTTGGACAATCCATCTTCATATGTCCAGGATTTTTTGCACTCATAGCAAATAATAGGCTCTTTCTTGTTATCTTTGTTGTACTCTTTCTTGAAAGGTCTTCTTCCTCCATAATTGTTTTTCTTGAAGTGCTTTTTGAGATTTCTACTAAACATGGCATAGCTTTCATTCTTACTAGAGTTTTCATGTTCTTCTTCATTTGATGAGACTTTGAGTGCAATTTCACTTTTCTTTTTGTTTTCAACATCCTCATGTCCTTTCATGATGATCTCATAAGTTATAAGGGAACCCATAAGCTCATCCAATCCAAGTGTGGAGAGATCTTTGGCTTCTATAATGGCTGTGACCTTTGCTTCCCAATTCTTTGGTAAACACATAAGAATTCTTTTTGCCAACTCACTGTTAGTATAAGTTTTGCCAAGAGATTTCAAAGAGTTTACAATTTCAGTAAATCTAGTAAACATACTTGAAATAGATTCATCAGAGTTCATTTTAAACAATTCATAACTATGAACAAGCATATCAATACGAGATTCCTTTACTTGGTTTGTACCTTCATAAGTTATTTCAAGTTTGTCCCAAATTTCTTTTGCCGAATTACAACTTGAAATTCTATTATACTTCTTAGAGTCTAACCCACAAACAAGGGTGAGATGGCTTTAGCATTGACTTACAATAATTTGTGATCCCTCTCATCACATTCATCTTTCGTTTTAGGTACACTAATATTGTCTACTAATTTGGTAAGAATTTTTGGACCTTTGGGGACAATAATCCACATAGCATAATTAGTGGTTTGTAGGTATAGGGTCATCTTATCTTTTCAATGACTATAGTTGTTTCCGTCAAATAATGGTGGCCTATTGGTGGCTTGTCCTTCAGTAGTGCTAGTGCTAGCTAAGGTTGCCATGGATCGAAACTTTTAGATGGTTAAATTTAACGTAAGAGTTTAGGCTCTGATATCAGTTGTTACTCAAAAGACAACCTAAAAGGAGGGATGAATTAAGTTTTTATAATTAAAATGAATAATACCCTAATAAAAATTATGACTAGCACAATAGATAAATATAATTAATGAAATAAAAATAATTAAAACAAGTGTCTTAACAATTATGTTAGTTAATGATTTTAGCACAGTAAAAATGTGAAATATAGCTATGGCAATTTAAAATAAAATAAAGAGATAAAGGAGAGAGAGGCAAACAAATTTATAGTGGTTCGATTTTAACTCGGCCTACGTCCACTCCTTAAGTTTCACTTGAGATTTTTCACTATACTCTAGCTTCATAGGGTGCTAGCAACCTTTTCACAGATGGAGCAATCTTCCACAGATTTTACACTGACTTTCTAAGTCAAGAATACTGAGTGTACTACACTCTTACAATGTTGAAAATAAGGTGTTTTTGCTTTCACAGAAAGCTACAAGAATTATCTCTCAAAGATAGATACAAAAATGAAGCTCTAGTTTTTCTGTAAACCTTACACAGAAAAGATGGGCTTAAAGCTATAAGGCTCAGTGTATAATTTCTAAGAATAGATGTGAGTGATTATAGATCAAAGAATATTTTTAAAATTTTGTAACTTGTTTACATTAGATGCTTTGGTATATATAATGAAACTTATAGCCGTTTATAGCCATTGTACTCCATCATTATTAATTTGAATATCTTCCACTCCATCATTACAATTTGAATATCTTCCACTTGAACCTTTTGAACTGCTGTTGTGCTGGACTATTTGAACCTCTGTTTTAAGCTATTTGAACTTCTGATTTAATCAAATATTAAATACATTCTAACAACATTTAGGATAAAGGTTTAGGTGAGAAATAATGGGATAAAATAAATTTTGATTCTATTTTTCTCTTTCAAAATAAATGTTGATTCTATTTTTCTCTTTCAAATAAATCATTAAAATAAATTTTAATTCTATTTTTTTCCTCCAAATAAATTTAAAACATAATTAAATAAATTATTAAAATAAATAAGTCTAACACTAGTCATATTTACGGATCAACATTTAGATGAGAAAGGATTCACATGTTTAATTGAAATTTTAAAATTTTGTTTCTATTCAAAAAATCATTTGAAAAATAATGAAAAATAAAAAATATTGATTATTTCATATGATTTTTCACTTTTTTGGAGAAAAATAATTTAAAAAATTATAAAACATTTTTATGATGTTTGTTTTTCGTCAAACTAGTTTGTATTTTTAGAGAAAAGAGAGAGAGAGAGAGAGAGAGCAAAAAACAGATTTTAAAAAAATGACATTCTGGCCAGATGTTTATTTCTAAAACTTCTAGGCCAATAGGCCCAAACTTAAAAAACTTTTTTTATCAAAAGCACATTGATAAGTCTAAAAAGACGCTTGTTTGTTCAAAACTTACGTATCTCTCTATTTGTCTAAATATCACATATCTATACATTTGTCATGTTTGTCCAAATGTCATATAAATGTACACGTGTTACCTATTTACTTAATAATATAAATGACATTAAAATTTATTAATTGCATGACTTGATGGACTCTGATCCTCTCTATTACATGTATGTAATGAAGATTTTTATCACATATTTAATGACTATGAAATAGGAATAAAAATTGATAATTAATTTAACTTAAAAACGATAATTACACTCACTATTGAATGACATAATGAAATATCTCTATTACAAATATGTAACGGAGAGGATCGCAATCTTGACTTGATATGATTATTTATGGTGTTATCGTATTGTGTCATAAAATCTTGTTTGTACAAAAAAATTTATTAATCTGAACCAATTAATTTTGCATACATTTCGTGTGTTGTTACCTGTGTTAACATGTCGTAACAAGAAATTTAGGGGAATTTACCAATCAAATACTATTAATTAGATTTATTTACTTATAGGTTTTGAATGATAAATTTATCAATGTAAATTTGCTCATAAAAATAAGAGATATAACTTAATAGATAATAAGTTTAAAAAATATGACATATTGGTAATTTACTCAAAAATTTAAATCTTATCGAAAATTGTAAGAACGCTTGTAATATTTCTTTTACATTTTATAATTTTTTTAGAAACTTTTTGTTTGGTTGTGTTTTGAAAACGTGATTTTACACCTACATTTAAATATGATGTTTGGAACGAGTTTTGGAAACATGTTTCCAAAACTCTGTAGAGAACTCTGAGACAGGCGCTATTTTCGAAATTTTTTTTTTGCAAATTTTGCTAACCGGTCGTCCCACCGGTTCACCGGCTAGTTGACCGGAATTGTAACAACCCCCACTTCGATTAAGTCATACTTGCATACATTCATGTATAATCTTGTCTTGTTGTGTTATAAATCTTGTTATCTTGCTTTATCTTGAGTTATTTGCTTGATCTTGTACCTTGCTCGGTGAGTAGCCGAGGTCAGCTTAGCATAGTTCGCCTTTGAACCTTTGCAATTAGAACAGTTTTGGAACCTTAGCCGACCTCCATCTTCACGACGGCATGTTTGCCGAGATGTCACCCTTGGGCCGATGTGCTTAGAGCCGAGGCCGAGATGTTTGTGTAGGTGATCTTTGTCCTTGGGCAGGTATGGCCTAGGCCGAGGTGTGGCACAGCTTAGTCAAGTGCCGTCCTCTCTAGCCGATGTCCTTGCTCGCCGACGTGTTTTGCCGCCAAGCTTGTTGTGTACGCTTTGTCAGAGACTTGTCTAATCTATCAGTCACCTTTTTGAACTGAACCAACCCGGTGATGCCACGTGTCCGAGCTGAGTGTTTAGACAGCCGGTGGCCTCAGAGACAAATCATTTTGGTCTCAAATCTTTGTTTTTAGAGAGAGAAGCTCTCAAGGGAGAAGGAAGAGCTTTAGAGAGAGAGAGGTGACTTCCGAGCTTGGTCTTGGTTGATCGAACCGTTAGATTTGTGATCTGAGGTGAGAATCTTGATTTGCTTCGGTTATTCTTATTGATTGTCAAGCTGCATTGCATGATTGGGTTTGTTTTGCATGCCATGCATGGATTTGGAGTTGGGTTTTTTGAAAGAGAAAGTTAGTATTCATGTGTTCTTGATGAAAGTTGTACTTTGATCTAAAGGTTTATGGCTAGAGCCATGTTATTGTGTTTGTTCTTGCATGTTCCTCTTGGTTGGGTACCCAGGTCCACGTTTTTAAACTCTTAGCATGAAAACCTCAGATTTCGTGTAAATAAGTTAAGATTTCAGCATGCCTGATCTTGATGTTCTTGATGATCATGTTCTTCCTGTTCTTTGAAGGGAAACCCAAGTTCCCTGACTTTGTTTTGATTGTGGCCATTGGGTCCACACCTCGACGAAGAGGTGTGGGACCTCGGCTAGACCTGGACGGTACCCAGTGTGCCTTCCCGAATTGGGAAAATAACGTTTTGACTCCTAGCATGTTTGCCTTGTTATTGGTTTGGATTCGGTGAGAATGCCGAGATCATTGTGCGCAAGTAAAGCTTGTTTTAAAAATGTGATTTGTCATGTGGTTGTAGGACTTTGATCTTTGCTTTGAGCCTACACCTGAAGACTGAGGTGAGTGGTGCTTTTAATAAAGCTATGTTAAACCGTTTTGATAAATCTTGTCTTGCCTTGTTTTGATGAAAGTGTTTGTTAAGCATGAATGATTAGCCTAATTCGATGTATCAATGTGAGCTTTGTCTTGATGTTTTCTTGAGAAGTCCCTTGGCTGGAGGACTATAAACTTTCGCAGCACCAATTGTCAAAAAGGGCTACGGGCCTAAGTGACACAGTCTCTTGTATATAAAGGATACGGTCCTTTCTTGGAAAAGTTATTGTGTTAAAAAGGGCTACGGGCCTAAGTAACACAAGTCCCTTGGGCTGGAGGACTCTAAACTTTCGCAGCACCGTTTTGACTAATCGATTACGGATCGTGCAAATCTTGGTTCTTGCCACTAATGGGCTACTACACGTACTGATTGTTCGGAAAGCCTTTGTCCTTGCTGCCGATGTCATGAGCATCCCTTGAAATTTGTAAGATTTGAAAGATGAATACGGTTCATCATTTGGCTTGATAAAAGGGTTATTGTGTTTTGCTTTGAAAAGATCTCGGCTAGTATTTGTATGGTTTTGGCATACTTGTTTTGTACAGACTTCGGCTATATTCATGCAAAAACCTTTATTATTAGTATCATTCACTGAGTTTCCATACTCACCCTCTATATATATATGTAGGTGATGAGCAGGACGGCGGCGACGCCTAGATGTGTTTACCAGCTTGTTTTGGATATTTGATTTACGTCGGCTTGTTTTGCATTCTTGTCGGCCATGCTGTTTCTACCTCGGCATTATGTGTTTACGTCGGCATTTTGTACTTTCGTCGGCAAATCTTGAAAATCATGCTTCTTGGCTTGTATTCCTTGTATTTTGTACATGTCGGCTTAGAAGCCTTTTGATCAAGATGTGAATTGTATTTTGTTATTTATGGACTGGTTGTAAGGTCATAATGTATATGTTTGCTCATTTGATCTACGCACAGCTCTTATGGACCACTTGAAACTTTGATTTATTACTTCCGCATTTTGTAAGCCCCCTATGTGTACCTTCTTGTGTGTGGATTTTGTTAAGTTGGCCTTCGGTAACCACGGATTACTGGCCATCACGGCACCATCCTACTAGGGGCGGGTTGGGGTCGTGACAGGAATAGTGATTTTTTTTTTGGGCAATTAATATGTTAATTTTTATATATTCGAAAAAAAATATTTTCTGAATTTTTAAAAAAAATTTATGTGCTTTAAAATAATTTTGAGTTATATGTTTGGTTATGAGTTGTAAATTTTTGTATCAAATATCAAATGTCACATCAACAATTCCCCACTCAATTCAAAACTCTTTTTAAAACTATTTTCAAAACTCTTTACCAAACAAATTTTCCACATTCAAATCATAATTCCAAACCTCACAAACTCAAAATACAACTCATACTCTCAAATCATAGTTACAAAGCTCTACCAAATGCAACCTTTTATGAACCCTATATCTTATAATGAACCCTATATCTTATAAGGCATAAATAATTTAAATAAATTAAAAAAAATTAATTTTTAAAAAATGAATATTGAGTGCTTTTAATTTTTATTTTTAGATCATCAATTTTTAATTTAGAATAAGGTGCACCAAATAACACCATAGTTAGAAATAGAAGGCAGAGGAGGAGGAGGTGATGTTGTTGCCAATGGGGGTGTTTGTTTGAGTTTTTTAGAGTCAACTTATGACTTCTAGTTTTTGAAAAGTTATTTTGGACTGTTTGGTTAAATTTATTTCAAATCACTTCTGATTTTAACAACTTATTTTAAGTCAAAAAAGCTAATTCTAATAAGCTCCTCACCCCTTACTTCTAATTATCAGTTTCTGCTGTGAAACATGTTAATTCACAGTTATACTCTTAGATTTTTTTATTTTTTATTTTTTTAAAAATAGAAAATGATCCAAATGGATTACAAAATATTATTATTATTTTTTATGAGAAATGTAGACAAATAGTGAATAACAAAAAATAAAAGTTAATTGAAAAAGTTACTTCACAGTTTATTTAACAAACACTACTTAGCAACTTAGAGCATGTTTGTTTTGAGGGATAAGAGGGTGGGATTGGACTATTAGTCCCACCGGACTAATAGTCCATTGTTTGTTTGAAAATTTTTACTCCGGACTAATAGTCCCCCTGGACTATTAGTCCCACAAACATGGGACTATCCTATCCCATGGGGGGTATGGGATAGAAACCATGGGATTGATATCCCATGGGATTATTTTGTGAAATGTTCATTTTATCCTCCATGCTATTACTTAGTAAACAGTTAGAAAAGGATAAAATAATCTTTTGAACATTTATAAATTATTTTTTTGGTGTTGTTAATTTAAAACTATATATTAAATAAAAAATTTAAATTATAAATTATAAATTTAATTTAATTAAAAATAATAAATTATAAATTATGGCCTTATAAATTAATTTTTTTTAGTGTTGTTAAAAAATTAAATTTACATATTAAATAAATTTTTTTTAGTATTGTTAATTTAAAATTATATATTAAATAAAAAATATAAATTATAAATTAAATTTATTTAAAAATAATAAATTACAAATTATGGCCTTATAAATTAAATTTTTTTAGTGTTGTTGAAAATTTAATTTATATATTAAATAAAATTATTTTTTTATTGTCGTTATTTAAAATATATATTAAATAAAAATATAAATTATAAATTATAAATTTAATTTAATTGAAAATAATAAATTAAAAATTGTGGCCTTATAAATTAAATTTTTTTAGTGTTGTTAAATTATAAATTATAGATTATAAGGGTAAAATAGTCTTTTGAACATTTATCCTTATTCAGTCCGTCTAACCAAACATTGGATTTACTAAAAATAGTCCAATCCAGACATCTAATCCCATGACTAAACAAACATAGGATACAAATCCAATCCAATCAAATAATCCCGGGACAATGTATCCTGGGACTAACAGTCCGATGGATTACAATCCCCCCTTATCCAGTCCGTCCAAACAAACACACCCTTAAATCTATAATTCAACATTTACACCAAACAAATTAATAGTTTCTGATTAAAATCATAATGTATAATTTATTAAGTTATAATTTATAATCTATTTTAACAGCTACATCAAACAGGACCAATGTAGAAAGGGTGGAGGAGAAAATGAAAGGATGAGGGAGAGGAGAAAGTGAAAAGATCTTAGGGGTTGTTTGGTTGTAGGGAAATAAGGTTGCTATCATTATTAGGTAGTCGTAATGCAGATAGAAATAAAGCCATAGTAGCGTTTCAAAATTTTTATGACTTAATTCTGTTATTGTTGTTGGCAACACCATTATCATGCGACCACAATTACCATGCAACCTTATCATCACCACCAACCCTAACTTTGACCCCAAACTATATATATATATACTTTTATATAAATGTTAATTTATGAACTTTTAATCTATGAAGGTCTCGTTTTAAAATATATCATTTTAGTAATTTTTTAATTTTTTTAAAAAATATGTGTAGAAAAATAGAGAGAGTGATGTGATAATTTATAGTGACTTTTTGACTTTTTGTATAAAAGTAAAGGTTGTCAAACAAGGCCTAAGTACTAATTAAAATTTTTTGGACCTTCAAATCTCATTAAATTTTTAATAGTCAGAATTACCCTTCAAATAATGATTGTTTATCATTTATGATTATCTATAAAAGAACATGATAATTTGACATTTATTTTGATTTTCAAAATTTTAAAACATCAACTTTCAAATTGAAAAAACTAAAAAAAAAAAAATGTGCAAAACAAACCAAAAAAACTTTTTTTTTTGAAAAAATTGAATTATTTTTTTGTGCAAAATTAAAAATTTTGTTTCTATAAAGGAGCATGATGATGAAATATTGATATGCAAAACTGAAAAAAAAACTTTAAAAATGAAAAAATTAATAATGTTTTTAGTTTTAAAATTGAAAAAAACTGTTAATATTCTCGATTTTATTAGATAGTTGAATCAAACCGATAAGTAGAAGGGTAAAAACGTTTAATCTCATGCTCTGTTTGTTTATTAGTTAGTGAAACAATTATATGGAATATTACTATACAAAATTGATAATGTTCTTAGTTTGAAAAATTAAGAAAGACTGATAATATTCTCAATTTTATTAAATAAGACTTATTAGTTCAAAAACTTTTAAATATGATTTGAGCTATCATAATATTTATAAATAAGACTATTAAGTAATTACCTCAAAAAAAAAAAAAAAATCATCACTACACCCCTCCATTAACCACCCCACCCCCACCTTACTATCAATATTATTTAATGTGTTTGGTTTCAGTTTTTCTAAAAATTGAATTTTTTTGTTTTTAGTGAATATTTTTAAAATTTTAAACATTTTTTTTACTTTTTTAGATGCATCTTACTTAGATGTATCTGAAAAGTAAAATATTTGTGAAAAAATATTTTAAAAAATTAATAAATACATAAAAATACAAAAAATATATTAAAATTTTGTATTTTCTTTTTTTGTATTTTTGGTATTTAGTGAATTAAAAGATTTTTTCACAAAAATTATAATTTTTAAGTGTGTTTCAGTTAGGTGTCTAAAAATTAAAAAAAATAACTTAAAATATTAAAAAAATTCTGTAAAAAAAGAAAGAAAAAGAAATCATAATTTTTAAAAAAAATTAGAAACAAATATAGTGAATCATTGTCCCCTTCACTAACCACCACGCCACCCTACCATTGTTGTGGTCTCCAGTACCACAAAAAAAATATCATAGTATATTTAATTTCAGTTTTTTGAATTTAATTTTTTGAAAATTTAATTTTTAATTTTTCATATTCTTTATTTTTAGTGAATATTTTTAAAATTTTATGCATTTTTTTTTTTACCTTTTTAGATGCATATTACTTAAATGTATCTAAAAATAAAAATATTGGTGAAAAAATATTTTAAAAAATTAATAAATATACAAAAATATGAAAAATATATTGTATTTTCGTTTGTTCATTTGTTTGTATTTTTAGTATTTAGTGAATTTTTTTAAAAAAAATTTCTCGAAAATTATACTTTTTAAGTATATTTATGTTAGCTATATTTAAAAATAAAAAAAATGCTTAAAATATTAAAAAAATTCAATAAAAAAAAATGAAAAATAAAAAAGTAAAATTTCTGAAAAGTATTTTCAAAAAAGTGAAAACATACATGGTAAATATCATCACTATTATCACTACTATCATAGTAATAATAATATTATTATTACTAATTTTATTTTATTTTTGTATTTTTATATTCAACCACCACCATTACCTTAACCACAACAACGACCAACAATAATTTCACAAATTTTTTTTCTTTGTTTAGTTTATTTTTTCAAAAAATTATTTTTAAATAAATTGGCGTTTATATTTAGTGATTTTTTATTTTATTTTATATTTTAATCAATTTTTTTTTTATACTTTTTAATTACACTTAATCTAGATACATTTAAAAAATAAAATAAATTGACTAAATTATTATTGAAAAATAAAATAAATTCACTAAAAACATACAACGTTAAAAATATGTTTTATAGCAAATACACAATAAATGATGCATGTAAGATAATGTTATATAATAAAAAAAAATGAGAAATATCCAATGAAAAGTATCGAACATATATCTCACACCCTTGTTTGAGTGTCAAGTGTCTGACACGAATATTTGATTAATTTTGAAAAGTTTATAGCCCTCCTTTGGTAAGTGGGCTTTTTCAGTTTTTTGGCTAAATTAGTTAGAAAAAGATAAAATATGTTAAAAAGTTAATAAGAGAAAATGTCATATTGAAACCATAATTATTTTACTTTTTATCTTACAAGAGTTAAAAAAGTAACAAAAAATTAACTCAAACGAATTTTTTAGTCTTAGGCTAAATTGCCAAAAGACAAAAAGTCAATCCACTTATCAAATGAATTTTTGACATAGGTTGTGGGATATTTATTTTTGTTTATTATGAAATTTTTTTGTTGGGTTGTTTGTTTGTTTATTAGTATTATTTTTGAATCTTTCAATGTTGAGCATTTAAATATGCATTTTTAAATTTTAATTGCCTAGTTAAGTACTGTATAATTTTTCTTATAATTGTAAATAAATAATTTTCTATCCTTTGATCCTAAAAAAAGTTGTTAAGCCTTGTTTGGGAACTTTAATTTTTAGTAAAAAAAATTTAAAAGGCAGAACAACTTGTCAAATTATTTTATCTATTTTTTAGGATAAATTACAAATATATCCCTAAAATTTGATTAAAATACGAATCACCCTCTGTAATTTTGAAAATTACATTCCACCCTCTGAGATTTCTAATTTCATAACAAATTGTCCATTTTATTAATAAATTATTAAGTCAATTAACAGTTTTTAATGATATTAAAAATATGTTTCAATTAATAATTTAGGTAATTTTATTATTGTATAGGATAGTAATTATGAATTTTATTTTTTTAGTTAATTCTGTTAAATAAAAAATTCTAATACGGAAATATTTATAATTTTTCAAATTACAGTAGGCAATCTATATTTTAAACAAATCTCAGAAGTGTATTTGTAATTTATCCTTTTTAATACATATTTTCATAAATTAAAAATAAAAAAATACTTAAAAAAGTTAATTTTCAAACACCCAAGGATTGTTTGGGAACCCAAACTATTATCACATCACTTTTTTTTTAATTTTTTTACATAATATTTTTTTTTAAAAAATTAATAACTAAATTAAAATAATCAATTCTCAAACCATTTCGCCTTTTTCCCATTGCGTTTTAAAATCATACAAGGGAGATGTTTGAGAAGTTGCTATTTTTTAGGTTTTTTGATATTTGATTATTTCATAAGGTTATTTTAGCTTTTATTTGGAAAGATAAAATGAATTTATTATTTTTTTGTTATATTAAAAAATGTGTTTAAAATGATTGTGTAATGCAAAATGACCAAACTGTCACTAAAAATTTGTAGTCAAAGCCGCGGCAGTTCACCCAATAAAATAATTTTTTTACCCACTAGTGACATCCAGCTGGACAGCCTCACTGGAAGCTCAGCTACAGTAAGGTTATTTTGTTTCTTTACAAATGGGCTAAAACAGTCTATCTCACAGATTGCCAAACACCGTCAATGTGAACGCAAACTAATTAAAAAAAGTTGACAGGCAGAGCACAATCACACGCAATTCCCACGGAGAAAATTACACAGCCTCCGCAATCACGCGCGATTCCGAAACACCACCAAAAAATGAACACAAACCTATAATGACTTCTACATTCTATTCTACAAGATGAACCCAAAAATATAAATAAAAAAATTCGGGAAAGATAAATAAATAAAAAATAATGGACTTTTCTTTTATGCTTATTTTGTCTTTTTAATCTTTTTTATTATTATTTTTGTGAACTTTCCATATTTATCTACCTAAACGGATTGAAAAAGTAAAGGTTGCATTTTGTTTGGTTTTCATAATCAAATTTTGAGACATTGTTTTCTAGAAACAGTTTTTAAATTTTAAAAATTTATTTAGTTATATATTTTGAAAATAATTTTTACAAATTTAGAATTTTGTAGTTTAGAATGATTTGTAATATTTTTGTATGGATAAAATAAAAAATAATTAATTGATGTGTGTGATGTGAAAGGAGAAAATAAGAGAGAGAAAAAAGTAATTGATTTGTGTGATAGATGTGAGAAAACGAGAGATAAGAGAGAAAAATTAGTTAATTGATATATAAGACCATCTCTAATGTTACTTAAACTTTTCATTAAATTTGAATTTGATGAAAAATGACTCATTTTCTTACTCAAACTATTTCATCAAATAAGTATCAAATTGAGAATTTCATTTTTCTTTTATCAAATCACCGTTTATTGCCATTGTCGGATGTCCTCCTAGGTGTCCTCTTGGTCGTTTCCTCGGATAACCACGTGAATGCTAAAAGTTGTGAAAAAAATTACATTGGCCGGTTGACCAGCCGATCGTCTGCCAGGTCGACCGGTGGTTTGATGAAACTCCAAAACCTTCCGTTGGAACACTTGATATCAAATGAAGTTTTTACTCAAATTTAGTGAAAAAATTGATGCACCGTTAAAGATGCTTTAAGATGCAAGAAAATGAGAGTAGAAAGAAAAAGTGATTGAAAGTAATTTTGAAAAAATTATAAACTAAATAAATTTTAGATTTTGAGCTTTCAAAAATTGATTTGAAAATCTAAATCAAACAAACCAAATTTTTTTATATAGAATTTTTTTAAAAAAAACTAAAATAAAAAAATTTGAAAAAAAAAACCTTATTAAAGTTTCCAAACAGATCATTTCAGAAGACTTTCGGTTAGTGTAGAGTGTTTTTTTTTACAAGAAAATTCTCCTCCTCTTTCATAGGTTTAAGGCAATGTCTCTTACAAAAATTACTAAGGTATCCTATTATCCATTCCGAATAAGATATTATAACCTAAAAATTTATCCCAACCTATCAAAATAAATTTCACTTAAGTCAAAACTCACACAATAAAAAAACATTAAACCTATACCAAATACTATAATAATAACTACTTAAAACTCAACCACCTAACAAAGCACACTACATGCCTTTACAATATGGACTTTTCTTAAGTGTGCAATTGCACACCATGTGTCACTTACACAAAAAGTGTAAGTGTAAAGTGTAAGTATAAGTATAAGGTGTAAGTGTAAGGTGTAAGGTGTAAGTGGATTGCATATGGTGTGCAACCTCAAAAAAGGTGTAAATGTAAGGTTTAATTTTTCACAAAAGGTGTAAGTGTAAAGTGTAAGTTGCACACCATAACCAAACCCTTAGGCCCCGTTTGTTTTGGGCTATAGGGAGGGTATTGAGATTAGTAATACCAAGGTATTGTTGGAAATGGTTATAAATTCTGGGTAAAACCAGAATTTTATCCTAAGTTTGGTCTAATTTTTAGGTGGGCCCCGTGCGTCGTTTTACACGGGTCAAAGTGGTAACGCGTTCTATGCCGCGTTGTGATTCACGTGGTATATTTGGTTGCTCAAAACCATTACCGAGTGAATGGGAAATTGAAGCCAAAGTGTGCTCCATGGAAATGGAGTTTTGGTGGAAATTCCTTATGGTTTGAATAAGGCTTGTCCCACATTGATTTGATGGGAGGTTTTGAAAGGGTTTATAAGGCTTGGGTTTGGTACTTGGGGTGTGCCCCAAGGGGTACCCAAGTGTTTTAGAGGGAGAGGTTATGGGCAAAATGGGCTAGACCCATTGGACTCAAAAATCACCACGCACCCGCGCCCAAGCCCAGGCCCAGCCCAGCCCGACCGGACGGACGGCTTGAATTTAATTCAAATAAACTGGTTTGGATTTTTGTTCATCCAAACAGGGCCCTTCCCGATTTTAAACAGAATTAAATTAGTTTGGATTTAATGCTCATCCAAACAGGGCCCTTCCCGAAATAAATGTGTTTGGTATTTACGCACACCCAAACAGGGCCCTTCCCGTTTTGCTATCTGTTTGAATTAACAGGTTCAAAGGTCAAAACCAACAGGTTTCATACCTGTTCAATTCAAAACCAAAAGTCACCAATACATCTATATATAGACCAGCCTCCCATTTGGATTTTACACACCAATTTTCGTATTCCATCTCTGCTTTAAATCTCTGCCATATTGCTGCATTTTATTTCTGAAAGAAATAGTGTAAACACTTAGTATGTTCGACGAACAATTAAATTGTAGTGCTGCATTTAATTGTTGATAAGATCATTTCATCCTGGGAGATAGACGTCCAAGTTCTGAAAGCACCTTGGAGAGGACGAATCTGTCTTAAGGACACAGTGTTCAACACTGGACTTGATCAGAAAGTTATTCCAAGTATTTAACCAAGTAAGTTGATTAAATTATTTTTCTGTTTTCTTTATTTGTTTATTAAAATCAGATTTTAATTTTGTTTTTGTAACAAAATAAAATCTGTTTTTATTTGTTTTATTTTATTTTATTTAGAGTTTGATTTTTGTAATCAAACAAATTTTCTCTCCTTTTCTTTATTTCTTTAAATTCTGATTGTTGTTTAGTACACAACAGAATTTAATTTATTTAAATACAGTGAAGATTGCCTAACAATCTTAAGACACATCCCTTTTTGGTATCTTCATTGTATTTAATTTTCTGTTTTTCAAAGTAATATTCTGGTTGGAAAAACAAATAGTGATTTATGCTATTTGACAGATAGTAGTAATATACTGTCTCTTTTCTTTGACAACTAGTAGTACGATACTGGTGTCATTAACAATTTCAGAATATTAATTGGTATTACAGAAAATTATTTTGGTATTTTATTTTTCCTGTTTTAGTAACAAGGAAAATAGAATTATTTTGTGTTATATTTTATTTTCTGGTTTTAGTAACTAGAAAATTAATTTGTGTTTTAATTTTTCCTGATTTTTGTAATCAGAAATTATGGCTACTACAACTGAAATTGCATCTGACAGTGGTACTCCTGTTGTTACACCAACATCGGTCCCTATTCAGAACCATGTTCATGTACCAATCAATCATGGAGAAAAACCGGAAAAATTTAATTGCATCGAAGTTTAAGAGATGGCGTAGAAGATGCCGTTCTATCTTACAACTCTTAATTTGGCCCTTTCTTCATGAAGAGGCTCCAAAGACTTAAAGAAGGTGAAAGTGATCGGCAAGTTGTTGCCGCCAGAGATGCTTGGAAACATTCAGATTTCTGTGCGAAACTACATCCTCAATGGCCTTGACAACATGCTGTATAATGTATACAGTCCTCTGAAGTCAGCAAAAGAATTATGGGATTCTTTGGAGAAGAAATACAAAACAGAAGATGCCGGCACGAAGAAATTTGTCGTCGGTAAATTTCTAGATTTTGTAATGGTCGACTCCCAAACGGTAATATCTCAAGTTCAAAATTTTCAGATAATTTTGCATGATATTCATTCAGAAGGTATGTCTCTTAGCGAATCTTTCCAAGTTGCTGCTTTGGTGGAAAAGTTACCACCGGCTTGGAAAGATTTTAAAAATTATTTAAAACATAAACGCAAAGAGATGACCATGGATGAGTTAATTGTAAGATTAAGAATTGAGGAAGATAACCGAAAGGCTGACAAGAGGCATGGGAAAAATCCCATTGAGTCTAAGGCTAATGTGGTTGAACAAGTTCAAAAACCACATAACAAAAAGAGGAAGTTTACTGGAGATGGTCCTAAACAAGGCAACAACAATGGCAACAAGAAGTTCAAAGGAAAATGCTATAACTGTGGCAAGACTGGACATCGAGCTTCTGACTGCCGCCGCCCTAAGAAGGATCATGGAAGTACAAGCAAGAAGACCACCAATCAAGCCAATGTGACAGAATTGGATTACATCTCTGACGGAGTGAATGACATCAACCTCTCTGCTGTGGTGTCTGAGGCTAACTTGGTTGGAAATCCCAAAGAATGGTGGGTTGACACTGGAGCAACTCGTCACATATGTGCGGACAAGAAGATGTTCACTACCTACAATGAGGCTGCAAATGGTGAGCAACTTTTTATGGGAAATTCTTCTACTTCTACTGTGGCTGGACAAGGAAAAGTGATCTTGAAGATGACATCAGGAAAAGAACTAACCCTCAACAACGTATTGCATGTACCTGACATCCGGAAGAATTTAGTTTCTGGTTCTTTGTTAAGTAAAAATGGTTTTAGGCTTGTTTTTGAGTCTGATAAGTTTGTATTAACAAAGAGTGGTATGTATGTTGGTAAGGGATACATGAGTGATGGTCTCTTTAAATTGAATGTAATGATCATGTCTTGAAAGTTGCTATGAATAAGAATAACACATCTTTTGCTTATATTCTTGAGTCAAATTTATGGCATGGTAGATTAGGACATGTAAATTATGATGCTTTATGAGATTAATTGGTTTGGATTATATACCAAAGTTTGAAATTAATCCTAATCATAAATGTGAAGTTTGTGTAGAAGCAAAACTAACTAAGGCTCCATTTAAATCGGTTGAAAGGAAAACGAACCTCTAGAATTAATTCATCTTGATGTATGTGATCTAAAATTTATTCAAACTAGAGGAGGCAAAAAGTATTTCATAACATTTATCGATGATTGCACAAGATATTGTTATGTTTATTTACTTAGAAGTAAAGATGAAGCCTTAGATATGTTTAAACTCTACAAAACAGAAGTTGAAAATCAACTTGGTAAAACCATTAAAATGGTTAGAAGTGATAGGGGTGGTGAATATGATGCACCATTAAATGAATTTTGTGCACAACATGGCATTATTCACCAAACTACAGCCCCTTATTCTCCACAGCAAAATGGAATTGCTGAAAGGAAGAATAGAACTCTAAAAGAAATGATGAATGCCATGTTATTAAGTTCAGGCTTACCACAGAACTTGTGGGGAGAAGCAATATTGTCAGCTAAGTATGTTCTTAATAGAATACCCCACAAGAAAACCAAAAGCATTCCTTATGAATTATGGAAAGGTCGACCACCTTCCTACAAATACTTGAAAGTGTGGGGGTGTTTGGCAAAAGTTGAAGTTCCTGTTCCGAAAAAGACTAAGATTGGACCAAAAACAGTAGATTGTGTGTTTATTGGTTATGCTCAGAATAGTAGTGCATATCGGTTTCTGACTTATAAATCAGAAATACCTGATATAAATGTGAACACTATTATAGAGTCAAGGAATGCTGTGTTTTTTGAACATGTCTTTCCTTACAAGAAAGGACAGGAATTAAGTTCACAGAAAAGAACTTATGATTGTACACAAAGTCAAGAGACTAATGACAATCAAACACAAGAGACTAGTAATGGTCTCAACCAACAGGATTTAACTGATGATGAACCAAGAAGAAGTAAGAGAGCAAGAACATCAAAATCCTTTGGTCCAGATTTTCTGACATACTTGTTAGAAAATGAACCTCAAAGCTTTAAGCAAAGAATGACAGTCTGAAGCACCTTTGTGGCAGGAGGCTGTTAATAATGAAATTGAATCCATTATGCAAAATCATACTTGGGAATTGATGGATCTTCCACCAGGTTCTAAACCTCTTGGATATAAATGGATATTCAAGAGAAAAATGAAAGCAGATGGTTCAATTGACAAGTATAAAGCAAGACTTGTAGTTAAAGGTTACAGACAAAAGGAAGGTCTGGATTATTTTGACACATATTCCCCTGTGACAAGAATAACATCCATTCGCATGCTTATTGCTATAGCAGCGTTGTTTAATTTAGAAATACATCAAATGGATGTTAAGACAGCTTTCTTAAACGGTGATCTAAATGAAGAGATCTATATGGAACAACCCGAAGGATTTGTAGTATCAGGGCAAGAAAAGAAAGTTTGTCGACTTGTAAAATCCCTTTATGGATTAAAACAAGCACTTAAGCAATGGCATGAAAAATTTGATCATGCAATGCTTACTAATGGGTTTAAGATAAACGAATGTGACAAATGTGTCTATGTTAAAAACACTGACCAAGGATATGTCATAGTTTGTCTTTATGTGGATGACATGCTTATCATTGGAAGCAGTCAAAACATGATCAAATCAACAAAGCAAATGCTTAACAAAAGATTTGATATGAAAGATATGGGAGTCGCAGATGTTATATTAGGAATGAAAATAACTAAAACATCTGACGGATATGCATTATCTCAATCTCATTATATTGAGAAAATTCTTGATAAATTTATCAAGGATGATTTGAATTTAGCAAGGACACCGGTAGACATCAGTTTTATTTATCGAAAAATAAAGGTGATGCAGTGTCTCAGTTAAAATACTCCCAAATCATTGGAAGCCTAATGTACCTAATGAATTGTACTCGTCCTGATATAGCTTATGCTATCAAGAAATTGAGTAGGTACACTAGTAACCCCGAGAAGACCATTGAAAGCGATCATTCGAGTTCTTAGATATCTAAGATTTACTCGTGATCATAGTTTGAACTTTACTCGATATCCAAAGAAGATCGAAGGTTATTGTGATACCAATTGGATATCGGATACTAAAGATTCAAAATCCACTAGTGGATATGTCTTTACTCTAGGGTCATTGCTTTCTTGAAATCCACGAAACAAACTTGCATCGCCATACGATCCACAATGGAATCCGAGTTCATTGCTTTAGACAAAGCGGTGAAGAAGCGAATGGCCGTCACTTCTTAGAAGACATTCAATGTGGCCAAAACCATGCGACTATTTGCATTCATTGTGATAGTCAATCGCAATAGGCGAGGCACGTAATCATATGTATAACGGTAAGTCACGACATATTCGTCGTCGACATAATACCGTTAGGCAGTTGTTGTCAAACGGAATAATCTCAATAGATTATATAAAATCTAAAGAGAATATTGCGGATCCATTTACAAAAGGTTTGACAAAAGAGCTAGTGTATAGTTCATCGAACGGAATGGGATTAAACACTATTACATAAGAGTCGCCATAATGGTAACCCTACTTATATATTTGGAGATCCCAAGAACTAAGTTCAAAGGGACAACTAAGTTATGTATGGCTCACCGTAAATCACCAAGGGATTAAAATTCCCTACTCATTCCTATGGTGAGAGTGATTTCTGCAACATATGTTGTATGGAGGGGCATAAAGATAAGCTTTGCTTTTAATGATTACTTATATCTTGATTAAGGCATAAAATCAAGATGAGTATAAGGAGATACTCACAATAAGAATCACCTATATGAGTGTTGAATCTGGGGCTTCTATGAGAATGAAAGAGGCTACATTCTCTAGAAACACTCATGAAAACCGAGAGCGTTCAAGGCCAAAATGAACACAACAAAGGAGAACCACGATGTGTTAGAAAATATTTTGTGTGAAATCTATTGTCTTGGCTTACACAAACGGTGAACAATTCAAGGTATCGCGTCCATTGGTTAGCCAAGAAGTCCGATAGGTTATTACTAGGGAAGGTTCAAGGCGAAAACTACCTATCTCGATGCAAGATATTTTCGACTTATGCTCTTTCGTTAAGTCTGCATATTGTTGCATTTCCGTTGTCATCAAATTCCATTCATGTGGGGATTGTTGGAAATGGTTATAAATTCGGTAAAACCGCATTTTATCCTAAGTTTGGTCTAATTTTTAGGTGGGCCCTAAGGCCGCTTTTACACGGGTCAAAGTGGTAACGCGTTCTATGCGTTGTGATTCACGTGGTATATTTGGTTGCTCAAAACCATTACCGAGTGAATGGGAAATTGAAGCCAAAGTGTGCTCCATGGAAATGGAGTTTTGGTGAAATTCCTTATGGTTTGAATAAGGCTTGTCCCACATTGATTTGATGGGAGGTTTTGAAAGGGTTTATAAGGCTTGGGTTTGGTACTTGGGGTGTGCCCCAAGGGTACCCAAGTGTTTTAGAGGAGAGGTTATGGGCAAAATGGCTGCCGCCGTCCGTCCGGTCCTGGCTTGGCTTGGCCGGGCTCAGCCTGGGCTTGGGCGCGTGGTGTGTGGTTGGCTTGTTCGCCCAATACTAATCTTTTGGGCCAAAAACATTTGAATTTAATTCAAATAAACTGGTTTGGATTTTTGTTCATCCAAACAGGCCCTTCCCGATTTTAAATG
Organism: Camellia lanceoleosa; assembly: GCA_025200525.1. Lineage (NCBI taxonomy): Eukaryota > Viridiplantae > Streptophyta > Magnoliopsida > Ericales > Theaceae > Camellia > Camellia lanceoleosa. The sequence goes on along the minus strand of CM045762.1, from coordinate 52,183,714 downwards.
TAATTAAATTAGTTTGGATTTAATGCTCATCCAAACAGGCCCTTCCCAAATAAATGTGTTTGGTATTTACGCACACCCAAACAGGCCTTCCTGCTTTGCTATCTGCTTGAATTAACAGTTCAAAGGTCAAAACCAATGTTTTCATACTGCTCAATTCAAAACCAAAAGTCACCAATACATCTATATATAGACCAAATTTCCCATTTGGATTTTACACACCAATTTTCAGATTCCATCTCTCGCTTAAATCTCGCCATATTGTTTGATTTTATTTCGAAGAAAGAGTGTAAACACTTAGTGTGTTCGACGAACAATTAAATTGTAGTCTTTGATTTAATTGTTGATAAGATCATTTCATCCCGAGATAGACGCCCAAGTTTTGAAAGCACCTTGAGAGGATTTAATCATTTTAAGGACACAGTGTTCAACACTGGACTTGATCAGAAAGTTATTCCAAGTATTTAACCAAGTAAGTTGATTAAATTATTTTTCTGTTTTCTTTATTTGTTTATTAAAATCAGATTTTAATTTTGTTTTTGTAACAAAATAAAATCTGTTTTTATTTGTTTTATTTTATTTTATTTAGAGTTTGATTTTTGTAATCAAACAAATTTTCTCTCCTTTTCTTTATTTCTTTAAATTCTGATTGTTGTTTAGTACACAACAGAATTTAATTTATTTAAATACAGTGAAGATTGCCTAACAGGTATTACTAATGCCCTTATTTGTTTGTAGAGAAAGCCTTGGGACTATTAGTCCCTTGGTATTGCTAATACCCTTGGAAGGGGGATTGGTAAGGAGGAGGTAGAGATGGTATTAGAAAATAGTGAGGGGATTAGAAATTTTTTATTTTTTATATATTGGAAATTTTTTTTAAATATAATGTTTAATTTTTTATATTTTTTTATTTGTTTTATTATTTTATATAAAAATAATTTAACAATTTCTCATTATTAATCCCCTCACTATCAATCCCCTCACTAACAATCCCCTTACTATTAATCCCCTCACTATCAATCTCCTCCATTCTATCTTCCAAAACAAACGGGGCCTTACAATATATGCCTTGGGTTGGCGAGACTGGAGTTGTCCACATCACAATTCATTAAAGCTAGAAGACAAGAGGGCAATTTTTTAACAAATGAACGGTTGAGATCGTTTCAACTGCCGAAAAAAGAAAGAAAAAAAAAAGATCGTTTCAACGCAATTTATGACAGCTGTTTTTCGACCGGCCCACTTCACTTGGCCAACGAGTCAGATTTTTGATTTTTTTGATTAGTTTAAAATTACTCTTTTTATCTTAAAATAATAAAATCTATTTTTTTAATAGTAAAATTATTATATTTTAAAAAATTATTTTTTGATAGTATATTATTTTTGGAAAATTTATCCATAAGTCCTAGTTTTTGAAACGTTGAACCATTTAGTCCTAAAAGTTTTCTTATGCTCCATTTAGTCCCATTTTTACATCAACATGATGTAAATGATGTAAATGATCTGATGTTTCATTCTATAATTTCAAAATTTATTGAAATCTGATGAACATTAGATGTTTTTCATCCTATATTTTCAAACATTATTGAAATTTGATGAACATTAGATGTTTGAAATCTAATGTTTATAACATGACTCTGATGTTATTAACATTGTATCTGATGTTATTAACATTGTAATGGGACCTTTCAGTCTATAAGAAAACTTTTAGGACTAAACAGTGCATAAGTTATTAATTTAGGATTTATTGGTGCATCCCCCTATATTTTTTAAGAAATATTAATTGTCATAATTATACTTTTTGTATTATTAATAAATTTAAAAGAAGGATAAAATAAGAAATTCACATTATTTTAATTATTGATTTTTGAAAATAGACTAATATTTTAAGATAATGAACAATAGAATAAGGGACTAATATTTTAAGACGGACGAAGTATGAAATTTATAATTTTCTAATGAAAAGTTCATTGTTTTGTTCTTGTTTATAGCATAAATAAAAAAAATCAGTGATATTTTAAAAAAATAATTGTAAATTTATGATAATTTTTATCTATTTTAATGATTAAAATTATAATTTTTTTATAAATTTATAATTATTTTAGAAAAATATCACAAATTTGTAAATTTTCTTTGTTTATATATTTTTAATGGATTTTTTTATTGATAAATCTCATTTAGATGTGTTCTAACTCAATAAGTTTATTAAGGAAAATTATAATATAATTAGTCTTATGTATTCATGTTTTTATTCTATGAGGTCATTTTTTTCTTGATTTGTATTGTTTGTTGGACTATTATACCTTTATGTATATTATTAATATGTATTACATAGAAAAAGAATATATACATTTCCTTTTTTTGTTGCTACCTCTATTTTGATAGTTACCATTATTCACATTTTTTTTTGATCAGTTTCATTCATATTTATGGTATTGTTTCATTGTGCTAGGGTTCGAAACTCTCCATTTGATAGGGTTTAAAAACTCTAGTTTACAAATTGTAGTGAAATAATATTATGTTCCTCTATTGTTGCGGTGAAATTTTGTGTTCATTTATTGTTACTTTCTGTTTGAAGTTCTGTATTTGTCCATTGTTGCTCTATGTTTAAAACTTTATATTTCTCCATTGTTGTAAGTCGAAACTCTATTTATGTTCAGTCAATTTTGTTACAAACATATTCAAAAATGGGTTTGGTTTGATTTGGATTGGTGGCATAGTGAAATTACATAGATTGTTAATGATAATGATAATGATATAGATGATGATGAAAATGAGGATGCAGGTGATATTTTTTTATTTTTAAAGTGATTGAGTTTGTTTTTTTTGAATTTCTAATTTTATTACTGCTATTGTTTCTTTTTTTTTTCTTTTTTTTTTTGTCAATCAGTGTGAATGTTTACATTTCACATTCTTTGAAAATCTATTGGTTATTTGTTACTGAGAGGGTAATTTATATGTAAATTGGGCCGAGGCAATGGGCCGTTCTATGGGCCGTAGTGAAGAGGCTTGAAAGATGGGCCACGGTCAAGTGTTAGCTCGATCCAGAATGAGGTTCTTACCGCCAGACTGAGTAAAGAAGGCTTAGTAATAAGTTCGGTCCTAAAGAGCAATGGTTAGCTCGATCACCGCGATTAGGACAAGTAGCTCGGTCATACCACTTTGAACCGAGGTGTTCTGAGTTTTCCTGAGGACCTTACTTGTGTTTAGCTCGGTCCAAGCTTGATATGGATAGCTCGGTTTGAGCAGGTGAAACTGAGGTACAAGCTAAGAAGGAAAGGACTGAGCTAGACAAAGTTCGGTCGTTTTAGCTAGATTAGCATGGCTATGTTATCTCGGTAGTATGGTCATCCAACCGAGGTAAAAACCATCTCACTTGGTTTAAGCAGTGAGGGGGGTGTTAAAAGATAAGCATTATCTTTCAGGAATATGAATCCTAGGAGGACTCTACATGGAGGAGTGAAAGTCCTACTAAGATTGTGCCACACGGAACCTACAAAAGCTCACAAACATCACCTTCGGAGAGGTAACAGAACTTTGATTGCCGAATTCACAGAGCTTTTTGTCTATTTGTCTATTTTGCTAACTTAGACATCGGAGAGGTATCCGGCACACACCCGCCGGTTAGCTCACGTTTGTGCTTTCAAAGAGTAAAGCGAGACGTACGGAGGAGCGCAATCTTAATCAACAGGATTATACGAGAAGGTTTATTTCTTTCCCGTACAGTTACTATACTTGTTGTTTAAACAATCATTTTTTATTACCATTAAACAATTGAAATAGTCATTTTTTTCTTTTAATTTTGTTTCATGTTGCAATATGAATGTTCACATTAGTATGAATGTAGTTTTTCTAAAATTAGTTGTATGTTAATTGTAAATTGTGAACATTCACATTGTGTTTTGGTATGAGTTTTATTTAGTTATTTATTTTAAGTTTTTTAAAAGTTAGTTGTATTTTGCTTTTTTGTTTTACTATACTTGTTGGTTGAACAATCATTTTTGTTACTATTGAACAATTGAAATAGTTGATATTTACTTTTTTTCAATTTTATTTTATGTGTTCACGTTGTAGTGTGAATGGACACATTGGTATGAGATTTTTTCTTAAAATTAGTTGTATATTAATTATAAATTGTGAACATTCACATTATAATTTATTATAAGTTTTGTTTTTTGAAAGTTAATTGTATGTTTGTTGTTTTTGTTACTATACTTATTAGTTTAACAATCATTTTTATACCATTAATTGAACAATTGAAATTGTCAATTTTTATTTTTTTCAATTTTGTTTTAGGTTTTCACATTACATGTAAATGTTTACATTGGCATGAATTATTTTTTTAAGGCTAGTTGTATGTTTATTATAAATTGTAAACATTCATATTGTATTTTGGTATGAATTTTTTTTTTTTGAAGGTTAGTTGTATGTTTGTTATTTATTATGAATATTTACATTGTACTTTAGAATGCGTTTTGTTTTTTCAAAAGTTAATTGTATGTTTGTTATTTACTGTGAACATTCACATTATATTTTGATTTTCATTTAGATTTTTTGTTGGGTTAATTTTAAAATTTTCAAATTATAAAAAAGTTTAAAATTCATAATTTGAGATTTTCTTCATGGAATACGGGAGAGATTCTCGTCTTAGAATAACGGAGAGATTTTCTCCATAGAATAAAGGAAAGATTTTTTCTTTAGAACGAATGAGAGCTTTTCTTCAGAACGAATGAGAGCTTTTCTTCATAAAATAAGGGACTATTGTTATGTATTAGTTTCAAAATAGAAACATGTACAAAAAATTAGAAATGATGATTTAGTTATATCACACTAAACTGAATAGAATATTCAAAAAGAATATATATTATATGAAATAAAATATTTAGAAAGAGTATTTATCAAAAAAAAAAAATCACTCATTTTTAATATGTGTAAATAAATTTATTTTAAAAAATAAAAAATATAAAATAAAGGTGTGGAAAGCAGTACGTGAGGCTTACATTCCAAAGAGCACGTTCATTAAAAAGGTAAGTAAATAGATTAATTTAGTAACCTAGAAAGTCCCAAGGTTGCCATGGCGGTGATGAATCCGGATCCTCCGTCACCCTTATCTGCGGCCCTTTCCTATAGCGCCCCAAAACGACGTCGTTTTAAGGCAACTTTTCACGAAAAAAAAAAAAAAAAAAACTCAGCAACAGAGAGAAAGAGGGAAGAAGATGGCTATCTAACGACACAAACTAGAAGCAGAGCATAGCCCAGAGACCCAAACACCAATCAAACCACAAGAAGCATTTTCTCTCTCTCTCTCTCTCTCTCTCTCTCTCTCTCTCATGGGTATAGTTTCCCTCTCTAGGAATTCTTTCCAGATGCTCAGTTCTTCAACTTGAAATTAAAGAAGTTGAAATTAGGGGGGGTTGTGGTGTGGTTTTTTGATCCTGTGTGTTGATTAATGGAGATACCAAAACGACAACTCTTTGTGCTGCAGACCCATGTTGATTAAAATTGAATCTACACCAACAAACCCATGTTGTGGGAAGAGATCCAGATCCAACTCTTTGTGTTTTTGTTTCTTTCTCTTTCTCTCTCTCTTTTTTTTTTTTCCCTTTTTTTCTGGGTCTGCTGTTGATGATGATTATAAAATTATTCTTTGTGTTCTTTGTAGATCCTATTTATATCAATTCTTGGGTTTATTTTTTGTATTATTTGTGTTTTTGCTTCTTTGTCTTTCTCTGTTTTTTTTTTCTCTTTTTTTTCTTTTTTTTTTGGGTTTGTTGTTGATGATGATTATAAAATTATTCTTTGTGTTCTTGGGAAAAATGGCCATTTTGGATGATGAGTGTTTGGGTCTCTGCGTCTTTGGAATAATTTTATAAACCCAAGATTTGATATAAATGGGATCTACAAAGAACACAAAGAATTGATATAAATGGGTCTGTTGTTGATGACCATTGCCATTTTGGATTGTCCAAATTATTCTGTGTTCTTGGGAAATTATTCATTGGATGACCATGGCCATTCGACAGAGCTCTGTTCTTGGTAAGTCATGGTAGACAGATAGCCATCTTCTTCCCTCTTTCTCTCTGTTTTTGAGTTTTTTTTTTTCCTCATGAAAAGTTGCCCCAAAACGACGTCGTTTTGGGGCACTACAGGAAAGGGCCGCAGATAAGGGTGACGGAGGATCCGGATTCTGGCGGTGATTGGTTTGATCGCGCTCCCTATCAGCTGGATCATCTTTCCTGCTACTGCTGCTGTTCTTATTTTGTACGCTTTTGTTCAGGCGTTCTGCAAACTCTGGTAATCAATGATTCGCAACAGTCCATTAAGTCTGATTGTTTATTTATTTATTAATAATTCCCAGCTTCTTCAACTATATTTGTAAAATAAAATGATTGCGTGTAAGTACCATACGCATCGGTATTTTAGATATCAGGTACCATTATTTTTTAATTGGTGGTGCTATATGTACTAATTAGTATACAAATATTAATTATGACATTATTATTGGTCCTATTCATTAATCACGTTACGAATATAAAAAATTTCTTAAATTATGTCACAACATTAATTAGTACACTAAAATTATGTCACATCATCAATCGATACACTAATTAGTACATATAACATTCTTCATAAACGGACAGATATATCTTCAGATCCTAGATCATATTACAGATATTTGATCGCATCACCATATCGATATGCATTTCAATACTGCTATTTAAAACTATCAGGGGGTAGTGGTTGACTCTAAAGTTTTAGGACATCTACCAATCAGTCCTATTAACTAGATTGTAGAGGTTGACTCTAAAGTTTTAGGACATTTACTAATCAGTCTTATTAATTAGATTTATTTACTTATAGGTCCTAACTGATAAATTTATCGCTATAAAAATAAGAGACTGATAAGTTTATCACTATAAATTTATTTATAAAAACAAAGAGATTATAAAAGCAAGAAATTGATAAATTTATCACTTGATAAATTTATAAATAGGACTTAATGGAAAATAAGGCCTCGTTTGGCAAATGATTTTTTTAGCCAAAAAGTTAAAAAATCACTAAAAAAATCAAAAAGCCAACAACCCATACAAAAAAAATCAAAGATTCTATTTTCTTTTTATTTTTTGCACATTTTTTTCGTAAAAAGCCAAAAAATCATCCTAAACATACTAATTTTTTTACATCATATTTTAACTAAAAAAACTAAAAAATTATTAAAAAAATCTATTCCCAAACGAGACCTTAGTAGATCCTATTGGTAATTTTGGGTGGGAGTGTTTTGAAGGTACTTGATATGAATAATAATATCACAAGGGTTTTTTTATTATTTTTGTGGGGACATAATTTTTGAATGACAACACGTGGCCGAGGTGACACCGAAGTGTCAGCCGAGGTGTCACGTGTCCCAGTCATGATGCCGAGATGATCTCGGCTAGGTCGAGGTTATCTGCGAGAATACCGGAATCCGAGATAAGCGGATAAGGGACAAGAGTCCTAAAATGGGAGAAGACTTCAGTTTGGATAAAGATAAGACTCTTAGAGAGTTTATCCTAATCCTACTGGGAGTCCAAGTTAGCAGTAATCCTAAGTCCATTAGAGCTAGGCTTCCATTTGAGACTAGGATTATGTTGGCTATAAAAGGGAGGCACCCCCATGGGTCTAAGGTATGGCTTTTGATATTCTGTCTAGTGAGTTAAGCACTATTGGTTATCTTTGAGAGATATGGAGTACTGACTTGATCGTCGGAGTACCCCCGGGTGGACGAGCCACCGTTGGAGAATCTTCTTTCTGTTGCAGGTCAGACAGGTGCCATCTATTCTGCCGGTGTTCTCCAGTTAAGTACTAAGTTGGCAGTGTGGTCGGAAATTGACACACACAATTTGGCGCCGTCTGTGGGAACGAAAGGAGAATAGATGGCCAACGACGGACAGAAAGAGAAGTTTGGGGACGACACCCCTACTGAGAGTGGAAAACATATTGACCTTGGCGTCGAAGAAGACAATTATAACGAAGAAACTCGTGATAAGAATCACGGAGAAGAGGACGTCGGCCAGGAGGGCGACGTGCCAAAGAAATCAGACCGAAGCGAGTATTATAACGAGGACGACCTCCAGGTATGGAAAGAAAGATGCTTACGAAAGGATGACAAGATAAAGGGAATGGTGAACAAATTGGCAGACTTGCAAACGGTTGTCAATTTCATGATACAGAACAACGTCATGCAGCCATCGTTCCCGTCACAAGATACGCCGACTCCAGCAGCCAAGAAAGATGCCCAGGCAGGGGGGTAAAAGACAACTCCTACGACTCCTCAGCACGATAGGACCAAGGAACATTTTCACTGGCTTTCAAGGGAGGTCGGACGAGGAGAATCCAGAAGGGGACATTCACAGAGGACACATCGCACCAAGGAAGCTGACTCCAAAGAACATCGGCATGTTCAGGGGAAGGAACTCTGTTTCGACGCGACCAATGGAGGGAGGTCCAAAAGGACTTGCAATGACACAGGAAGTAGTGCACCAAAGAGGCTGAAATCCGAAGATAGCCGAGCTCCTGGACGAACCACGGAGGATCTGAGGGATTACCTCCAGAGAAAGCGACAAGATGCCGAGGTGACCTCACCTGTCAAGCCGAGGACACCGTTCTCGATAGAATTAGACAAATTTGAGGCCCTGAAAAGGTTCAGTATGCCAAGGTTCCAGATATACGATGGTAAGTCGGACCCGAACTTTCACGTCGGCTTGTACCTGAACTCAATGGCATTGTACACCGAGAATGACCCATTGCTCTGCAAGGTGTTCCCTTCATCCTTCGGAGAAATTGCATCGGATTGGTTTCACAAGTTGCCAAAAGGAACTGTGAAAACCTAGGAAGGCCTGGCCGAAATGTTTGTGGCTAGGTTCATGACAAACAAGCTACAGCCATTGAGGGTGGATACCCTAATGGCCCTGAAGATCGGTGAGGATAAAAGTCTTAGGGCCTATGCCAAAAGGTATTATGAGGTATTCAACCGAATACCAGGATGCAACCAAGAATTGGCGGTCGTGTCGTTTAAAAGCAGCTTGAAGGATGACTGCCTGCTTCGAAAATCACTGGCAAAGACATTGCCGAAAAGCATGGAGGAGCTGATGGCCAGGATAGAAAAGTATGCCAGAGCCGAGGAGGACATGCCGAGGACAAAGGTGTCTAAACCAGAGAAGAGAAATGGTTCGCCGTAGCGAAGCTGAGATAACACTGGATATGAAAAGACAAGAGCTCAGCCCAAGTAAGCAGATCTCAGATTCCAGATCTCGGATCCCAGATCCCAGAAGACAAGATCTCGGCCTAAGATGATTAAGTCCGAGAAGAGAAGAGCTTATCGAGATGATGTTTAACACTTGTTGAAATTTGTGGACAATTTACAAGTTGAAGTTAAACCGAAATCATTGTTTAACACTTGTTGAAATTTGTGGACAATTTACAAGTTGAAGTTAAACCGAAATCATTGTTTAACACTTGTTAAAACTTGAGAAAAGTTTACAAGTTGAAGTTAAACCGAAATCATTGTTTAACACTTGTTGAAATTTGTGGACAATTTACAAGTTGAAGTTAAACCAAAATCATTGTTTAACACTTGTTGAAACTTGAGAAAAGTTTACAAGTTGAAGTTAAACCAAAATAATTGTTTAACACTTGTTGAAATTTGTGGACAATTTATAAGTTGAAGTTAAACCGAAATCATTGCTTAACACTTGTTGAAATTTGTGGACAATTTACAAGTTAAAGTTAAGCCGAGGTTAAACCCTTGTTGAAATTTTATGAAAAAATTTACAAGGTGAAACCAAGGTTATGCCAAGAAAAGGTACTTGGGTACTTGTCGAGGTAAATCATCAGTTTGTATAATCGATGTGTGTCACCCCGAGACGGTTGCAAAGGAAGACGGTTTCGGCTGAGAAACTTGAACGAACTTGGTCGTTGGTTCTAAGGCATTGATGAAAGCAGACTATAGGTCTTGGTCATATTGAGCCGACGAGTTCTGACTTCGGCAATAGATGATGAAGCGAGCTTAGCCGACGTGCTAAGTGGAATAAATCATATAGGTTCCATCACCTTAGGATGCCGAGGTAATAGAACCTAGGGGGCAGTTGTGGGGACACAATTTTTGAATGACAACACGTGGCCGAGGTGACACCGAAGTGTCAGTCGAGGTGTCACGTGTCCTGGTCATGATGCCGAGATGATCTCGGCTAGGCCGAGGTTATCTGCGAGAATACCGGAATCCGAGATAAGCGGATAAGGGACAAAAGTCCTAAAATGGGAGAAGACTTCAGTTTGGGTAAATATAAGACTCTTAGAGAGTTTATCCTAATTCTACTGGGACTCCAAGTTAGCATTAATCCTAAGTCCATTAGAGCTAGGCTTCCATTTGAGACTAGGATTATGTTGGCTATAAAAGGGAGGCACCCCCATGGGTCTAAGGTATGGCTTTTGATATTCTGTCTAGTGAGTTAAGCACTATTGGTTATCTTTGAGAGATATGGAGTACTGACTTGATCGTCGGAGTACCCCCGGGTGGACGAGCCGCCGCCGGAGACTCTTCTTTCTGTTGCAGGTCAGACAGGTGCCATCTATTCTGCCGGTGTTTTCCAGTTGAGTACTAAGTTGGCAGTGTGGTCGGAAATTGACACACACAATTCTTATTCTTTTATTATTATCGGCAATAATACTTGGTTTGCCTGCCCTTTTTATGAAAAGTGCTTGGAATATAATAAATGAATATTTGTTAGGTTCATGCTGAATTTTACTCCAATAGGCTTCAATTCTGCCTTTATTGTTGCAGTATTAAATTCCAAACGTAAAAGCCCCTTCATTGCATCATATTTTGTTTATTATATAATTTGTCGTAACTGTATTGCTTTAATCATTCCATTATGAATTTTGTTTTTTATTACAGTGATGTCAATAACTATTGTAAAACAAAATATGATGGATCATAATATTATTGTTCAAAGTTTAAGGAATTTAGGCCTATAAGAATCGTAGATTGTGTTTTCCAGATTTTGTTGGTGAAAGACAAATATTTGATAGAATTCTTACAACTAATGAGGTAGTAGATCATTGGAAGAGAAGTTGAAACAAATGGATGATTTTAAAAGTTGAATTTGAAAAAGTTTATGGCTGTGTTAATTGGGATTTCTTGTTAATCAGATTCGGTATAAGATGTAATTTTGATAGTAAATGGCGTCACTGAGTAAAGGAATTCATAGATATTTTGCGCATCTTTTTTTAATTTTGATTAATGGGTTAGCCTTGAAAGATAGATCTACGATGGTTTGAGATAAGATAATCATTTTTTTACCTTTTCTATTTAGTATGGTAGCCAAAGGTCTCAATCTTGTGATTGAAATGACTATAAAAATAGGTCTAATTAAAGGATTGAAGGTTGGAAATTTAATGTGGCAATTACTCATTAATAATTTGCAATGACACTATCAAAGCTTGCAATGATTATGTTTTCATCCTTGAGGACCAGAATTAGTGATTTAGTTGAGTTGGTTAAGGTAAGGGTTGCCTTTTTGGTGAAGGCTTTAGGGGACATCAAGGATTACTCAATGAACTATTTTTAGATGATGCAGTGAAGGAATCAAGATTCAAATTTTCATAAGAGGAAACAGTTAAAGATTGGCCTCAGTGTTAGCATCTAGTTTTATTTATTTATTTTTTTTACAGTATTTTTGCGGAGGTTCTTCTTCAAGTGTCAATATCTTGCCAACACTTTGTAGTTTGGAAAGTTGGGGACTATTTGCTATGTTGTGTTTCTCCTTTTATTTTATTAAATACAATCCTTTCTTTGCCTATTACCCAATGTTTAGAAACGTGGACCGGACCGGCCGGTGGAGGTTATTTGGCCATAGTGCTCCGAATTTGCCAAAGTTGGCTATTCGAATTCTTAGCCAAATTTGTAGCTCTTTTGAATGTGAAAGGAATTGGAGTGTTTTTGAACATATACATACGAAGAAGTAGAATAGATTGGAACATCAAAGGCTTAATGATTTTGTATACATTCATTATAATTTGCGGTTGAAGAATAGGTAAATGAACCATTTACCTTGTCATGCATTTACTAATAGAATATTTGTTTAAGTAGTCATGCTTTTAAGTGAAAATTATAAGTATTTCAACAAAATGAAGAACTATGATCCAGTTGACATTAAAAGTATTGTCAAAATCAAGAGGATTGTTGAAGATGAAGAAGAGCCTCCTCTTCTTGATTTTGATGAGTTTGAACAAATGCTTGGTCTAGGTGATGGTTAGTAATTAATTATTTCTTTATTATATAACAATGTTTTTGTTATTATTAAATTGATTACTTATTAATTTTGTTGTAATTATCATAGAAGATGACGAGGATGATGTGGTCTTAGAGGTTGGAGATGCTATTGACCTTGGGTCATTTGGTGATGTCAACACGAATGATAGATCTAATGCTCAAAAGTAGTGAAGTTGGCACGGGCAACAATGAAAATAAGGATTACGATGCTTGGCTAATGGAGGGCTTTCAATGGGATTAGGCAAAAAAGTAATGTTTTATGGCCTGATGTGTTTGTAGTGGATTGGTTTTGAACTTTTGTTTTATATTTATTTATCTACTTTCATTTAGGAATGATGGATGCTCGTTAGTGTGTTTTAAGATTTGGAACTATAGAACTTGTCTCTATGCTTGGTTTATGTTTGTGTTTTATTTGACAAATAGGTAATATTAATTGCTTTTAGTATAATATTTTTATTACTTTCATTATTATGATTGTATTTATAATATGTTCTATTTTCTAACTTTGATATATTTGTAGATTGTGTAGTGATTTGTGTTTGTCAAACGTGTTGCGCAACCCGTTTAGAGAAAGGTCTTCAACAAATAAAAATAAGGTATGTCACATTATTATTGCAAATTACAATTTCATTGTGAGTGATATTTGAAAATTCTATTATATTATTGAATTTAAATTTTTTTTTCATTTTTATATTTATATTTTTAATATATATATTTTAAAATATATTTATGATGTAATTATGATATCACGGTTTGACTACTTTGACCCGGCGATTGAATCGGTGACCTGTTCACCTGATCGCTTTTTCGGTTCACTCACCGGTTCGGTTTTCAAAACATTGCTATCACCAAAATAATAATAAAAATAAATTAACAACGATTAATAGTCATAAGTTTTTACAAATTGTTCGTAATAATTGTAACAACAATTCGTATGTGCAGTTAAGATTCTGCAATATCATCTAGCATATCCATTTAAACTGAAACCTTTGTCTATTTGTTTTCTTCAACAAGGAATTTCATATTTTCAGTATCCTTTTGTATACTACTTGGTAACTAATAAGCTACAAGAGCTTACACAGTATTCACAACAAACCATTGTTAGACATCAAGGAGAGCTTTGATAGTTAACAAAATCAGTGAAACAAAAACTGTTGTAATAGAAATACCAAATTAGTTACAACTGGAGTTGGTTAAGCTAAATAGTTAAAGAGTTAGATTAATCCTAGTTAGTGAGTTCTATAACTAACTTTAGTATCTCTATACAAGATAGTCTCATCCCTATAATCTATATTAATATTGAATAAATTGAAATGAATCCTTTTTAGAACATTGATTACAGATGCTTTCTGTTAAAGCTTATAGGTGTTTAGACCCTGCCACTAGCAAGGTTTATATTTCTAAGGGTTGTTTTGGGTATGGCTTATAAGTTGATTTTTATATTTATTACAAAAATATGTGTAAGAAAGTAGAGAGATGATATGACTTAAATAAACTAATAAACTAATAAACAACTTGTTTATGGTATTACAAAATGTGCCCTAACTTCATTTTCCCTTTGCCAGTTCTTGCTCTTCTTTTCCTTTTGTGTAGTAGCGGCAGACCTTTTGGTCTTCCTCTCCCATGTTCCCCTCTCTACCCTTATCGTCTTCTTATTTTTTCTACAATTATTTCTTCCATTTTTTTTCAATTTCATATTGCTCAGGCTTCATCTCCTCTAGTTTTCAGGTCCAATCTTCTTCCAGGCATAAGACTAGACTAGTAGCTAAAATGTATCTTTAAGAGGAAGGCAATAATTATCATGATACCTTTAGTCTTGTTTCTAAGCAACCTACTATCTTATTCTTTTTGCTTGGCTTTTCAGTTTCAGTGGAAAATTAAGCAATTGAACATTTCCAATGCCTCTTCATGGTATTTTGGAAGAGGACGTCTACATGTCTCAGCCTTAGGGCTTTGTTGATTAAGCTCATCCTCATCTTATGTCACTACAAGAAAAAGCACCATTGGCGACTAAAAAATCACCTTTGGTCGCTGAAAGTGTAGGTTTTGGTGACTAAAAAAGCATTAGTAACCAAAAGTAATGATTTTTGGCGACTAAAAATCTGTTTGGTCGCCGATATATGGCTTTTACCGACTAAAAAAATTTTAGTAGCCAAAAATAAGGCTTTTCGACGACTAAAAAAAATTTAGTAGCCAAAAGTGAGGCATTGGGCGACTAAAAAGCTGTTTGGTCGCCAAAAGTGAGGCTTTTACCGACTAAAAAAATTTTAGTAGCCAAAAGTGAGGCTTTTTGGCTACTAAAAATAATTTAGTAGCCAAAAGTGAGGCATTGGGCGACTAAAAAGCTGTTTGGTTGCCAAAAGTGAGGCTTTTACCGACTAAAAAAATTTTAGTAGCCAAAAGTGAGGCTTTTTGGCGACTAAAAAGAAGTTTAGTCGCCAAAAGTGGTAATTTTAGCGCGGGAATTAATTTTTTTAACGATTGAAAAATAATTAGTAGCTAAAAGTATAGAATTGGCGACTAAAATTATGTTTAGTCGCCAAAAATGGTCTTTTTTTTTTTCTAGTAAATAATTTATTTTTACATAAATTATGTTCAATAAAAAATAATTATCTTTATATATATACTTTTATATTAATACGGGTCTATGTACTATATAAATAATATATGTTGTATATATAATTAGATGGTGTTATAGAGGTGTAGTAGAAAGAGTGTGTTGTATAGGGTTGATGGTTTGAATCTCCACAAGAGCATATGAGAAGCCAGTGAGTGTAATGTTTTTTTTTTCACGAATGAGCTTTTGGCGACTAAAAGGTTTGGTCGCCGATTCCTTGACTATTGGCGACTAAAACATTGGTCGGTAAATGTATAATTTTAAAAAATATAATTGACTATTGGCGACTAAAACATTGGTCGGAAAATGTATAATTTAAAAAATATAATTGATTATTAGCGACTAAAGTTTTGTTCGCTAAAGACTTGCTTTTTGGAGACTAAAAGTTTTTTAGTCGTCAATACCTTTCCCAACCGTCTTTCGGTGACCAAACCGGCGACTAAAAATTTTAGTTGGGGAAACTAAAAAACCGACTTTTGGAGACTAAAAGTTGACTTTTGGTGACTAAAAATTTAGTCGCCAAATGTGTTTTTTCTTGTAGTGTGTACAAGCTAACCAAAGCCATCTATGGACTCAAACAGTCCCTTAGAGATTGGTTTTCAATTTTTTCTTCTTTCCTTCTTTCCAATGGTTTAAAAAATAGCCACCATGATTCTTCTCTTTTTATTCAAAAGACTTCCACTACAATTATTATCATGCTCATTTACGTTGATGATATACTCATCATTGGCAATGATTCAGTCTATATTGCTTCTTTAGTCACTCATATGCACTTTTTGTTTCCTGTAAAAGAGTTGGAAAATATCGACGACTTCTCGCCAAGACTGGCATGGTTGAGTGCAAGCCTTATTCCTCACTCAT
The DNA here is from genome assembly GCA_025200525.1 of Camellia lanceoleosa. Lineage (NCBI taxonomy): Eukaryota > Viridiplantae > Streptophyta > Magnoliopsida > Ericales > Theaceae > Camellia > Camellia lanceoleosa. The sequence continues at coordinate 52,167,932 of CM045762.1, read as the reverse complement.
ATTTGTCATGCCCTTTTCTCATATTGGTGCTTCAATGCCATATTCTCAACTATCCTTCATGGAAGGTGAGAGGTCTAAGGAAATTAATTAGGAAGCTTGTGATGTCCAGGAAATTAGTTATAGTGTTCTCCCAAAAGATTGTTCTGAGAAAAGGTGAATTTGTACAAAAATTTAGTAAAAGGTTGATCTATTTGATGGTCTACATTCAATTTAGGCCGAAGGCTCTTTTATTCTGCAAAGGAATTTATTTCTTAGAAACTTCATCTTGCAAGAAGGTTCCCTTTGTGTTTTGGTGAACTTCGATGGGCCAATTGGTGAATCTCAGTGCTTTCAATTGGTCTCAGCTCAGTGCTCTTTATCAAATGTTCTTCTGCCCCTTGGATCTTGGGAAAGGATTTATTTGAAGTCTTCATAGTTGGCGATAGGAATGGTTGTCTAAGATGTAGCGAAGGCATAATTGGTTTTTAGATAATTCATTGATGAAATGGTCATTTTTGTTCTACCCAAGATTGGAAGAATATTCACAAGCAATATGTGGAGTAATAGAGTAGGCTCCACCAGTTCTTATTTTCAATTTCTGCCTTGATAGTATTATGTTCATCGTTTGGAGCCTTCGTAGATGTCTTTCTTATTAGTGCTTGGCTCTCCTTGTTGATGAATCTGCTAAGAGTGGTTTTGCTTCAATTTGATTTTATGATGTTGGGATTTTATGAGTGAAGAGATATTTTTCTTTTTTTAAGTGTCATGGCTTTTATTAATTAGGAAGTAATAGAGTTAGGCATGGAAGCTTCAAACTTGAGAGATTATTTTGGAAGGACTTGTCCATATTAGAAGACTTTGCTGGACAACTGCTCTGTTATTATTGCCTCTTTTTTCAGTGGACTGCTCCATTGAGGCCTTTTGGTGCTCATCTTGAGTTTAGTACGTTGGTGTTCTATTGCTCTGGTTAGTTGCAAAAGTCTTGAATTTGGGTGTGTAGTTGTGTTTTTGGGTGTATTCGTTTTAATCTTTTGGTAGTGTTGTCTTGCCAACTTTGTTTAGCTTGGTTTGGGATTCTTACTGGATTTGCTTGGGGCATATTCTAACTTAGTTGGAATGTGCTTCTTAAGCAATTATATTTTTTTCTTAAACTTCTTGATGTAATTTGTTGTATTTCTTGTACTACATTATTAATCAGTAAATTTTATTTTGCTGATCGAAAAAAATGGACGTTTGCTTAGTGCTTTGTAGTACTTAACAATTACAAGGTGAAATTTAGTTTTTGCAGTTAATCATACCTGTCAATTTATGCAGAATCCAGCAAATGGACATTTTGCTATATATACGCTCTCCATTTGGACCTGTTATAATTCTTGGATACCTTTGTTGTATTCCCCATGAAGAGATCAAGAAAGATCACATTTTTGATGGCCCAAAAAAGATGATTTCACTTGAAGAAGGCTTGAACACCCTTTCCCAACCCTTTTTTTTTTAATCTCTCAAAGACTTAAAATTTCATTTTTGACCCTTAGAAGCTCAAAATACAGAACAAAGCCCAAAAGTCACGAGTTTTCCTTAGAATGATGCTCGTATATTGAGTTTTGACCAACATGGTGCAAACTAGACTAAGCGCGGCACATACCGCACTAAGTTCTGTATGCTACACTTTGTTTCGGTTATGCTTTATGACATGGCGCGTGTTGTACTGTCACGATATGGCATGTACTATAATGTGATATGGCATGCTCCATATCGTGTCGACACAAAATGGCTGGTTTCATATGATGATATGATAGGCACTATATCGTGACTGGTGTGTGCTATTCTGCAACTGTACTTGCATGTCCTTGCACATCGGTCCAAGATTTGTCTAGTTGACTTTCCCCACCCTCTTAGACCTTTGACTATAAATAGAGGCCTCTTTTTAGTTGGGAGGATAGTGGAATCATAGAGAAAACTTTGAGAAACACTAGAGCTAAGTATTGGTGAGGGAAGGAGATCTCAATTCTCTTCATCTTGCTAAAGTCTAGTGTAAATATCTTCTCAAACCTTTGAAATCATCTATCTCGAAGCCCCTAAATCAGTACCTAAACACTCTCCATCTCTCAAACATTGAAAATCTTGTTCAAGTCTTCAAATCAAGTTAGTCATCTTCAAGTAAAGAGTCATAACTGAAGGAGGACAAGGCTGGCGGCTTTGTTGCTATTTCAATCGCGCTTCTATAGGTATTACTTCCTGTTTTCCTAGTTTTTATTAACTTTGTCGTTTATTTCTTTAACCAAATGCATAGATAGTTGCTTGAAAATGCATGTTTTGACTCTTAATCATGTAGTGATAGATTTTAATACAAATGTAGTGGTTTTTCATGCTTAGCTAGCCATAATATAGTCATTGCATAATTATGAATGCTTAGAATAATCCTCTCTCATATGTTATTCAAGAAAATCACATTTATTGCCTTTTAAGTGTTTGTGTATGTAAGATTTGTATCTTTGAGGTAGAGTACGGATTTTCCATGTTAAAGTTCATTAGATTGTCATAAAAATACATATTTTGCTTTTCCTTTTAGCATTTCTTTAGTTTGTAAGCAGTTAAGTTTTGAATTGCATGTCACAACGTTTTCTTTGATTTTTAGCATTGGAATACCTACTGTTTGAGCATGAAATAGCTGCAAGAAATTACAGTTTTAAACTCCAACTTGTATCATATGCCCATGAAACATGCCATGAGTTTCCTCTTTGGATAAGCCCATCCATATTTTCCTTTAATTTACATTTTATAGCCATGATTTGCTCACTGTTTTTTTTTTTTTTTGATCAGCAAAATAGAAGTTTATTGATGGAAAATATACGAAGTATGAAAATTACATCAATTAAGAGGAGGGTGCAAAAAACATCACAGTGGAACCTCAAGATCCCAACCAGGTTAGCACCAAGAAGCCCACCAAATCATCTGCTAGCATTAACTCCAAGGTCGAAGTTGGTGAGTAACCAACATACAGAGCAAAATAGGGAAAACCCCAAAACAAGACACCCAACACAAGACACCCTTTTGAAGCAATAATCTTCCGCCAATAAACAACATTATCATCACAACAGTAAAGTTGGGTTGAGCTTAAAATTGGGTTGAGCTTCCTTAAGAAGAAACACACTCCCTCCTAGACATCAATCTTCACCCATTAAACAACAGCAGCAACAAAATTGAACAAGAACAATAGCAACTCTGCAGCTGTGGCAAAAGCCCACACTTCAAACTAGAACCAAGCAAAAACCAATGCTCCTGAAGCAACAAAACACTCTGCAGCAGTGGCAAAAACACCCAGCAGCAGTCCACCCCAGACCCAAATTAACAGATATCAGCAGCAGGATTGATACCAGAATTGATAAATTAGCAGCTATCACCTGTAGCAAAATCTGAGCTGATGCAGATTATCAGTTGCAAAAACACTCTGCAGCAGTGGCAAAAACACCCAGCAGCAGTCCACCCCAGACCCAATTAACATATATCAGCAGCAGGATTGATAACAGATATCAGCAGCATGATTAATTAACCAATTAACAGATATCAGCAACCAAACCAGAATTGATAAATTAGCATATATCACATGTAGCAAAATCTGAGCTGATGTAGATTAAATATAATGTCATTTACTGAGAGGGGCACACCTGTGCATGATGCTTTGAACCATATTGCAATTCTCACTTTGATCAATTCACAGAGTTCCTCCAAGCTGGGTTGGGCATTGTTGAAAATACAATCATTCCTTAACTTCAATATTGACCAGAACACCGCAAATGAAATGATTCTCCAAATCTTCTTCTCTAATTTTTTGAACTTTGCTCATGACCACCAAAGAAGCAGCTCATCCACTGATTTTGATATCACCCATCGAATACCCCACCATCTCATAATTTTGGACCATACTAACCAAACAAAAGAGCAATGCAAGAGTACATGATTGTTTGTTTCCTCCTCCTCATTGCAGAACACACAATGTAAACTAGTATAATTCTCCAGAATCCCCATCCTTTGAAGATAGTTCGAAGTCTTAATCCTTCTCTTCCAAGCCAGCCAGCCAAAGAATTGGACTTTTGGGGGTGCCACATTCTTCCAGATGCACTGTATTATCCTGAAAGTAGAACCCAAGGAGGATTCGCACCAATGGCATGTTGATGAGACAGAAAACACTCCTGAAGGATCCGCTATCCATTTTAGTTTATCAGTGACATTCACCCTTAACTCAGATGCATTAAGCAACATCCCCTTCAATCTATCTAATTCCTCCATTTCCCATACAAATAAACTCATTCGAAACATTGGATACCAATCATGTTGACCAACTCTAGCTCTCACTATAGACACGGATTCAGATTTGTTCAGAGCCAATAAAAAGAGTCTAGGGAACATATCCTTCAAGCAAACTGAACCAGCCCAATTATCAAGCCAAAACTTTGCCCTCAAGCCATCCCCAAGTTCAATTGTAGTATTCGAATGAAAAAAACCCAGCACTTCAGGTTTAGATACTACAATTCCCACAATGTCTTCCCATATTTTAGACATTCTTCCACCTCTTACAAGTGCAGGTGACCACACATCAGTAGATCCATAGTATTTTTTGCAAATCACATCCTTCCACAGGGATTTCTCTTCTGCCCCAAACCTCCACCACCATTTAAATAGTAAACATATATTCATCAGGTCAGTTATTTTCACACCCAGCCCTCCTTGACTTTTACTAAGAGTAACCTCTCCCCATTTAACCAAATGAATTTTCCTTCTAAAGTCCGAGCCTCCCCAAAGAAAAGTTGATTGGATTTTAGCAATCTCCTTTGCTACTCCTGTAGGCATCTTAAACAGAGAAAGATAATAGATAGGCAAACTAGACAGCACAACTTTTGTAAGTGTTAATCTACCTGCAAAAGAGAGGTACCTTCTTTTCCATGAGGCAAGCTTTAATTTAAACTTTTCAATCATAGGCTGCCAAGTCAACTTTCTACTAGGGCTGGCTCTCAAAGGCATTCCCAAGTATTTCAGAGGTAGTTTTTGATAAATGCAGTGTAATTTAGAAGTAAACTCTTGACATAGAGTTGACGTTTTACCCACCCCACACACCACACTTTTATGGTAGTTGATTTGCAGGCTTGACAAAATTTCAAAGCATCTTAATATTCTCTTGATAGTTAATACCTCCTCCCATTCAGCTTCACAGAATAATATAGTATCATCAGCAAATTGCAAGTGTGTGATCCTAAGGTTAGAACCCACAACTACACCCTTGATCAAACCCAGCTGTTTTGCCCTTTCCAACAATATATTAAGACCTTCCGCCATTATATTAAATAGAAAAGGTGATAACGGGTCTCCTTGTCTGAGCCCTCTCTGAGGTTTAAATTCAGAAGTTGGAGAACCATTCACCAAAATAGAAATACTTGCTGAAGTTACACATTCTTTTATCCAGCTCACCCACTTAGCCCCAAACCCAAAGTTGGATAGCATTGAGAATAAAAATCCCCAATTTATTGAATCATATGATTTTTCAAAATCAAGCTTCAGTATTACCCCATTTCTTTTGTCCTTCTTCCACCCATCAACAACCTCATTTGCAATCAATATCCCATCCAAAATATTTCTTCCCCCAATGAAGGCAGATTGTGTAACACTAATTATTCTAGGCATTACTTTCTTCATCCTATTGGAAAGTACTTTTGCAAGGATCTTACACAAGGAACCTATAAGACTGATGGGCCTATACTCTGCAAGGCTAGAGGGATTATCATTTTTTGGAATCAAAGCTATAAAAGAGCTGTTAAGACCTCGAACCAACTTCCCATTCTGGTGAAATTCAGTCATAAATTGGAGAACATCACCTTTAATAATATTCCAACATTTCTGAAACATGTTAAAATTAAATCCATTTGGGCCAGGAGCCTTATTACCCCCACAATTCCTAATTGCTGCCTTCACTTCAGATTCTAAAAAAACTGATTCCAAAAATTCAGAGCTTTGATCTTCTCCAATGGTGTTAAAAGGACCTAGCAGCACTGGTCTGCTACACCAAGAATCTGAGAAGTGGTTAAGAAAATGATTTTTCACTTCAGCCCTAATATCTTGAGGATTCTCCACTGCAGAACCATTAATCACAATAGAACATAAGGCATTCTTGTTCTTCTTACTACAAGCCATAATGTGAAATTTTTTTGTATTTCTATCACCTTTCATTGCCCAATTCAGCCTTGATTTTTGCAGCCACACCCACTCCACCATTTTGCTTAGTTGCCATGCTTCCCCTTTAGCCTCCCTCCTTTTAGCAGCCTGTGATGATGATAATGACCCTTCTTCAGCCCGTAAGTCCAAAGTATGTAATTCCTCTTCAACTTGTTTTAGCTTGAATTCAACATGACCAAAGACCTCATTATTCCACTACTTTAATGTAGCTTTTAAAGCTTTCAATTTATTCAAGCACTTAAACCTTGCCCAACCATCTATCATTGTTTCTGACCAACATTTTTGAACTACCTTCATAAAGCTTGGATGAAGAAACCATGCATTAAGGAATTTGAAGGGTCTAGGGCCCCAGTCCCTGTCATCTTCCATCAGTAGGATAGGGCTATGATCTGAAAATCTTTTAGGGAGACCCCACAATTTGAAGTTAAAATTACACATTTAGTCTGTGTTAAGGAGAAATCTGTCTAATCTACTCCATCTTTCCCCATCCTGAGAATTACCCCAGGTGAAATTTCTCCTGAACATTGGTAAGTCAATGAGCTCTAAGTGGTCAATCATTGCATTGAATTCTCTCATCCCCCTATCCATTCTAGAGCACCCTTTGCTTTCTGATATTCTCTGGATCTCATTGAAGTCCCCCCCTACACACCAAGGATTTGGAAATACTGATTTCATATTTAACAGGATATCCCACACCTCCTTCCTTTTAATTGCATCATTAGGACCATATACATTCACCACCACACACTGAAAACTATGATAAAGCGTACCTGATAGGAGAATGAAATTTTTATTGCAGTAACAATCTTTAATTTGAAACACTTCTGGATTCCATACACAAAGTAAACCTCCATCAGCTCCTGCTGAGTCCACAGCCATAAAATCCATCATCTCTCCTGCCCAAATTGACCTAGCTAACTTTTCATTACTCACAGATTTCTTAGTCTCTTGCAGCAACACCATGTCAACTTTATTGTCAAGGAGCACCTTTTTTATCCTCCTCCTTTTAATTGGCTTTCCCAATCCCCTCACATTCCAAGATAAGAGCTTCATTACAAAATGTCCATAACTCCTTATACCTCCTAGGGATGCTATTCAGTTGGCATTGCCCTCCCTCTCCTTTAGCTTTACAATATCTCTCTCTTCCCACTCCATTAATTTGCTTATAATCTCCTTCTCTTTACCTTTGCAATCCAACCCAAGGACCCTACTGAGCTGCAGGTTTGTTTTAGCTTCATTAAGTTTGCTTATAATCTCCTCTTCCTGTCCATTGCCGTCCATCCCAAGGACCTTGCTAAGCTGCACATTTGTTTTAGCTTCATTAAGGACTCTCCTTCTTGACTCACTTGACATGAAGAGTGAAATTGCTGCTACTGCTGACCTGAAAACAGCCCTTTTCTTTAAGTTCATCGACATTTCTTTCCTATTTTTTCCAAACTGAAGACTGCCCTTCTTGTTGAAATAGTGACCTGAAACCCCTTTTGCTTTTTCCTTTCTGGTAGCTTTTCTGATTTGACAAGAACTAGCATATAAATCGTGCTATGCACGAATTGTGTTTATAATTATCTTTATATGTGAATTGTGATTTTAAAATGTATGCTTTTTTTTCTTTTTTTTAAATGCCGTCTTTTTTTTTTTCCTTTTTTATATTATATTAAAGTTTAATATTTTGACAATAATCATATGTGTTAGACTTTTCAAGGAATTAAATGTCTTTTTATTTATTTATTATATTATATTAAAGTTTAATATTTTGATAATCATCATATGTGTTGGACTTTTTAAGAAAATTTTTTTATGCTTGTTCTTGATGCATTAAAGTGTTATTATGAGGGATAATAATCATATGTGTTGAGACTTTTCAAGGAATTTATATGTGTTGGATTTCAAAGATTTTTTTTTTTATTTTTTTTATTTTTTTATGTTTGTTTTTAATGCATTAAAATGTTATTATGAGGGTAAGACTTAGGGATTGTGAGAAGTTAATAAATGCTAAGGTTTTTTTTTTTTTTAAATCAAAAAATCAGGAAATTTAGATTGGGAGATTGAAACTCTCACAAGGTTTGAGGTTAAAAATTCCATTTTGCTTAATATATAATATAGATTTTCTTAATTTTAAATATTTTTTAAAAGTTAAATAAATTAAAATTATTATAAATTGTTATTCATATTTTAACAATGACGGTTAAAATATAGATTATAGCTATGCACGGGATAATTATAAATATTTATATTTGTTTTAGATTTTTTTAATATATAAATTATGTTTTTTAAGATTTTTTATAAAAATAATTTAATAACCTTATCATTAACCATAGTGTATGGGAGCAGTCGAAAAGGGTACTACAGTAACTATACACGAATTGTATCTATAATTATTTATATAAGGGGATTTTAAATGCTGATCAGGGATTTTGACCAAATCAATAAATGCAGACATGTGGAAAGATATGTGGATTAAAAAGTTAATAAATGCTGATCAGGAGATTTTGACCAAATCAATAAATGCTGATTTTTTTTTAATAAAAAATTTAGAAAATTCACATTGAGATATTGAAGCTCTTACAGGCCTTTGGGGATAAAAACTCTCTTTTGCTTAATATATAGTACTAACATATCACCCGTGCTATGCACGGATTGTGTTTACAATTATCTATATATGTCAATTGTGATTTTTAAATGTCTTCTTTTTTTCTTTTTTTATATTATATTAAAGTTTAATATTTTGATAATAATCATACGTGTTGAACTTTTTAAGGAATTAAATGTCTTTTTTTTTATTATATTATATTAAACTTTAATATTTTGATAATAATCATATGTGTTGGACTTTTCAAGAAATTTTTTTTATGTTTGTTCTTAATGTATTAAAGTGTTATTATGAGGGATAATAATCATATGTGTTGAAACTTTTCAAGAAATTCATATGTGTTGGATTTTAAAGAATTTTTTTTATACTTGTTCTTAATGCATTAAAGTGTTATTATGATGGTAAGACTTGGGAGTTCGGAGAAGTTAATAAATGTTAAGATTTTTTTTTTAAAATAAAAAAATAAAAAAATTTAGATTGGGAGATTGGAGCTCTCACAAGACTTGGGGTTAAAAATCTCTTTTGCTTAATATATAGTATAGATTTGATGCTTCTCCCCGTGAGCCCTTCTGATATGTCTGTTTGTTCTCTACATTTTGGGCTTCCTATAATAAGTTACTGATATCCGAACAGTTGGGCTGTGCAGCAACACCACTAGCATGGCCCATATTCATGGGCCTTGTTAAGAACCACTTCAAGATTCAACCCAGGTGTGTACCGAGTAGACCCACTTAAACTTCTCATGAAGCCTGAAGTAATCACCTCTCCATCAACTGTTCTATTATCCCCCTGCTCATTGATCCTTTTGTTGTTATTTTTTATTTAATTTCCAGAATATTAGTGTAGTTTGCACACTTAGAAACATGATAGGATCTTCCTTTAAAATTAAGATTTCATGTTACATTTTTTCTGCATATTTATTGTGTTATTTAGGAAGTTTACTTAATTATCTTTCTTTTTATTACATTATTGAACTAAAAGATTTGTCTTGATTTTTTTCCCCGCTTCCTTTCTTGTCATCGAGTAATAATTATTTTTATTGCTTTGATTATTTATCTTTTTGCTTATATCTTGTAAATGCGGGTGTAAGTTTATTTTTAGTTTATAAAGAAAAATTCATGCTAACTAGAGAACCTTCATAATTAGTAATATAACTGGATCCCGAACTCATTTTCAGTTGGTAATGATGGAACTAATGTTATCCTTGGAGGTTCATATATAAAGTTTCCTGAGACATATAACCGGGTGGCAGCTCTTTAAATCAATTAAATGCTTTTTTGGACCTACGGTTTCCTCTGGGACATGGTTTACTAGACCGTTCTACAAGTGCCGGCTCCGAAAGCCCCGCCAAGTTTTATTAGGAGGGAAGACCAAATGTGGTCCATCACACACGCGCCCTGCCATTAGGGGTGGGCATCCGCCTGTTCGCTCACCCAGCCCGCTCAACTTGACCATATTTTTTTCGGATTTGAGAAGTTTGTTTTAACCCATAGGACCGGACTGGACTAACATTTTCAGCCTGATATATTAATGGGTTGTACTTGAAATTTATATTTTCAATCTAGCTCGGCCTACTGTTAAACATTGAATGAAAAGATTGAGACCGAGGTCACCTGAAGCTTTGGCGGATGATTGTTCGAGGGCGAAACAACCGTGAAGACGAGAAGGCCAATAATGGTGGGTATTATTACAACCATGATGCAACAAATCCCGATATTGCGAGTCTTCTATTCGGATTTGAAATCGTTGGCGGACGGGAAGGAATTTGATGGGAAGCCCATTACTACTTTTTGATTTTGATTTTTCATTGATTAAGAAATGAATTGAATCACATATAATTTTTAGGGATGTTGAGAATTAAAGGTGTTGAGAGATTGGTTTTGTAAGCATGCACAAGTCATATTTATATATTGGAAGTGTACGTGCTTGGGGGGTATTGATATATCCATATCTGAGATCTTCGAGCACTCCAATTGTTAATTATATCCTATAATTTAATAATTTTATTTAGGAGATACCATTCGTATAAAAATAACTACTATATCCCCGTGTTATATGTGGGCAAGTAATAGAATGTGGTAAACAATATTATACATGTTAAAATTAATTAAATATTATGATATTAATTAAGATAGGTATTTAACTAAAAGATTTGAGTGATTTCACTATGTTTATATAGATATGCATGACTAATTCAATTTTTTGATAATACACTCAATCGGATAAACTCAATTAAAAAGGAAGAGTAAGTGTAATTTTTTTTTAAATATAAGATAAAGATAAAAAAAAAATTAAATTTATATTTGAAGATAAACTATAAGAATATAGAAAGAAAAAAATTAGATAAATTCTTGAAAAAGAATAAACTTAATTGAAAATCAAAAGCAATAGTGGATTCTGTAAATATAAGATAAAGATAAAAAAAAATCAAGTTTAAATTTGAAGATAAACTATAAGAATATAGAAAGAGAAAATTAAATAAATTCTAGAAAAATGAGGTATAGAAAAATTCAGTAAACATCAAATGAAGATTAAAAAACATAAATAAAATTGAAAAAAAATCTAATATAACTCTAATAATTGAAAAACAAAAGAGGGTAGTGGTTTCAAAATTAGATAAGAGTGAAATGTCACCTATAATTTTTTAAATTTTGGAAAAAAAAAAATCTCAAAAACAAGAATTGGGGTGAGTTAAAAATTAGATAAAAGTTAAATGTCACCTATAATTTTTTAAATTTTAAATTTCGTGTAGTTAAAAAATAAGCATTTATGATATCTTATTATAAAAATTATTTTGTGTCTACTAATAATTTTTAACAATTTGTGTCAATAACCTATAAATTTTAACAATTTTTGTATTTTGAAACTACTAAATAAAAAAATAGCATCACTTGTCTTTATAAAATCTTAGTTAGTTTTATTTTTACATTGTGTTATATGATAATCTAATCATTTATTTTAATTTTATAACCTATAAATTTCAGCATTTTTTTTTTTTAAATTCTGAAGCTACTTAATAATAAAAAAAATAACATCACTTTTTTTTTTATTTAAAATCTTTGTTGGTTTTATTTTTATTTTGTGTTATATGATAATATAATAATTCATTTTAAATATTACAGTTTTAAGCATAAAACACACATAATTTGAATGTTTCTCTTGCAGTAACACATGTTATGCATGTGAATATAAAATTCAACAATCATAGGGAAAAAATTTATTACCTATGATTTTTTTTCTAAATACATAAAACATATTTATTTAAATTAAGTTTTAAAATTTTGATTATAAATATGTTTAAGGTTTATAATTTCAACACAGCATAGTTGAATATTTATTTAAATTAAGTTTTAAAATTTTGATTATAAATATATTTAGCGTTTATAATTTCAATACAAAGTTAAATAATAATTTTGTTTATAAGAAATTAATCCAACTTTTATTAAATCATTCACATATTGAATTCAATCTGTTTAAAAATTACATCTCATCTGGCAACTCAATCTTTTAGTTTAAAAGTTAAAAAGTCACTAAAAAAATCAAAAAGCTAACATGCTATACCAAAAAGTCAAAATTTTCTTTTTCTCTTTATTTTTTGCACATCTTTTCGTAAAAAGTCAAAAGTCATCCCAAACATACTAATTTCTTTTACTTTATATTTTAGTCAAAAAGTTATTAAAATGACATGTTCCTAAACAAGGAAATGTAATTGAATGTAACTATTTTTTACTGTAAAAGAGAAACTTATCATTTAAAAACCTACTTAATTAGTGTACTCACTACATATATGCAAATAAACAAATTTAAACTCATGAAGATCTCAAATAATATATATATATATATGTATATAAGCAAAAATGATATAGAGTTATATAATTAAGTTTAGTTATATTTGAATTTAAATTGAGCTTTCTCCTATATTTATTGCAACATAATGAAACACATAAATTAATATAATTGAAGAAAAAATATAATGAAAAATAAGTGGGATTGAACAAATACTTCCTTCAAACTCATGAATGTATTCCAAATTCTCTTCTTGATTGATAAAATTTTTCTTAAAAAAAATGTGAACTTCAATTGCATCACAAAACATCACTTTTTGTGTTGATCTTTTATCTTTTTGTTGTAACTGCTACTTTTTTACTGTACATTATACTTAGATTCAAAAAAAAAAAAAAAAAAAAACCAAATAAACTAAAACTAAAAAATAAAAAATAAAATATGCAAAAGAAAAAAGAGAGTAAAAAACACAATATAAGATTTCAAACATGTGTTTCTTTCATATAAGATGTCAAAAATCGTGCATAATTGGTCAAATCACTTGTTTAATTTCTCTATAAGATTCCTTCTCTTCTCTAATTTTTTTGTCCAATTTCATGTTGTCATGGATGTTGGGTTTAGAGATTTGTAAGTTTAATTTTTTGTGAAATATATTTGGGTAAGATATAAATCTAATGAAGGAATTTGAATTAGAGTCAAACTATTTTTTTTTAATCTCTAAAATATTTTGAAAATCTCTTATCCATTTCGAATTTGAATTTTGAAATGGATTAGTGTACTTTCTATTTGAAAGTCATAAATAAAGGGATATGAGCAGATTAATTATTATTATTTTAAATGATTCTATAAAAACTAGTCAATAGAAGATTTTTTTAATTATTTAAAAAATAAAAATTCTAGAAAAATAGTATGAAGGTTTAAGATTCACAAGGACATTCTCATTAGAAATCCCATTTTTCTTTATATATATATATATATATGTGTGTGTGTGTGTGTATAGATGAGGCGTGATGTGAGCTTAGTAGGACAATATGCTTTCCAGATTTGTAAGAAATAATTTTAAAATTATGGTCAATATATTTTCAACCTTACTAATTTTATATAAATGAGATTTGTATATTAAAGGTAATTTATATTTTATCAAAATAAAACAAAAGTAAAGAAGAAGAAAGAAAAGACAAGAGACAAGAAAGAGATAAGCTCGAGAGAAATGAGAAAATAAGAAAGAGAAAAGAGGAAAAAAAAATTAGAGATGTACGGGAAAGAGATAAACCTTCTCGTATAATCCTGTTGATCAAGTCTGCGCTCCTCCGTACGACGTCGCTTTACTACCTGAAAACACAAACGTGAGCTAGCCGGCGGGTGTGTGCCGGAAACCTCTCCGATGCCTAAGTTAGCAACTAGACAATAGACAATAAGCTTTGTGTATTTGGGAGTCAAAATTGTGTTACCTCTCCATAGGTGTTGTTTGTGAGCTTTTATAGTTTCTGTGTAGCACAATCCAAGTAGGACTCTTACTCTTCGATGTAGAGTCCTCTTAGGATTCATACTCCTGAAAGATCATGCTTATCCTTCAACACCCCCCTCACTGCTTGAACCAAGTGAGATGGTTTTACTATGGTTGGACTCCAATGTGACCGAGGTAAGTATGGCTATGTTTAGCCGTAGAGTAGACCGAACTATCCTTAGTTCGGTTCGTCCTTCCATTGCCCTTACCTCTGCTCCTCTTCCAGAAACCGTGGTAGGCCTGAACCGAGCTAACTTTAGTAAGGTTTAGACCGAGCTAACTGTGCAATGACCGGTATAAGATTTTAGTATGGTGACCGAGCTAACCGTAAGCTCGTTGGGACCGGAGTAACTTCGAGAATCTTCAAGACCGGAGTAACTTATATGGCCATTTTACTCAGCCCTTCGCACTGCGGCCCAGACCGGCCCATTACCTAGCTCGGCCCAATTTCCATATAAATTACCCTCTCAATTGCCCCTTAATTCCATCTGCATAGCATGATAGGGATTATCTGTCTATCAGCCGAGCTAACAATTTTTAGCCTTACAATCGAACTAAAAAAAACTTTTAAGCCTTTCTAGCCGGGCAAAAAACTCATTTAGCCTTTCCAGCCAAGCTAAAAAACCCATTTAGCCTTTCTAGCCGAGCTAAATTCAAACCGGCCGACTTGATCTGTCTGGTCGAAACGTCCTTTTAGCTGTGGTGACTAAATCGCTTCTTATTCCAATGACACGTGGCACGCCCTCATTGGCTGAAGGCAGCTATCACGCCATCTTCGTATCTCGCATTTTTTGAAAAGTCCCGTCATTTTTCGTCCTTTGCTCTTCACAAAATAAACCCTAATCATTTTGAATCATTTCTCACACTATTCCTTCTCTCTCTTTCGTCTCTATCTCTTCATCCCTTTATTTTGCTGAGTTCGTGTTCTTTACTATCATTGCTTCCATCTTCGATTTTTCTGCCATAATTTGGTAAGTAACGCAACCTTCTAACTCCTTTTGGTTGATTTTGCTACTTTTTTGCAATACATTACATGTTTTCCAAGACATACCACGTCTGCTTCCATTTTCTGCTTAGCTTTGCGCTTTATGAAAGAACTTTGTAATTGAACCACTCGAACCACTTTGTAACTGAGAAACACTGGTTTTAATCTAAAATTAACATGTAACCGAACTAGGAAGTTGTTTGTGTTAGGTGTAAGTCTAACCAGTTCATAATTGAACTAGCACTTCATGTTTATACCAGTAGTCTCAATAAGCCAAAGTATAATACTCTCCTTAACCGAGCTAATGAATCGGACTAGCGCTATCCTCAACTCTGACCGAGCTATGTCTCGGGGCTAAACCAGCATTCTTAGTTTTAGACAGAACTAAGCAAGCTGCCCCTAGAAGCTCAACCGGTCTAACAAAACTTTGCACGAACCGAGATAACGAACCCCTTGTAGGAACCGAGATACCCAAACTCTTGCTCAAACCGGGCTAAGACACGTAGCATTTCACATAGCCGAGCTAAGTTTTGATTTATCTTGCCTTTATTTCTCTTTAGCACGGTCCAAAGATCTGTGCTTAACACTTCTGTTTTTCACTTTGCAGACTTAGGTTGCCCAGGCACTCCTTTGAGCGCTCAACCGAGCTACTCAGCCCACTTCTGCGACCGAATTAACACAAGTGTAATTTATTCATAACTTAACATAAAATGGGTAAATATAGGTTTTTAGTAGAAACACCTGGTGGCCTGGCCGAATTCCGAAGGGAATATAACATTCCTAACGACGTCCATCTCACCTTAGCCGAACAAGATATCGTACCTTGGGGAAACCCTAGTTTTGTTCCCTTCACCCTCCTCTCCATTGTAGAAACCGGTCTAAGATTCCCTGTACAGCCCTTGCTCTGTGAATTCCTCAGGCAAACTAGGATATGCCCAACCCAACTTTCCACAAACTCATACCGTATAATAAATGGTATAGCCGAGCTAAATCGTCGTGCTGGTATTAACCTTGGCTTAGCCGAACTATTCCACCAGTATTCTATAGGCTCAAAAGAAGACGGGTGGGTTTATTATTTAAGAATACGACGCTGGCGTGAGAAAATAATAAAGGACACACCGGACAAAGACTTAAACGATGATGATTTTTTCTGGGTATCTGGCAATTTTGAAGACCACCAAGCCCAAATCCCAGGCAGCAGTATAAATTGGAATAAAGGAACCCCCGGTATAATTACTTCGGTTTCTTTGCATGCTTCTTTTTTATTTCGGTTTCCTATTCCTGGACCGAACTAACAATTGTCTTTTTTATGCAGATTTAGCCCACCTTCAATCACTTTACAGTTACCCTAATTTGAACACTCTCCATGCCGCACTACGATTTCCAAAAAGGAGTTGGGCCAAGCTTCTGAATTTTGAGCTGACAAACCGATATAGCAGCCGACGCAAAGCTAGAGTAACCGACTTTTTGCTAGAGGACGCCCCTGAACCGGATCCAACCTTGCCACAAATTAACCTCGTCTGTACTACTGAAGAAGAAGAAATGGCGAAGAGGAATAGAGTAAGGGCCCTCTTAACCGAAACAAACCGGGCCAAGGTACCACCACCGAACCAAACCCATGAAACAGTGGTGGCCCTTCCAACTCAACAACCCTCGTCATTATGCCCGAGCAAGCGCGCCCGGACTACCCCAACCGAGCAGCGCCTTGTCGATGATGATGAAACAATTCTTCCACCAAGCCCTCCACCGAGCCCTCAGCCGGAGCGTTCTGACCGGACTAGCTCCTCCAAATGGAGTCCAAAAATGACTTTCCAAAACCGTGCTATCTGTGATACTGACTCAGTGGTGGCAGCCAAAGACCACTTGCTAGCCTTCAATCTGGCTAAGAGTGTATGTCTGCCCCTTGACATGGAGCATCACAAGCACCTGACTGAGCTCAAAGCAATCCGGTCAGCGATGAAATCAATGATCCTGGTAAGTTGCCCCTCTTGTCTCTCAAAATTCTTTCAGACTTTCTGTTCGGTTTTGTCATTGGTTTCTTTTCCTTCTTTTGCAGGCCATGCAAAAGAGCCAGATTGCGCATAAAAAGGTGTTGGAGCTCAGGAAGACAGCAAGGCAGGCTATGGCAGAGGTTGAAGCAAAAACCACCGAACTGAAGGAGTCCTAACAAAAAACGGCCGAGCTACAGGTCGAGGTAGTTAAATCTAACCGACTAGTTACTGGGCGATCTTGACAAGCGAAGGCCACGACGTGATGAAGGATAAGTACCTTCGCGAGCTAGCCAAGCTCGAAAGAAAGAAAAATGCAGAAATCACCGAACTAGAAAAGAAGGTGGATAAAGCCAATGCTGAAGGCTTCAAGGAGGGGGAAGCCCTCTACATGCAACAATGTGAGGCAGCAAAAGATTTATTCTTCAAATGCGGTTGGAGGGCAGCCGTGGTGCAGCTCGGTTGTGAGCCTGAGACCGAGGTATACAATCCTTCTCAGTACTTCATACCGAGCTCACTGGCGGAGTACGCTGCATCCGTTCAACAACAGTTTCTTCAAGGTTCAGATGATGATGAGGACACCGAGCCCAATAATACCCCGGTCGTTAATGAACAAGCCAACGACCAGTCAGCTCGGTTGGAGCCAACGGTTGAAGACCTTACGACTGAAACTGTGCTTCCCATAGATACCGAACTCCCAACTGAGACCGCTCTACAGTTTGAAGCTGGTCTTCATGTTGACGTTGATGCTGATCTTGATGATCTTTTCGACTGATTTTGTATTTTCTCTTCTTTTTTGTTGGAAAAAATGTAACCGGGCTGGGGCCCCTCCTTTGTATCTTTGCTTTTATCAATGAAAAAGCTTCTTTTGCTCCAACTGTTATCTTGGTTTGCTGCTCTTTTGTATTTGTTTTCTTACTGTAGTTTGAATGGAGTAGTGCATTCTCTTGCTGAGATAAATCATCCCGGTCTTAGCTTGAGATTTTTGGTTAGACTGGTCATACCGGCCAACCACTCTTTAGCCGATATACCTACTTCGGCTGAAGAGTTCTAAGAGTTGTTTTAATCCAGCCAACCACTCTTCAGCCTAAACCCTTACTTCGACTGAAGAGTAATAAGAGTTAGTTTAATTCAGCCAACCACTCTTCAGCCTACACCCTTACTTCGGCTGAAGAGTAATAAGAGTTGGTTTAATCCAGCCAACTTCTAAAATAAAATGTGTGGTTATTCCGACCAAACGTCCCGCAACCTGGATCCTTATCCTGGGCTTAGGAAGGGTGTTGGTTTAATCCAGCCAACCTCTAAGTTGGTTTTTCTAGCCAACCTAGAATAAAATGTTTGGTTATTCCGACCAAACGTCCTACAGCCTGGATCCTTATCCTGGGCTTAGGAAGGGTGTTGGTTTAATCTAGCCAACCTCTAAGTTGGTTTTTCCAGCCAACCTAGAATAAAGTGTTTGGTTATTCCGACCAAACGTCCTGTAGCCTGGATCTGTATCCTGGGCTTAGGAAGGGTGTTGGTTTAATCCAGCCAACCTCTAAGTTGGTTTTTCCAGCCAACCTAGAATAAACTGTTTGGTTATTCCGACCAAACGTCCTGTAGCCTGGATCCGTATCCTGGGCTTAGGAAGGGTGTTGGTTTAATCCAGCCAACCTCTAAGTTTGTTTTTCCAGCCAACCTCTAAGTTTAATACCTCTAACTCACCTAACTCATTAAAACAAACTTTTACAGAAGGAAATGTCTATACTAAAAAGAAACTACTTGTTTTATTGAGAAAGGAAAAAATTACACATACTTAAAAAGAAAAAGCTAAAAATAAAATAACTTTAGATTGGCAGTGTTCCATGGCCTGGGAATTGCCTTGCCATCCTCATCTTCTAAGTGGTATGCCCCTTTGCCTGCTAATCCAACCACTTTGTAAGGTCCTTCCCAATTAGGCCCTAACTTGCCATCTCCCGGTACCAAGGTGTTTCCCATCACTTTGTGCAATACCCAATCTCCGATTTTGAATTGCCTTGGATGTACTGTCTTGTTATACTTTCTGGACAATTCTTGTTGGTATGAGACAATGTGAACCAGTGCTTTGTCTCTTCTTTCCTCTGCAAGGTCGAGCTCTAATGTTATGGCTTTGCCATTCAAGTCTGGATCAAAATTCTCACTTCGAATTGTGGGGAGGCCGACTTCTAGTGGGATTACTACCTCCATACCATAGGCTAAGGAAAATGGCGTTTCTCTTATTGACCGCCGATGTGTGGTGTGGTAAGCCCATAAAACATGAGGGAGCTCTTCTGCCCACTTGCCTTTGGCTTTCTCTAATCTTTTCTTCAATCCATCCAAGACTATCTTGTTTGATGCTTCTGCCTGACCATTTGCTTGGGGATATGCCGGTGTAGAATTGTAGAACTCTATCTTGTACTCTTCACAAAAGCCTCTAAAGATTCTGCCATCGAACTGCGTGTCATTGTCAGATATTAGGGCTTTGGGTATGCCGAACCGAGTAATAATGTTCTACCAGACGAACTTCTTTACATCCTTTTCCTTGATTAATGCCAATGCTTCTGCTTCCACTCACTTTGTGAAGTAGTCTGTTGCTGTGAGAAAGAACTTCCTGTTTCCGGGTGCTGTTAGAAGTGGCCCTACTATGTCCAAGCCCCACATTGCGAAGGGCCATGGGCTCGTTAATGGTAGGAGTTCTTTGGCAGGTTGGTGTATTTGGTGTGCGAACTTCTGACACTTCTCGCACTTCTTCACATATTTCTCTAAGTCTGCCTGCATGTATGGCCACCAGTATCCTTGCGAAATGGCTTTGTAAGCTAACGATTTTCCACCTTGATGGCTTCCGCACACACCTTCGTGTATTTCGAACAAGAATGCTTCTACTTTGCTGGGGTGAACACACTTTAGATACGGTCTTGAGAATGACTTTTTGTACAATGCCATAGAAGGGGAGAGCCAAAATCGCTGTGACTTTGCTCTAATTTTGTTGGCTTCTTTCTTTTCTTCTGGTAAGACGCTGTCTTTTAAGAACAATATGATGGGATCCATCCACGAAGGGCCTAGCTCCGTGCAACATACCTCTTTTGCTTCGGGATCTTCAATGTTTGGTCTAGGTAGGTAGTCAATCAACAACGGATGAGGGATGGTAGTATCTGCCATTGAAGCAAAACCTGCTAGTTCATCTGCTCTGTTGTTTTCCTCCCTGCCGATTTGTTCTATCCGCACCACTTCAAATTTCTTGATCTCTGTTCTGACCAACTCTTGGTATTTGGCCATCCTATCATCCTTTACTTCGTAGTCGCCAGATATTTGGTTTACCACCAGCTGTGAGTCGCTGTAAACCATTAGCTCGGTGGCCTTCATGTAGAATGCTGATTTGAGGCCTGCAAGAAGTGCTTCATACTCCGCTTCGTTGTTTGATGCTGGGAAGCCCAGGTTGACTGCTTGCTCCACTGCTAGGCCGTCTGGAGAGATGAGGACTATGCCGAGTCCTGCTCCATGCTGTTGGATGCTCCATCCACAAAGAGCTTCCACATCTCTCCAACGAACAACTTCCAGCAAGTGGAGGGATCAGATGATGCTCTGGGGTCAAGAACGTTGCTGGTGTCGTCTTTGGAGTCCATGCTTACTGTTTGCCCCTTATTATCTGGTTGTACCAAGCCTTTATTTGTTGGTGAGTCTTGGCTTGGTGTAGTATGGTTCTCTTCTTCCTTCCTTACTTCACTCTGGTCTGCCTTGGGACCTGACTGGGTAACTTGCACCAGGGGTTGCATTATTCCGACGTCAACTTCCATCCCTAGTTCGGTTGTTTTAGTCAGGTCGATTGGGCAGATATGATGACTTTCTGGGGTGAATTCTACGACAAAGTCTGCCAAAGCTTGAGCCTTTATCGCGGTTCTGGGTTAGAACTTGATGTCATATTGTCCCAACTCTACTGCCCACTTTAAAATTCGCCTAGAGAAGTTCACCCTTTCAAACAAAGCTTTTAATGGGAAAGCTGTGTGGACGACTATGGTGTGGGCGTGAAAGTAGTGCGTCAACTTCCTTGAGGCCATCATCAAGGCCAAGGCCAGTTTTTCTAGTGGCAAGTACCTTGTTTCGGCGCCCAGCAATGTCTTGCTGACATAAAAGATGGGCAGATGTTGGATTCCTTCCGCTCGGACCAGTACTGCGCTAATTGTGTGCTGAGAGACTGCTAGGTACATGAGGAGTTCTTCTCCAGGAATTGGGGTGACGAGCAGTGGTGGAGAAGACATGTATTCTTTTAGGTTATCCAGAGCGCGGTCGCATTCTTCATCCCACTCAAACTTGGCTTTTAGAGCATGGAAGACTGGTCGTAGTCTGTCTGACGACCGGCTTATGAACCGATTGAGCGTGGCTGCCATGCCTGTGAGATGCTGTACTTCCTTTACTGAGTTTCGCCTCTCCAGATCCTGAATTGCCTTGATCTGAGAGTTGTCTGCCTCTATACCTCGGTTGGTTACCAGGAAGCCCAGGAATTTGCCAAATCCTACTCCAAATGCACACTTGGACGCATTGAGGCGCAACTTGTGCTTTTTCAGGATCTCAAACATTTCACCTAGGTCCTTGAGATGGTCGTTCTCATCCTTGCTCTTGACCACCATGTCGTCGATGTAAGCCTCCATTGTTCTGCCTAACAATGGTTCAAACATCTTGGTGACCATCCGTTGGAATGTTGCCCCTGCGTTCTTTAGGCCAAAGGGCATGACCTTGTAGCAATACAGTCCTCTTGGAGTTGTAAAGGACGTGACTTCCTAGTCTGGTTCATGCATGGCGATTTGATGGTAGCCTCTGTATGCATCCAGAAAGCTAAGCCGGTTGTGCCCTGCCGTTAGGTCTACCAGTTGGTCTATTTGTGGTAGGGGGAAGCTGTCCTTTGGGCATGCTTTGTTGACTATCTTATAGTTGACGCAGACACGCCATTTGCCATTCTTCTTTGGTACCACGACTGTGTTGGAAATCCATCTGGGGTAGTGCACCTCTCTAATAGCTCCTGCCTCCAGTAGGTTTCCTACTTCTTCCGCCACTATCTCGGCATGGTGGAGTGCCGATCTGCGGGTGCGTTGAATGATTGGCCTGGCGGATGGGTGGATGTTGAGTTGGTGACAGATGAAGTTAGGATCAATGCCTAGCATGTCGTATGGTGTCTAGACGAACACTTTGATGTTAGAGGTCAAAAATTCCAAGACCTCTAATCTCTCAGTGCTAGACAACGACGAACCGAGCAAAAAGAACTTATTCGGGTTCTTTTCATCTATTCTTACCTCTACCAAGTCTTCCACCACTTTTTGATTAGCTGCTTTGCCGACATCTACGAACAGTTCATTACTCTCAGGTTCTTCCACTGAATGAACATATCCCTTGGCAGCGCGACTGCCATTCACAGTGACAAAGCATTGCTTGGACATGATCTAGTCTCCGAAGACCTCTTCAATTACCCCGGTTTCGTTGGGGAACCACATTACTTGGTGGTAGGATGACGCCACCGATCGCATGGCATGCAGCCATGTTCTGCCCAAGATGATGTTGTAAGTGGAAGGGACTTTTAATACCCAGAACTCCACTTGTTTCGTTACGTTTCCTGCTCTAACTGGAAGAATTATTTTGCCGACTGGCCACTCTGGCATTGAGTTGAATCCAATTAGGGGAGATACGACAGGTGCCAAGTCTTTATCTTGTAACTTCAATTGTTTAAATGTTTCGTAGTACATTATTTCACATGAACTACCCTGGTCAATCAAAATCCGCTTGACGTCAAAATCCTTGACTCGAAGAGTGACAACCAGGGCATCATTGTGAGGGCAATATATCCTCGCCAAGTCTCTATCTGAAAAGGACATGACGTTCGTGGCCTCTGTCTTTCCCTTTTTTATGGTAGGTTGTGCACTTAGTACCTCTCTTAAGTGCTCAGCCTTCTTGATTGACCCTCTGAGCTCGCATACACGCTCAGGTTCAAAGACTCCATGTATCACATTAATTACGCCTTGAGGTGGGGCGTCGATTGGCATCCCGTTGGGGTTATTGTGGTCCTGGGGGGCTAGTTGCGTTCCTCCTTCAATGTATTTATCCAGGTGTCCTGCTGCCACCAACTCCTCCAGGTGCTGTCTCAATGGTGTGCAATTCTCAGTGCGGTGCCCCTTTTCTTTATGGAAGGTACATCGTGACCTTTCGTCGTAGTCCTTCTAAGCCTCTCCTAGCTTAGCAGGCCTTCTGACGAAAGGTTCATTGCGAATCTCACTTAGAATCCGGTAGATCGGTTTCTTGAATACCGTGGTTATGGCAGTGCAGACTCTCAACCATCTTTTATCCTGGTCCTCTCCGTTGTCTCGCCTTCCTCGTCCGTTTTTACTCGGACGGTCTACCGTGTTGACCTTTGCTGAGGTCTTTTTCTCTGGTATTGCGGTCGTGCTAGATTTAGTTTTGGCCCGGGCACCATCCTCTTCCACCCTGATGTGCTGATGCACTCTTTCCATCAGGGCCTCCATGGTGAGGGGTGGCGTCATGGTGATTGAGTCCCTTAGTTTGTTCCCGACTGGAAGGCCTCTTTTGTACTGTGCAATGGCGAGATTGGTGGGGCGGTCCCCAATCTGGTCGAAGGTTTCCCAGTAGCGACTATTGTAGGATCTTAGGGTCTCCTTGTCGCCCATGTCGATGGAGAGTAGCTGGTCGATCTCCACTGGGGTTTTGGTGTTTGTTCTGAACCTTGTTACGAATGCCTCCGCCAATTGCGCCCAGGAGGCTATGCTGCCTTCTGGAAGTTTTTCGAACCAAGTCAAGCCTAGGTCGCCAAGGTTAGATGGGAAGAGGATGCACATCAAAGCCTCGTTTTGTCGGTATACAGCCATGACCTGGCGAAAGTGGCTCAAGTGTGAGTAGGGGTCCGTCTTTCCCTCATATGTAGTGAATTTGGGCTGAAGGAAGCCTGATGGTAGGGGCGCATTTTCGATTGCAGGAACAAACGGTGAGGTCTGCAGCCTCGCTAACGCTTTGTCCGTCGGTTCGTAGGCTGGGCGCAGTATTGGCATTCCAACCTCGACGCTTCCATGCGTCCGAGGAGCCAACCGCTGAAGGGCGGACACTCTGTGTGGATTGCGTACCCTGGCATCCTCCTTCCATCGTGCCCTCTCCTCTAGTACGGTTCGCAGGTCGGATGATCTGGGCAACTCCGTTTGCCTGGATCTTGTCTGGTGCGTGTGCGAGGGCCGATAGGTGCTTCCCTCAGTGTATGACCTCTCAGTCCTCGTTCTCCCAGACCTAGAGTAACGAGTTCTGGAGGTTCTGGATTGAGTGTTGCCTGTCCTGAGGCTTTTACTCTCTGCTTGGGATGGTGTGGTATGTCTACTACGATCTTCCGAGTGGCGAGGGGGCATCTTGCCTTTGCGCCCCTCTCCTATCGCCACTCATTTTCCCTTTATCTGGTGCTTCATGGACTCTATGTCCGCCGCCATCCGCCGTATTAGTTCGTCCTGCTCCTTCAC
Source organism: Camellia lanceoleosa (assembly GCA_025200525.1). Classification (NCBI taxonomy): domain Eukaryota; kingdom Viridiplantae; phylum Streptophyta; class Magnoliopsida; order Ericales; family Theaceae; genus Camellia; species Camellia lanceoleosa. Next base: position 52,143,379 of record CM045762.1, on the reverse strand, counting down.
ACGGTCCTCCAGAGTTTGAGGACCAATCCTCCGCCTTTGTCTCTCAGGACTTTGTGAACGAAAGTGATGGGGGCTGTTAGTCCGCCTTCTCCCCCTTGCATCTCTCTTGGGATTCTGTCGCTGTGGCTCTAAATCCCCCATAGGAGGGATAGCAGGTAGACCTTCGCGCCTTGCACCCCCCTCTGGTGTTTGTCCGTTAATGGCGGATTGTGGCAAATCTTCGTTGTGTGCCATTGATTCTAAAGAGGAAAAGCTTGATCAAGAGGTTTTGTTCTTGTCTGTATTCCCACAGACGGTGCCAATTGTACGGGAAAGAGATAAACCTTCTCGTATAATCCTGTTGATCAAGTTTGCGCTCCTCCGTACGACGTCGCTTTACTACCTGAAAACACAAACGTGAGCTAGCCGGCGGGTGTGTGCCGGAAACCTCTCCGATGCCTAAGTTAGCAACTAGACAATAGACAATAAGCTCTGCGTATTTGGGAGTCAAAATTGTGTTACCTCTCCATAGGTGTTGTTTGTGAGCTTTTATAGGTTCCGTGTAGCACAATCCAAGTAGGACTCTTACTCCTCCATGTAGAGTCTTCTTAGGATTCATACTCCTGAAAGATCATGCTTATCCTTCAACACCCCCCTCACTGCTTGAACCAAGTGAGATGGTTTTACTATGGTCGGACACCAATGTGACCGAGGTAAGTATGGCTATGTTTAGCCATAGAGTGGATCGAACTATCCTTAGTTCGGTTCGTCCTTCCATTGCCCTTACCTTTGCTCCTCTTCCACAAACCGTGGTAGGCCTGAACCGAGCTAACTTTAGTAAGGTTTAGACCGAGCTAACTGTGCAACGACCGGTATAAGATTTTAGTATGGTGACCGAGCTAACTGTAAGCTCGTTGGGATCGGAGTAACTTTGATAATCTTCAAGACCTGAGTAACTTATATGGCCATTTTACTCAGCCCTTCGCACTGCGGCCCAGACCGGCCCATTACCCAGCTCGGCCTAATTTCCATATAAATTATCCTCTCAAGAGAAAATTACATGCCAGAGGTGTTTTGAAAATTAATTACAAATTTATAAAAAAACAATTATGATTTTTACTTTTTAATATTTGTAAAGTTTAGAACTAATTTAAAAATAATTTTCCAAACACAAACTAATTTGAAAGTATTCCAAAAAACTACACTTAAACACAGTGGAGACTGTCGCTCTCTAAGTAATCCTAACTTCTTTCTTTATTCTTTAGGGAGGAAAGGGTGGTGCTTCTAGCCATCCTCTCTTTCATTTCTTCTCTCGCGGGTTATCCTATTTTATTTCTTGTTCATCACTATGCTAGCCATTATTGCTCCTTTCTTCTCCATCATTGACTTACCACCGATGAGCTTTCAGATCTTTACTCAGATATGATTTTTGACTGAGATCTGAAATTGCCGTGCTTTTATATGCTAGGCGACCATCTCAGATCCAAAAATATTTTATTTTGTAAAGCAGGGATTAAGGTACCACAACTACTAGTTGTGATGATGAACGGATCGTGAAGGTGATTGGTAATCTTGTTTGATGATATATATTTTTTCCAATAATACCTCTATATGTCACTACAAGAAATAACACTTTTAGCGACCAAAAAAAGGGTCGCAGACAGCTCATATCTAGTCGCTGATAATTTTTAGCGACCAAAAAAAGTTGGTCGCAATGTAGTCGCTAAAAGCCGATTACAAAAGGTTTTTGGTGACCAAAACTAAAATTGGTCGTGGAAAGTAGGCATTTGCGACCATATATGTTGGTCACGGAAAGTATTTCAATTTCTCGAAAGTAGTTCATTTTGCGACAAAAAATCTAGTCACCAAAAGGTAACAATTGCAACCATCGATGCTAGTCACTGAAATTTGGTTTTTGGCGACTAAAACAAAAGTTGATCGTGGAAAGTAGGCATTTGCGACCATACATGTTGGTCGCGAAAAGCATTTCAATTTCTCAAAAGTAGTTCATTTTGCGATGAACAATCTAGTCGATGTAAGGTAACAATTGCGACTACCGATTTCAGTCACTGAAATGTGATTTTTGGCGACCAAAACTATCCTAGTCGCAAAAAGTCTACCACATCAACATAGCTTGTCAAGGACCTATTGCGACTAAAATTTTATTGGTCGCAAAAAGGCTTTCAATTTTAAACAGCATTTTTGTCAATGTAATATTTTTTTTTTTTTGTAATACCTGTAATACATTTATAATTAATGCATAATTCATGTCCATCCAATTAATTTCAACATACCAATCCATCAACAATCTAATCTACAAACAAAAAACCATCAAAAGGAAGTCAAAATAATAATTAATCCATCTAATTACTACCATCGGTCAACATGAACACATTATTATTTGACAAAATAACCATTTATCCATCCATTGAGTTTACAAAATTACCATCCATCCATCCATTTACTTTACAAAATAGCCATCCATTCATCCATTTACTTTACAATGAATATTCACCCAATCAAAAACATATATGAGAAAATTATCAAAGATTTCACAAACCATTCATATCCAAGTGCGTGTCATATTTGTTTGATGCAAAATATATCAAAAAGTCCATGTATAAGCATAACTTAGAATTTATACACGGGCAAACTGATCATGTCCATAAACACGCATGACTACACCTCTAGCTACTTGCAAGGGAAAAAAAAATGAAGAAAGTGTTGTTAACAATAATATTTTTTGCTTACACTTCTATTTAATTTTGTAAAATTCTGTGGATCTAATTCCACTCCCAAACTAGCAATCACATAGAGCCTTTTGAACGTCATGATCACATCTTAACATATTGTATTAAGATGATGATTTTAGCATATTCGATTTCACTTAACATATATTAAGTTTCCTCCCCATGATACAAACTCATTAAAAATTTAAGGATTTGGATCCTGATTAGAAAATTAAAGATATCTTTAGTGGAACAAATATTAACAGTTACTTCAACAACATGCATAAAGGGAACAAGTGAAATTGGTTAGTCGTAAAATATTTACTATTTTAAAAGCACTAATATATGTAATAAAATTGAAAGTACTTACTCATTAAAAGAGTTGTATCCACTATGATCGCCTTGCATTTGTCTCATAAAGTGTTCGAACTGCTTAGAGTGTCCTTCGTATGATTGAATTATCCCTTTCAGTGATGCTACCTCTTGTTTAAGGCCCTTAACCTCTTCATCATATGCTTGTAACCTAGTTGTAGACTTGAAAGTGGAAGACGACTTTGGACCAACCCCGAAACCTTTCAAATACTTTGACCTCTTTCTAAGGACTTGAACAGAAATTTGCTCCTGTGTTCGCGGGGTTGCTCTAGGCTGTGACACTTTCTCAAGAAGTTGGTCCATCTTCTCCTGTCAAATTTTTTTTTTAAAAAAAAAGGGAGGGGAAGGGGTGTTATTTACATTTATTCTTGTTGCTTTATGATTGGAACAATTTGTGTTGTCTTGACAATTCATCATTGAACCTATTTTCTGGACAGGTTCATGTAAAGCTGTTGGGACTGGTTTGCTGGTTTGGAGGTGGCTGCAATAGGCGCCCTTCCATGGATAATGTCTCTCTAGTTCTTCAAAGGAATAGACTGTTAACTTGGTGGTGGCTGCAACATGCGCCCTATCATGTTATTGGTTGGAAAATCTGTGTAGTTTTAATTACTATGTGTAGATCTCTATTTCTATTTTGGTGGTTAATTTGGTCTCTAGTATTAATTCCTACTTGTACGGGTTGTGTAGGGGATTATATATGTAGTTTTAATTACTATGTGTATATATTTGTATACTTTAGGTGGGTAAAGTGCTTTTGAGTAAAACCATGAGGAGGTAAAGTGTAATTAATCCAAGAAAACAAAAAACAAGTAGTTAGGAATATGAATAACAAATATAGTGAAGGTATACTTACATATAACACCCCACAAATTGGTTCAATCCAATCATTCTTTTCTTACTTCAATATAAGGTCTTGTAAAAATCTACGATGTGAGGCTCCTTGCCATTTTCAATTCCCTGCATTAAAAATATAAAATGCAAGCTTAGCAATATTATTAATAAAAAAAATGCAGCATTAACTAATAGTTTTAAAATAAAAAATATGTTACCTCAATTGAGATTGTTGCTGAAAATGACCTTGAACCCATGGTGTGATTATAGGGTAACTTTTTTCTGTTGTCTGTGGCCCTTTTTGACCGTTTCTACAATGCAATACAAATATTATTATATTTATCAATATCCATGTTTGTAACAAGAAATGAAGATTTCATTTTCATTGAATTTTTTTTTTTGAGTGAATAAGTCATAAATTAAAACAGAAAAAATACAAGATTTCAAGGGGGATGCCCCAGGCCCTGCAGAACTATACAAAGCAAAAGACGAACAACTAAATCCAAAATAAAAGGCTAAGACAAAAGGCTAGCATCTAGACACAAAGCAACCTTAAACTATCTAACCCAATACTTCTGTTCAGCATCCATATCTAACATAAAATAACTGAACAAAAAACATGACACAAATGAAACCTATCTCAAGACTACTAGATAGTAAAATGTCTCCCAAAATACTCAAACAGATTGCAGCATATCAGCACAGCTAGACAACACAATAGCAAAACAAAAGATCTTGCCTTTGGTTCCCTTAATGCATCTGCTATATGTCTGCTGTAATGCAATATTTTGCTAATCTGTTGTTATGCTGCATGCTGATGTGCTGTCTTGTTTTGGGCTGATGTGCTCTTTTGTTTCATTGAATTATTCACATAGTCATTACAATGTAACACGATTTAATTGCAAGTAATGAATAAAGGATTGTACACATCAATGGACTTGTTGAATACTCTTATCAGTGGACTTGTTCAGTGCAGAAAGATGGATCATTAGAGTTCTGATAGCCCTCTCATATGATACTCGAACAAGAGTCATTTTTTAGTGAAGATAATATTAGTTTCTTGGCTTTAAAATTACCCCTCATGAGTGTGTGAAGTGGTCAAATTATCCAAATACCTTGCAAACTAAACAAGTTAACTTTAATGAAGTTAAATAATGCTAATTTAATGCAGTCCCAGGGTTTCACAAGCCTTGGTGAGCCTCATGTGAAATATCCCAAACAATTGGCAAACAGATTTGCAATTCCATCAAAGTCAATATTTTTTTGATCTACTAGCGAACGAAATTTTGCCCCAAAGTTTTAGATAATTTCAATAATCCACCAAATGCTATAAAACTTGACAAGGGTACTCAGTTACTGGATGTGAGCAAGGGAAAACAGAGTCTGGTCTGAAGGTCTAGAACTTGAAAAACTAATGGTTTAAAACATAGGAAACTGATTTGGACAGATAGCAGAGATAGCTGGTGCAGGAAGAGATATAGGAGGTATAGATGGTTTAGATAAAGAGGTAGCAGATATAGATGGTGTAGAGCAAGAGGTAGCAGGTAAAGGAGCTGAAACTGGGACAAAGACAGCACAAGAAGGCGGGACAAAGATATATAGGTGCAGACGAAGATGAGACAAAAGAAGGATTTCCTTACTCTATAGCACACACATTCAGTTTCCTCTCTTTCTGTCTCTCTGTAATTTCCTTACTCTATAGCACACATTCATTTGTTATATATATATACATGCATATATAATTGTATGTATCAACATCCATTCTTTCAATTTCAAAGAAACTTGGAAACTTTATAAGAAATTTAAACATCCATGGATTTGTAGTGCAATTGAATAAGGTATAATGGTGATTTGTGGTGCAATTAGAAGAAACATTCATGAGTGTTGAGTTAATTACCTTGTGTGTGTCACCAAGAAACACGTGATCAATCATGTACCTCCAATCTATTTCGCTCACTCCAACAAATGGGTTACTAGAAGGATTTGTCCCTGCTTTTCCCAACGCTTTGTAATGTTGATTCATATGATATCGCCAGCCTTTGAACAAATGTATGGCCTTTGTGTCAATAACTTCTTGCGTAAGTGGGCTCTCATCGTATCCTTCAATCTCAAACTTATCCTGTCCCAATTAAATAATTAGACAAGTAAACAGACATGATATATATTAACCTACTTACATCAACTATAACAATTAAATTACCTGCACGGACTGCACAATAGCTGCTTGAATGGCTGGTGGAACGTCCTCCCAATTTTCTCTTCCTTGCAAAGGGGCTTGTAATCGAATTTGTACCCCCAATTCATTAGCTGCCTTAGTGGCATTAAGACCTACAAATGTAGTGGCATTAAGACCCACAAATGTTCTCCGCTCACTAGAAACTCCAACAAAAAACTTCTTGCCACCATGTTGGGTGATAAGTCTACTAGTCTTCTTACCCCTCGTCGGACCTCGTACTCGCTTCACTGATGAACCTATATTATAAACACACAATTTCACAGTTTCATATGAAGAGCTATTTATAGGCTGCTGCTGGCTACTGCTGTGAACAGATTAACAGCAGCCTATAAAATTGAAAGAACGGATGTTGATTAACAGATGTGAATAGATTAATAGATTTTGAATAAATTAATAGATGTGAATAGATTTTGAACAGATTTGAACAGCTTTTGAACGGTTTGGAAAGAAGAGCTGTTTGAACAGATTTTGAACAGTTTAAGAGGTTCAATTTAACAGTTTCATATGAAGAGTTGTTTAGCAAATTTGAACATCTATTTAAATAACATATGTGAATCAAGAAGTCAATCAACAAAATTAGAAAGAAGAAGAATGTTTTGTAGTAGTGTACATTCTATGTCAAAGTTGAATTGAACCTGTTGCATGTGTGTATGCTTGTTTAATATGCATTAGTAGAAATAATTGGGACCTTTTCTAATTAAGTATGAGACATGCAGTGTACATTCTATGTTGATTAGAATTCTATAATCAATCATTCCATGTTTTAGTGTCTGCATAGACATTAGATTTATCCAGCCTCCATATGACTTTACATGGGGACACATATAGTACAAGTCATCAAATCATCTTTGTGTGACAAAGAGAAGCAAGGAAGTTTCATCAAATCATGTGTTGATTATCATTATTTTCTGTCTAACATATATTCCTGTATAAACATAATTGAGACTAATCAGTTCATTATCCAATTGTATAAATTACTTGAATATGTGCATATTGTCATTACTCATGTAATGGCCAAATGTTACTGATTAAATAAATGGGTCAAACCTATTAACAGCACCGTGGGTCACAGGGTTTTTCTATTAAATAAATGGACTAAAAGCCAAACGGTACCATTTCACTGTCACAAAACTGTGGATGTGACAACACGCAGCCTCAGTCCCATACATGACAAGAATCAACATAAATTAAAATGGTGGGTGCAAGAATCAAGCTGTTCTATACAAAGGATGAAACACTTACAAATACCAGTTGTCTGCGACGATGGAGATGTTGACAAGTGAGCTGGGACCTTAGTCGGGGTTGCCTCTGACACTGAATGCATCGACCTCCTCTTAGTGGCTTGCCCATGTGGCATATGTATAGTCTTTGTATGTAACAAATAAATTATAAGCAATGCATCAATAAATATTTAAAATGTGTGACAATTCATGAATTATAAGATAAGCTAATAGTCTAATATTATAACTACATTACAATTAATGAAATTATCAACAAAAAAAATTCATTACAATTTGAATCATAACTAAACATGACTTCATTAACAAGTGCATGCCATTACAATCAAGGACATTATAATCAAAATGACTTCATAATGTAAATAGTAAAGGACATTACAATCAAGGTTCTACATCATCATCTGCATCTGAGTCATTATGACTACGAAATTCATCTTCATCATCACTAGGATCATTTGAATTTTGATCATTATCATCATCATAGATAAAATCATCTATGTTTGCAGCCTCTACATATACACCTCTACCAGATTGCAGAACCACTTCACTTGGAATAATATCAAGTGCAATATCAGTCCAACATAAAATGTTGCTAATGGAATCTACAATGGTGATTTGGACAATTTCAGTGGTCTCGTCTTGCTGGAACACATTATTCGGAATAGGCAATTCATTATCATTGGGATCTACATCCTCAAGCTTCGGCACATTCTATATTCCTCGACGTTGAAGTTGCTCTATCACTTTCCAACGTTCACCTAATTTGGTATCATTGACATAAAAAACTTGCTGCACTTGACTTGGCAAGACAAATGGGTCATTTTGATACGAACGACTTCTTACATCAATGGTTGTTAGATGTGTTTCTGTGCGAAATGTTCTGCTGCTACCAGTGTTAAACCATTCGCATTGAAACAACACAACTCGATGCCCGAACATATATGTCATTTCCCAAACTTTAGTCAAGTGACCATAGAAATCAATTGACATACCTTGATGATCCCCTTGAATGACCACACCACTATTTTGACTTTTACGAAGGTTGTCTCGATTCGAATGCCATTATAAATACAACCCAAATAAATATTCACTATAGGACCAGGACCATTAGCTAATGACCATAACTCATCATTTGTTTCTGATGATCCTTCAGCTCATAATTGATTTATCTACATGAACATGTGACAAGGATGTATGATGTTAATATCAATCTAGGAACATTGAATTATGTTTATAATGTTTATTACATGTTTATCTATATATCTTACCCGCTCTTTGAACCACCTAGGAAATTCTTCTTGTTGCCGTATCGTAATGTCATCTACATTTGCATTCTGTAACTGATTCTTGTGTTCTTTACTTTAAAAAAAATGTGAATAATTATTACTTGAGTGTGACCATAACGAAAAAGTTATGCATATAGTTAACTAAATTAGAACAATGAGAACATACTCTAGATATTTATCGATTTCAAGACTATTGTACAAAACAAACCATTGAGTCACTTTTCTTTCATTCTCAGACACGTCAAGTGCCCTTTGAGTTAGCCCAAAAGTACGGACTTTTTATGAAAAGACTGAATACCCCATGCCAACATCACCACCATCTTCATTTCTTTCCTTTCTGTTGTTTCAATCCCACCAAGATACACAAAGCAAAAAGTGAGGCATTCTTTGACAATGTAAGCTTCTGCAATCGAACCTTCTAGGTGAGCTCGATTCGCTACATACCCTTTTCAAAATCCCGAGTAATCTTCAACAAGTAGCATGAAATTACTATACAAACCACATATACGGTACTATAATATTAAAAAAAATAATTTGACAATAAGCACATAATAATACCTTTCGATAGGGTACATCCATCGATATTGCACTGGCCCTCCAAGAATGGCTTCGCGAGGCAAGTGAATAGCTAAGTGGACCATGACATCAAAGAATGCAGGTGGAATATTTTTTTTCTAACTTGCAAAGTATGAGTACGATGCTTTCTTGTAATTTTTCCAAATTATTCACCCTCACTTTTTTCGAACATAACTCTTGAAAGTAATTTCCCAACTCAAACAATGCAATAGAAATGTCCTTGTTAAGATACCCGTGCATCCTAATAGGAAGAAGTCATTGTGCAAGGACATGGCAATCATGCCTTTTCAAACCAGATAACATGTCGCCCTAAGTGCTCACACACCTAGAGATGTTTTCTGCATATCCATCAGGATACATAATTGATTTTAAGAATGAACAAAAACCTTGTCTTTCCTTTAGGGACAATGTGTACAATGCAAGGGGCTTTTCAAAGGACCCATCAACGTGCCTCTTTAAGTGCAAATCTTTTCTAATTTTGATATCCTCTAAATCCATGCGTGCTTTGTTCTTTCCATCAATGCTCAACAAAGTCCCAATCAAATTGTCACATATTTTCTTCTCTATGTGTATGACATCGAGGTTATGTCGTACCTTGAGTGTCTTCCAGTAAGGCAATTCAAAAAATATGCTTTTCTTTGTCCAATTTAGTACTGTATTTTCATCTCTTTTTCTTTTTTGGTTGCTTGGATGCTTCCTAAATGGTTTAAATGTTCTTGAATCTAGTTGATCTAATATTTGTTCCCCTGACAACTCCAAAGGTCTTGCTCGATCATCTGCCTTACCATTAAAGAGATTACTTTTTCGCCAATGATGGTCTTTAAGCAAGTATCAGCAAACACCAGTGTACCCTATCTTACTTCTTAATCGTTGTGATGATGCATTCTCATTACAATTGGAGCAAGCCAAATATCCTTTTGTACTCCACCCTGACAAGTTACCATAAGCTGGAAAGTCATTAATAGTCCACATAACAATTGCATGCATTCAAAAACTTGCCCTAGTTGAGGCATCATATGTAACTACACCATCTTCCCATAACTCCTTCAATTCGTCAATTAATGGCCTCAAGTAAACGTCAATATCTCTCTCTAGTGCTTGCGGTCCAGGAATAAGCAATGACATCATGGAAAATGGTTGTTTCATACACATCCACGGTGGCAGGTTATAAGGCATAACTACCACTGGCCACATACTATATGAGTTGCTCATATTTCCATAAGGGTTGAAACCATTGGTGGCCAACCCTAGTCTCACATTGTGTGGTTCTTGGGCAAACACAGTATGTTGCCTGTCAAAGTCCTTCCCTGCCTCACCATCGGCTGGATGCCTTAATATGCCATCGTCAACACGTTTTTCTCTGTGCCATCTCATATCTACAACTGTTTTTCTCGACATGTATAATCTTTGCAACCTTGGTGTCAATGGGAAATATCTCAAAATCTTATAAGGGATCTTCTTACCTTTTCCATCATTCAGTTTGTATCTAGGCTCCTTACAAATCAAACAATTTTCTAAATTTGCATTTTCCTTCCAAAAAAGAGCATAATCATACTTACATGCATGAATAGGCACATATCCTAAACCCAAGTCATGCAAAAATTTCTTGGCTTCATAAAGGGTCCATGGAACCTTTTGATCACTTTTTGGTAAAACGTCTTTCAATACCCAACAACATGTCAAAAGACTTATTGCTCCACTTGTTTAACACTTCATATGAAGTATCTTGATGACAAACGATAACAAAGTAAACTATTGACATCCAAGGTATAACGGACGTTGAGCATTCTTTAACAATTTATAAAAGTTCCGTGCATCCTCTTTGCTCATTATCATGCTAGTCATCCTCTTCATCATCATCAAAAATATTCGCCATGCGATGGTCTTCTAACATATCATACAATTCATCTTCAAGGTCAAGGCATTCATTGGTTGTCCCTTCATCAATAACACCTTCAACCTCACTGTCATTATTTCACACACGAGGTTGATTGTTAGGAACAGTTTCCCCATGGTGCTCCCAAGTCTTGTATGAAAGCAACATCCCTTTTCAGATCAAATGATATTCCACATCCTTAATGGTATGATGTTCAAAATTTAGGCAATCCACACACGGACAACGAATTCTATTATCTAGGCCAACAGTTGTCATTGCAAATTGGAGAAATGACTTAACCCCTTCTTTGTACTCCGAACTCAATCTGTTTCTAATGGACATCCAACTCTTGTCCATATTTGGTCACCTATAAAGTGAAGATTATGTTAGGTGAATAAACCAAGAACCAATTAACTAAATATGAATTTTATTCCTATTTTTTAGGCCAATTTTGTTATATGGCAAAAAAGTTATTTATAGGCTTTATGCAAGCATAAAATCTCATGGACATCTAGTAGAAGCAAGAAGATACAAGTAGAAAGAGAAAATAAATAGATGACAATAATAGAGAAGGAAAAAAATTAGACAGGAAAGAGTAGAGAAAACATAAATGTGAGAGATAGAGAGAGAGCACAAGTTCTATGACTTAAACCTGAATTTTTTTCATCTTTTGAAGGATAATTTTATTTTACTTTTTGTTTTCAAAAGTTTTAAAAAATAGAAACAAAAATACCCTAACGTCATTCGTAAAGCCAAGCAAAGAAAAAATCAACTTTATTAAATTTGTCAAAAAAATTACCAATTTAGGAGTAGAATTTAAGAACCAAAACAAGAAAATTGTCAGTTGCAAAACAAATTTTGTATTGTCGGCAGAAAATAGCCTAATGAGAGGAAGGGTGAAGAGATGAAATAAAGAAAAATAAAAACTAATGTTTAAATAATCTACAACACTTGACACCCAAAAACAAAATGATGTAATGCAAGCAATAGAAGTTGAGATTTGTTGCAGGTATTCCAACTACATATTCTTATTCATTGGGTTGTCTTTTATGTGTTTGGACCTTTAGGTCATGTTAAATGCAGTGGTGTTGAAGTTGAAAAGTAAGCAAATTTGGACAAGGCTGCAATTTGTGCCTAAACAAGGCATGGCTTATGTTTGGAACTTGTTTTTTATTTTGGTTCATGTTGCCAGCAGCAATAGCAGTGCTCCTTTTGGTGTTTTACTGGTGAAGTGTTGTTGTATTGAAGACCTATACCTAATCCCTTGCGGGTTGTGCTTGGGACTGTTTTTATTTTTATTTTTATTCTATCTCTTTTGGTTAAGTATATATGGGATTTAGCTGGTCTACGGGCTATGCTTGTGAAACTTTTTTAGAACTTGTTCAATACCCCCATAGCTTTTGTATGTGGAGATTGAACAGGTTTACTCTCAGCAATGCCTCCATCCCCAAGGCCTCTCTTATATCTATATGAGAAACAATAGCATTGTGAATTCAGTAGAGGAAGGAAATTTTACAGAATATAAATATAGATAGTCTCACAGATAAAATGATGGTTGGTAAAATGGTACCCAAAAAAAAAAAAAAAGTAGTAAATTGCTTGTCCATGACCATTGCTATTAGATAGCTACCAACACAACACACAAACCCACTAAGAAAAAAAAAATAGGCAGATTAAAAGAAATGGGTTAAAATGAAACATCGAATCCCAAAAAAATTAGGAACAATCAATACAGATCAAGCACAAACCCTTGATTATCAACCAACAATCTCATGTGATAACGTATACAGATTCAAAAAAATGGATTGAAAACAAGGGATCACTATAAAAATACGGATAAACCCTCAATTATTAACAAAAAAATCACATAGGAATTTCATATATAAAGAGATGGGTAGCAAAGATTATACCAGAAGCAAGCAATCGGATCAACACGCTCGATGAAAGATGAGAGCGGAAGTGAAAGAACAACACATGTAACCCATGTTTCTCTCTCTAGGCTTCAAAAGGGCGGAGTAGAGAAGAGAGAGAGAGAGAGAGACTAACCTGGTAAGCAGAAGTGGTGGAGCAAAGATGAAGAGGCAGCAAAACAAGGGATGAATTGAATGGAATGGAGATGGTGGCTAGGGTTTCGTTACTGATTAGGAGTGTAGAGAGTGAGGAGATACAACTAAGCAACCAATTTGACTATGGGGAGTCCAAAGAAGAGAGCAATGATGAAAAGAAAGATCAATTTTTAGGAATTCATTGTTGAAGCCATCGACATTCAAAACTACATAGTTTTGATACAAAATATGACATTTTTCTTTCTGTGACCACAATTTATTGGTCACCAAAAGTTTTGATATGCCGCTTTTTTTTTTGCCCTCTCCTAGCCAATACTTTCCACAACCAATTTTTTTATTATTTTTATTTTATTTATTTATTTATTGGGTCACAAAAGGTACCTATTAGCCACCAAAAACTGTTAGTCGCGAAAACCCAACCCATTAGTGACCAAAAAAATGTTAGTCGCAGAAAGTGTCCTATCTTCAACCAACTCAAAAAAGGTTGTTGCTAAAAATGTTTTTTCTTGTAGTCTGTAGAGATTTTCTCCTCTTTTCATAGAGATTTTTTCTCCCTGCATGAATGTTTATTTTTTCTCTTTATGTGCAAACTCATATTCTTTCTGCGTGGAGGTTCTCTTTATACCTTTTAAGATCTATTTGGTACTTTGATGTATTTTAATAAAATCAACAAAGACAAAGTCTATATCCCAAAATATAGACATTTTAATGTATTATAAATAAATAAATGAATAATTAATTAATTAATTAGTAGCTCGGGATGGATTGGGTTGAAAGGATAAATCCCAAACCTAATTCATTAATATTTCGAGCTGAAAATGTTGGCCCAACCTAATCCTATGGGCTAAAATAACCGTCCCAAGCCCTAGAAAAATAGGGCTAGGCCGGGCGGCCTAGACAGGCCAACAGATTGATATCCACCCCTAATAGAAGGACAAATTTTTTGTACAACTTTTAAATTCTATGAATGTAAAATAATTTTAAATTGGGTTTGGCTAACAAGTACTCCTAGGGTATAAGTAAAAGATAAAAAAAGTTGAAAAACACAAGACACTTTTTGTTATTTTTTAAGATTTGTACATGTTTTTAATACACTTTTTATATATTTTTTAATATTAAACAATGCTTAAAGAACATTTTTAACATTTGCCTTCTAAATTTATCACTTTATTGTAATTATCAAAACGTTTTCATTTTCCCGAAAAGTCATTACTGCATAATTCACCTTACGTTAAAGGGGAAATTACTTGCTAGTGATGGTAGGAAAAAAAAATATTACAGAAGTGGGATTCTTTTAAGAAATTTCAACAGTAATGGACTATAGAAGAATTATTACAAAAGCATCAACTTTCTTGATCAATGGGACCAAATTATCATTTTTTGTCTTTTCCCTTAGGCTGATAGCGGAACCAAGAATTTAATATAGGGGAGCACCTATTAATTATAATGTCAAAATTTTTCTTCTCCAATCAATAATAATAACATAATAATAATTTTTTTAGCTAATATTAAACATTAAAAATTAATATTCATTACCAAAAGTTTTTAATTTTAAATTTTTACAATTGACCCCAACGAGTTTTCATCTTTTGAAATCTTTCCATGATAGTATCATTGCCAATACCATCAAAAATATCTCTCTCAATTTAGACAACCAAGCTATCATTCATCCATGCATCACCCATTCGATTCCGCAACCGATTCTTCACAATTTTCATACCTGAAAATACCCTGTCAACGGTAACAGTTGCAACAAGTAAGATTAATGCTAAAATCAAGAACAAATACACCAATGGATATACTTTATCTTTTCCTGTCTCCACCATTTTCTTAGCAAAATCGGCAATTCCATTCAACCTTGAGAACTCACTACTGGATAGCATATCGATAATATATGAATCAAGTTAATCATTAACTACCATGAGCTCCACTGAAGAAAATTCTTTGGGATAAAATTTGGCAAGATGAATTAACTTTTTCTTGTCAAAACTAGAGAAATATGGATTCAAACATGCCATACAAAGTAACAACTCAATGTTTGACTCAGTGAAATGAGCATTTTGTTCTTGAATTTGCATATCCAAAACAGTGTAGAATAACTCAGTGCGATAGTGATGTAAGTTTGTAATTTCTTGATCATTGCGCCTTTTTCTCCCTCGAGCTACAAACATATCATCTATTTGGAGAACATCAATATCATGCTTTTCACAAAAAGACAAAATATCATAAAGTAAACAATATATACCTATATATATATTATTTGCATATTTTCTTTCCATTGTTTTATATTTACCTCTGTTTTCCTAGCAACCAATAGTGCTATCATCAAAATTATTCAATTTATTTCTTGTGATATTGTCTTAATATGCAGGCATCTTCCCTTGGGAGAAAATGGCAAAATGCATACTCTAGTTTCATTTTATGTTCGATTTGTGATATGACTCTTCTTATCACAATATACATGTCTTATTCAATAGAATGGATGCATTCTTTTTCTTGCCTTTATTTTTTATTGATTATTGAAACAAAAAGTGCCATAGATTATTTGCATTCCTTTGAATTTTGCAAAGATAAGATTAACATGGTGCGTGCCTAAGAAAAGAGTCATCATTGCCTTGGTGTAGGAGTTGTTGGTCTTCAGGTAGCCGTCAGGGAGCCTGAAGTCTGCACGGGCATTATCCTTTTAAATCTATCTCTTCGTATGCTTCATATTAAGAAGCAACCATGGTATGGAAGTAGGGCCGGCCCTGAGGGCAGGCAAGAGAGGCCTGCGCTTTGGGTCCCCAAATTTGGGCTAAAAATAAGGGCCCCCAAATATAATTTTACGTTTTAGATATATATATATATATATATAAAGGCTCAAATACTATAGGCCCAATAGGACATGGGGCTCAAAAAAAAGCAACAAGACTAGATTTTTATTTTTTTAAAGTATTTGTAATGATTGCTTCCTATCTTAATATATGAAAGTAAATTTTTATTTATAATTTTAATGATTATATGTGTAAGTAAATTTTTTTGTGGCTACAAATAAATAAAAAAGTTGTAACTTATCGTTTTATCTATGAAATTTTTTTTTTTTCAATGTAAGAGGGCCTCATTTCTGAAGTTTTCCTTGGGCCCCCTAAATATCAAGGCCGACCTTGTATGGAAGACCTCTAATCAAATCATTTTAGAGTTTGTTGAGGTAATTGGACATAAAATTGTTTTTCTTACATATTTTAGAGTATTAAACTTGGCAATTAGGGTTTAAAATAATTGCACTTCTTGTTAGGAATACTACACTCGGCAAATTTTTTTTTTCATAAATTTGTTGCCACACCAGAGTCTGTGAGGAGTATTCTTTGTCAAGTATTCCTATATGACACCATGGATATATAATCACACCATTGTTTGGCAATAATGTTTATAATGTCAAGGGCTATGGATGGAAGAAGCATAGAGAACGTTATGATTGAATATGGAAATTATGATTGATATAGATCCATATGCGTAGCTATCAACATTATTGTGTAAAAATTCCCCAAAATTCTGAAGCTTAAGAATATGGTTCTGCTATGTTGTAGTATATTGCATAATTTGTGCACAACTATTACTAGCATTATGCTTGATGTGATAGATTCATTCCTCTGAAGGTGCACAAATGGTGATGTATTTAGTGAGAGTTTAATTCACTAATTGAGGCCATTGGTGGACATACTTTGAGACAAGGTACAAGATATGCACACAATGGCTGGCATCCTGCCATTGCATCGTATGGTTTTACTAAGCAAGCTACTAGTTTTGTAAGTGGACTTGTTCCATTGGCATAGATAGATTATGCTTTTGAGAGATGTTAAATTCAAGTGTTATTTAACGTGTATCCTAGCTCAGAAATAGAGGGATGAATCTGAAAGTAACCCTCTCATGCTCGCAGTATCTTTGATAGACAATAACTCAGCTTCAGGTTTAAGTGCATGAAAGTAATGGTCTTTTTATTTTAAATATACTTCTTCAAAATATTATATTTTGATGCATTCTTCATGTTTTTGTTGCTTCTGAATACATTGTATATATGGAATTGAAATTAATTGTGCAATGGTAGGATTATGAAATAACATATGAATTAGTTTCTTAGACATTTTTTGTTGCATGGATTCATAAGTTATTTCATAATCCTACCATTGTTAATTTGTTATTCTTCTAATCCTTCTATTCATGTAGATAATGCAAGGATCAATGCTATCTCTCTGGTCAACTGGAATGTGTTGACAGTAGGCAATAATCCATATGCAATGGTATCAATCATGTAAAGCACTATGTAAACATTTGGGGTTGCAGTCTCTTAAGGTGGAGGATCAACAATTGACGATTGCGATATTTCATATGATCTCATGTTGTATGGGACAATTGCTGGCATTTTTGAATGACATAAAAATATGACTAGATACACTTGGGAATTCAATAGATTTCATATACCTTGTGTAAGTGGATCCTAATCATGTTATGGACACAACACAATATGATCTCATTTTGTATAGTAACATCTGTGGGATTTTAGAGTCAAATAAGCATATGATTAGATCACGTGGGAAATTAAGCATTGGGTTTCATATACCTTGATTAAGTGGATACTAGTCATGGATGTTTGAAAAACATTAATTGTAACCATTTATACTAAATCATAATGTCTGCTGTTGATTCATGAATAACTTTCTAAGATGTGTTACTTTGCAATCGAAGATCATGAATGTGCTTGTGCAGGACAAGAATTGTATAATTTTAGGGTACATATAAATCTTGAATTAGAATTGATTAGATATGCCTATTCAATGAGAAAGGTTTATATGGTGTTGGAATATAGTATGAAGTAAAGCAGAAAAGTGATAAGTTTTAGCAAAATGCAGTTGATGTCCAGTTTCTGGTCTATAAAATTCAAAATAAGAGAGAAATGTGTGTAATATTCTAATTGTTTTTGGATTGGCTTATCAATCCAGGAAAAATCATCCTTAACCATGTTCCATGACATAAAGTTGTTGAAAAGATTATTAGTGTTTCCGGTTCAAGTCTATTGCAATACATATTGCTATGGTTCCACAGTGATATTACCACATTTTGTGACTTACTTGTATAGATTGTCCTGTATCGCTATGTCATTAGTGAGAGATATTTTTGACAGTCTTGAATAGTGAACTACAATTTGGATAACTTTTACTACATAATGTTGTGATGATTATTGTGGTTGCAATATTTCCAGGTATAGTAATTAGTAAGTAATTGGATTTCTATTTTTATTTTGTGTATTTGTCTCAAGGAAAGTGGGTTGACCTGAATTAGTTCTTGGTTCAGTTAGTTCCAATCCATTTTTTTATTATTTTTATTTTTAAATCATTGCTATTATTTTGGAACAGGATGTGGCTTTTGTCATTGATGGCTGGGCTCTTGAAATTGCACTTAAGCATTACAAGGCATTCATTGAACTAGCAATTTTGTCAAGGACAGCTATATGTTGCCGTGTTACACCATCTCAAGAAGCACAGGTGCTCTTTATTAGTTCTTGAATGGTCTATTAGTTACAATCATTTGTAGATTATTTTAGATTCACTTTTTTTTTTTTTTTGGTAATTATTATTTATTATTAGTTTTTAAAGACTTTCCCTCTACCTGTATACCTTGTAGTAGTAATATGAACATAACTTGTACAAGGTACACTTCACTGAAAATGAAAAGGAGCAAGGGAAAATTATAGAACCGTGGTGACTAGGGAAAAAAAAATTACCCACCAGTAGAGAATCTATCCCCCACTTTCTTCCTCCTCCTTTTTTATCCTCTCACATATCACACACTCGTTCTTCCCTCTCTTTCTTTTCTCATATCATGCACACTCCCTCTATTCTCTTCCTATTTCCTTCTCTCTTTCTTTCCTCCTCTCACATCATCACACACTCTCTTCCATGGTTGAAGAAAAGGCTAGTTAGAATCGGGTTTTTGCTCCATCGTTTCAGTTATTTACCATTGAGAACCAAAATTGCAAGTGAACCGGCCTCGTGTTACATTTCATCAAAATCCTACCATTGTTTTTTCATAATTCATAAGTTATTCTAAATCTAAATTTACTCAATATCCCATTGTTGTCATTGCTACCTTTTTGTTAGTTACATTATATATAAACCATTTTACTTAGTCGTTGACAGGTCATCCTTCTTTTTCCTTAATTGTGCTACTTTTTATTCTACTTGAGAATTCACGACACTGTTAACATTTTACTTGAAACATGAAGTAATCAGCTACTTGATTGAAGGATCACCTTTTGTAGGGCCTAGTTCTCTGTCAAATATTGAAATGTGTAGATAATGAAGTGGCGCAATGCTGTGAAACTTACTAGCAACTGGTTGTTTGGTTCCAAATGCCATTTTTCACTATTTATATTTGACCAACTTTCTCCTTTCCAAAATTGTTAGGAAGTACAAATAAGGCTTTATTACTTTGAGAGGTGTCTTTTTCCACTCTCTTAGCTTGAGTGGTGTCTTTTTCCACTCCCTAAGAGGAAGTTATAGGGTTAAAGTTAGTAATTTAGATTCTCATCTATTTAACATATTTTGTTGCCTTTTGCTTAGTTTCTTTTTTTCCTTTAATTTAGGTCACCTTTGTTATGTTATTTTGTGCTTTGTGATGCTACAATTTCATAGCCTATCACTGTAAAGGAACTTTGTTATAACATAAAAAATTGTCGCGTAATGGATTGCTTGATTTACATTTCATGGCATTGTTTTTCAAATATCATAGCATTGTTTCACATTTCATTTCATTTAATTATATGCCATATCTATAGTTGCAAAGATGCCCCAAAAAATGCTCCTGTTGTTGCTTTATGATTGGTTTTACCTGTATCTTCTTGGTAATACTTATCAGTTACTTCATAATGGATAGGGTTACTCGATGCTCTTTGGTCGTTTTGATGTTCAATGGTTTGGCTTTGAAGTTTGGTGGTGGCTGGAACTTTTTTCGCCATGCCATGTCAGTGAAGTGGATCATCCTACAATTTTCAATATTTTTTGTATGCATTCCTCTTTGATGTTGCTGCTACTATATCCATTAGTTTATTACCTACTCCTAAGGGTTGTGTAGGAGATTATACTATAATTTTTGGTTGGATAGTTGTGGTAAGTAATGGTGATATGGCTGTAATACTTTTTGTTACTGTAAAATTGTGTTGTTGCTGCCAAAGAAGTTGGATTTATAACTAGTATTCTACCCAGGTGCTGGTCCTATAACAAGAGCATTTTGTAGAAAATTATTGTCATATGTGTAGTATATATATGCCAGCGATTTTTGCATTTTTAGCAACACAATCAATTGTCGGTAAAATAAATCTTATAAAAAATATAAATGATTTTCAATTATTTTTGCCGATGCAAATTTGTTATTGCCAAAAGTAAAGCTTTCTCAACAAACAATTCGTCGGTAAATGTGTTGCCAAAAGTTTACTTTTGTCGACTCATATGGTGTTGCCAAAAGTATATTTTTTGCTGACGCAAATTTGTGTTGGGAAAAGTGCCATACAATCATCATATTTGAACTACTTTTACCAACGCAAGGTAAATTGCCGACAATGGATGAAGGCTTTTACTGACGACTATGTTTGTTGCTAAAGGCATTACTTTTACCAACGCAATGATAATTTCGTCGGCAAAAAGTTTTGCCGACTCTCTCTTACGTACAGGTTGCCGACATAGCTCCGTGTCCGCAAAACTTTTTGCCGACAAGTTTTCCCCTTTAGCAACATATTTTGTTAAGAAAAATGCAATTTCTTGTAGTGAGAGAGGTGGAGTTGGCGATGGAAGATGATTGTGGTATTTTAAAATTAGGATTTGAATGGAAGACAAGGATATTATGGTATTTTTATTCTAAGACAAAATTGTATTAAGAAATAATTTCATTAAGTGTGTAAACTTAAGAGAATTTGTATGTGAAAATAAAATTACCGCAAATGAACCTATAGGATACAATCCCTTTACAATCAAATAGTCCATGAATATATATCTCATCAATTTCATAATCTAATAAATTACAATTAATTTTTATCTAATCCGTTTAAACAAACATAATTTTAAAACACCCAATAATTTCTCGTTCATCAAGCCAATCAAATAATCACTCCAAGCCAATCAAATAATCACTCCACCTGCCAATGCGCATTTATTTGAGCAAGGATCCCCTCCTTGACTCCTCTACTTAACTTCCTACTTGATGGCCCATCAAGTAGGGAGTCAAGGAGGGAAGTCAAAGAGGGGATCCTTGCTCCATTTATAGACGTGCCTTTCACACCTCTCATTGGTGGGCCCTGAGCTAATGCTTGTGTTTTTCTTTTTAAATTTGCTTGCTTGAATTCAAAGTTATCACTGTCCCCACCCGCCTCTTTAAAGTAGGTTTACTTTTCAACAAACTAGTAGTGTGTTCCCAAATATTCTTACTATTTTTCTTGTACGGGACCTTATGCTAAAGCTTGTGTTTTGTTTTTTAAATTTGCTCACTTGAATTCAAAATTATTGGGTGTCTTAGTAGAGATAAATTTTCCCTGAGCTAATCCTTATGCTAGTAGAGATAAGTTTTAAAAAAAAAAAAAAATTGGGAAAAGAGTTTAGAATTTTTTTTGGTTTGTTTTGTTGTATATTTTGGAAATAGTTTTCGAGTGTGGGAGTTTGGGATGATTTGATATTTTGTTGTAGTTATGTGTGTGAGAGAAAAAGTGATTGAGAATGAGAGAGGAGAGAGGAGAGAGGAGAGAGGAGAGAGGAGAGAGAAGAGAGAAAAAGTAATTGATTGATGTATGGGAGATAGAAAGTGATTTTGAATTTTTTTTTTCTAAAATCACTAAATCAAACAAAATTTTAAAATTTTTTCTCTATAATTTATTTATAAAAAAAAAACCAAACAAGGCCATCACCCTCCCCACCTCCCCACCCACATCTTTAAAGTTGGTTTTTTTTATCAAGTTAGTTTTTTATGTTAGGATTTAATTACCCCCCTTCAACTATTATTTTATCTTGTTTAATCTATAAATTTATATATTTTGATATTTTCAATTATAAAATGTATTACTTTTGTCCTCAACAGATTCCTTTTAGATCAATTCTAAAATGGGTATGTATAATTTTCACACTTAAGAGAATCAACATAAACGTGTTCATAAATGAAATAAAGAAATATTCGCTAATAATTGAAAAAGTCTCAGTATATTTAACTCTTTTTATTATTATGCTTTTGTTTGAACATAAAATATCCATTTTATACTTATTCCTAACTTCCCAAACCCAAAACCCTAATCCCACTGTTCTATCTGGTGCTCTCCCTACTTATTTTAGCTCCGGTGACCCTTCCCAACCCCTTCATATCCTCACCCATCCCTTTTTAACTCCTCTTCGCCACCCATCCATCGTTGCCACCACCGTCATCGCCAATCTCCTTATCTCTCTCATTTATCGTCGTCACCAACCCTATCACTCTCATCAAGGGCTTCACCACTTTCACCAGACTCTAAAGTGACATTTTCCTTAAACAACAGAGTCAAATAGTGTAATTTTCCCTTTCAATTTGGTTCTTGAACTATCTCAATGTTCCCAAATTTAGCCCAAGTCTCAAATGCCCACTCAATTTATAATTAAAAATAACATATTAACAGTTACATGACATATTACATACAAATATGATAAAAAAAAAAAAAAATTTCCCTGGTGCCTCTTAAGTTTTACTCCCTCCGTCTCAAATTATTTGTCAATTTTCACTATTTCAAATATCTCAAAATATTGTTTATATTTTTTAATTTATTTATTTTTTCAACAAAATTAAAGAATAAAAAAAATGAAAAAAAAGAAAAAAGAAAAAGAAATTTATAGTGTTAAAAAAAGAAATTTAATATCTCAAATTTATATTTTTTAATTTTTTACATTACATTTTAGTTAAAAAATCAAAAAAATTACTAAAAAAACCTGTTTCGAAAAAAGACCTCATAAATAAAATAAATTTGATATATATATATTTTTCTGAATAAATTTTAGATGGATAAGAATAAATTTAATAGTGTTATTGAATCAGGTAGCATCTTTGAAAGTTTTTACTTTAGATGGTGACAAGGAAACCTCTTGGTAAGAGCAACTCTAATGGTTTAGTATTTTTTTTTATTAAATTTGAGTAAAAAAAGAACGATTTTCTAAATCTAATATGAGTTGTTCCAACGGGTGCACTGTAGCTTACAGCAAAAGGCCGGTCGACTGGACAAGCCACTGAAATTGTTTTTTTTCCCCTCCATTTTTGTTTCCCAAGTCGTTTCCCATTTCTTTTTCCCTCCATTAAATATTTTCCTTTCTTGGTTAATCTATACTGAATATTGTGTTTGAATCTTAGACTTGTGTAATAAAAATAAAATAAAATGAAAAGGTAAGAAAAGAAAAGAAAGTGAAGATGGATGAATTTCTGGTTGGGTTGGGAAAGTGAGAAGAAATTCAATAGACAGAAAAATGGTGAATGAGCTAGATCAAGATTATTTATCTGCTACGATGGGTTGTTTACTAGCAATGCCTCATTCAGCAGATTGGGTTTATAAAATATTGAAAAGAGTAACACAAACTTTGAAAATTTAAACTAGCACCTCACTATTTTCCATTTCTGCTTCTTTTTATTGGCCTCTGTTTTTACCAGAAAATGAAGGCTCTGAGATAGGTTTTTATGGAAACTGCTAAACTGGGGAGTGAACTATTGAGACATGGTTTTGTAGAGGGGAGGGTAGTGCCTGGAAATGTGGGGTTCCTGTGAGGATCAGAGATAGAGATAGAGAGAGGCCAAAATGGAGGAATCTTTGCTTAAAGTTTCAAGCCAGTTCGTAGGCCAAACATGGCTGCAGCTCTGCATTTTCTATTTAAACTGGACGACCAGCCAGACGTTCGGTTGGTTGTCCGGTGGGACCCACCTCCAACGTAAATGCACAGTGAAATGGTGAAATCAGACCCAGCTCCTCAGTTTGGTGAAAGTTTTACTCCATTCTCAATTTGATATCATTTTGATAAAACCGTTGGAGCCAAAAAAGATGTACTTTTTCACCAAATTCAAATTTGGTGATGCATCTGCTTAACCGTTGGGGATGGTCTAAGAAGTTAAAAAAGTTCAGAGGGAGAGAGAGAGAGAGAGGGAGAGAGAGAGAGAGGGGGTGTGGCTTATTTGGTTTGTATCTCAAAATATTTTGAATTTTTTTTAAAAAAATTTTGTTTGGTTTAAATTTTTTGAATTTTTTTTTTCAAAATCACTCTCTTACACATCAATCAATCATTTTTTTTCTCTCCTATTTTTTTTCTCAATCACATTTTCTCTCACATACAAATACTCAACTACAATAAAATATCAAATCATCCCAACCTCCCAAAACTCCAAAACTATTTTCAAAATATATAACCAAACAAATTCTTTCCAATTTTTTTTTTTAAAACAATTTATCTCAAAACACAAACCAAACTTACCCTGAGATTCTAAAGGTTGTTTACGGGAGTACAATATAGTAGAATTACTTAATTATATAGTAGTAAATTATAGATTCACGCTAGAATTACTTAATCATATAGTGGTAAATTGTAAATTCACATACAAGTGGGAATTTGAATCCCCATTCTTGATATTATATACAGTTAGTTTAGAATTAAAAAATTCGTTCTACCAACTATATATGCTATCGGCTAAATGAACTCCGAAAAGAATCAAACCTAAGATCTCAATTTTTATATCCTTATCAAGTCAGCTACACCATTGGTTCCCAACAATAAGTTGTTTGTGAAGAAAGAGAGTTGATTTCAAACTCTTACACCATACAAAGGCCTTGTTTGGAAAGTTGGTTATTTTAGTAGGTTATTTTAATTTTTGACTATTTTATAAGGCTAAAATTTGTATTTGGAAAGATGGTTGGATTTTTTTTGTAGTTGGATGTGATATTTGTGAGAGAAAAAGTGAAATGATTATAGATTTGATGTGACATTTTGTCTTATTAACTATTTTATCCTATTTGTCTTTTTGTGAATTTTAGCCACACAAAAAAAAAAAAAAAAAAAACCAAAACCTACTTGCCAAACAAGGCCAAAAAGTAAAAACTTTAAAAGCCAAGAAATTTAGCCCATTGAAGGTCCAAAACTAGTTGAAATAAATGGCCCAAAAAATATTTAATTTTTTTTTTTGGGTTTTTTTACTGTCTGGTCCTACATTTTATATTTATTCCCCTCTTAGTCCTGAGTTTTGCTCTTGTGCACCAACAGGTCCTGAGCCCTTTTTTTGGGTACCGTTTTACCGCTTCCCTGTTTTGGCGCGTTTCTGTTTGAATTTTCCATCAAAATATTGTGTTGTGAGTATGGGTTTGTGATTTGAATTTCTGTGGAACTTTATGATTTGCTAATGCATTATTGTGGAGCTTTGTAAGTTGTGATTTCGCGCTTGGTGTATCTTCATGATTTGTGATTGCACGCTTGGTGAATCTTCCTATTTTGCGATTTTGCATTTGGAGTATAGTTACATTTTCTAATTTGCGATTTTGTGGAGGTAGCTCAACTGGTATGTTTGATTTTGATTTCAATTTTGATGTTTTGGTTTTTTTTTTTTTTTTTTTTTTTTTTTTTTTTTTTTTTTTTTGAGTTGGTGATTTTGATTTTGTTGTGATATTATTGTTATTCTGTTGTTTTTGCTGCGTTTGAATTTGTATTTTGATCATGATATTGAAAGCTTTAAGATATGTATATGTAAAGAATTTTATATATATATTTTTTTTGGTTACAAAATTGTTTTTAATGAACACAAGTGCTGGTTTGTTATTTTATACAGTGATAATTTTATCGCTGAGTATTTTGGAGGTGTTATTGGATTAACTTTTTCAACAGTGATAAATTTATCAGTGTGTATGGGATAGGAGATGAAAAAGTTGCATAATGTAATGGTAAGTGTGACATTTTGTTTCCAGGTCCACTCGAGTGGGAAAACATTGCTTTCGGCGTAGAATTGTTGCTTTTAGTATTTTGTCACATTGCAGGCGTGTCCACTCGAGCATGGAAAGTCCCGCTCGAGCTTGAAATGCTAGCTTCCAGTAATTCCACTATAGTGCTGCAAAACTTCTGAGACTTTTCTTTCTCTACTTGAGTGGGGAAGTTGTTGCTCAAGCAGACTTCTTGATTGTGTCTAGACGCTCGAGCGTGGGAAGTCGCGCTCGAGCGGGGAAAGCGATATCAGCTTTTTAAACGTAGCAATTCTAGATCATTCCAAGACATTTCTTTTTCTATTCTCCATCTACTCTCCCTCTTTCTTTGAAACCCTAAATTTCTACCATCAAATACCTCACATACACTTGAAATCCACCCGAGATCGTTTGCTAGGGCCGAAGAACACTTGAAGCATGTCGTTATCAACCGATTGGATTGTGGGCGTGCGATAGATCCGTGAAGGAGCTTGGATATTTGGCTTAATAGTTAAGGTAGGGATACTTTTATCTTTGTATTTCTTCATTGTTGAAGGGATTCCATGGCAATGTGTGTGATGTGTGAACTAATTTGGGGATTTTATTTGATTAAACCATTATTACATATGTCTAACCTCTTGTTTAAAATTTCTTGATTCCTTCTCTAAATATAAATGTAAATATTGTTAAAACTCAGATTAGTGATAAAAGAGAGGAAATCCCCAAAGTTGATAAAACCCTAAGTTTCTATTTGGATAGATATTACTTAATATAATGAAATTTTCTTTTGATTCATGGAAATTGGTGAATAATGGGGAGATGAAATGTGGGTATTGATGTGGTCTAAGAAATGGTGACTTGAATGTTATTGTTCCTTGAGTTTTATGTGTTGTTTATCTATGATGATGCTAGATGTTCAATTGTAGGATTGAAATGTGATTTAATTGTTGAGTATGCATGAGTCCATGTGTGTGTTGGTGATGAGTAAAGGTGGTGTTGTGTTAGTACCAGCGCAGGAGTTTAAAAAAGTGCGCAAATGTCTTGTCTAGGCTTATCGCTGGACGAATGTGGAAAAAATATTTTTGGGTGTCCACACAATCCTACCGTATAGTAGCCGGCGAAAGTGGAAAAACGGATGATTTTCTTGGGTGCCCACTTCCCGCCGTATAGTAGCCGGCGAATGTAGGGTTGTCTTTAAAAAGGTAAAGGTTGTTCTCAATTGGACTCATGTAAAGAAAAGTGTGATTTGATTTCCATGATTGTAGATATTTAATTATTGTACATGATGATATGAGTTGCACTTGCCACATTATATTATAGTGTTTCATTATGAATTGTTGACGGTTTCTTGTGAAAGCAAACTTCATTACTACGTTTTATCACATAGATGCCATAATCTTGTTCAAAGGATTAGATACCTAGGTAAATGTATTCCTACTGGGCATATAGCTCAACTCTAATTTATTTTTCAGGAGTTGATGAAGGTCAACCCCGTTGAAGGTCTGGATCAAGCAATAGCTCCATTTTCTTTTGGGGAATTAAATGAAGTCAAGAGCTTTTGGTTGTTTTGTATTTATTTTGGGATTTTGTAACTAAACCATATGTATTTTGTAATGTTGTACACCCACTAGGCTTATGTTTTGTTAGGCCATCTAGTTTATTGAACCGAGTCTTGTACTTTGGACATCGTGGGAATGTATTAATTGAATTGTAAGCACTCAACCCTTAGTTCAATGAGAAAGATGACCCTCTTGGGATTTCATGATCATGTTATTGCCATATATTATGGTGTGGTTTATCATGGCCTTACGAATTGGTATCAGAGCGATAGGCTAAAATACTTTGGGCTCATGGGATGTGACGTTCGTTGCAATAGGGTCCTTAGGTCAAGACGGAATGCTTAGGATATTTTGTGTGTTATGTGTTTTTATGTGATTATATGGATGTGGGGTTAGACTCCTAGGATATGGTTATGTCCGTTGCATTCATCGAAATCCTATTAAAAAGGCACTTGATCACTGTTCTTTCCATTCGGAGGTCCTTGATTGCCATGGAATTAGTTAATACCTAGGGAGGATGACTCATGTGTGTTTCTATGTGAGTGTTAGGTATCTGTTTGGATTATTTAATGTGTATGAGTAGGAGGTTTGCAAGGAAAGTGAAAGTGAGGGTTGCGGAAAATTGTTATTGAATTTAACCTTGTCCTTATTTCTTATAGATGTCGGGGCGCACTAGAGCTCGGGGTAGACCCCATCGAGGTGGCAGGAACATCCCAGCCCAACCCGAGATTCCTCCGTAAGAGGAAGGAGTATGTCAAAACAACATACTCGCTCCACTAGCCCAAAAAGCTCTGGGGGTTTTGGCTAGAGAAATGGTAGGGGCCTTGCAACAGTCCATGGAGATATTGAGAGCCAAACAAGTAGCTTGAACCATTGAAGGGGAAACAAGAGCTTCCTTTCTGAAAAGGGAGTTCTTTCGTTCTAATCCTGCCGAGTATAATGGCAAGCCCGACCCGATGAAAGCTGACGAGTGGTTGGAGCAAATAGTCAAATCTTTCGAGATTTTGGACATCCGAGAGAATGAGTTGCGAGTGGCGTTAGCGGCCCACCAATTGAAGGGAGAGGCAGGGCAGTGGTGGAAATCCGTCAAGCATAGGGTTGAATATACTTGGGAATCATTTGTGCAAGCTTTCCACGACAAATTCCTCCCTCCCATGGCTAGAGAACGATTGAGGAAACAGTTTGAGCAACTATTACAACTAGACACACCAGTGGCGGATTATGAGGTTAAGTTTACTAGCTTATCTCGTTTTGTACCTAAATTTGTGGCTACAGAAGAACGGAAAGTGCCTTGAATTTGAGAAGAGGTTGAGGCTGAAAATCTTGATGAAGGTGGTTGGCAATGTGATCCGTGATGATGACCGTTTAGTTGAAGCGACAGCTCATGTGGAGATCACTGTGGAGGCCGAAGAGGCAAGGCAAAGGTCAAAGAGAGCAGGACAATTAGACACTAAGAGTGACACGAGTTCTTCTAAGATGTCCAGGGGTTTGTCATCATCTTGGCAATCATCTCCATAACAAGGTAAATCTTCAAGTTATGTGTCGGGTGGGAGTTCGAAAAACATGCCGCGGGTTACCGGTGCATATTATAGGTGTGGCCAAATGGGTCACAAGGCAGCGAAGTGTGGACAGAAGGGTGGAGCATGATCTCAGCCTGTGTGTCTATAGAGTCAATCTCAGAATAGGAGCCAACCATAATCTTGTTATCAATGTGGACAACCGGGCACTTGAAGAAGTTCTGTCTGCAAAAAGTGGGGGTTTTGGAGGTGGTGGGATCTAGGCAGTCTGGAGGTTTACAGATGGGTTAGGGGCAGAGGCAATCCTATCAACCGGCTCAATCAGGACAAGCATCTAGGACAGTTCAAGGAGCCATATCTGCTCAATCCACACAACAAATTTATGTCCCGAGAGGTGACATGGGGGAATAGAGGTCGCAAGACAGAGTATATGCCGTCACCATTTCTGAGCCAGCTACGGGGCCATCCATTGTGAGAGGCACATTTCTTGTTTTCAATACTTGGGCTAAGGTGTTGATTGACATTGGAGCATCACATTCATTCATTGCCACATCATTTGCATCATTGTTAGGGTTAGAGAGTAGACAACTGTAGGCTTCACTTACAGTAGGATCACCAGTAAGGAGAAAGGTCATACTAACTCAGGAATTTTAGGGTTGTATAATTGAAGTAGCAGGTCGACAGCTCCCGTTTAATTTTGTATTGTTGGAAATGTCAGGTTTTGATGTTATCCTCGGAATGGATTGGTTATTCACTTACCGGGCGACAATAGATTGTCATCGGGAGAGAGTTATGGTGTGTACTGCAAACGGTGATTGTTTCACATTTCTGGGAGATAGGTGTGATAAGTCCTTATCCTCCTCTTATTATCCACGTGGCTGAGTCAATCTAAGTTCCTTTTAGCAATCCTTTGGGAGGACGAAAGTGATGTAGTTCAGGATGAATTCCCAAGAGTAGTGTGTGAATACCTTGACGTTTTTCCTAAAGACCTTACAGAGTTGCCACCTCGTAGAGAGGTAGAGTTTGCTATAGATTTTCTTTCGGGAACGGCACCTATCTCCTTGTCACCGTATCTGCTTGCTCCAGCTAAATTAGTGGTTCTGAAGGAACAATTGCAGGAGTTATTTAGCAAGGGCTTGATACGCCCTAGCACGTCACCATGGGGAGCCTCGGCTTTGTTTGCAAAGAAGAAGAATGGGTTCTTGAGATTGTGCATAGATTACCGTAAATTGAATCAAGCCACGGTCAAGAATAAATATCCCCTGCCTAGGATAGATAACCTCTTCGACCAACTTAAGGGCTCTCGTTGTTTCTCTAAGATAGATTTAAGGTCTGATTATCACTAAATTCGAGTTAGAGAAGAGGACATTCCCAAGACTGCCTTTTGTACCCGATATGGTCATTATGACTTCTTGGTTATGCCTTTTGGGTTGACTAACGGCCTAGCCATGTTCATGGATTTAATGAATAGGATCTTTTGGGAGTTCCTTGATGAATTTGTGGTTGTCTTTGTAGATGATATTCTTATTTATTCGCCTTCTGAAGAGGAACATGAGAGGCATCTTCGTATGGTTTTGCAACTTCTTAAGGAGCATCGGTTATACACAAAGTATAAGAAGTGTAAATTTTGGCTTACAGAAGTGAAGGTTTTGGGTCACGTAGTTTCGGGAGACGGAGTTATGGTGGACTCTTCAAAAATAGAAGTTATGTTAGGGTGGGAGCAGCCTAAGAATGCCTCAGAAATTTGTAGCTTTTTCGGTTTAGTTGGTTACTACCGTCGATTTGTAAAGAATTTCTCTTATGTAGCATCGCCCTTAAGAAGGTTGACCCATAAGGGAATGAAGTTTGTTTGGAGTGAAGCATGTGAGAATTCCTTCCAAGAATTAAAGTTTAGATTAAACTCCGCTCCAATTCTTACCATTCCGAAATGAGGGTTAGGTTACATGGTGTATTGTGACGCCTCTAGAGAGGGGTTAGGATGTGTTTTAATGCAAGAGGGAAGGGTGGTAGCGTATGGCTCGCGCCAACTGAAGACTCATGAAAGAAATTACCCGACTCATGACATAGAACTTGCCGCAGTTGTGTTCACTTTGAAGTTGTGGAGACACTACCTTTACAGTGAGAAATTTGAAGTCTTCTCCGACCACAAAAGCCTCAAGTACTTATTCTCCCAAAAAGACTTAAACTTACAGCAACGGAGATGGATGGAGTTCCTGGAGGACTATGATTTTGAAATACACCACCACCGCGGTAAAGCTAATGTAGTAGTAGATGCCTTGAGTAGAAAATCGGTGGATATAGTGGCCAACTTGGCGATGAATGAGTGGAAGATGATGGGGGATGTCAATGAGTTTGCTCTACAATTTGGTGAGTCTCCAAAACAAGCTACCCTCTTTGCCATCGTTGCACAACCGACTCTTGCTGTAAGAGTAATTGAAGCTCAACTGGGGGATCAAGAAGTGGAGGCTATAAAAGGGAGAATTCATCTAGGGAAGGAAGAGAGGGGTTTAAATATTCGTGCAGATTCTAGTGTTCGTTATTTTGACCGACTGTTTGTACCTAAACCCATGAGAAATGAAGTTTTGAAAGACTTTCATCATGCCCGTCTTGCTGTGCACCCGGGGGGCACCAAAATGTATCATGACCTAAGCCGCCAATTTTGGTGGAGGGGTATGAAGAAAGATGTAGCCTCTTTTGTGTCCAAGTGTTTAACACGTCAACAAGTTAAGGCGGAACACCAAAGACCGACTGGACTATTGCAACCCCTTCCAGTTGCCGAATGGAAGTGGGAATTCGTCAACATGGACTTTGTTTCTGGCCTCCCTAGGACTCAGAGAAGTAATGATGCAGTGTGGGTGATTGTTGATAGACTTACTAAGTCGGCTCATTTCCTTGCCATAAGTATGGGGGACTCTGTAGAATTTTTAGTTGAACTTTACATTCGTAAGATTGTCCGCCTTCATGGAATACCAGTCAATATAGTGTCCGATAGGGACCCTCGTTTTATAGCCAGGTTGTGGCCGAGTCTTTAAGGTGCCTCGGGAACCCAATTGAACTTTAGTACAGCATACCACTTGCAAACCAATGGACAATCTGCATGTGTTATTTAGGTTGTAGAAGATATGTTGAGGGCTTGCGCATTAGATTTTAAAGGGTCATGGGAGAAGCATTTACCCCTGGTTGAATTCGCGTATAACAATAGTTTTCAAGCTAGTATTAGAATGGCACCTTTCGAGGCATTGTATGGGTCTCCGTGTAGATCACCAATATGTTGGACTGAAGTGGGAGATTCACCTTTATTAGGCCCGGATCTAGTTCGTGAAACTATCGAGAAAATTGCCCTCATTCTTAAAAGGTTAATCACTACTCAAAGCCGACAAAAGAGTTATGCGGACAGAAGGAGATGACCCTTATCCTTCGAGATCAGCAATCATGTGTCTTTGAAGATCTCCCCTAGAAAAGGTTTGATGAGGTTTGGTCGAAGTGGGAAATTATCGACAAGGTTTATTGGTCCCTTTGACATCATTGAACGGGTTGGGGAAGTGGCATACCATCTTGCATTACCTCCCCAACTTTTAGGAATTCATAATGTATTTCATGTGTCTATGCTCTGTAAATATGAACCCGACCCCTCACATGTGTTAGATTGGATGGAAATTGAAGTAAATGATGATGTATCCTATGAGGAAAAGCCAATCCAAATCCTTGATACACGAGAACAAGTGTTGAGAGGTAAGACAATTCCACTAGTTAAGGTGTTTTGGTATCATCATGGTGTGAAGGAAGCAACATCGGAGCGAGAAGTCAAGTCATGAGAAATACCCGAACTATTCTCAAATTTGTAATGTATGAAATTTCTTACTTTCCTTAAGTAACTAATGGAGTTAATCTTGAGCATAAACTCTTAATGTTCCTTTATTTTGACTTTGAGTTTGAGGTAGTAGTATGTTTAAATTGGATGTTGTGGTGGAGTTACAAATGTATTAGCATTGCTTTGACATGTGGTTGTATAGAGAGTAAGCAAATTTCTTGTGGTTATTTCCCTATATATGTGTCCATGTGGAAATGTTTATAGATATGTGCATGCATATTGATTATTGGTGGAATGCGTAAAGATTGATGGGTGGTGCAATAAAAATGATAGAAAGCTAGAATATGTGTGTTTATATCTTGATGTTGCCATTAGTTATAGCAGGTGGGAGGTAAAAAACAATTTTGGGGGCGAAATTCCCTAAGGGGGAAAGATTGTGACATTTTGTTTCCAGGTCCGCTCGAGCGTCAAATTGTTGCTCTCAGTATTTTGTTACATTGCAGGCGTGTCCGCTCGAGCGTGGAAAGTCCCGGTCGAGCGTGAGATGCTAGCTTCTAGTAATTCCACTATAGTGCTGCAAAACTTCTAAAGACTTTTCTTTCTCCGCTCGAGCGGGGAAGTTATCACTCGAGCGGGACTTCTTGACTGTGTTTGGATGCTCGAGCGTGGGAAGTCGTACTCGAGCGAGGAACGCAATATCAGCTTTTTAAACACAGCGATTCTAGATCATTCCAAGACATTTGTTTTTCTATTCTCCATCTACTCTCCCTCTTTCTTTGAAACCCTAAATTTCTACCATCAAATACCTCACATACACTTGAAATCCACCCGAGATCGTTTGCTAAGGGCGAAGAACACTTGAAGGGTGTCGTTATCAACTGATTGGATTGTGGGTTTGCGATAGATCCGTGAAGGAGCTTGGATATTTGGCTTAATAGTTGAGGTAGGGATACGTTTATCTTTGTATTTCTTCATTGTTGAAGGGATTCCATGGCAATGTGTGTGATGTGTGAACTAATTTGGGGATTTTATTGGATTAAACCATTATTACATATGTCTAACCTCTTGTTTTATAATTTGTTTGAAATTTCTCAATTCCTTCTCTAAATATGAATGTAAATGTTGTTAAAACTTAGATTAGTGATAAAAGAGAGGAAATCCCCAAAGTTGATAAAACATTAAGTTTCTATTTGGATAAATATTACTTAATATAATGAAATTTTCTTTTGATTCATGGAAATTGGTGAATAATGTGGAGATGAAATGTGGGTATTGATGTGGTCTAAGCAATGGTGACTTGAATGTTATTGTTCCTTGAGTTTTAGGTGTTGTTTAGCTATGATGATGCTAGATGTTCAATTGTAGGATTGAAATGTGATTTAATTGTTGAGTATGCATGAGTCCATGTGTGTGTCGGTGATGAGTAAAGGTGGTGTTGTGTTAGTACCTATACGGGGAGCTTAAAAAGGTGTCCAAATGCCCTGTCTAGGCTTATCGCTGGACGAATGTAGGAAAAACATTTTTGGGTGTCCACACAATCCTGCCATATAGTAGCTGGCGAAAGTGGAAAAATAGATGATTTTCTTAGGGTGCCCACTTCCCGCCGTATAGTAGCCGGTGTAGACTGCCCAAACTCTCTTCGCGCGCCCCCTTTTTTCGGAGGGGGCGCGAATTGGGTCCTGCTACTACAGTTCGGACTCCTGTCACGGTTCAGAATCTAATCTCACAAAGTGTAATGTGAGACTGTTAAATCACCAAAGAGTCCAAATCCGACAATTGGTTTTGAAAAATCAATTTTGAATCAAAAAGCGCCAAACATGGACTGCTTTATAACGATCCCGGTTTTCCTTTCCTTTGTTTATTGTATTCCAGACTTAGTTCCGTGAGCGTGTTGATGTCGTATTCTCATTTCTATCCTTTACTCTTGTATTTGAGTCTTGGGTTGTGTTGGGCAGGTTTGAAACATGTTGGTTGCATTTAGAAACCATAGGTTAATGCCCAGTTTTTGGCCTTCACGCTCGAGCGGGAGTTTTGACGCTCGAGCGGGCCCTTTGTTGTTGCTTCTCCGCTCGAGCAGGAGTTTGGACGCTCGAGCGTGAATATCCATCTCCTAGTATTTTTCTCTGCAGGTCATCGGACGCTCGAGCGGGAGTTTTGACGCTCGAACGGGCCCTTTTGGTTTTGTTCCTCCGCTCGAGTGAGGAGTTTGACGCTCGAGCAGGGACCTTGGTCTGTAAAACTTCTGGAAGTGTGCATCCGGCGCTCGAGCGGCGCTTTTGATGCTCGAGCATGAGTCTGTGTCTGACGCTCGAGCGGGGAGTTCCACGCTCGAGCAGGGCGACTTTTATATCAGTCCGAAGTTCGACTTTTTGGATCACCTTTTCAACTCCTTTTCTCTCTCTTACTTTTCAAAACCTCCATTGGAGAGATCCTCACTCTGAAACTCCAACTTCTTTCTAAGGTTTGATCTAGTAGGAGTGATTTTCTACCCTTGGGCCTTTGTGAAAAGTGTGGAGCTTGTTGAGGGCTACATTTTGATCTGAAAATATTAGGGTTTGGTGCACTTTCAAATTTCTTCATCTTCTCCTTTGAGCTCCGAATTTGAGGTAGGGATAACTACTCATTTTTATGGTCTTTGACATAAACTATTGGTCATTTTGATGTAATGTTGAAGTTGGGTAATTTTGGGTGTTAGGGTTTCAGAATGAATAAAAAGGGGTTTTGTTATTTTGACTCATATATGTGTATCTTGGGTCTTAAAATGATGGTATTGATGTTGTTGATGATATATGAGACCTTTGGGTCATTGTGGAGAAAAGGGAGAGAAAGCCCTAAATTGTCGTATGAATTAATTTTTATAATTAATTTGGGAATGTTATGGAAATATGGAATTGAGTTGGAAATAATGAAATTGGCTCATTATAAGAGGGAATGGTAGAGTTAGACTTATTAATCGCTCACCTATGAGATTGTTGTCGAATTATCTGTTGATGCATTTATTATCTGTTTAGAAATAAATTGCTTTGGGCTATTGGTGGAGGATAGTCTTGAATATTGTAGACCTTGCATGATGATTAGGTAAATTAAAACTAATCAATTGAATATGGCATTGAATATGACGGTTGGAATAATACATTAAATTTATGTATTGATTGATTTTGTTTATGATATGTGTTTATATACATTGTGTTGTGTGGGAGGAGATAGGGGATGTACTCCACGGTTTAGGAGGAGATAGGGGATGGACTCCTAAACCGGATATTATTTGGGAGGAGATAGGGGATGGACTCTATTGATACAACAAATATGTGTATCTATTGAAGTGTTGATACAGTGAATATGTGTATCTATGTGAAGTATGGAAGTGTTTTGTGTAATATTGATACAACAAATATATGTATCTATTATGAAGTATGGAAATATTGTTGATATGAGCTGTGGTCTCATGGGAATTGTTTGGCCAGGTTCTGAGCCATATTTATGAATTGAAAATCGGTTAAGTAAAAGAAAGAGGAATGAAACATGGATATATTTGTCATGTAATTGAAATGGGTTATGAATTGATTTATGTGGGTTAAACATTTATCAAATGCTAATGTTTTAGTCTTTGCTCATATTATGTTTAGCATATCTCTACTGGGCGTTGGCTCACCCTATATGGGACATCTTTTCAGGTACAGGTGTTATGCCACCTCTAAGGATGTAGCTTGGAAGGCTTGAGGCTGTTAAACTCTTTTTGTTGTTTTGTTGTATTACATGTGTAACAAGCCAAGGGCTTAATTTGTGTAGAGTTAGTACTCTCCTTTTTGTAACCAAGTGTTGACTTGGAAAGTTGTAAGCCCATAGGGCATTTACTTTTGTTGTCAACATGTAATATCTTTTGTAAAGAATACTCTGATGATTGTAATATGAAATCTCTTTTCTTTACCGTGATTGTATGATATTATGGGTTTATTTTGAGGACGTTACATGCTTTGCCGGATTACAGAGTCGCCACCTAAATATTTTGTTTTTGGGAAATTTAGGAAACCTTGACTCATGCCAAGGGCCATGTGTCCGTCATCACCAAAGTTGCCTCAGCTCAGGAACTTGGGTACGAGAGGGAAAGGTCCTGAAATGGACCAATTCACCTTGTGTTCAATATAACGTCCGATTGAACACAATGCAATGCACACATAACATGCTTATCTTGACATATTTTACTTGATTCAATTCTTGTTTACACATTTGAGTATGAAATGTTTACACATTTGACATGTTTTCATCACTTTGAGTATGAAATGGACCAATTCACCTTGTGTTCAATATAACGTCCGATTGAACACAATGCAATGCACACATAACATGTTTATCTTAACATGTTTTAATTGATTCAATTCTTGTTTACACATTTTACATTACCGAACCTTTCATTAGTTGGTTTGTCTAAATGTGAAAGTCCTCTAATGAGAAAGAGGTCAACCAAAAGAATGGTTTAAGGCACAGGAGAGACCATGCCTTTGACTAAGAGGAACCCTCAAAAGAGGGTTAAAGCCGTTTAAGCATAAGTCTCAATCCTAAGCATTAAACACAACCTCAAGACTAAGCAATCCTCAAAACAAATGAAAAGATGGAGAAGGGAGGGAAGTGGCAGAATTTCAGTGCTGAAATGGCATGAAAAACAAGACTCTAACATGCAAACAACTCATGTACAACATGTTAGGAGTCTTAAGCATTAAAACTAGTGAAGGGCTTTACACTAGGACCATGCAATACAATACTCAAATGGTCAAACCAGCTCTGGACAGAGCTCAAATATGTCAAAACAGTGGCCACAAAGTGTTGAGATGGAAGTCTATGAGGCAATAAAACCATGCTCAAGTATTGGCTCACAAACAAGGCATAAAGGCACAACCCTTAAAAGCTATGAAAGAGTGGAATATGTGAGAATGTGACTATGCTATTTGCACTGAAATCATGTGAGAAATGAGGCTAAGGCATGCAAACAACTCAAGCAAAGCATGCTAGGGACTTTGAAACTCAAAGCTAGTCAAGGGCCTTTACACTACAACCATACACAACAAGTCTCACATGGCCCAGACCACTCAAAATAGAGCTAAAGCATGCTAAAATATTGGCAAAAACATGCTGAGGTAGAGCTAACACAAGGTAGGATGATAGGCTAAAGTATGAAGCATGTTAGGTCAACAAGCATGATTGCACTACAAGTACCAAAAGCAAGCAAGAGGTGACCCAAACACCCAAAAAAAGAGCTAAATCATGTCAAAACAAAGCAAAAAACATGCTTGAACTAATTCACAAAAGAGTAGAAAAGCATGCTCAAGTATGAGGCCATCAACACAAGCAAGCAAGATACAAGGAGAGGGGATCCCCCCCTCCTATTTTGAGCCTCAAAACCAACTTTCCACCACTGAAATTTCTCTAAGTTTCAGTGGTTAGAAGGTCAAGCAAAGGTTATTTCAAAAGCTACCAAAGATGGCTCAAAGGGCTTTACAAGCCAAAGAGCAAAGGAGGGGAACTGTCACGCCCCAAACCCGCCCCTAAAAGTTTGGGCATGACCTATTCGAAAATGGACACTAAACCTGTTATATATATATCAGACGGGGCCTGAACGGAAGCATTTAATAAGATAAAATACATAGAATAATATCCATTGAGCTAATACTAATATGCCAGGATCACATACACGCATACGTTCCTTTACAGAGCATATAGTTAAACATCATATACATACATTTTCACTTAAATAGACAATTAACCACAAATTTAATAAAACTTCACGTAAATGCATGGGCTTGGTCTGGTGCTGACACACCGAGGTTGACAATGAAAGACGAAAGCAACAGGTTAAGATCGACCTCCAAGGTGGTTACCTACAGAACAGACATAACACCAAGTAAGCCAGGCTCAGTGAATAATAGTACCTAAACAAAACAATACTTCATTGGAAACATAATATATCACTACGTGTGAAATTGCAAAATCAACATAATTAGTCTGCTTCTGTACTAATGTCATAACGGCCTTAGGCCCAGTCTTGAAACGTAATAACTTGAGACATGCATAATAACTTGAAACATAACATCTTAAAGCATAATGGCTTTAAGCCCTTGAATATTATAGCATTCAACTTTCAAACGTGTTGGCATAAAACTCTTGAACACAGTGGCATAAAAGCCCTTGAAACTTGTGGCATAAAAGCCCTTGAAACATATGGCACAAGGCCCTTGAAACATATGGCACGAGGCCCTTGAAACTTGTGGCATAAAAGCCCTTGAAACATATGGCACGAGGCCCTTGAAACATACGGCACGAGGCCCTTGAAACATACGGCACGAGGCCCTTGAAACTTATGGCACGAGGCCCTTGAAACATATGGCACGAGGCCCTTGAAACTTATGGCACGAGGCCCTTGAAACTTGTGGCATAAAGCCCTTGTAACATATTGGCACTAAGGCCCTTGAAAGTGGCATGAAGCCCTTGAAAAGGTTGGCATAAAAGCCCTTGAAACATATTGGCACTAAGGCCCTTGAAACATATTGGCACTAAGGCCCTTGTAAATGGTTCACTTTACATTCTTTAATTTTAACATACTTTAAACATTAACATAAGTACATTACATGCTTGAGGCATTAATATGATTGCATAACATTTAACATGATTGCATAACATTTACATAGCATATGTAAACTTGTACCTTACTTAAGCTTGTTACATGCTTGAACTTGTAATAAACATGAACTTATATATACTTAGCACCATACTTGATATAGAACATACTTGTCAAAGATAGAATACTTCACATCTTTGTGAGGATCACATAATACTGATAAACATTTACATGCATGTCATAGGTTCTTAACGAGACATATACTTGGCTTAAAGATGAACATGATTCCATAACATGATTCCATTTATGCACTAAAACAATGTAATTTACTTATAGATAATAGAGAATTATTATTCGTTATTAACAGGACAGAGTCATTGCAATGTCATACCGATGTAGGCCAATCTTCCAATGTTCACATTGACTTTCAATTATCATAAATGTTCATGTAACATGTTCGTGTAACACTTACAAGAAACAAAGTGTTAGTGATAATAATTATCAATGATAAATAAAATATGCATCCTCGTACTATTACTCACAGTGCATTGGTGGAGCATTTAGTCCTCCCGAAGCGTGTCCTACACACATATGAAGTCACTCATTAATTCCTTAAATCATTTCCCCGAATTTCCTTTCTCATTTTAACATGATTTACAATGTCCATAACAAGGTTTATTCAGAATTCTAACATTATTTCGAAACATCTCAGAAACCCAATTAAACTTGCACACATATAATTCAACCCACCAATTCCATGATTCTATTTTCAATTTGGGCAAACTCATTATTTATCATCACCAATTAATCTAGGGTTTCAAGAAAATGAGGATTTCTAACAAGAAATAAAACCTCTTAAATCATTACCTTTAATTCCAAGTTTCCCAATGATTCTACATCTAGGATTCTCAATCCATCATTTAAACCCACCAATTTAACTCCCAACGTCACAATCCCTAAACCCCCAATTCTCATACTAGACATTACATGCTCAAAATAGAAATTTGCACATTTATACCAAGAGAATATCACAAATCTATCTATTGATAAAGGTATTGAAGAGAACAAGAACTCTTATCCCAAAAATCAAGCAAGGAGCAAAGCTTTGAGACGAATCCTCTAAAATCCCGAAATTTCAATCGGTTGGAAATGTTCACCTTCTTGCCTTCTTCATTCCTTGGTAAAAGATCTTGATCAAACTTAAGGGAAATAGTGAGGATTTGGGGTCAAAACCCTAGGGTTTTCGGACCTAAGGAGAGGGGAGAGAAGAGAGAAAAGAAAAATATCAAGAATGATCTAGAAATCCCGTTTTTAACGCTGCTGTCCCGCAATTCCCGCTCGAGCGGACTGATTTCCGCTCGAGCGGACCTGCCCTCAGCACAGATTTCGAAACTTTGAACAGGTATAACTCTCCCATCCGGACTCCGTTTTAGGTCGTTCTTGTGTCCAAATTGAAGCCCCGGAAATAAGCTTTCCGATGGTTCTAACCTCACATCCAAATTCAAAGTGTGGAAAAAGAAAAGGACAATTGAGTGATGGTTGGTCATAAATGAATTATTGAAACTAAAGTTTCTGATCCAATCTTACTCTACCATCATAATACCACCACAATCAATACCCCAAAATAACATAAGGAGGTTCCAAATACATTATTAAAAATATCTCAGATGAACCCACATGCCTCAAAATTCAAGCTCACCAAGCGACCCGCTCGAGCGCCCCAATTAGCGCTCGAGCGCTCAGACGAACAAAGACATCCGCTCGAGCGTTCACTTCTACGCCGAAGGAATCTACAACCTCGTAATCTCGGGCACCGCAAAATGTATCGAAGTCGCATAAGTCCGCTCGAGCGGCCACTCCTCCGCTCGAGCGGAGGGAGAAATTTCTGGGTCGTGACAGGAACCACCCCCTAACCACACAAGGCTTAAACCAACATTTTTAAGCCTTAAAAAACATAACTTTTTGAGACTAAAACCAGCTTCAAAGTTGCATACAAAGATGGAAAAACAATGAACTATAACAAAGCTTAAAAGGGTGTAATCCTTACCCTTGTAGCACAGCAAGAAAACAGCAAGCTTCTGAGCCAAAACCAAGCCAAGACCACTCCGAGGAGCTCAAACAAGGCCTCCAAGATCCTCAACACTAAGGTGAAGGTGTTTGGCTAAGGGTGCTAGTGCAAATGTGAAGAGAAAACACACTTTCAAGCCTAAAATATAGAGAGAGAGGATTCTAGAGAGAGAGAGAGAGAATTTTAGCTCAGCTCAATTCTTGTAACCCTTTGCATGCATATAGAAGACCTCTATATATAGGAGATACAAGGAGCCTTCAAACAAATCCAACCCTTCACGTGCATGCAGATGAGCTCATCTCTTCAAACAGTTGTCAAAATATCTGCAAAGATATCTACTGAAGCATTGGTGGCTGGCTGGCCATCAGTGGTGGCCGGCAATGCCTCATTGATGGCCGGTAGGGCCTATTGATGGCCGACAGGGCAGATCCCATGGCTGGCAGCCCTCTCTGATGGCCGGCAGGTCATTAAGGACATCACAAAGCAAAGACCAACACATGGTCCAAAAATTAGACATAATGGAAATAGGGTTTGGAAGGATCAAACCTGGAGCATTCCGTCGTGAAAGTTGAACACTCGATGAGCAATCAAACTTGTTGCTGGATGAACCTACAAGAACATCCAAGTCTTGAGGACGATCAAAAATGGGGTGTCTACAATCGGCGAATGTGGGGGCTGTCTTTAAAAAGGTAAAGGTTGTTCTCAATTGGACTCATGTAGAGAAAAGTGTGATTTGATTTCCATGATTGTAGATATTTAATTGTTGTACATGATGATATGAGTTGCACTTGCCACGTTATATTATAGTGTTTCATTATGAATTGTTGATGGTTTCTTTTGAAACCAAACTTCATTACTATGTTTTATCACATAGATGCCATAATCTTGTTCAAAGGATTAGATACTTGGGTAAATGTATTCCTACTGGGCATATAGCTCAACCCTAATTTATTTTTCAGGAGTCAATGAAGGTCAACCCCGTTGAAGGTCTGGATCAAGTAATAGCTCCATTTTCTTTTGGGGAATTAAATGAAGTCAAGAGCTTTTGGTTGTTTTGTATTTATTTTGGGATTTTGTAACTAAACCATATGTATTTTGTAATGTTGTACGCCCACTGGGCTTATGTTTTGTTAGGCCATCTAGTTTATTGAACTGAGTCTTGTACTTTGGACATCGTGGGAATGTATTAATTGAATTGTAATCACTCAACCCTTAGTTCAATGAGAAAGATGACCCTTTGGGATTTCATGATCATGTTATTTTCGTATATTATGGTGTGGTTTATCAGGGCGTTACAGTAAGATTCAAATCGAGTTACCATGTCTAATAAGTGTAAGCCTTATTTACTGTTCATGCTGTTGGTCTTTCGTAATGTTAACTGTTAAAGTTATTAGTGTTGGTTTTTGGATGTGTTTGAGTTGGTTGATAATTTTATCACTGTATTAAATTTTGTTTTAGGGTGTTTGAGTTGTTTACTGAAATATAATTGTTGTTTGTTGCAGGATTTATAGTGATGGAGAATTGTTTGTTTCTTATGTGCAAGTTTAGAGGTGTGACATTGGTTATCAAGTATAATGATGGATTTAATTTCAAGGATTTAGTATATAAATTGTGTGCAAAGTGAAGTGAGTTAGTTGGTAGTTCTTTGAATATATTGTA
The DNA here is from genome assembly GCA_025200525.1 of Camellia lanceoleosa. Classification (NCBI taxonomy): domain Eukaryota; kingdom Viridiplantae; phylum Streptophyta; class Magnoliopsida; order Ericales; family Theaceae; genus Camellia; species Camellia lanceoleosa. The sequence goes on along the minus strand of CM045762.1, from coordinate 52,100,008 downwards.
TTCAATGCCGAGACATTCTTGTTGTGGTCTACAAAGTGAAGAGGATTTGGAGGTTATGGTTGGACTCTCACTTTCTTATGATATTCATCGTATTGATGTTTTTGTTAAGTGTTGTTCTTTGGGTGAAGGTTATATGATTTGTGACGGTGAAGCTAGTAGTAGTAGTAGTGTTGTTTGTGAAATTGATTTTTTGCCTTCATTTTATTCAAATTAACGGAAACCTTTGCTTTTCGATGGGTGGGTTAATTGTATGAAAGGAGTGGGACAAAGGTTTGCTTAAGGAGTTGTTGAATTTCGAGATGCGTTGTCAAAGTATTCTATTCATTCTGGTTTTGATTTTGATTTTGTTAAGAATGATAAGGATCGTGTCACTGTTCATTGTAAGAGAAGGGCTGATTTGGGATGTTTATGGAGCGTGCATGCTAGAGTGGAAAATTATAGTAAAACTTTTGTTATTAAACAATTTGATGATGTTCATACTTGTGGATCTTGTTTTCGTACAATTAAACATGCTAGGATGACTTCGAGTATGATTGGTGGGCTAATTTCAAGTGATATTCGTAATAAGGCTTTGACATTGGCTAGTGAGGTAGTTTGTAACGCCCAAAAAAAAATAAACCCATAATACATAATATGAACATGCGGAATTATAAGGAAATAAAGTATCTTATTTCATTCATCAGAGTACCATAAAATAAAAACATCATAATAAATGCCCTATGGGCTTACATCTTGCCAAGCCAACACTTGGACACAATTCCATGAGTTCTAACTCAAAACAAATAAAGCCCTAGGCTTGAAAGTTTACAAATTGTTCAAATAAAACAAATAAAATAAAACAAGTCTTTGAGTCCAAATCCTCACAAGCTAAGTCCTTGGAGGTAGTGAACCACCTGAACCTGAAAATGAAGTTCCCATATAGGGTGAGCCACAGCCCAGTAGAGAAATACTAAACCAAGCATATGAATTAACTAAAGCATTAGCATTCGATACATGGTTAACACAAGATAATCAATTTCCAATTTCATGACACGAATGTCTACATTGTCTATGACATATTGTCTATGACACCTTTCACTTTCCGATATTTATTCAACTTTCCAATTATAACCTTATGGCTCAGAACCTGGCCAACTATAATAGTGATCCAGTTGTCACAAAAAAAATAAATGAGACTAACGCTCAAACCACAACACTTCCATACTTCCAACTGATACACACTATAATGATGTATCATATCAACAACAAATAGCAATATTGCTATTATCAATAAGCACACATATGAGTGATGCTACTGGAGTCCATCCCCTATCTCCTCCCAACAAATCCGGTTTAGAGGTACATCCCCTATCTTCCCCTAAACCGTGGAGTTCATCCCCTATCTCCTCCGAACAACATGCATATGCAATGAAACACACAATTGCCATATACAACACATAATCAATACAAGTAATGTTCTCAGACATTAATTCAAATCAACATAAGTGACTTAATTCGATTATACCTAAGCCACATGCAAGGCCTACAACAATCACGACTATCCTCCACCGATAGCCCAAAACAGTTATTTCTAAACAAGAAATAAATACAACAATGAATGTAAAATCAACATTCTCATAGGTAAGTATTTAAACTACCCAACTATATCATTAATCTCATAATTTCCCCAACTTCATGAATTAAACCCAATTCCACATTTTTCCCTTAAATTAATTATACAAATTAATCTAAGCCAAAACCCTAAGGTTTCTCCCAAAATTATCAAACTACCCCCATATACCAAAATACCAACACTTAGGATCAAAGCGTATAAATGGAGTAGGAAATCCCTACCTCGAAGCAAGAACCCAAAAAGAAGAAGACGGAGATGATAGCCCAAACTCCAAAGTGCTCCAAATCAACAACCGTTCAGATTAAATGGAAGCCCTCGACCCACTCTACCTTTTTAATGAAGGAACTAGGTTAGATACTCACTCTAAATAGATGAAACCTAGGAGAGAAGATGAGTTGGGAGAGAGAGAACTCGTAACCTAGGGTTTGGGATCTGAAAAGAGGATGAAAAACTGCTTGAAAACGTCAAAAACACGATTTTATACCCAGTCGCCCCGTTCGAGCGGCAAAACCCCCGCTCGAGTGGCGGATGCACACTCTCAGCACTTTCGCATATAGGCTCCCCGCTCGAGCGGCCAAACTCCCCGCTCGAGCGTCCAACCCTGCACAAGAAATACTGGATGGGTGTTTTTCCCGCTCGAGCGCCAAAACCCCCGCTCGAGCGGACAAGCAACAACAAGTCCCCGCTCGAGCGTCAAACTCCCCGCTCGAGCGGACAAGCCAAAATCTGGGCAACTAGTTTTGGTTCCTAAGCTCAACCAACCTGTTCCAAACCCGCCCAACACACCCTATAACTCCAAATAAGAAAATATAGGACGACAACAATCATTACACAAAGATAGAACCTACGGAACCTAAGTCCGGATACAACATCGAATGGGAAAAGACCGGGGTCGCTATATAGTTTGTGATTTCAAGGACTATTATGGAACAAAAGTTTCTTATTGGCGAGCTTGGATGGGTGTTGAAAAAGCAAGGGCTATTGTTTTTGGTGACTATTTATCATCATTTGACGATCTTTGTTGGTATGTTGATGCCATTAATGATTGTAATCTGGGGAGTGTTTTTGATATGGAATTTGTTGTTGATAGTAAAGGATGACATTTCAAATGCTTGTTTTTCATTTTTGAGGCATGTATTCATGGTTTCAAGTATTGTCGGCTTGTGTTGATGCTTGATGGAACTTTCTTGGAAGGAAGACACAAAGGTTGTTTATTGTCTGCTACGACAAAAGATGGTAACCAAGGTATATTATGTGTCTATTTGTTATTATTATTAAAACATTGATAATTTTATAATTTTTGTTACTGGAGAGTGTTGATTATTGAGTATGGTCAATTGATTAGTGATAAATTTATGCTATATACTTTTGTATGCTGTATACTTTTGTTAAATTTTTATATTTATATAGTGATAAATTTATGCTGTATATTTTTGTATGTTGTATACTTTTGTTAAATTTTTATATTTATATAGTGATAAATTTATTATTCATTGATTCTATATATTGTATGCTGCTATTGAGTTTTTGTAGTTATACAGTGATAACTTTATCTATGGCTGGTGTTATATGTTATATACTTTGCGTTTTGATTTTTTTTTTTTTTTTGTAATTTTTTTAATTTGTTATTGATAATGTGTATATATTTTGTTTGTAGGTTTATATCCGTTATGTCTTGTCATTGTTGATAGTGAAAGTTATGACAGTTGACATTAGTTCTTGTCAAAGTTATTTGTTATTTTGACTCAGGGAAGGGATATTGCGTTTGTTATTGATCAGCATGGAAGTTTGCTGAAAGCTTTAGCTGAGGTCTTTCCGTTTTCTTCTTATTCTTTTTGTCTAATGCATTTGAAGACAAACTTGAAGACTTATTTGTTAGTGAAGAGTCATGAATCTAAAGAGTATTTGCTTACTCTTTTTAGTAGACGTGCATATGCTCCTACTATTAGGTTGTTTAATGAGCTATTTGAAGAATTTAAGGGTCGTTGTGGTTGTAGTGTTGAGAAGTTTCTTGAGGATTTGCCTAATGAGTGTTAGTGTAATGCTTATTTTCAAGGCAAGAGGTATGGTGAAATGTGCACAAATGCTGCGGAATCTTTTAATTCATGGATTAGGGATGAATGCCATTTGTTTTCAACTAGTCTTGTTGATGCTATACGGGTGAAACTAATGGAGCAATTTTCAAAAAGGAGAGAAGTTGAGAATAAGTGGAATCGTATTGTTTGTCCTTTTGCAGAGAAAAAGTTGGAAGAAGCTTTTAATGATACAAAAGCATAGATAGTTAAGAAATGTAGCGATGACATTTATGAAATCCAATTGGATCATTCAGTTATGGTTGATATTGGGAAATGTTCTTGTTCTTGTCGATTGTGGGAAATTGATTCTTTTCCTTGCAAATATGGTTGTTGTGCTATAAAGAGGAGTGAGAAGGATCTTAATTGTTTTCTTGATGATTACTATCGTGTTATTAGTTATTGTGATTCTTATTCACATTCTATCTATCCAGTTCCTAGTATGTGGAAGCTAAATGTAGTTGTTAATGATGACGTTGTTTTACCTCCTCTTTGTAAGAGACCGGCTGGACGTCCAAGAATAGAGAGAATACCTTCTAAGGGCGAAATCAAGAGAATTAGGTGCAATAGGTGTGGAAAGATGGGAACTCATAATCGGAAGACATGAAAAGAAGCTTTGCTTTAGTTGTATTGATTTTAATTGAATTACTTTGTTGAGAGTTAAGAGGTGTTACTTGCGTTGAATGATTGAGTATTTTCGGAAAGATATATTATTTTGGTACTTGCATTGAATGATTGAGGAATTTGTTGAATAGAAATTATATTTTTTGCTGATATTTTTACAGGATTAAGTTTCACAAATTTGTATTATTTGATTTGGGTTAAATGTAGTTGCTGTTTTTGGTGTTTTATATAGTGATAAATTTGTCACTGGTTGGTTTGGATAAGTTGGTAGATTATTTTTTTGTAAGAATAATAAATTTACCATTGTCTGAAGGAAGTCATAAGGCATTAATGGGGTTCCTGAATTTTGTTATTTCAAGAATGAAAAATTTATCACTGATTGTATGGGAAGAGTTGATGGTTTATTACATTTATGTCAGTGGTTAATAAATTTATTACTGTCATATCCAACCAAATGTTCTTTTTTTACAGTGATAAATTTATCATTGGCTTAAACTCAATAAAAATCAATTGATGTCACTAGTTATACATGTTTTTAGTTTTCTGTGCCTTGATTAATTCAAACAAGAATACAGCTTTGCTTGTTAGATAATGCATCCCCCAAAAACACAAATAATTTGTGCACTGAATTTACAATGACATATGCTAGACCTCTTTCCAGTTTCTTTCTCTTCACGCTGTACCTTATTTAGTCTTGGATTGATTGTTGATAAAAGGAGAAGAAAGAAAATGAATATATATATATATATATATGTATACATATATCTTTTTTTTGTCTTTTGTTGTTTCTGAGGGATTTTCACTAGTGGATGTCTTTTATGAGATTCCAAATGACAGTAGATTTGAGATTTAAGGTTTGAATACGGTTTTTCCCATAAGTCTTTCAGCAGTCAGAGGACTAGATCTTTATATATTACTTACTTATAGGAAGCAATTTTTGTCTAGAGTTATCTAATTTTCCCAGGAAAAATTTCCACAATACAAAGCTGTAGATCAAATCTCTAGAATATATAATTGCATATCTGCTGTGTTAACTACTTTGCAAAGCAAAATATTTTAGATCAACTACTATGTTTACCTGGTTTAGCAACAAGTTCTCAATCTGCATACTTTTTGTGGTCATTCAGATGCAAGCTTTGGATGTTTGAGTTGTTTAACTGAAATATCAAATGGTTTTGATTATTCAGAAATCACCAAGGATGACATGTTCTTACATTCATTCTCAAACTTGGGAATATATACAAATTGTAATAGTATTTTAATTTCCAATTTGGACAATGTAATAGTATTTGTGTTTTAATTTTCAATTTAGGTAAATTTTTTATTATTTTTTATAGTGTTTTGTTTACTTGAATTGGGAAAAGAGAGAGCGAGAGAGAGAGAGAGAGAGAGAGAGAGAGTTGCTGGTTTTTTTGTTTGAACAGTGGTAAATTTATCAGTGTAAACAAAACACTATAAAAAATAAATTTATCGGTATAGTGACTCCAAACCTGTTATTAACCTTTAAATTTGACACAAATAATTAGATTAGAATCAATATTTTGAATGAAATTTGTATAAAACAAGACTGATATCAAAAGCCAGATCTGGTAACAATATGGCTAAAAAAGACTGAATGTTTCATTGAAGCAACTTTGACATTGTAACAACCAAGTATTGTCCATAACTTTGACATTGTAACAATCAAGCATTGTAATATTCATTAAAGCAAAGTAAGAACCAAAATCATCAAAATAAAGGTAACACTGTAATAACCAAACAAGCAAAATGTATGAAGTATTGACATTCTAACAACCAAATGAATTAATGTTTCTTTTTATTTTCTTCTTTTCTAGATCTGTTGGTTATTGCGGAGGCAAGTCATCAATGTTTTCATCAACTATTTGTTGTTGAGCAACTTGTTGCTCAGTCAAGAAGATAGTTAACATATCGGCTCTCAATTGATTACATTCTTCCTTAGACAAAGTAGGTATTATGTTGTTTTTGGAAACATATTGCTTCATGATATAGCAAACAATGATTCCACAATCAAGCCTGCAAAAAAATTTTGAAAACAAAATATTATAATTTGGTTTCGTTGCTTTTTATTTATTTTTTATTTTTATAATAGTGTTTTGTTATTGATAAACTTACGACGTGTCTTATTGTTGTGGGTTGTTGATGACGCTCTCTGTCTTCTATTGAAATTTATCAGGGTCGATGAGAGTTGGCTTCTAATCCTTTATGTATTTGTCAATAATCTTTCTCTACAACATATACATTTGTATAATTGTTCTATTAGAAAGTCAGTTGAAACAATTAATGAGAAACCATGGATTTAAAGAATGATAAATATATTAATGTATAAATTTTTGATGTATAATTGAGCATGGATCAGGATTGATGTATTGGATTAATGGTAAGTTTGATAGTGAAAACATTTTTACCACTTCATTTGCGTCATTGAAGTGTGGATCTGTAGGCATTGCTTCCCTTGGTCTCATAGAATTATAGAATTTCCATGAACCTTCTTCAATGTCAAGGACAAATATTGTCCAATGAAAATTTTGGTGGATTGGGAAGAGAAGGTATCTTGCTTTCATGGCTTCCGGCATCAATTTGTTCAGCATTCTCTTTCTTGCTTCCTCATCTTTTGTTGCCAAGAAGTGCTAACAAATATAAATAAAAAAAATAATGTTAATTTAACTTTAAACTTTTTCAAATTAAATAGGTGGTGAGTATGAAACTTTTGTCACTATGATCAAAATTTTATCAATCCATATCAAAATTTATCACTATATTGCAAAATTCATCTATACTATATATAAAGGGAACACATCCATTGGTGTCTTGAGGCCTTTTTTTCTCCTCCATGCCAAATGGATCTTTATATCCCCTAACATATCTATACTATTCTTCTCTTTCATTCCATAAATATTCATAGATGATCTGTAATAGGCTATATATCCATACTGCTTATTTCAAGTACACACCTGTTAGTGTGCACATCTACTAATATATATATATATATATCACGATTCTCTCCATTCCATAGTTGTAATGAAAGATGTCCATTACTTAATAAATTACATCAACAAGAGCTCTATGAGGCTTCAGCACTAACAAAATGAAAGTGAACTATGTCCTGCAACATCATAGCATATAATCTAGCTATTTCAATTTCAACACATCTCAGTATTCTCAAAATAAAGAATATTTCAACACGTCTCAATATTTATTGAAGTTCTCAATATCATATGCAGTAGTTTTGAAAACCCAAAAAAGTGCCCAGAATTTGTAATCAAAGACTGGGATTTACTCATACTGTGGCGCCACAATAACAAGGTCAAAATATACACCAATGATTACAAAATCTGAGTCATAAATTCTGGTTTGGTTTGTTTAACTTTTTGTTTCACATGTCAAGATTTGAATTAGAAAACAAGGCCAATTGAAGAGGGAAGGTAGTGTCTTATGTTTGAAACTAGTTACTCAATTAAGCAAACAGAGGTTATACATTGATAAAAAACAAAACATGTAACGCCCTCAAAATAACAACATAAGACCCAACAGTAAAGACATGCATTGATATATATAAAAGTTTCATATCCTTCTATTTATCACAGTTTCATTACAAAAAGTATTACATGTTAACAACAAAAGCAAATGCCCTAAGGGCTTACAGCTTTCCAAGTTAACACTTGGTTACAAAAAGAGAGCACTAGCTCAATTACACCTTAAGCCCTTGGCTTGAATTTACATGTAATACATCAAAAGAAAATAGACGACCAAAAAGTCTGTCAGCCTCAAGCCTCCCAAGCTATGTCCTTGGAGGTGGTGTGCTACCTGTACCTGAAAATGATGTTCCCATATAGGGTGAGCCACAGCCCAATAGAAATATACTAAACCAGTTATGAATAATGACTAAAAGATTAACAGTTGATAGATGGTCAACACTTTTACACTCCTTCATAACACATTACAATCCCAAGACTTTCAAGCCTATGTTCAATTTAATCTCCATTTCCATTTAATTCTAAATCCATAATTCATGGCTCAGAACCTGGCCAAACAACTCATATGAGACAATAGCTCATATTAACTACTTTCAATTTCATTACTTCCACAGATAAGCATACTAGCTATATCACATTCCCAAGACAAGCATATGAGCTCTATCTACGGAGTCCATCCCCTATCTTCTCCCAGACAACATCCGGTTTAGAGGCACATCCCCTATCTTCCCCTAAACCGTGGAGTACATCCCTTATCTTCTCCAACACAACACAATGCATATAAACAATAATTATACACATCACAAATCAATACATAAAGTTAATGTATTCTTCAACTGTCATACTCAATGACACATTTCAATGATTGGTTTTAGTTTGCCTAATCATCATGCATTGTCTACAACAATCAAGACTATCCTCTACCGATAGCCCAATGCAGATATTTCTAAACAGGAAATAAATGCACAAAATGGATATTAAATCAACATTTCCACTTCAATTCCTCATTTCTCATAATTAATCATATCAATTAATCAATCAATGTAGTTAGGGCATTTTCCATAATTAACATCCCAACCCTTAGGTTCCATTTTCATCAATGTTTCAACATTAATCCCATGTTTTTATACCAAACATGCCTCTAGGTTCATTATAAATAAAACCCCAACTTTTGTAAAATTACACAAAGGCCCAAAGTTTTCTCAAAATTTCTCAACAACTTCCAACGCATCAAAATGCTAAAATTCAAAGACAAAATCCATAAAGAGGAGTAGGATATCCCTACCTCAAAGTTTGAGCTCAAAAGGAGATGAAGACCCAACACCCAACTTGCTCCAAAACCCAATATTTTCAGATTAGATCGAAGCCCAAGTCACCCTCTATCTTTTTAACAAAGCACTTAGGGGAGATTCACACTCTAGGGAGATGATTTCGTAGAGAGAAGGTAAGTCTAGAGAGAGAGGCTCTCAGATTTAGGGTTTGAAGATGTAAAAGTTTTAAAAAAGTGAAGTTTAGATCGCTGCTGCAAACTGATATAAATAGGCTCGCTCGAGCGAAGGTTTGGTCGCTCGAGCGACCAGACACAGAAAACCCTAGCTCGAGCCAAGAAGGTCTCGCTCGAGCCAACAACTCAGAAGCTCGCTCGAGCGAAGAAAAGCTCGCTCGAGCTAGGAACTCGACCCTTCAGGTCTGCAACTAGACGACGCCGGCGACAAACCGCCGCCGAGCGAAGACCGAACCAGATCGCTCGAGCGAAGAAAAGCTCGCTCGAACCAGAAATCATGGTGTTCAGGTCCAGTACCAGACGCAATCGCTCGCTCGAGCGAAGCCGCTCTCGCTCGACCCACCAGACACAAAACTCAACGCTCGCTCGAGCGACCAACTCCTCGCTCGAGCGAAGGACAAAAATTCTGGGCAGCAACCCTTGGTTCCCAAACACAACCAACCTGAAACAAACCTGCCCAACACATCCTATAACTCAAATACAATGTAGAAAAGGATGTAAACAAGACAATGCTCAACTATTAACATCCACGGACACATGTCCGGATCACTGTACAATAAGGGGTAAACCCGGGATCGCTATAACCTCCTCCCCTTAAAGAATTTCGTCCCCGAAATTAAAAACAAGTTTTGAAAAGCAAGTTTTTTCTCTATTTTAAACAATGCCATAACACAACATTTAACAAGTCGACCCATTACTGGTCATCCATCTCTTATTAGGAGGCATTTCACAACGTACATTTCAAAGTGCATCTATAACATGCATTTCCTTTCCATTTTCCAACCATTTTCAACATACATGGTTCGCAATTCATATCATAATAAAGTTTCATGATACATAATCAGTCCTATAATATAGCCAATAAATGCAATATTACAACCCACTTCCATAAACCAAAACATATGCTATGTTTTACAACTTAAGACATAAACAAAGCTTAAGTCCGGCAAGATTATAAAATCTACGTACAAGATTACACATCAATAAACAAGTCCGGATATTTCTCACGGACCTCCAACTCACGTTCCCAAGTGGCTTCCTCCACTCCGTGATGCTTCCACAAAACCTTCACCAAAGGGATGGTCTTGCCACGCAGGACTTGATCCCGCCTATCCAAGACCCGAACCGGTCTCTCCTCATACGAGGCATCCTCATCTACCTCTAAGTCGGTCCAATCCAACACGTGTGATGGATCCGGCTCATACTTCCGAAGCATACTCACATGAAACACGTCATGAACTCCGGACAACTGTGGCGGCAAAGCTAAACGGTAAGCAACCTCGCCAATCCTCTCAAGGATCTCAAAAGGACCAATAAACCGAGGGGATAACTTTCCTCTCTTCCCAAACCTCATCAATCCCCGCCTAGGTGATATCTTCAGAAAGACATGATCACCCATCTCAAACACCAACGGTCTCCTCCTACGGTCAGCATAAGATTTCTGACGACTCTGGGCTGTAACAAGCCTCCTACGGATAAGCTCAACTTTCTCCGCTGCCTCCTAACCAACTCCGGACCCAACAAAGGTGTATCACCCACCTCGGCCCAACAAACCGGAGACCTACAAGGTCGGCCATACAAGGCCTCAAACGGTGCCATACCGATGCTAGACTGAAAACTGTTGTTGTAGGCAAACTCCACCAATGGTAGGTGCCTTTCCCACGTCCCACTGAAATCAAGGACACAACCCCGAAGCATATCCTGAAGAATCTGAATAGTACGCCGGACCGCCTGTCACCGAGGGTGATAAGTCAGACTAAAGGTCAACTTAGTGCCCAAAGCACTCGCAAACTCGCCACAACCTAGCAAGAAACGAGGATCTCTATCTCGACGATCGTCACTGGGACCCCGTGCAATCTCACTATGTCCCGAATATACAAGTCGGCAAGGTGATCTACCGAATCTCTCACGCGCATAGGAATGAAGTGCGCCGACTTAGTCAACCGGTCTACAACCACCCAAATAGCATCACTACCCCGCTGAGTCCTTGGAAGGCCTACAACGAAGTCCATAGTGACATGCGCCCACTTCCACTCGGCAATAGGCAAGGGTTGCAACAAACCCGCTGGCCTCTGATGCTCGGCCTTCACTTGGTGACAAGTAAGGCACTTAGACACGAAGACTGCCACATCTCTCTTCATGCCTCGCCACCAAAACTGGCGACTCAAATCCTGATACATCTTAGTACCTCTCGGATGCACCGCAAGGCGCGAATGATGGAACTCTCGGAGTACCTCCTCTCGACAAGACTCCGACACAAACAAACGGTCTCGGTATCTCACGCTCAGGTCGGGATACACCGTCAAACCCTTCTCGACCTTCCCACTAGAGATCTTCTCTCTAAGGGATTCTACCTCAAGGTCACCTCTCTGTGCCTCTAACACTCGAGTCACAAGTGTAGGCTGCGCAATAACAGAAAACAAGGCCGCAGCCTCAACGGATTCGCCCAGAAGCAAGTCAAACTCGCCAAGTGCCCCCAACATCTCCCACTCCCGGATGGCTACACAAGCTACATCGCTAATGGATTTCCTACTAAGAGCGTCGGCCACAACATTGGCCTTCCCTGGGTGATAATGCAACTCGAAGTCGTAATCCTCAATAAACTCCATCCATCTCCTCTGCCTCAAATTCAAGTCCTTCTGTGAAAACAGATATTTCAGACTCTTATGATCCGAGAACACCTCGAATCTCTCACCATAAAGGTAGTGCCTCCAGATTTTCAAGGCAAAAATCACAGCCGCTAACTCTAGGTCGTGTGCAGGGTAATTCTTCTCATGTATTTTTAACTGACGTGAGCCATAAGCTACCACTTTCCCTTCCTGCATCAACACACAACCCAAACCCTCTCGTGAGGCATCGCAATAAACTGCATAACCCAACCCTCTCTCTGGAATAATCAAAACCGGAGCGGTGGTCAATCTAACTTTCAGCTCTTGGAATGACTTTTCACAAGTGTCACTCCATACAAATTTGACTCCCTTCCGAGTCAACCTAGTCAACGGTGAAGCTAACCTGGAGAAATCTTTCACAAACCGACGGTAATACCCAGCTAATCCCAGAAAACTGCGGATCTCGAACACACTCTTAGGCTGTGCCCAATCTTGCACTGCCTCAGTCTTGGATGTATCAACAGACACCCCTTCCCCGGAAACCACATGGCCTAAGAACTTGACTTCTCCTAGCCAGAACTCACACTTCCCAAACTTGGCATATAGCCTATGGGCTCTAAGTAACTCAAGCACCACTCTCAAGTGTTCCTCGTGCTCCTCCTCTGAAGGTGAATAGATAAGAATGTCGTCCACAAAAACGACCACAAAACGATCCAAGAATTCCCTAAGATCCGGTTCATCAAGTCCATAAAGATCGCGGTGCATTGGTAAGCCCAAATGGCATCACCAGAACTCATAATGGCCATACCACAGCGGAATGCCGTCTTGAATATCCTCCTCTCGACCCTCAACCGTGGTAACCCGATCTCAAGTCTATCTTAGAGAAACAACGGAACCCTTCAACCGTCAAACAAATCATCTATACGGGCATAGGGTACTTATTCTAACCGAGTCTGATTTAACTTCCTAGTCGATACACAATCTCAAGGCACCGCTTTTTTTTAGCAAAGAGGGCCGGTGCTCCCCACGGCGATACACTAGGCGAATGAAGCCCTTATCTAGCAATTCTTGAGCCGAACTTTCAACTCAATCAACTCATTGGGCAAAACGATAAGGTGCCATAGAAATCGGCGCGTCGCACTAAATCAATAGAGAACTCTGTCTCTCGGTGAGGTGGCAAATCAACGAGATCCTCGGGAAAGACGTTCGAGTACTCACAAACTACCCTCGGCAACTCAATCTGGGTCTCATCACACTCACCATTCTCAAAGCTAGCAAGTAGGCCACTAAGTTCATTCCGCCTCATGACCATACGCCGGTGGCACAACACTACCAACCCGGTCTCCCAAGAAATGGAAACACTCCCCGCTCACGGTACAACATGTAACCCTCTGGCGGTAGCAATCAATAACAGCCCGGTATGACGATAACCAGTCCATACCTAAAATAACATCAAAGCCCTTCATGGGCATAACTACAAATGGAAACGGAAGTCGATGATCGTCGACCTCTATATCACAACCTCTACATCCGTGCTTCAAAATTAACTCACCCCCAATAGGTGACACCACACAAATAGGAGATGCTAATAGTGCTAACTCCAATTCCAACACAGATGCAAATGCAGCAGATACAAAAGAATGAGATGCACCCGTATCAATCAACACTCTGGCAACCGAGTTGCAAAATAAAAAGGTACCTCTCACTACTGATGGAGCTGGTACTAGATCTCAAGGCAACAACATACACGCTACTGAGGACCTGGTCCACTGCCACCCCTAGGAGCATACGATCACAGTCTTCGGGACGACGAAGCTCCCGGATTGGCCCTCGAGGCCTGCACAGACTGAGCTGGCTGAAATCCCTGCGTCTGCCTAGAACCAGACGCTCCTGAAGTGGCACTCAACTGTGGGCAGAACCTCTTCAGGTGCCCAGGCTGTCCACACTGATAACAAGACAAGGGCTGCCCCCCGCCCAAACTCTGACGCTGTGGTCTGGCTGAAGAAGATGCAGCCCTCTGACCTCCGCCCTTCTGCGGGCAAACTGAAGCCTTGTGACCCGGCTGGCCACACTTGTAACAGGTAAACTCTCCCTGATTGCCCCTCCCGGAGCCTGCACTCGGTACTGGGAAAGTCGACCTAGAAACCCCACTCTGAGACTGCTGAGGGTTATAACCCCTCTGTCTCCTACTATCACCCTGTCCATCCTGACTCCTCTTGGAGCCTTTCTGCCCTTCCTCCTCTTCTGCATCATAATCTCAAGATGAGCCGCAAGATCAACCATCGCCCATAATCCCAAGCATAGACCCCACAATTCTCAACTTGAGGCCGCCTCAACTTCTTCTCAAACTCAATGCAACGGCGTTCCTCGACGCCACCAACTCAGTGCAAACTCGACAAACTAGTGAATGAGGCCTCAAACTCGGCCATCGATGAACTGTTTCGCTGAGCCGCAGAATCGATCTCTCAACTTCTCTGAGCAATAGGAGACAAGAACTTCTCTGAAAGCGCCAACAAAAGCCTGCCAGGTCCCTCCTGTACGACTCTTGGTGAACCCCCACCCCTGACCCGCATCCCCCTTCAGCTGGAAAGATGCCAAGGTCACCTTCAATTCTTCGTCCTCGATGCCTAGCATCTCAAACGTCTTTGTTGTCTGCTCGAGCCATTCATCCGCTTAAGCGGCTCTTTAGGATCACCCACAAATTCATCCGGTTTAGACCTAAGAACTCCCTCTTCGTAAAGAAGGTCCTCGTGATCCGCAACAACAACCTGAGCCTGATTCTCAGCTCTGAGAATGCCTACTGACTCCCTGAATGCCCCTGCTATCTCTCGGGCTAGAGCGCCCATAGCGTCTTCAGCTCTTGGCTCGGCCACATTGGCCTGACCAACCCCTTCCTGATCTGCCGGAATCTCATCCAGTAAAGGCATTTCCTGCCTCCTAGGCCTGCCACGCCTTCCACCTCTTCCTCGTCCTGACATCCTAATAAAGGTAACACAGAACGTTAGCACATTTATAAACGTGCCGAAACTAAACACTCGCGTCCTAAAACATGGACCACAATAATTCACTCCACGTAAGCACATAAACACATAAGCACTTACGAATTTCATTTCCGGATAAAGATAGTCCCGAGGCGTTACTAGAGTTCCGGTTAGAAACAGCATTGATCAAGTGCCTTTCCAACAAGACTCCCAGAAACCCAAGGATCCAATCAACATCCTAGAAATTTAATCCCATACCCAAATAATCACATAAGCATGTTATCAATTAAACACATGGCATATGACACTATACTAGGTCTCTATCAAGCGAGACAAACCCATTGTGATTCTAATCACTTCCCACGTACCCAAAGTATTCGAACCCGGTACGCTCTGATACCAAGTTGTCATGCCCTCAAAATAACAACATAAGACCCAACAGTAAAGACATGCATTGATATATATAAAAGTTTCATATCCTTCTATTTATCAGAGTCTTATTACAGAAAGTATTACATGTTAACAACAAAAGTAAATGCCCTAAGGGCTTACAGCCTTCCAAGTTAACACTTGGTTACAAAAAGAGAGCACTAGCTCAATTACACCTTAAGCCCTTGGCTTGAATTTACATGTAATACATCAAAAGAAAATAGACGACCAAAAAGTCTGTCAGCCTCAAGCCTCCCAAGCTATGTCCTTGGAGGTGGCGTGCTACCTGTACCTGAAAATGATGTTCCCATATAGGGTGAGCCACAGCCCAATAGAAATATACTAAACCAGTTATGAATAATGACTAAAAGATTAACAGTTGATAGATGGTCAACACTTTTACACTCCTTCATAACACATTACAATTCCAAGACTTTCAAGCCTATGTTCAATTTAATCTCCATTTTCATTTAATTCTCAATTCATAATTCATGGCTCAGAACCTGGCCAAACAACTCATATGAGACAATAACTCATATTAACCACTTTCAATTTCATTACTTCCACAGATAAGCATACTAGCTATATCACATTCCCAAGACAAGCATATGAGCTCTATCTACGGAGTCCATCCCCTATCTTCTCCCAAACAACATCCGGTTTAGAGGTACATCCCCTATCTTCCCCTAAACCGTGGAGTACATCCCCTATCTTCTCCAACACAACACAATGCATATAAACAATAATTATACACATCACAAATCAATACATAAAGTTAATGTATTCTTCAACTGTCATACTCAATGACACATTTCAATGATTGGTTTTAGTTTGCCTAATCATCATGCATTGTCTACAACAATCAAGACTATCCTCCACCGATAGCCCAAAGCAGATATTTCTAAACAGGAAATAAATGCACAAAATGGATATTAAATCAACATTTCCACTTCAATTCCTCATTTCTCATAATTAATCATATCAATTAATCAATCAATGTAGTTAGGGCATTTTCCATAATTAACATCCCAACCCTTAGGTTCCATTTTCATCAATGTTTCAACATTAATCCCATGTTTTTATACCAAACATGCCTCTAGGTTCATTATAAATAAAACCCCAACTTTTGTAAAATTACACAAAGGCCCAAAGTTTTCTCAAAATTTCTCAACAACTTCCAACGCATCAAAATGCTAAAATTCAAAGACAAAATCCATAAAGAGGAGTAGGATATCCCTACCTCAAAGTTTGAGCTCAAAAGGAGATGAAGACCCAACACCCAACTTGCTCCAAAACCAAATATTTTCAGATTAGATCGAAGCCCAAGTCACCCTATCTTTTTAACAAAGCACTTAGGGAGATTCACACTCTAGGGAGATGATTTCGTAGAGAGAAGGTAAGTCTAGAGAGAGAGGCTCTCAGATTTAGGGTTTGAAGATGTAAAAGTTTTAAAAAAGTGAAGTTTAGATCGCTGCTGCAAACTGATATAAATAGGCTCGCTCGAGCGAAGGTTTGGTCGCTCGAGCGACCGCATGAAAAACCCTAGCTCGAGCCAAGAAGGTCTCGCTCGAGCCAACAACTCAGAAGCTCGCTCGAGCGAAGAAAAGCTCGCTCGAGCTAGGAACTCGACCCTTCAGGTCTGCAACTAGACGCACGCTCGAGCGACAAACTGCTCGCTCGAGCGAAGACCGAACCAGATCGCTCGAGCGAAGAAAAGCTCGCTCGAGCCAAAAATCATGGTGTTCAGGTCCAATACCAGACGCAATCGCTCGCTCGAGCGAAGCCACCCTGGCTCGACCCACCAGACACAAAACTCAACGCTCGCTCGAGCAACCAACTCCTCGCTCGAGCGAAGGACAAAAATTCTGGGCAGCAACCCTTGGTTCCCAAACACAACCAACCTGAAACAAACCTGCCCAACACATCCTATAACTCAAATACAATGTAGAAAAGGATGTAAACAAGACAATGCTCAACTATTAACATCCACGGACACATGTCCGGATCACTGTACAATAAGGGGTAAACCCGGGATCGCTATAACCTCCTCCCCTTAAAGAATTTCGTCCCCGAAATTAAAAACAAGTTTTGAAAAGCAAGTTTTTTCTCTATTTTAAACAATGCCATAACACAACATTTCCTTGTAGGCATTTATTGCTTGTTTTAAAAACAAAAGCAAAGAAGGTTAATAAGATAATTATTATTTGGTATTACAATTGACATATGCACAAATAGGGATTTGATTTTACATTTCCAGAAAGTTCTTCACATTTGACTATTTTGTCAATATCATCGAAGTACAAATAGTTGCCTACTTCCTTTCCTTGTAAGATTGGATAACTGCAAATGTGAAAACAAAATTGATCACTGTGTACCAAAATTTATTGCTCAATTAATGAAAGAAAGGTTAGGGGAACAAATTGAGCATCAAATTTTACTTGATGTATCAAATCCCAACAATGAACTAAAGTACACAACATAAACACAAATGCCTAAATAATTTCATACCATAGATGAGACACCATGAAGATTAGCAAAATATATCACTCAACCAAACAAATTAAGTAAAATTTGATAGGAGATTGAATGTTAAAACGGTAGACATACTTTGCTTCATTATCATGTATCTGTTCAGTCCTAGTTTTTCTTCCATCAACCTTTTCCTTCCCTCTTGCTTTGTGGAGCTCTGTAGCTTGTTTCAGTTGCTACTGTTTGGGCTCCCCATTGTCAATGTTAGATTCAGGTTTAACTTCTAGTTGATTTTCACTTTCATGTGTTGTTAGCTCTATAACAAACTCAACTTTGTCAATTTTTTTCTTCTTTGAGAAACTTGTTTCTCAATGATGTAATCTTTTACGATGACTGGGAACATCTGTACAAAAACATCGAGCATGAACATTGAAAATTAAGAATAATTTATCACTGAATTAGCAAACTAAGAAGAATTTATCACTCAATTATGCAAATTAAGCAAATATATAACTGTATAGCAAAGTTTAGATTCCAAATTAAAAAAAAAGTATCACAATGAAGATGAAATCAATTGATAATTTATCACTCAATGAGGTAAAGTAAGTAAATTTTATCACTCGATTAAACAAAGTAAGCAAATCCATTATTATAGCAAAATTTAACACTCGATTAGGCATATTAAGTAAATCTATCATTGTTATGACAAATTTTATCACTAAATTAGACAAAGTAAGGAAATTCGTTATTGTATAGCAAATTTTATCACTCAATTAGGCAAAGTAAGCAAATCTGTCATTGTATAGCAAATTTTATCACTGAATTAGCAAAAGTAAGCAAATCCATCATTGTATAGCAAATGGACATAAAGATATGATTATTATGAAGTTGAATATCACTCATAAATTAATGTTGTATGGTACAGATTGAAAATAGCTTCAAGTCAAATTTTATCACTCAATTATAGTTATGAAAGAAGAAGGGAAGCAAATCCATTATTATAACAAATTTTATCACTCAATTAGGAAAATTAAGTAAATCTATCATTCTTATAGCAAATTTATCACTGAATTGGGCAAAGTAAGCAAATCTGTCGTTGTATAGAAAATTTTATCACTGAATTAGCAAAAGTAAGCAAATCCATCATTGTATAGCAAATGAACACGGAGATGTGATTATTATGAAGTTAAATATCACTCATAAATTAATACTGTATGATACACAATGAAAATAGCTTCAAGTCGAATTTTATCACTCAATTATAGTTATGAAAGAAGAAAGGAAGCAAATGCATCATTATAACAAATTTTATCACTCAATTAGGAAAATAAAGAAAATCTATCATTCTTATAGAAAATTTTATTATTGAATTGGGCAAAGTAAGCAAATCTGTTATTGTATATCAAATTTTATTACTGAATTAGCAAAAGTAAGCAAATCCATCATTGTATAGCAAATAAACATGAAGATGTGATTATTATGAAGTTGAATATCACTCATAAATTAATATTGTATGATATACATTGAAAATAGCTTTAGGTTGAATTTTATCACTTAATTATAGTTATGAAAGAAGAAGGAAAGATGAGTACGACTCACGTTTGATTGGCATGTTTGTTGAAGATGATGAACTAAACAGGGAGAGTAGATGTTCGAATTAGAACATAGATCGAAACGGTGGAAGATTTGGTGGGGATCTGTTCAGAATCGGTATGAAAACAGAGGAGATTTCTTTGGAAATGATGGGAGATCTGCGGGAAATCTCTTCGTTTGTTTCGATTTCCAAACAAAAATCGCCTCAGAATGGTTTCCAAATCAGAACCCTTGAGAAAGAGCGTATGTGTCACGTGCGCAGGGGAGAGCTCGTGATGGCTTCTTTGCTTCACGAGTGTGGTGTGATATTGAGGGGTAAAATTGGAAACTAAAATAGGGCAGGACTTGACTAGTATTAATCTATTTCCATGGGATCGGCTGGTAAGTCCCCCTTTTTCTTTTTTTTTTTCTTTTTTTTTCCAAACCCACCGCACATAAAGATCAATTAGGCCTCAAGGTTTTGAAGGGGCAGCCAACATTTAGCGATAATTCCAGTCCAGAAAAGCCTGTGACCTTGCCTTTTATGAGCTCAAATGTGATAAGCCTAGAAACCAAGTAAAATCACAAAAATGCCTAAAAAAAACTCAATTCAAACCCACTTTCAGACCCAAATTTTCAAACTTTATAAAGCCTAGATATAAGTCCTTAAATTCTAGCAAGTAAAGCTACCAGGTTGTCACGCCCTCAAAATATAATGCATTACTTAAGAAAATAAACCATAATTCATTCATCAGAGTATCCTAAATAAAGTCAATACATATAACATCCAAAATAAATGCCTTACGGGCTTACATCATGCCAAGCCAACACCTGGACACAAAAACATGAGTTCTAACTCAAAAACAAATAAAGCCCTAGGCTTGAATGTTTACATGTAATTCAAATAAAAACAAACAACTAAAGACAAGGCTTCATTGTCCAAATCCTTCCAAGCTAAGTCCTTGGAGGTAGTGAATCACCTGGACCTGAAAATGATGTTCCCAAATAGGGTGAGCCACAGCCCAGTAGAAATATACTAAACCAAATATAAGCATTGAATAAAGCAATAGCATTCAATAGATGGATAATACAAATTATCAGTTTCACTTTCCATTAGTTATTCAACTTTTCTTGTTTACCAATATGGCTCAAAACCTGGCCTAACCATAACAGTGAATTTGTATGTCACCGTACATTACTTCCAACCTCAACATAATAAATGAGACTCAAGCTTACATCAAAACACTTCATACTTCCAGTTTGATACACATTTTAGTGCTGTATCAATAAAACGCTTCAATATAAATAAGCACACATAAAAGTGATGCTAATGGAGTCCATCCCCTATCTCCTCCCAAACAATAAAACACTTTAATATAAATAAGCACACATAAAAGTGATGCTAATGGAGTCCATCCCCTATCTCCTCCCAAACAAAATCCGGTTTAGAGGTCCATCCCCTATCTTCCCCTAAACCGTGGAGTACATCCCCTATCTCCTCCCACACAATATGCATATGCAATGCTCAACCAATACATGTATGTAAGCACATAACATATACAACAAACAATCAATACACATAATGTCTGTATTAATTCAACAGTCAAAATTAATGACTTAACCAATGTAATTAGTTTCAGTTATCCCTAATCCACATGCAATGTCTACAACAATCATGACTATCCTCCACCGATAGCCCAAAAAAGTTATCTCTAGACTGGAAATAAATAAATCAACAATTCGATAAACAAGTGATTTAAATTAGCCAACTACCCCATTTAATCAATAAATTCCTCAATTTCATGAATTTAACTAATTTCCCAATGTTCCTTAAATTAAATATACAATTCAATTTATTTAAACAATTAGGGTTTTTCCCAAAATTACCAAAATACCCCCAACATATCAAAATACCAAAACTTAGAACAAAACTCATAAATTGGAGTAGGAAATCCCTACCTCGAAGAAATAACCCAAAAAAAAGAAGACGAAGATGATGACCCAAACTCAAAGTGCTCCAACTCCAAGATTGTTCAGATTAAACTGAAGCCCTCGACCCACACTACCTTTTTAATAAAGCAACTAGGGTAGAAACGCACTCTAAATAGATCAAACCTAAGAGAAAAGGTGAGTTGGGAGAGAGAGAACTCGGAACTAGGTTTTGGAATAAAAAAGACGATGAAAAACTGATTAAATTCACTTTGCCTATTTAAAGCGGCAGCTCGCTCGAGCGAAGACATGGTCGCTCGAGCGACCAGACACAAGAAAGACTCGCTCGAGCGAAGAAAAGCTCGCTCGAGCTAAGAATGCAATGCTTCAGGTCTGCAACCCAGAAGCATGCTCGAGCGACAGAATTCTCGCTCGAGCGAAGAACTCGAAAACATACACCTCGCTCGCTCGAGCGAAGAAAATCTCGCTCGAGCGAAGAAACACTGCTCTCAGGTCTATACTAGACGCAATCGCTCGCTCGAGCGAAGAAACCTTGGCTCGAGCCACCAGAGACAAAACTCAACCCTTGCTCGAGCGACCAAACCCTCGCTCGAGCGACCAACCCAAAAACTGAACAGCAACACTTGGTTTCCGGACCCAACCAACCTGTAACAAACCTGCCCAACACAACCCATAACTTAAGAATAGGGATTTAAAGGACAACAACAATTATACAATGACAAAATCTACAGAACCCAAGTCCGGATAAAATAATCAAATGGGAAAAGACCGGGGTCGCTATACAGGTCCTTAAATTCCAGCAAGTCCTTAATTCAAGTATGATAAATTTAGGAGTTGTTTGGGAAATGCTAGATTAGTATACTTTTTGATTTTTTACAAAAAAAAAATGTAAAATATGAGTTCGGTTTGAAGTGATGTGGTAGAGAGGTGATGTGACTCAAATAAGATGATTATGATCCAAATAGGATAATGTGCTAAAATAGCATGTGTTATTTTAGCACATGCCAAACAAAGCCTTAATTTGTCAAATTTCAAATATTGATCCCAAAGTTTGAATTGATTCCGTTTCAAACTTGTTTCTTGATTCGGATATTTAGGGTTGGTCGACCTCTTAGGAGAAGTGACCAAGGTGGTTGGTTGTTTTCGACACCCAAATTTTAATAAATTTAGGGGGCTCCTATTTTAGATGGGTATCGTGATGTGTTATTTTGAGTTTGTGTTAAAATTATCTTAATACTAAGAGTAATGTTAGGAATCATGAAAAAAATATCATGAAGATGATCATGATAGATTCTCCACCTTTGGATTAAACATACAATAAGACACCACACACTAATCAAAGGATGAAAAATCTTCATGATACATTTCATGATAATTTTTTTGATGATCCCTAACATTATTCTAATACTAATTCAATTTGTTTATTTTTCATGTTATGGTATTATGTTAAAAGAGTGCATATGATATGCACTTTATGTAAAAGTATAATTTTTCTCACAAAAGTCTAACTTCTTTATTCACAAAAAATATAACTTTTATAAAATAAATAAATAAAACATAACTTTTAGGGGTGCACATGATAACTTCACCATTCATAATTTTCATCACAAAAATTCATAACTTCTATCTGTTAGTAAAATTTTTGTTAGGCTTAGCTCAACAGAGCCGTAACCAAAATCTCACCAAATAATACAATGATCAAGCAATTGTGTTGAGATTCTATGCCTTGAAAGTTCAATGACTTCCTTGGAGTAAAAATAATGGCAATAAAAACAAGAAAAAGAGAAAGTGAGAAGAAGATGATGATGTAAATGATTGAATGAACAATCAAATACAAGTAAAGTACATTAAGAGTACTACTATCTAAGTTTAAACTACTCTTATGTAGATTAGATCTACTCCTATGATAGAAAAGCAATGAAAATCATGTCATGTATTGATTTGTTAGTGATCTTTACAATAGAGCCATCAATGACAAGTTATACAAGAAAATGTAGGAAAAGCTTTTACTAACCATCATCTAACCACCCATATAACTTCCACCTTCTTACATTGCCACTTGTTCTCCATCCCTGAATCTTCAAAACTTAACTTAACGTCTCTTGACTTTCAAGATTTTCCTGCATAATCATAATAATAATAACAATAATAATAATAATAATAAGTAATAGAAAGTTTAAACCTAGTTATAATGGACAAAAATTTTATTTATGGTGCAAACAATACCCCCAACTCTTTAAGAATGAGCATTCGAATTCTTGAAGAGTTGTATGAATATAAATATATAATAGAAACTATGAAAATTATAATCAATTGGCCATATATATGTATTTTTTATTTATTTATTTATTTATTTTTTGTGGCCACATTGAAATACTCCTCCATTACTGTTACATAAAAAATAGAAATAAAATTCAAAATTTCTTTTTGTAAACCACTTTATCAAAATTAATTTTTGATGTGAACCACAAAGCCACTGTAGTTGTTGGATGACAAAAATCATAATGTCAATTGACTTTAGAAAATTGAATTTTTTGACAAAATTAACAGTGTCAAAAAATTCAAATTCATCAAATGTGGATTGATCATAATTTTTAGTCATGTTTGGCTTAAAAATCATGCCCCCTAATTGGATTTTGATCACTGTCATTTTGTGATTTTTTTTATATCAAATTTAGCCATATTTGGCTTAAAACCATGCCCTCCAATTACATTTTCATTATCATTTTGTGATAGTTGTTCATCAAATTTAGCCATGTTTGGCTTAAAATCATACTCTCCAATTGAATGTTCACCATCATTTTGTAATGATTGTTTAACATTTTTTGTCATATTTGACTTTAAACCATATCCTCCAATTGGATTAAAATGCTCAATTGCTTTTGGCAAAAGAAGTTGGTCTTCTTTTTCAATTAATGGCTTAAAAAATTGCGCCCCCCCCTCCCCAGGAGGCATGCCATTTTCAAAACTAAGGTAGCATTTGGTAGAGTTTTGTAAATGTGATTTGAGAGTATGAGTTGTATTTTGAGTTTGTGTGTTGTAGAATTATGATTTGAATGTAGAAAATTTGTTTGGTAAAGAGTTTTAAAAATAGTTTTGAAAAGGATTTTGATTTGAGTGGGGAATTATTGATGTGACATTTGATATGTGATACAAAAATTTACAACTCATAACTAAACATACAACTCAAAATTATTTTAAAACACATAAAAATTTTAAAAATTTCAGAAAATATTTTTTTCGATTATATAAATCAATTGCAAAAAAAAAAAAAAAAAATTCACTATTCCGGTCAACCGGCCAGACGTCCCGTCAGGCAAAATTTTCAAAAAAAAAAAAAAAACGCCGAAATACACGGTTGAGACAGAGCAGAGACAAAGCTCTCTGCAGATTGTTTGAAATGTGATTCCAAAACACTAAACAAACATCATACTCAAACTATGGTGTAGAATCACGTTTTGAAATCACAACCAAACACAGATTTTTCCTTGGCCATGATTTTTGTGGAGAAAAAATTTTGCTTGGAAAAGCCTTTTAGAAACACATAAAATTTGTGCTTTTTAAGATTCTCTAATTTTTTACTCCAATGTTGAATTTCTCCATCAACTTGAAAAAATTGACAACTAAGTTGACAAATTTTTTCATCAAAGTAATTTATATCTTTTTGCATAAAATAATATGGCGGTGATGAAATTATTTAGAATTTTTGCCAATCAAGAGAATTAATTTCTTCTTGTAGAGTCAAAATTTCACTCTTACGCCGATAAATTTCATCCTCACAACACTGAATTATTTTTTCCATATCATTTGTCATGCCATTATGTTGGTAATAGACGGTAGAATTATTGTTATAATATTGAAAATCATTATACATGGAAGATGAGGCATTCCAATAATAATTCATATCCATTGGAACATTGCCACTCCATTAGTAGTTTGCATCCATGGGTGCACAAGATGCAAACATGCTACTTGATGGCATAATTTCTTGATTTTTTTTTTGTTCAGCAAACAAAGACTTTATTGATGAAAAAGGCACAATACATGCAAAACAACATCAACAAAGCAAGGAAATGCAAAAAACATCATAGCTAACCTCTACAATCCCAACTAGGTTGGCACCACAGAGGAAACACAATCATATGTTAGCACTTCACCCAAGATTGGTGAGAAACCAATCAAAAGCACCCAAAGAAGAAAAGAAAAAAAAGAAAAAAAGACATAACAGTAATACACCCAGAAGAACAAGACTACAGCAGCAACATAAGCATAACAGCAGCACCAACTAATTCCTCTGAGGTGAAATTGTGAAAGAGCCACAACATTAGCAAAACAGTGCATGAGCAGAAGCACACCCCAGCAAACTCCTCTACCTATAAACAACATCTCACCTTATTCAAATTAGCCACAACATCATGCACTGTATAATGAATATCTGGCAGCCCAGACTTGGCCCACAGCCCAACCCTTACTTTCACAATTTCACCAAGCTCATCCATATTAGGTTGGCTCCCTTTAAACACACAATCATTTCTTAACCTCCATACTGACCACAACATTGCAATTGGAACAAGCCTCCAAATCCTCATAACTGACTTTTTAAATTTTGTTCCCAGCCACCATAACAGCACACCATCAACTGTAGCAGGAGTGACCCAAGATACTCCCCACCATTGCAACATAGATGACCAAACCTTCCAAATCTCCAAGCGCTACAATAGAATATTTTGTTTGTATCATTATTTTTCTCCAAGTTAGGACGATGTCCCACTGGATGTGTCAAAAATTGTTAGTAAAATTTTTGTTAGGCTTAGATCGACAGAGCCTTAACCCAAATCTCACCAAACAGCACAATGATTAAGCAATTGTGTTGAGGTTCTATGCCTTGAAAGTTCAAGGACTTTCTTAGAGTAAAAATAATGGCAATACAAACAAGAAAAATAGAAAGAGAGAATAAGATGATAATGTAAATGATTGAATGAACAATCAAATACAAGTAAAGTACACTAAGACTACTCCTATCTAAGTTTAGACTACTCCTATGTAAATTAGATCTACTCCTAGGATAGAAAAGAAATGAAAATCAAGTCATGTATTGATTTGTTGGTGATTTTTACAATAGAGCCATCA
The DNA here is from genome assembly GCA_025200525.1 of Camellia lanceoleosa. Lineage (NCBI taxonomy): Eukaryota > Viridiplantae > Streptophyta > Magnoliopsida > Ericales > Theaceae > Camellia > Camellia lanceoleosa. Next base: position 52,073,562 of record CM045762.1, on the reverse strand, counting down.
ATGGCAATTTATACAAAAAAAAAAAAAAAAAAAAAATGTAGGAAAAAACTTCTATTAACCATTATCTAACCACCCATATAAATTCCACCTTGTTATATTGCCACTTGTCCTCTATTCCTTGAATCTTCAAAACTTGACCTAACTTCTCTTAATTTTCAAGATTTTCCTATATAATCATGATAATAATAATAATAATAAGTAATAGAAAGTTTAAACCTAGTTATAATCAACAAAATTTTTATTTATGGTGCAAACACTATCACAGAAATCATTACTTTTCTTACAAAGTGCAAATCCACATTATAGCATTTCTAAATGTGTACCAGAAATTGAAGAATATCTTTCTTATTAGAATCCAGTGAAGTCTTACACATATTTATACTCAATGAAGTCTCACTGAGTTTGTTACAATCAACCTAACTAACTCACTCAACTCTCATAACCGTATCTATCATAACTGCCTTTAATATCTTGCATACGTGTGAGTTGAGGAAGATATTTTGCTTGTGATGGCTTCTCTTGTGGCTTGAGCTGGGATTGTTGTGTCTTAAGCTGAGATGGTTGTGGCTTAAGCTTAGATGGTTGAGAGTATTTCTCAATGCTCTTATCAGGTATCAACACATCTAACTATACATAATTCTATTTTTTCACTCCATTTTCTCATTCTAGAGAAAAATACACGTAACACTCAGCTCATTTATGTGGGGGTTCAAATAATATTTTCTTACGTGCGAAGAAATCCAATGATTTGAATTCCAGATGTTTTATACAACAAAGACCAATAATTTTGTAGAAGAATATAGAGAATGCCTCATCAATCAATCATATTACAATACTAAAGTTACACACATACACACACAAAATTTACCAAAACTTATTAGTAGTTTCTGAAGATCATTATGTACCTGTGGTGGTGATATCCATGGCTGCCTGAAAATTGTCATTTAACAATGGCCAAAATCAACAAGGCCAGAGCAGATGTCATGGAAGCCATAGAAGAGTACTTGGAGAACTTAGCAATAAACGAAGTGTCATGGATTGACAACGTGCTCAATGCGCTAGAAAAGGCGAAAATAAGGCAGACAACAAAGGCATGGAACGCAGAGGGGAGTCCCTTGAATATAAGACTCGGAACTGGGCTGCCATTTAGGAACTCGCATGGAAGTATGATCAGAAGTGTGGTGATTGTGAAGGAAGCAACCAAGATTGATTCTAAGATGTTGGTTTTGATTGGTGGTTGTGGTTGGACAGAGTTCGACTTCACCATCATATTCATATTATGTCTTTGTTGCCACGAAACAAAAACGTTTGGTGGCCTCTGGCAATTTATAAAATGGACAAGGATTGCAAAGAGGCTTTGAGTGAAACTTAAGAATTTTATTGAGCCTGACACCAAGTTATCAAAAATAAATTAGCTTTTGACTTGTGCTATGCACAGGTTGTGTGTGAAAAATTCATTTATATATAAATAATTATATGGTAAAAAAATAAATAGAAAAAAAAAACTACTTATAAAAAGGGCTAAAGAATAAAAACTTATAAAAATAAATTAAAATAGAATTTATATTCTCAATTAAAATTAAAATTGAAATTTTGATAAAAACTGTTAAAAATTATCCTACTAATCTATCCAAACATTTTGTTGTTGTTGTTGTTGTTGTTGTTGTTGTTGTTGCAAATCATTTTAAAATAAGACGTCAACAATAGTTAAATTGAATTTGAAAATATGTATATATATATATTGGTGTGGCATCTGGAGAGTTTGACCCAAGTCAAAGTGATTGTGATAGACATTTTTATTTTTTAAATTTAAACTCATTGTAATGTGAATTTGATATTTTTTTCACGTGGCAATTATTGTAATGTCTTTTCATAGTAAAGATGTTAATTTGATTCTGTAAAACGATTTCCGTATTTGTTAGCGCCATAAATCTGCAAATTTTATTATTTATATAATTACAGGACATGTGGCATCCTCTTATTCATTTGGAAGTTAAAAGAAGTTATAGAGATGATGGAGAATATGAAGGACAAAGTGGATGAGTGGAAGGACAAAGTAGATGAGTGGAAGGACACATAGCAAGACAAGAATGAAGATGGAACAAATGGGTAGTTACTAAATAGTTATTGCTGTATTTTTTCCTCTATAAATAGCCATTAATGACTACATTGTAAAAGATCCAGAACTTAAATCAAAGACAATTGATTTCAATATTTCTTGTCATTTTCCTTATCTTAGGAGTAGTTTAACATAGATTTATATTTTGAAGCATTTATTTTTCAGCACTTTCATTTCGAAGCATTTCATGCACTTCCTTTTCAAAGCATAGGAGTAGAGGTAAGTAATTATTATTTTGATTGTTCACTCAATCGTCTTTCTCCATCTCCCTTTCTTCTTTTAATTTTTCTTTTCTCTACACTTTGGCAATTTTGAAGTCCTCTTTGTTGAGGCAAAAGAACCGTCAACACAATCGCTTGATAATTGGCTTGAATTTAATCTGTAAGGATTTTTCAATTCTTACTGGCACGCTCACATTTATAATATTTTTCTTCTTAGGAAAAATAAGCCAACATTTTTGGCACGCCCAGTGGGACTGCCAAGTGTAAGAAATGACAAACAATTTGGATTTCGCCATTCAAACTTGTCAATTTGAAATATATTGGCGTGAAAGAAAAATTTTGGATCTTCAAGAAGAGATCCATTTTCTTGATGAAATAAACTTTCATCCATTACAATATTATTTGGTGGAAGAAAAAAGACATCATTTAATTGGAGAAATTCATCAACTTGATATGGAAATTCGCCAATGGAATGATGAGTTATCAACTCTCACTACCAAGTCTTTAACTAAGGCTTTAATGGCCGGAATTGGTGAATTTTTTCAGAATTTTTCCATGGTTGAAAATAGCAAAAGCAAAGAGTTGATTTCATCAATGGCTCGGGGGGTTCAAGAGTCTGTTTTTAAAAAGCCAAATTATCAAATTAACATAATGAAAGAACATGTTTTTGAGCCAAATTTGGCTAAGAATGATGTTTCATGCATGGCTCGGGGGGTCTCAAAACCAATTTTTAGAGAGTCAAGTAACGAAAATAACATATCTATGGGTGATTTTCATAAGCCATTAATGGCTAACATGGAAAAACAACCCACTTTGCCAAATAATTATGAAAATCAATTCGGCAAAAGTCATGTTTTTAAAGCAAACATGGTCAAGAATAATGAACAAGTCACTGTTCATGAATTCAAAATTTTTGACATTTTCCAAAGTGTCAAAAAGTATGAATTTTAATGGTCACACTATACCATGACTTTTGTTATTCGAAATCCATTTTGGATTTGTGGATCACATCAAACGTTGACTTTGATGGAATGGCTAGCAAATAATATTTCGTTATTGAAATATATTGGGCCAAAAATATGGTTGATCCATAAAACCATCATCATTTGGTTTTGTGGTTACCTTCGAAATATGTCCTAAGACACTTCGAAGCATGTTATTCATTGAAATATCATTTTATAGCCATTAATAGCTTGTTAAAATGCCAAACTGATTTCATAGTAATCCAACTCTTTGGATTTTGTATGAAGAGATGTCATGAGCACTTTCGAAGGATGACTTTGATCCTTTAGTAACATATATGACTTTCGAATGGTGGTTTTGTTATCAATAAACACCTTCGAAATGTAACATGGGCCGAAAAAACTTTCGAAATGTGTATCTCTCTTCAAATATATGTAAAATGGCAATTAATTAGTTGTCAAATAATGCCTATTTTTGGCATGATAAGTTGGTTCGAAGAACAATCGTTTTGGTGTCTTTGAAGAATTAATAATTGGTTCGAAGCACAAAATTAATATTTTCATTAATTATGTATGAACTAGAACATACAAAATTTGAATAACCACAATGTTGGCCAAAAGTTGCTTCGAAGGCCCTTTTGCCATAATTTTGTAAGCTTCGAAGCACTCCATCTTGCATTAACAGCTTCGAAGAAACAATAATGGTGGTTATGAACCTTCGAAGCTTTGCCGAATATTTCCAAGGATGTAATTTGTCCTTTGTCGGCACTTTCAATCTTCGAAAGATGATTTTGGTCCTTTATACCACCTTCGAAGCTTGTTACTAGTCCATAATAGCTAGCATTCTAGACATCTAGTCATAATTTGATACTCATTCGAAGCACTTCATTGGTGCTATTACATCATTTGAAGCACTTTGTTGATATTATTCGAAGCATTTTATTGCTTAGATTAATCATGTGCTTGGTTCGGCCCTTCAAAAATTCAAGTAAACATCATTTTTAAGGGCTGCGGGGGTAATGTTAGCACCATAAATTTGCAATTTTTATTATTTATATAATTACAGGACACGTGGCATCCTCTTATTCATTTGGAAGTTAAAAGAAGTTATAGAGATGATGGAGAATATGAAGGACAAAGTGGATGAGTGGAAGGACAAAGTAGATAAGTGGAAGGACACATGGCAAGACAAGAATGAAGATGGAACAAATGGGTAGTTACTAAGTAGTTATTGCTGTATTTTTTCCTCTATAAATAGCCATTAATGGCTACATTGTAAAAGATCCAGAACTTAAATCAAAGACAATTGATTTCAATATTTCTTGTCATTTTCCTTATCTTAAGAGTAGTTTAACATAGATTTATATTTTGAAGCATTTATTTTTCAGCACTTTCATTTCGAAGCATTTCATGCACTTCCTTTTCAAAGCATAGGAGTAGAGATAAGTAATTATTACTTTGATTGTTCACTCAATCGTCTTTCTCCATCTCCCTTTCTTCTTTTAATTTTTCTTTTCTCTACACTTTGGCAATTTTGAAATCCTCTTTGTTGAGGCAAAAGAACCGTCAACACAATCGCTTGATAATTGGCTTGAATTTAATCTGTAAGGATTTTTCAATTCTTGCTGGCACGCTCGCATTTATAATATTTTCCTTCGTAGGAATAATAAGCCAACAGTATTTAAAAGTATATAATACCCAAACAAAATTAAAAGGGAAAATTATGCAAATAGTCTATGTAGTTTACACGATGTGTCAATTTGGTCCTTGTAGTTTCAATTTACTCGATTTTGTCCTTAATTTAACGGATTGTATTATTTTAGTCTAATAAATAACGGTTGTTAAGTTAATTTAACGGAAAGTCAAACAATGTGTCAATTTGGTTCCTGTATTTTTCACAATATGTCAATTTAGTTCCTGTCAAAATCGAGAACATTGAAACTACACGGAGTAAATTGACACATCGTGTAAAGTACAGGGACCAAATTGATACATTGTTTGACCTTCCATTAAATTAACTTAACAACCGTTATTTATTGGACTAAAATGACACAATCCGTTAAATTAAGGGACAAAATTAAGCAAATTGAAAGTACTTTGACCAAATTGACACATCACTATTTGCATAATTTACCCAAATTAAAAATAAGAATTTTCTAAAATGAGAGCAATTGCAATTAAAATTAAAATTTTAACACTGGATTGCATTTGAAGACACATACTCCTACAATTCGACTAATAAAATAAAAAATGGCATGTTTTTTATGTGTGAACTCTATCTCCATTTTCTAATAGAGTGATGCTACATCTTTTTGATTTTTTTTCTCCTTAATTTCACCTCTAATGACACAACTCACTTTCACGTAAAGCGGTTTCACACCCCTCTCCCTCCATCTTTTGCCACATTAATTCCACATCGTTAAGGGTAGAATTGAGGGAGCAAAATTAGGAGAATGAGTCATTATTCTTTTTAATATTAAATTCCATTTCCATTGATAAGAAAATTCATATCAACTTAGGAATTTTTGTTACATTATGCATAAAATTACAAAATAAAAATTCTCTATTGACCTAACTAAACACAGAACAGAAAAAATATAAAAAACGAGACATTGCTTATGAACACTTCAGATATAAATATAAAGTAATATAATTATGGAGGAATAAATAGAGACACGATGAAAGAGAAATAGTGGAAAGGAAAAGGGAGAAAAGAGAAGTGAAGTGGGAGAAAAAAAAGTCCAAGAAAAATAATTAGTTCTTTAATGTTTGTAAAGATTAAAGATACTTGGAAAGATTTTAGCATGTTGGAATGGACACTTGAGAATATTTTAGAGCTTTCTAATGAAAGGCATAACTTTACTTATATATTATATAATTGGACATTGTTATTCTAATTAAAAAATTAGATTCATTTTTGAAATCTAATGATATAATAATCAATTAAAATATCTAAAGGATTCATTTATCTCTCTCTATCTCTCATATCTTCTCTAATTATCAACCAATCATCTCACTTACATATCATTGGATCTAGAAAATGGATCTAGAAAGTTCTTCGTCCCTAAGAGTGTTGGAAGGCTTGGGAGCATAATATTACTCATAAACAAGGGTGTAAGTGATGGATGAACGAGGCTCAAAATATCAATCAACAACCATGGGCAACCATCAATCTTAAAAGAATTGAGACAAGGAAGATCATTTGGTAATCTTCCAACAAGTTTGGGACAATTTATGATGGAAAGCTTACTGGGCTAACGGTGCGGTTAAACTCCCTTTGTTTCAAAAGCAAACCAATCCTCCCATTTTTACATATCTACAAAGCTTAGTGTCTCTGGAAAAGGAAAAGGTTTGGCACCATGCTGCTACCCATAGAACTCACAACCTAGGTGCTTTATTGCACTCATTTCTTTAATGTAAAGGTCTTTAAGCAAGGGTAGTTGTCCAAGTGGTGGCAAAGATGTGCAATATTTATTACCTTTTAACCACATGAACACCATTTTAGAGAATGAAACATCTCTAACCCAGTTTGGAAATTTTGTACTGCCATAACCATGGATGGTGAGTCGTTCCAACAATTTGAAAGGTCTCATCATGTCAAGCACATTCCTCTCAATTATGTCATTCTGTGAACTATGAGATTCATCCCATTCTGGTGATAACTTTTTTAACTCTAGACAAGAGTAAGTGTAATAACCCTCATCTTGACTTAGCCATGCTTGCATACATTTCGTATGATCTTGTCTTGTCATGATTATAAATCTTGTTGTCTTGTTTTGACTTGCTTTGTTACGTGTTGCTTGCTTGATCTTGTTCCTTACTTGGTGTGTAGCCGAGGTTGACTTAGCCTAGTTTGCCTTTGAACCTTTGCACTTAGAACCGTTTTGGAAACACTTGGTTGACCTCCATCTTCACCTCGGCATGTTTGCCGAGATGTCACTCTTTGGGCCGATGTGTTTAGAGCCAAGGCCGAGATGTTTTGTACTTGTGATCCTTGTCCTCGGGCAGGTATGGCCTAGACCGAGGTGTGGCACACCCAGGCCAAGGTGTGGCACAGCTTAGTCAAGTTTCGTCCTCCCTAGCCGATGTCTTTGTTATCCTGTTGCCAAAGCTTTGTCTTTAGCCGATGTCATTACTTGCCGATGTGTCTTGCCATCAAGCTTGTTGAATACGCTTTGTCAGGGATTTGTCTAATCAATCAGTCACCTTTTTGAGTTAAACCAACCCGGTAATGCCACGTGTCCGAGCTGAGTGTTAAGACAGCCGGCAGACTTAGAAACAAATCATTTTGTCTCAAATCTTTGTTTTAGAGAGAGAAGCTCTAAAAGGAGAAGGAAAAGAGTTTTAGAGAGAGAGGTGGAGTTCCGAGCCCGATCTTTGAGGATCGAACCGTTGGATTTAAGTTTTGAGGTTAGATTCTTGCTCTACTCTGTTTGTTCTCATTGATTACCGAGCTGCATTGCATGATCGCGTTTGTTCTGCATGACATGCATTGATTTGAAGTTGGTTTTGAAAGGGGAAATGATGTTTAAGTATTCTTGAAGGAAAACCTTGTTTTGATCCGAAAGTTTGAGGCAAGAATCATGTTTTCGTGTTTGTCCTTGCATGGTCTTCTTGTATGGGTACCCAGGTCCATGTTTTTGAACTCTTGGCATGGAATCTTAGTTTTGAATAAACGAGTTATGATTTTAGCATGCATGTTTTTTTTTGATGTTCTTGATGATCTTGTCCCTTGCATTCTTCAAAGGGAAACTCAGGTTTTCCCAATTTCGTTTTGTATGTGGCCATCAGGACCACATCTCGGCAAGGAGGTGTGGGACCTCGGCAAGACCTGGATGGTACCCAGTGTGTTCCACGAGATGGAAAACAGTGTTTTGACTCTCTGTATGTGTCGCTTTGTTTTTGATTTGGACTCGGTGGGAGTGCCGAGATCATTACATGTATGTAAAGCTTGTTTTGAGAATGTGATTTGCCATGTGATTTGTCAGGACTTTGATCTTTGCTTGAGCCGACACCTGAAGAGCTAGGTGAGTGGTGCTTTTAATAAAGCTATGTTCTACTATTTTGATAAACCTTGTCTTGCTTTGTTTTGACGAAAGTATTTGTTAAGCATGAATGATTATCCTAATTCGATGTATCAAGTATAAGCTTTGTTTTGATGTTATCTTGAAAGGTCCCTTGGCTGGAGGACTATAAACTTTCGCAGCACTAAGTGTAAAAGTCCCTTAGCTGGAGGACTCTAAACTTTCGCAGCATTATGGATAAAAGGATACGGTCCTTTCTTGGAACACAAGTCCCTTAGCTGGAGGACTCTAAACTTTCGCAGCACCATTTGTCAAAAAGGGCTACGGGCCTAAGTGACACCAGTCTTGTATTAAAAGGATACGGTCCTTTCTTGGAAAAGCCATTGTGTTAAAAAGGGCTACGGGCCTAAGTAACACAAGTCCCTTGGCTGGAGGACTATAAACTTTCGCAGCACCATTTTGTCTAAATCGATTACAAATCGTACAGTCCTCTGTTTTGCCACTAATGGATCATTATACGGACTATTGTTTGGAAAGCTTTTGGGCTATGTTTTGCCGATGTCAGTGAGCATCCTTTGAACTTGTAAGACTTGATAGATGAATACGGTTCATCCTTTGATTTGGTAAAGTTTTGTCGTGTTTTGCTTTGAAAGGATCTCGGCTAATATTTGTATGGTTTTGGGCATGTTTGTTTCGTAAAGACTTCGGCTATATTCATGCAAAACCTTTATTACTAGTATCATTCACTGAGTTTCCATACTCACCCTCTATATATATGTAGGTGACGAGCAGGACGGCGGTGACGCCTAGATGTGTTTGCAAGCTTGTTTTGGACTCTTGACTTTACGTCGGCTTTGTTTTTGCATTCTTGTCAGCGATGTTGTCTCTACACCGGCATTTTGTGTTTATGTCGGCTTTTGTATTTACTTCGGCCAATCTTGAAAATCATGCTTCTTGGCTCGTATTTCCTGTATTTTGTATATGTCGGCCTAGAAGCCTTTTGATCAAGATGTAATTTGTATCTTGTTATTTATGAATTGGTTGTAAGATCATATTGTACATATCACCTCATTTGATTTACACACAGCTCTTATGGACCACTTGTATTTTGATTTATTGCTTCCGCATTTGTAAGCCCCCTATGTGTACTCTGTTGTGCGTGGATTTTGAAAAGTTGGCCTTCGGTAATCACGGATTACTGGCCATCACAGCACCATCCTACTAGGGGCGGGTTGGGGTCGTGACAGTAAGATTGAACTAAAAGCTTAGATTTAGATATTTGTCTCATGAGTAACTCACTCTTTTACCTTTTTCTCTCCAAATGTTGAAAGGTCTTGTTCATACACCTTCTTAACAGCGACATATTGACCACATGGTGCTTCTCTTAGTGCCATGATCAGGACTCGAGCCCACTTTTTGATACTAACTGATGCAGGGAAGCGTATTGGAAAGAAGAGCAAACAACAAGATCAAACCACAAACAAATTTGAATTAGAGATACTCTCCCTAAGAACGAATAATATTGAAAAAACTCTCTTTTTATTAATCAAATATCAACTTCAACTCCCAGAACCATGAGTTTGACAACTTTATTTATAGTTAACTTGCTTCTTGGAGAATAAGAAACTAATAAAATAGGAAATAAAAATCAAAACTAATGGAATAGAAAAATTGTATCAAATCAAATTAAGAAAATAAATAAACCTATACTATTCTATACTAAATTAAATATGCCTAACTAAATATTAATTTTATAATATAAAATTAAAATATATAATATTTTTAAATTTCAATCTGCAATAGATTATGAGGTATTATTGTCTAATAATAAAACCACCATATGGATATTTGAGTATGCAAATGTAGTCGTTATTAAATTGTGTTGGATGATAGTTACATTTAAATAGTTATGTTCACCCATATAATACTGCGTATTAATAATAATATATTTTTTTGAATAGCGTATTAATAATAATATGATATTACCAATTATGATGCTCCAAAAATTAGGAATATCAAGGAATATATTAACAAATAAATACTGGATTTTTCTAAAATTACAAATCCAAAAATAAATAATGATACATCAAAGTTAAATGTATTATAGACAATGTTGCCTTAATTTTACAAATTATAAGTACAAATAGAATTTCAATAGCAAGTTGAGAAATCCAATGTTGGTCCACGTCTGTTGCAACCTCTCGAGCATTTCCACAACATCTTCTTTGTTGGTGAATTCTTCCAAAATTTAGCATTAATGCCAATGCAACGAAAATAGCCATGAGTTGTGATGTCCAGTAAGAACACACACACCCCAGCCGATCAAAAAAAAAAAAAAAAACAAAAAATACACACACCTCAACTTTCTACACGTTTGAAATATATAAACAAGTATAAACAATACAAACAAGTAGAAGTACAACATATAATTTGCATAAATAAAAAATTACAGAGAATTACAAACAGTTATATCAATGCACAGTCACAAACAACAACTAGAAATAACAGTGATAAGTTATAGTTGGTTATTAACACTTAATAGTTGGTAGCAACCGTGAGATCAAGGCCAATAGAGTCCCCCAAAGAGACTCATCCTCCCAACCACTAAGACTGGGCATTGGACTATTTGAAACTCCCTCCTTTTGTTGCTTTGCAAATCTTACCATGGATATCTGCAACGATTATATACCGCGCAGCGCTATTGGTGGACCTCAAAAGAGGCAACCAAAAGAAAAATATTTTATCATCCTGAACCCAATCTTATTCCTCCAAAGCAGAAAAAAAAAAAAAAAAAAAAAAAGAAGAAGAAGGAGAAGAAGAAGAAGAAGGTTTTATCTTCCTAAATGTTCCATTTGGAGCCAACCTTATCTCACTAAATCAAAGCACTACATAGAGTCTGAATATGCCTGTTCCATCGTAGGGTATAGTGATGCACCACATTCTAAGCTTGGCTATAGGCAAACCGGTACCCGTCCTAGTCATAACCCGTCGGCCATAAGAATTCTCATTTGTGTTCCGGTCGTGACACAAGAATCCTCATTTGTGTTGTGCAAGACCAACACATGGTTGACATTAAGGATCGTGTTCTAAACCTAAGCCAACTTGAGTGTCATGACACGACTTGCGCAAGACTTAACTCAAAGGAAACACGTCCCACCATATCTCATTACAATGCCAACACTTGCAAGTTACAATTATTTTTTCAATTCATTACACACTACAACATATAAAAGTTTTAGAGATCAAATTTTTTGGTTTCTAAAAGTGAATTTTGTTACAAAAAATATTTAGGGACCAATTTCTATCGTCGTGAGAATAGTCGCTAAAAGGTCGTCCCGAAAAGTAAAAAATAAGGCTTTTAGCGACAAAGTTTTGAAAATGTCACTAATAAATACATTTGTTTTTAGACAAAAAATTTGGTCCCAAAAGGATAATAATTCATCACTAATATCCAATTTTCGCTGCTAAAAATAAAATAATGACACTTTTCACAACAAAAATATTTTATCTTTAAAAAATAATTTTATCCCTAAATTTTGGTCTCTAAATTTTTAATTTTTTGTAGTGACAACTGAGTGCAACCCATTACCACTGCAGTGTTCGTTTGTCAAGTACATTATGAAACAAGTTAGCCACATTCAATAGCACAAAATAATCATGCGTCAAGTATATGAGAGAAAATATAACACACAATGATGCTCACAAAACATGGTAAAGCAAGAAACAACATTAGACAAGCTATTAAAAACACTCAGCGATAAACAAAACCTAAGAACATGACTTCCCGCAATTTTTCAGAACAGCATAGGCGAAAGAATAAATTGTTAAAAGTATTTCCGGGTTCTTTAGGGACTGAAATTCAATAGAATTATAAAACAACAAGTCTACTTTCATCTCCAATTTGTAGAATTAGCATACCACAACCAGAATTCAATATTTATGCAAATTGCCAAACTCAGTCCAGATTTTGACACCTTTTAAGAAAAATGGATTTTCTCTAAATCTACTCAATAACTTTTCTCAAATAAATTTTGTTAAAAAGAGGACTCAAAATGCTAAATTTCGACATAAGAATCAACATGAGATGAGTTTTCTGGAATTTCATAAAAATGTGAAAAGTGGACTATTTTTCAGAAACTTTTTGTCAAGAACTTTGAAAAATTGTTTGGGCTATCAAAACACTTATTTAAACTCTACCAAAATTTCCACATGCTCTACACACTCCAAATAATATCCCATATAAACAGATTTTTAGTTCACGAATGTTTAATTTAAAAAGAAATTCAAGAGCTTATAAACTAGTTTACCAATTAAAGAAGAAAGCAAGCTCAAAACACAATTCTTAAGCAATGCATTATCCAACAATCATACCAACACATAAATTCATATAATATACATATGATATTATCTACAAGTAGTCAAAATAAAAAAGAAGTGCTAGAGAAAATAGGAGAGGAGGGTGTATCTTACAATGCTAGCAAAAGCTTTTCTTTCTTTCTTCTCTGTTCTTCCTTAGCCTTATTCCCATCAACAGCCCCCCCCCCCCCCCCCCGGCGCACTCTCTCACCGTGGTCACTCTTAGTTCAGCAGAAAATAACAATGGAAATAGAGGGGGATTACTCATATTTGTAGGAAAAATGGGGTGAATTGACCATTTTGACCGTGGTTGGTCCCCCGGCGTGCTCTCTCACCATGGTCACTCTTAGTTCAGCAGAAAATAACAATGGAAATAGTGGGGGATTACTCATATTTGTAGGAAAAATGGGGTGAATTCACCATTTTGACCGTGGTTGGTCTTGAATGGAATTGGTTTATATTTAGTTGAATTGTAATGGAATGGAAAGTTATTAGGGGGTTTAAATACGGTTTAATTAATCCAAGCTTGGTTGAGATGGAATTTGATGGATGTGTGGGTATAAACATGTTCCCCGAATTCAAGGATTTGTGAAGACTTTTGTGCATTTTTTTAATTATTCTTGTTTCTCTTTCTTTTCTTTTCTTTCCTTTTTTTTTTCTTCTTTTTTTTTACTTAATTTCCTTTGGCCCAAGTCAAGCCACATGGCCAGTCACTCCCCTCTACTTTCTAGGTACAAAATGTATATTTTTATGTATAGATAAATTAGTACAGAAGAAATGAATAAAAGAAATTGGAGAAAACAAGCATATATATATAATTAATTAGTATAGGGTTGAAATTGTAATAAATTCCAAAGTAAGGGATCAATTTCTACTAAAAAATTATATAATCCGGCCCATTGGACTAAAGCGCAAAGTTTAATAAGAAATTAATGAGAAATTTATGATTTTAAATATAATTTCTAAAAATTGAGGTCTCTACACTATTACACTAAAAAATTTACTCCAATTTTAAAATTGTCCAAATCGCTCAAAAAATTACGTAATACAATATGGTTATGGAAAATATTTGAGGGCCACAATTTTTGTGGCCACAATGGCTCAAAACTGTCAAAACGACGTCGTTTTGGGTGCAAAACATGCCAAAACGACGTCGTTTTGACAGTTTTGAGCCATTGTGGCCCTATAGCATTGTTGTATAGTTATAGAAACATTGTCGAAGTTTAGTGGGTTCAATTAAATGCACCGGTTTCCGCATAGCTTTGAGGTGATTCTATTTATACCCAAATAGTAACTTGTCTAACTAAAACTTTGAAATTTAGTTTCTATTATATCTTAATGTAAATTTACTAATAAGGACACTGTACATTAAATCTTAAAATATTTTCTTATAGTACACCTTAATCACTTATATTTATTCTTCATATTCAAGTCTCTTTATCTTCTTTATCAAGTTTTAGTTATTTTTTTCTTCATCTTCTTGCCTACTCCAAAATTCTAATCCGCTCCACCAAAACTTATCATTATCATAAACATTATTGTTTCTTATTGCGTTGTTACTTGCAAATAAAAAAAAAAAAAAAAGAAAGTTAGAACAAAATTAAACAATGAATAAGAATAATAATCAAATATATTTTTTGAAACAATTCATCAAACACGAGGTAAGCATTCACGTAGATATCAACCAAACCATGGCTGAACAACCATTGTAAACAAAGGCCAAACAATGTGTTCAATATAGTAATTATATATTCTATCTATCATACATACTATATTATATTCATTACCATATTTAGGTTTCTCCCATCCTATATAAAAGTCTTGTATACATTGTTACGACATTCAATACTATATTCTCTTTCTCTCTCTTAGATATTGTAACATGGTATCAGAGTTAGGTTAAGTACCTAGTAATTTCGCTTTACTGATGGGCGGCAGCCTTGCCTTGGCCGCCCGCTGGACTTCAAACTCATTCCGCTGTCATATTTTCCTTTCAGTATCGTTTCGTGGCGATCTTTTTCTCTGTTCGCTGGTTTATTCCTACTCCAAATATTTCTATCATATATTTTTTTACTCGCAATCTAGTGTATTTATTATCTATTTATTTATTATTTTTTTTTGTTTTTTGCATGTGCTTATGTTCCACTTTGTCTTTCCCTTTGTTTTAACCTCAAATATATTTCTATCTTAAAACCTATTTGAGTTTTTTTTTTTTTTTTGGGGGAGGGGAAGGGTAATATACTTATATTATAGTAAGCATGGTGGTATACCTTGGCATACCATCCAAGCGGCCTTACTTGGCATACTACCTAAGCCGCCCCTTGGCTCACTACCTAAGCCGCCTCCCTTGGCACACTCCCTAAGCCATCCTCTTGGCGCATTTTGTTCCTTTTCAAGCCACCTCCTAGTGCACATGGCTTCTTCCCAAGCCACCCTCTGACACACATGGTTCTTTTCCAAGCCGCCTTCTGACGCACATGGTTCATTTGTTGCCATCACCATTCAGCACTACGTCATAAGTTACGTGTGTGCCGCGTTTGCTAGTTCAACACACATTCTTTTTCTACAATGGTCCGACACGACCATAAACTGTCTGCCGACATTATCTCCATTAGCTTCAATCCTGTTCCTACAACGGTCTGACACGACCGTAAACTGTCTCCCGGCATTAGTTTTGGCCTCTTATTTATCTCAAGTGCCCCTGTGCTCCCATTTGAATTTTGCAATCAATTTGCCTCGGATCTATCTATGTTTTATTTTATTTTTAGTTTTATTTCATGTTTTAATTTCTCTCTCTAAACTCAAGTTGGTATTCCTACTTGAGTTTGAGAGAAGGTGTTAAATATAATAATTCTATATTCTGTTTTATCATACATACCATATTATATTCATTACCATACTTAGATTTCTCTCCTCCTACATAAAGGAGTTTGGTATACATTATTACAACATTCAATATAATATTTTCTTTCCCTCTCTTAGATATTGCAACACAACGAACAAAGGCCAAAATTGAAAATCAGCCACAACTATTGCGAAGATCAACCCACAACCATTGTGAAGAACAACCGTTATCCCAAACAATCATTGTGAAAAATCAACCAAAAAAATTGAAAAACAACCACTATCTTCAATAACGAAAAATAAAATCAACGAAAAAATATGAGGAGAGTGAGGGAGTATTGTGCCTGAAAAGAGAGAAAGAGAGGGATTTGAATTGATTTGTTTATAATTTGAGTGTACCATAAATTATGATTTTATCTTGAAGGATAATTTGTGAAAAAACATAAGGTATATTGAGAATAAATTATAACTCTAAATAATTTAGTAAAGAGTACTAAAAAATTGGACGTATTGAATAATTTTTTAGGTGCAAACAGAATCACCATAGCTTCACCCATGTCCACCACCACCTCCATTATATCGTTGCCACCACCATCACCACTGTATTGGCCCAAAAATTGGATAGCATTGTCAATAGGGCTGCCCTAGATAGATAGTGACTCATAAAAGGGGCCCAAAAAATGGGTAGCTTTGCTAATTGGGCTGGGCCTAGATAAAAAAGTGACCCATAAAAGGGGCCCAAAAAATGTATTAGCTTTGACAACAAAAAGTAGAAGTCAAAAATGGCTGCCTAATAAACTGTAAATAGAAATTACACCAAATAATCTAACATAGATTTTCTGAGCTTTAAAAAAATTTAAAAAAAAACAGCTTAGGTAAACTACATCAAAATAACCTCTAAATGTGAACTTACCAATATTGTCATGTATCAGCCAATTAATATCCTTACCAAATACCAACAGGGGTTGGTTCAGTTGTAAAGCCTTCGAAATAGTCACTTAGAGTTCGAGTCTCCATATCCCCTTGTTGGGCTTAAATATACTTAGTGCCCAGAGCACGAGAGGGCCTTAGCTTCGGCCCCAATGTTGGTACAATGGGGGTTCCTTGCAGATGCGCTATGAGTGCTAATGGACAATACTCCCTATCAGTATGTAGAGTAGTCTATCTACCTATCTATTTTTTTTTTACCAAATAAATAAATAAATAATAGAAGCCAATCAATATAACAGGCCAAGTGAACTACCCTTCCAAACTATTGGCCCAGTACATTATAGTTGGGCAACCCATTAAAATAGCAAAATAGTGTGTTTTCCAAGTTCAAATTCACTGATATATTCAGTATGAATTGAATTTTTTTTTTTAATCTCTTTATGTTTCAAAGCGGGATATACAATTGGAGGCACAGCTTAATTCAAGCAAAAAATTCAGCCAATTTCGGCTTACAAATCATTTTTCAAACACAGATTAAAAAATTAGAATTTTTATTGTACAACAGGGAAAATTGGTTGTCTTAAAAATTCACCTTTTCCAATTTTTTTAATTTTTGAGAGGATAGTGGTGAATCACGACAGAGACCAACCCATTTCTCGACAAATTGGACGAGAAATAAAAATGGAAGAGCATGTTACATCTTTTCCTGTAATGTACTGAGAAAAGCCTCATATTCATATATATGACGTTTCTTTGTCCAAGCAATTCATCAAAATTTTCTTGAATTAGGAAAAAATTAATACAATGGTACATGTGGTTGGTTAGTAAGAGAGTATCAAATAAATGATCTACATATAAAGATTTAAAAAAATAACAAACAAAATTATCATAAACAAGACCGATCATGAGTAGGACAGTAAATGAGTTGAGTTTTAAATATTCATACTTAATTTAAAAATTTAACGAGTTTTAAAATATGTTTAAATTTGACTTATTTATATCATGAATTAATCTTAAATGAGCTTTTAACGTATCACGAGTATTTTAGCTTTTTCTAGTATATATAAACCATGCTAAGTAGTAAGTTACTCAATCTTTGGTTAAAAAACTTAATGAGCTTTAAAATGTACTCTAAAATGTACTCAAACTCAGTTTGCTTATATAACAAGTTGATCTCAAAAGAATTTTTAACGAGTCACTCTTGAATAACTTAATCCATTTTATAGTGATGAGAAGACAGTCTGGATTGGACGATTAGCCCAAAGGGCAGTCTTATTTGATAGGGTTAAGCTTCCCTCTAGTCCATTGTTTGGACTAATAGGTCTAGTTTTGCCCATTTAAGGCCATTTTGTGTCCCATATGTTGATCTGAATTGTTCAATTTTTGATGCATTTTGAGTATATTATTTATAAAAAAAAAATTAAGTTAATTGAATATTGGTAGCCGCATGTTTAAATCACATCAACTTAAAAAATTGGATGGTCTATTTTTAAAATTATATTTATTGTCTTTTTTTAATAATAAATGTGATCCACACATGTGGCCACCGATATTTGATTAATCTAATTCTCTCAACAACAAAAAATAAAAAATAAAAAAAAAATTGCATGGATGATCTTCTCAAAATGCACTAAAAATTGAACTGTTTAAATTAACAAATGTGACGTCTCGGGTCTCGGACCCGAATTGAATGTGCCTTTTCGGACCTACAACTTTTTTTTTGATACCTTGAGGGGTTTTGTTGCGTCGATATTTGAGAATTCGAACTTGTTTAATCATCTTAACGTTAGATTGAGTTAGAATTTTTGAGTTTCGGATGTAAGGACGAAACTAAGGAGAGCGGGATCACCTCTAGAAGTGTGGGCCGAATCAATAGTAGAACCGCACGTGCGGGAAGATGGGTCGCATGTGCGGGAAAGAGTTCGATCAAGAGTTAAGGTTTTGCTTTAAAGGCCTGTGCGGTGGAGGATTTCCGCACGTATGGGAAGTGCGTCGCTTGTGCGGCCGGGGCTCTCACACATGTGGCCAAGCGCATGAACAACCTCGAATTTTGTGATTTTTAGCCTATTTGTTGTCTCTCTCTCTCTCTCTCTCTCTCTCTCTCTCTCTCACACACACACACACACACACACACACACACACTTTTTCCCTCATTTCAACATATCCCTCTTTCTCTCTCTTCAATCTTTTCTCTATTTTTCTCTTATCCCTTTCTACCCAAACCCTCAAACATCTTACATTTTCTTTTGATCCCATGAATCCATTATGAGTTTGATACTAGTTCCTTATACCCAATTGACGAGTGTGTCGACGGCTCTGTTTTGACTAGTGGAAATCGAATTCTGGCGAAGTTGATTTTTGGGCTTTTCTCCTCCTCTCTCTTTGAGGTAGGATCGCTTTGCTCCTCTTCAATACCTGGTTACAGATAAGCCTGTGGTCAATTTTATTGTATTAAAAAATTGATTTGTTGGGTATTTTTGAAAAGCATGTGATAAGGGTTAGGGTTTATGATCTAGAGTTAAATTTTGTGTTTTGTAGTAAATATATGAGATTGCATGTTTGAGGAACATGCTTACAAAGATTAGAGTAAAAAAATCCTAATTATTTGTTATGGGTTATGAGAAAGAGAGAAAAATTGATGATTTGATATTATTTGAACTATGTGTGGTATTGCGTAGTAGACTTTAGCGAGGCGATGTTTAGGATGATAGACTTTAGTGAGGCGGTGTTTAGGATGATAGATTTTGACTAAAATAAAAATAAAAGAGACTAAAATAATTAATAAGATAAAATCTTATGTTTTACATATTAATTTATTATTTTTTTTCTTACAACTATCTATTTAATTACAATTTTTTTTTATAAATTATCATAGACATAACTTTTTTTCATCTCATAAAATAATTAAAAAAATTAACTAAAATGGCCAATATCTGTAACGCCCTCAAAATTTAGCCCATCAAATATAAAACATAACATACATTATTAAAAGAAAACATTATATTATTTAAATCATCAGAGTATTACGGAATAAAACATCAAAATAAATGCCCTACGGGCTTACATCTTGCCAAGCCAACACTTGGACACAACTTCATGAGTTCTAACTCAAAACAAATAAAGCCCTGGGCTTGAATGTTTACATAATTCAACTAAAACAACTAAAACAAGTAAAACAAATCTTCGAGTCCAAATCCTCACAAGCTAAGTCCTTGGAGGTAGTGAACCACCTGAACCTGAAAATGAAGTTCCCATATAGGGTGAGCCACAGCCCAGTAAAAAAATACTAAACCAAGCATAAGAATTAACTAAAGCATTAGCATTCGATACATGGTTAACACAAGATAATCAATTTCCAATTTCACGACACGAATGTCTACATTGTCTATGACACCTTTCACTTTCCAATATTTATTCAACTTTCCAATTATATCATTATGGCTCAGAACCTGGCCAACTATAATAGTGATCCAGATGTCACAAAAATAAGTGAGACTAAAGCTCAAATCACAACACTTCCATACTTCCAACTGATACACATTAAAATGATGTATCATATCAACAACAAATAGCAATATTGCTATTATCAATAAGCATACATATGAGTGATGCTACTGGAGTCCATCCCCTATCTCCTCCCAACAAATCCGGTTTAGAGGTACATCCCCTATCTTCCCCTAAACCGTGGAGTTCATCCCCTATCTCCTCCAAACAACATGCATATGCAATGAAACACACAATTGCCATATACAACACATAATCAATACAAGTAATGTTCTGTATTAATTCAACAGTCAACATAAGTGACTTAATTCCAGTTATACCTAAGCCACATGCAAGGTCTACAACAATCACGACTATCCTCCACCGATAGCCCAAAACAGTTATTTCTAAACAAGAAATAAATACAACAACAAATGTAATTTCAACATTCTCAAAGGTAAGTATTTAAACTAACCAAATACATCATTAAACCACTAAATTCCCCAATCTCATGAATTAAACCCAATATCACAATCTTCCCTTAAATTAATTATATAAATTAATCTATGACAAACCCTAAGGTTTCTCCCAAAATTACCAAACTACCCCCACATACCAAAATACCACCACTTAGGATTAAAACGTATAAATGGAGTAGGAAATCCCTACCTCGAAGAAATAACTCAAAAAAAAGAAGATGAAGACGATGCCCAAACTTCAAAGTGCTCCAAACCAACAATTGCTCAGATTAAATGAAAGCCCTCACTCTCCTCTATCTTATTTGAGAAAGAACTAGGGTAGAAATCCACTCTAGATAGATCAATCCTAGGAGAGAAGATGAGTTGGGAGAGAGAGAACTCGTAATCTAGGGTTTGGAATCTGAAGAGAGGATGAAAAACTGCTTTAAAACGTCAAAAACACGATTTTATACCCAGTCGCCCCGCTCGAGCGGACAAACCCCCGCTCGAGCGGACACTCACGGACCCCCGCTCGAGCGGACCAACTCCCGCTCGAGCGTCCAACCCTGCACAAGAAATACTGGATGGGTGTTTTTCCCGCTCGAGCGCCAAAACCCCCGCTCGAGCGGACAAGCAACAACAAGTCCCGCCGGCGTCAAACTCCCGCCGGCGGACAAGCCAAAATCTGGGCAACTAGTTTTGGTTCCTAAGCTCAACCAACCTGTTCCAAACCCGTCCAACACATCCTATAACTCCAAATAAGAAAATATAGGACGACAACAATCATTACACAAAGATAGAATCTACGGAACCTAAGTCCGGATACAACATCGAATGGGAAAAGACCGGGGTCGCTATAACATCCAAACGAGAGCTTAGTCTTTGAAACGTTAGATGGAGAAAACGATACTCTTACCCAACTTTTTATAAAAATATAAGCCAGACATAATGGGGAGCTTTTCTTTTTCTATTTACGGATTAGCGGGTATTGTTCACCTATAGTGGACCTTGTTTCAGATCTATTTCAATAATTTAAATTATTCAATGTCTAAGGCTCATTGAATATATTACTTTAACAAAAAAAATTACGTTGATCGGATATCGATAGCCTTTTGATCAAATCACATTTGTGTCAATAAATTTTTTATTTTTTATTTTATAAATATCATACTTTTTTTTTTGATCAGCTTATAAATATCATACTTGCCATTGATACAAATGTAATATAATTAAATAGTTATCAATATCTAATCAAAATATTTTTTTACAAAACTGATATACTCAGTAAGCCTTATACATAGAATTATTTGAATTATCAAAATAGGTCTGGAGCAGGGGCCTACCATGGGCCAACAACACTCTAGTTCAATCTCCCAACATAATGGACTTTCTATTTTAAAATAGGGACTGACTTCTCTTCAGTCTCAAATCAATTTGGAGAGGTGTTGTTGGGTCTCGTTTCAATAATTTGAACCGTTCACATTTTAGGATTCATCGAGTACATCATCTTTACAAAAAAGTAAGTCGATCGGATAATGACAACCACGTGTTTGGATTAGTTTTGTATGAAAAAAATAGACCTTGAGAAAATAAACAATTTATACAAAATTGATCCGAACACATGGTTTCTGTTATCCAATCAACTTGATTTTTTTGTAGAGATGATGTACTCGACGAACCTTAAAATGTGAATGGTTGGAATTATCAAAGAGGGGCCCAAAAACTAGCCCATTGGGCCAAACTGAACTGTCCAATACGATAAAGTACGGGAGACCGTCCAATCCTTTTAAAATAATAAAATCAAAACTTGTTATATCATTTTTTAGGAAGTGAATCCTCTCTAATTAGGGATGTAAGAAAAATCGAAAAATCGATCAAACCGATTGAACCAGACCAAACTAGCTATATTTGGTCTGTTTTTTAACAAGAATTGATTTGTGCGGTTTTTAAATTTGATTTTTTTCGATTTTCGGTTCGGTATCGATTCAAACACCTTGCACACCGAATTAAACCAAAACTGACTGCTTCAACATATATTGTATTTTTAATATATATATATAATCTAATAATATAACGATATTAATAAGTATAATAAATTATTAACCTTAATTAATTAATTTTATCATCTTTATAACCTACGTTTGTAAACTCTTACTATTATATATAATCTTAACTTTAACTTATTATTCTTGAAATCTTAATATTTTTTAATTTTTTTTTGTTAATCTAGGAATTGAAAAGTATTTGTTAAATGGATGGATTAGATATGTTTAAAATGGTAGATAATTAACTAATTAATGTTTTTATATAGATTAGTGATTATATTTAAAAGTAGTTCAAGTTTGAAAGGTCCTAGACTGATTAAATTGGTTCGGTTCGGTGTGGTTTGATAGTAGAAGCGGTCTGTGTTAGTGTTCAAAATAATAAAACCGACATTATCGGTTAAGTGAAATTTTTTACTAAAATACCGGCCATACCAAGCCGATTACATCTCTACCTCTAGTCCTTAATCCGGATTGAAGGGTGTTGTTCGAGTCCGTGGGGCTCACCACGGGTCATATTTTGATAATCCTAATCGTTCATTTTGTTGGGCACTTTTATATTTCATCCACACAAAAAATGAGGCCTTGTTTGTCATAACCTAAAAAAGTCAAAAAGTTAAAAAGTCATTGTCCTATTTAAGTTATATCATCTTATTTAAGTCACATCACCTCTCTACCACATCACTTCAAACCCAACCCATAAGTGTACTTTTGACTTTTTATAAAATATGGGTTGGGTATGAGTTGGATTTGAAGTGATGTGATACAGAGGCGATGTGACTTAAATAAGATGATGTGACTTAAATAGGACAATGATTTTTTGACTTTTGACTTTTTTAAGTTATGACAAACAATGCCTAATTTTTTGTGTGGATGAGTCGATCCGATAATCGTAACCTATTCAATTCATAGCGTTTGTTAGTAAAAAAATGAATGGTACATTTTTAAAAACACAATTGTCGTCTTTTTTTGTGTGACAAACACGATGAATTGAACAAGTTACGATTATCGAATTGACTTAATTTTTTCTATGAATAAAATAAACCAAATGCCTGAAAAAAATGAACAGTTTGAATTATAAAAAAGAGACCTGTGGTGAGCCCCATGGGCCGAACAACACCCTCCAATCCAGATGAAGGACTAGAGGAACTCCTGGTTAGTTTCACTTTTATTCTTCAAATTATTGTTAAATTTTTATTTCATCTTTAAATTATTAATTTCATCTATTTAATTTATAAATTTTTTTTTATTTCTGTCGATGTGGTTCAATTTGATCGGCAAACATATAATTTTGTAATATGAATACTTTAAGTCATACAAACAAACACTTATTAAATTAGTTAGGAGTGTGCAGTTTAAATAAAATAATACGAAAAATGAGTGTTTTGTCATATACCATTTAAATTGTTAATATTATGAAAGGGAAAGTCTACAATGTGCACCTTATAAAAGGGCATATGATATGCACTTATTGTATGGTCCATATCGTGCCACATCGTAAAAAATGATCTGCTAAACCGGTCATGTAACAGGTTACAGAAAGAATCATAACTTTTTTTCAAATATCATAACAATATTACAATGAATCATAACAATGTCATAATAGTAACCAAAGTGTCATAACAAAGACACTATAAATCATAACAATATAATGATAACTCATAACAAATATAGTTATTTCTAATCAATTATCATAACATTTGAATCGTAACATTTTTTATTATGATTCACCATGACAAATCATAACTTTTGGTAGTAAAATCATAACTTTTGCTAAAATGAATCATAACCACAACTTTTTTCTCCACAATCATAATAAGATTAACAAATGTCATAACTTTTATTAATGAATCATAACCACAATACACTACAAGAATTTTCACTTTTGGCGACTAAATTTTTAGTCACCAAAAGTTAATTTTTAGTCGCCGTAGGGTTTTAGCAACTAAATTATTTGGTCGCAATAGTCGTCGTCAAAGAATTGTCGGTAAAAGTAATTAGCGACTAAAATTATTTCAGTCTTCCATTTGAATTCACCTACACACTAAATGTAAACAGGATTTCGCATTCAAGAATCAATCATGCATGCTTTCTTCGGATGCTTTTGCAAAAGTTAAAAAAAATTCTGGTTTAATGATCATACACTGGGTTGTCTTTTTTCTTTGGTAAGCAAAAAATTGGCTGATTCAAGCAAAAAATGTTTTCAAATCTAATGAGACAAACTAAACACCATCGGATCTAATGAGCCCTTTTTAAATGCAGTTTAAAAAGGGCAAACTATGACAGTGGTGTAGAATGGTGTAAGGGAGAGAGTAAATACTCATAATGTTATTAATGAAACTGTGAATAATTTTATACAAAGCCTATGGACCAAGAAGCCTTTGGTCTGCACAATAGATTCAAGGGATTCACACTCATAATGTTATTAATGAAATCAATAATTTTATGTTTGGTTTTTGTTTGTTATTTTTCTTGTTGAAATGGAAAACTAAATTGTTTCCGATGTGTCTATAAATAGGTTGATGTTAATTTTGTTGTTGACGAGCAAATGCAACCATTTGTACAAAGCAAGGAAATGAAAAATATCAATGATATTCGGATTTCAAAAAGTGAGACGACTGTTTGTGACATGAAAAGTGTTTTGGAAGAACTAGTTGTTATTGTTAAAAGTGGAATAACTAATTCTTCCATTCCGAAGGTCATGTACAAATCTGAGCCACTGCAAATGTCAAAACAACAGGAAGTGGGGCACGACCACTATAAATGTAAAGCTGGCATAGTTGCACCTGGAGTTGTGGTAGAATCTACAGTTGTACCTATAGATGAACATGTCAGCCCTATACTCGTGCCAAAACCTAATATTGTGGTTGAATCTATGGTTGTACCTACAGTTGAACATGAGACCAATACGCTCTCGCCAAAACCTAATATTGTGGTAGCATTAGAGAACATGGAGGAAAATAGAATTCCGCTCACACCATCCATCTTGAAATTGGATGCCCATCTTCATCAGCAAACCAAACAAGCGAAGAACAAAATGAAGGTAAGATTGAACAACAACCGAAGAAAGAAAATCCCAAAACTCCAACTTATTGATGAATCTAGTTCATCCACTGGTCCATATGGCGGTCCTTGCACGCAACATTCGGATGCGCGGGTGGACATACAGTCACCTTTTACAGCCATTGCTGGTAAGAAAAGGAAAGCCAATCAGAAAGTACCAACCAAGACAAAGCTTCATTTAGATGAATCAGATTCATCTCTCGATACAAAGGAGGATAAGTTTGATCAAGTAAGTCATGTACATAATATATGTGTTATACAATGTTGCTATTCCTGTAAACATATTTTAGGATTTTTCATTATTTATTGTTCGTTGTAATTTGTTTTAGAGTTTGAACTTACTTGGAAAATTACTTGGCCTCAATTTTGAAGCATCTGCTACTGCCATTGAGGTTATTACTAATTTCATTATTGTTCTAGATCTCCAATCCCCTTATTTTAATGCACTGCAAGAAGTATGCCAATTTATTGTTTATGTGTTCGGTTAAATTCACAAGTCATCTACTACACAAATTGTGAGGCCATGTCCTTTATCTGCTGAGGAAGAAATTGTGAAGGCTTATTGTTTCGATAAGGATTTGGAAAGCAGGTAATTTTATTGCATTTGTATGTTCCTCTCTATCACCAATAAGTGCAACTCCTCAATTTGTACATGATGCAGTGAGGATATTGTGGTCATGGAGTTGTTTTACACGCCGGTTGAATTTGCCACCCAATTCGATTTGTGCTCATTTCAACCAAAAACATGGATTTGTGGTTCCGTAAGTGTTAATTTCATGCGTCAATATTGCTATGTGATGTCATTTTTAAGGATATAGGTTTGAAATGATTATTTGATGCATGTATTTCAGATTATTAATTTAGTTGTAGCACAATTGACAAATGCACAAAGAAGGCTCTTCCCCGATAAGTGTCATAGGACGTGGTACTTTCCCACATATGTATCAGTGAGTAGTCTAGTGTGTCATGTTTATGTTTGGTTATTCATGTATACTTATTGATATATACTTGTGCATTATCAATTGTAGCAACATATTACGAATGGGGCAGATCATGCAAAGCTATGTGACGAATATTTTGAGGAGTCTCGATACACTGGGAAGCTTCATGCCTGTCAAGAAGTAATGTGTCAAGCATTCTTCCATTTTGCAGGATTATTATAAATATCCCCTCCATTTTACGAATATTTTTATTATTTATTAAGTTTTTTTGGGTATCAACGTCGTCAAAATTTTATTTGTTTTTTAATTTTCTAAACTGGTTGGGCAACGTTGCATGACCCTTTTTTTATTATTGTCACTTAGATATATATTCCGGTGAACGACCATGAAGAAGATTGGTTTTGTGTCAACATAGATTTGGCACATCACGTGGCTTATATATTTGACTCGAGTCCCAGCCTCACAAATGAGAAACGCCGTGAATTAATGGCAAGGACATTGGTAAGTCGTTTATTTATTTTTTTTTTCTAAAAGAAAAAAAACAATCAGCACAATCTATCTTACAATATTCATGCATAGGTTCAAACAATGCATTTGTTATTGCAACAATATTTTGGAGACCTTTATGTTGCAAATGTGAAGGAGTTTGAATTGGAGAGGTTGAAAGACGCTTGTCTCCAGCATAAAACCGATAGGTATTCTAAAATTTCTTCATTCGCTATTGAATTGTGGCTCTCTTATTAACATTACATAGAAGTTTGACATTCATATGCATGTTGTCATGAAGCTATGACTGTGGTATGTTTGTCATGAAGTATATGCAAGGTGTTGTTATGCCGACTGGCGTACACAAGGTGACTGTTCAATGTTAACCACATAATTACACTATTGCAATTACAATGTCATATGATGGTATTGTTGATGGAATATTTTTTGTTTTGTTTCCTTAGTTTGATAAACTGGAAAGGTTTAGGCTACTAGTTGACCTAGTGAACGATTCGTCCAACCGTATTTATGTTGAGGTTATGAATAGGCTCGAACAATACAAAGAGAGGTGCGTCCCCAAACCATGAACAACTTATGCCCTTCATGAACTCAGCTGATTACTTACTGAATGTAATTTCTTTTGTAACAGGTACTCTAGGCTTCGGAAAGCTAGAAGGAAAAAGAAAGTTTGATTGAAAACATGGCTGCTTGAAAAAACATTGATTCGCCTAACCGTACTTTTGGCACTATGCTTATTCACAATTATGAACATATTAGATGGTTGAACAAACATGGATGATAAAAGTAACATTGATTGGTAGTATTTTGTGGACGATTGAAAAAACATATTATTTTTTGGGTTTCAATTTGTATGGAATTTATATTGTTACTCAAGATTGGGGTGATGAAACTATTTATGATATGTAATTGTATCACATTACTTTTGGTTGTTACATTTACAATCCATCAAAAATTACACACATGTACCAAATTTTAGTGGGGAAACTATTTTTAAAACTAGATTACGAGTCCATGCATTGCTACATATATAGTACAATATATTGAAATGTTGCATAATCAGTTCGTGTCCAACTAAAATTGTGCCATTAGTGTATACTATCATGTACACATTATATTTGTTCATGTCGTCTCCCCACTTAGAAGGCGCGTAAAGGTAGTGCTTTGCAAATTTTAAAAATACCGAAAACAATGACATTATTTGCTACAAAAAAGCAACAAAGGACCTGCATTTCCGTCTAAGAAATCTAACGAATTATATTTGCTAATCACATTCCGTGCATAAATATCATACTAAGTTTTGGAATCAATGTAGCAACTGCGTAGTCGACTGGTATCCATAAATTTCAGCAAGCTATACATACATCATTGGCATTGAAAAAAAAAAATTAATTGGACATGTCTATCAAAAATGTCGAAGCATCATACTAAATAATATTGTTGACATAAACCATCCAAATGTTGTCCATCACATAAGCCATCCATGAATTCTAACATTGTTTCAATTTTCTTTTCATAACAAATGGGACAAAAAGTAACACTGTTCGCAAAAGTATGGGATGAACAAAGTACCACCATTGTTTGCACAAAAAGTAACATTGTTTGTAAAAAAAAGTTAACACTTTCTGCACAAAAAATTAACACTGTGTGGAAAAAAAAGTAACAGTGTAAGCTAAATCATTGGCCTTGCAAACTGTGTTCAACCATCATGTGGATTGTTTGATTTTGCGTCAGAATACACAACTTGCCAAATTATCTTCGGAACATCTAGAGGGCTGAAATTATGGACAGCATACAACATGAGTGCTCGTTCATGGTCAAAAGTGGATTTCACCCCCCTTGGGTGAAGATTGTACCACAATATAAGATGAAGAACAGCAAGGTCAGGCTTCAAGAACTTTACATGATACTTGTCTTGTGGTATGACTCCTTCGATGTACGAATCATCAACAATTTGGGCTTCATTAGGAAGGTCAACACCAGGAAGGTATGGATATTGTGCTTTGTCATCATGTGTTGGTCGCTGAATGTCTAAGAATTTTGATATGCAATCCGCGGAAAACACCACATCTTTCCCCCTCAGTTTTGTTTTCAGAATCAAGTTCTCTGTATCAGTTGGCTTTTGTATGCTACCAAAGAATTCCCGTACCAGGTTCACATTAGCCTTCCCTTCCCGTTCGATTAGGTTTTGGATATGCAGGTGGCCCAAATTTGCTGGAATATCAGTATGAGTTAACTCCTTCAACTTGACAGCCCGCTCTACTATAATAGCCCGTTTAGCAAAAATACCAAGGTCAACGTGAGGAGCTTCCGCTTTTCCTTTACTCGTTTTTTTTGTTGTCTTTTTCCGTGGCATCTTCAATTACCTACGTAATAACCAAACATATTAAAACATATGTACGTCATTGGAGAGATTCAAATTTTAATCATACAATGACAAATGCAAATATATTAAAACCTTATTGATTTCAGTCATTAATGTCCACCATTTCTTACCAAGCAAACAGACAATTAAAAAAATCTACAAAAGAAAAAGAGAGAGACAGTTCGGCATTATTAATAGTGATTGTTTGTAAAGTAATGGCATGAGCAAGTCCTTATTTTATCAGCAATCAAACAAATTTGGAATTTATTCACCTTTATTTTTCAAATTAATCTCCAAACGACAAAATTTATTAAGTCAAAAATATTAAAAAATATTAAGTCAAATATTTCAATGGAAGAAACACTCAAGTCAAAATATTAAAAAATAGGCAATTTTTGAATTTATAATTAAATTCGAAAAATGTTTTAGGAAAATTCTTCCAAACACAATGCACTTTTTAAGAAACACGTAAAAGTTAATTGTGTTAGTTTTAAATGTGTCTAACACATGTCTGGACACAGGAATATCCAACAGTTGTCATGATTCATTAGTCCGCTCAACACCTTTGATTTTTACCCATAATGAGGATTCTACATCTTCCATGATTTGCGTGAAGGAAAGTAGTCTTGAAGGCAAATGCAAAAGCCCTCTCTGCCAAGTTATTTTTAGATTTTGGGTGCATATGGATTTGGATCATTAGAGTCAAGTTACTGTACTCTCACTTGTTATAAGCAGTTGTAATTTTTACTCTCGACTGCTTCAAAATGAAGATTATTCCATGCTTGGGATCTCTTGTGTGAGCAAATAGCCAAATAGGAGATGTCCCTAATTTGACTGCATCAACAGGCTCAAGTCCTAAATTTTCTTAGATGCTTTTAGTTTTAAGGAAGTAGATTTGCAAAGTTGGTTTAATACCACACTATTGTTTGAATGACAACTTGGGTTCATGTTGCTAATTTTTTTTGTTGGGTGATGAAGTCGTTTATATTTTGGCAATGCACATCTCCATCATCTCTTATTATCGCTATACATCGATACCATACCATTCCAATATAAGCATAGTTATGTGTTACCTAACAGCAATGTCAACCATTTCTTACCAAGCAAACAGACAATTAAAAAAATCTACAAAATAAAAAGAGAGACAGTTCGGTATTATTACAGTGATTGTAAAGTAATGGCACGAGCGAGTCCCTATTTTATCAGCAATCAAACAAATTTGGAATTTATTCACCTTTATTTTTCAAATTCATCACCAAACAACGAAATTTATTAAGAATGCGTAAGATTAAAACAACTAAGACATTAACAAAATGTAACCACTAGCCACTAATGTCTCATTGTAAAAACAATGTTTCGATCACTATAAGCCTCATCATGAAAGTCAACTACATTGGATCGTTTGCATAATTTGGCAATTCATCGATATCATCCGTGTGGGGATCCAACTCTGTGTTCATGAATGGTTCACTGTCTGAGTTGCTACCCTCTCTCTGGCTACTTGAAGCCAATTTTTTACACGTCCGCTTTGTGTGTCCGATGCTCCTACAGTAGCAAATAATGCATAAACGATTTTAATAATCATATGCATGTAACAGGATATAAAAAGGTCATACAATGAAAGTACCATACCTACAATACCCACACCGCCTTGGTTTTGGAGGTTTACCCATAGAAGATGTCCCTCCGGGGTTCCCTTTGGTCTTCACTACATTAGGATCACCAACGCCATATAGTTTGGGTGCAATATTTCTGTCCCCAGCCTGGGCGTTACCTTCTTTTCTCATTGCCCAACATTTTTTCATCTGCGATGTCAGCTGGAAAGCTATTTCCCTTGCCTCTTCAAAATCTTTGTCCGCGTGTGAGTCATAATATGACAGTTCACTAAAACAGGAGCTGAGTATACCAAACCGAGCTGTCTGTGTTAGGGTGCTACAAATTTGGATAAGACTTGGTTGTTGACACTTTGACCTACCACGTATTGTCCATCTCTGCCAGACACAACTCGGTGGAATACACATTAATTGTTCAGATTTCATAACAGCAATCATGTGGCAGCAAGGGATGCCAAACAACTCAAACTTCAAGCAACAACATTTCATTGTGATATTAGCTGGAAAATACTCAACTGTCCACGTGCATGTTGGTGCCTTGTACTCACCAAAACGGTAGGTGCGATGATCCTCCAGCTGAACTCTTTCCATCACAAACAATTTACCCTCTTTCCTGATTTCATGTTGAAACAATGAGAAAATCTTCCGAGTAAAGAGTTCAGCTGCATGTTTCTCCAAACTTCTCAATGGCGTAGTCAAAACCGGGAAACTATTCTCTATTTTAGATTCTGTTTCTGCCTCATTAACACGCATTCTAGCAAGAGCCCTATCATATTGCGCTACAAATTCGTACAGCCTAACCTTTTGGTTTAGGAATATATTGAAATATGCATTCATACCCTCGACACGTTGAGTGCTCCTCATTCCAGCAAACATGTGACCACGGAGATATGCCTCAGCCCAATTATCACGCTTCAGATGAATATCCAACACCCAGTTATTGTTCTCTAACTTGTACTGTTTCACCATAGCAGCCCAGGCATTGTCAAACTCATCAATTTTACATTTCTTTAACATCAACTGTGTAACGCCCTCAAAAACTAACCCATAATATATAATATTAACATGCATCAATATACTAAAACAAGAAGATAATCCCATTCATCAGAGTATTAAGCAATAAAACATCAAAATAAATGCCCTACATCTTGCCAAGCCAATACTTGGACACAAATCCATGAGTTCTAACTCAAAAACAAATAAAGCCGCTTGAGTGTTTTACATATAAAAGCAAATAAACTAAAAACAAATCTTGAGTTCCAATTCCTCACAAGCTAAGTCCTTGGAGGCGTGAACCATCAAATGAAGTTCCCATATAGGGTGAGCCAAATACTAAACCAAGCATAAGAATTAACTAAAGTATTAGCATCGATATATAAATAACACACTATATTTTCATGACATGAATATCTATATTGCCTATGACACATTGTCTATGGCACATCTCACCTTCCACCTCCAAATAACTCAACGACTTCCTCTCTTATTAACATTAATTGAACAAGGCTAACAAGTCAAGTTAAACCTCTCTACAACATAACAAATACACATGTATTGTATCAATCATAACCACATTCACTTCCATACTTCCCACACATGGTGGTGATGTATCATGCCAACAATAAATAGAAATACTTCTATTAACAATAAGCATACATGTAAGTGATGCAAGTGCGGTCCATCCCCTTTCCTCCTCCCAACACATCTGGTTTAGAGGTCCATCCCCTTTCTCCCCCTAAACCCTCCAACAAATTCGGTTTAGAAGTCCATCCCCTTTCTTCCCCTAAACCGGGAGTTCATCCCCTATCTCCTCCAAAACCAAATGCATATGCAACATAATCAATACTTGCCAAATACAACACATAATCAATACAAGTAATGTTTAATTCAACCAAATAGTTGACTCAATTCCAGTTATACCTAAGCCACATGCAAGGTCTACAACAATCACTGACTATCCTCCACCGATAGCCCAAACAATTATTTCTAAGCAGAAATAAACATACAATACATATAATCCTAATTCCACAGATAAGCAATTAAATATCCAACTACATCAATTTATCCCATAATCCCTCAATTTCATGAATTAAACTCAATCCCACATACTTCCCTTAAATTAATTACACAAATTAATCTAAGTCAAAACCTAGGGTTTCTCCCAAAATCACCAAACTACCCCCCCCATATACCAAAATACCAACACTTATGATTAAAGCGTATAAATGGAGTAGGAAATCCCTACCTTAAACAGAAGAACCCAAAAGGTGAAAAAGAGGATGATGCTCAAAACCCCAAAGTGCTCCAAATCAACAATTTCTCCGATTAAATGAAAGCCCTCACTCTCCTCTACCTTTTTAATGAAGGAACTAGGTTAGAGACGCCCTCTAGATAGATCAAACCTAAGGAAAAGATGAGTTGAGAGAAAAGAAACTCGGAACTAGGGTTTCTGGATCAAAAATTGTGAAAAGGCGAAAAGAAGCTCGCCGAGCCAAAGACAAACCATCTCGCAAGCTCGCCGAGCCAACAAACACTCGCAAGGCTCGCAGAAGGACCTCGCGATCATCAAGAATTTGTTTCTAGACTCAACCAACATCAAAAACATCCTATAACCAAAGAATAAGGAATCAAGGACAACAATGACAATAATATGGCAACGGAATCCACGGAACATAAGTCCGGATACGATAATCAAATGGGAAAAAGACCGGGGTCGCTATAAACTGTGCAAAATTAGTTGTAAATTCTGGTATGTGGACATTTGTTGAGGCATTTTTCTCCAGATGCCAAGAACATAAACGATGTCTGCAGTTTGAAATAACTCTTTTGATTGCCTGACGCATTGCCCTATCACCATCTGT
This sequence comes from Camellia lanceoleosa, assembly GCA_025200525.1. NCBI lineage: Eukaryota > Viridiplantae > Streptophyta > Magnoliopsida > Ericales > Theaceae > Camellia > Camellia lanceoleosa. The sequence continues at coordinate 52,039,776 of CM045762.1, read as the reverse complement.
TACAACGGAGATGGGTCTTTTACCATCCATGGCCTCCATTAACATTTCCAACACCCACATGTATGTCTCCATTGTCTCATCAGGCAACAAAGCACATCCGAATATAGTTGTCATGAAATGGTTACTCACGCCAGCTAGAATTACAAATGGCTTCTTATATGCATTTGTACGATAAGTTGTATCAAATACCAATACATCACCAAATGCAGCATAATCCATTCGAGACCTACAATCTGCCCAGAAAATCTTGTCCAACCGGTTGTCCTTATCGACGTTGTATTTGAAACAAAATAATGGATCTGCATCTAATTTAGCTGATAAGTATCCTAATGCACCCTCTGCATCCCCTTCTGCGAGTTGTACTTTGCGCTCAGCTTGGAATTGATTGTGCAAATCTCTGTGAATGAAGCCCACCTTCTCATAACCCCCTGGCTGATGGACCATAAAATCCATGATCTGACTCATTTTCACACCCACATTGCGCATGGCCTTTGCTTGAGCTTGGTCTGCACTTGTTACAAACCTATGTGACCAAAGAAAAGGGACGCAGTGTGGTGCTGCCAAGGGATGGTTGTGTTCCCCTACAAAGTGGGTCACAACATATTTCCTAACTGTCTTGTCGTAACGCACACGAAATGTGGCACTACAAAAAAGTCTAGTTTCTGCCCTAGGAGTTCTTACCCGTTCCACACGTTGCAAGTATTTCTTTTCTCTTACACCTTCCCTTGAACAAACCCATTTCCTACTCTCTACAAATTTGTTGTCTCCAGTAATTCTTTTTCTACTTCTTCGTACGCTAAAACCGATGACCTTAGCGTATGAATTGTAGAAAGTATAAGCATCATCCTCTGAATTGAATTTCATTTACAACACATCTTTCTTAGTAAGCATTCGTAAACTATCATAGGTTTGGGAAGCTAACCCTTCTTCCACATCAACAACATCATCTTTGCCATCTGGAGCAAATTGATCATCAGTTTCAGTACTGACCTCTTTATTCCTACTACTTTCAGGTTCATCCATCGTATATACAGTCATAAATAAACAAAACAAATCAACTAAAAAACACACCTGCCATTGTGCTGCTATAAATTAAATCTTCAGAACAAATAAATTAGCACACCTACCAGTGCCTTGCAATCAATTAAAAAAAAAAAATTATTCGAACATGTCTGCAAGCACCATACTATCAACTAAAACCAAACAAAAAACAAAAAAAGCACACCCACCAATACTGTGCTATCAATTATTAATTCTTTATAGAAAATGAACAAATAAGCACACCAGCCAGTGCTCTGTTATCAATTATACGCCAATAATAAAAAAACACACCTGTAAGTACCCTACTATCAATTAAAATAAAATTAATTAATTAAAAAGCACACCTGCCAGTGCCCTGTTATAAATTAAAATCAAACAAATAAATAAAATAGCACACCCGCCAGTGCCCTGCTATTCATTAAAATCAAATCAAATAAATAAGCACATCAGCCCATGCCCTGCTATTAATTCAAAGCAAATAAATTAAAAAACACAAAAACAATTACCGTAGTATTAATTAAAATGAAACAAATAAATAAAATAGCACACCCACCAGTGCCCTGCTATACATTAAAATCAAAAACAAGTAAATAAGCACACCAGCCAGTGCCTTAATATAAATTCAAAAACACAGAAGCAAGTACCCTAGTATCAATTAAAATGAAACAAAAAAATAAAATAGCACACCTGCCAGTGCCTTGCTATTCATTAAAATAAACAAATAAATAAGCACACCAGCCAGTGCCCTGCCACCAATTCAAAGCAAAAAAATTCAAAAACACAGAAGCAAGTACCCTAATATCAATTAAAATGAAACAAATAAATAAAATAGCACACCCGTTAGTGCCCTGTTATTCATTAAAAGCAAATAAATAAAATAGCACACCCGCCAGTGCCCTGCTATTAATTAAAAGCAAATACATTAAAAAGCAAACCTGCTAATGCAACCGCTATGGAGGAAGGGATGGAGGAGGTATAGGTTTACTTCGACGTTAAGATGGAGTAATTGATGACCTATGAAAAACAAAAACAGAACATCGAAATAGAGTTAGTAAAGAAGATAATACTTAAGGATAGTAATGATTATGGCAAGAAAAGAAAGAATCTATACACGAAAAATATTATTTTGCACATCTTTTCACCTTAACAAACTGCACAAGCAATAACAGAGATGAAAGTCTACTACCTTTGTTCAAAACCATTACACAAATAAACACGGACACAAATGTACCACAACCAACCATTTGACCACTTCAAACAAAAATTAAATGAAAATATCCACAAAAAAGGATTATTTGATTGGATGAACTATTGGATTATTTGGTAGATCATTTTTTGGTTAATTTCCTAGTATTTCCTATGTCACAGGTGAAGCTGAGTAGCTTCTAAATCGATGGACTATTGGATTGTTTTTCTGAAAACTGCGTATCCGGCCTATTGAACTATTGGAGTACTGGATTTGGATTATTGTTATTGGATTTTCTGATCTTGATAGGACCTTAATGTTGTGCTTGCATCATGTATATGCGTAGAGATTTGGATTACCTTGTAGATTTTCTAATTTAGGCCTTAGTCCTATCAAATTTTGGCATTTCATCGTCTCCAAGGTAACTCATAAACCATTTTAGAGCATCTCCAACCTTTCACCAATTTTTTCAACTAATTTGATTTCAAATTTGAGTAAAAAAAACTTGATTTTATATGAACTACTCAAATCCTTTCATTAAAATCTTTTTAAAAACCTTCCTCTTATCCAAAATTCCCCTTTTCATCAAATTTGATCAAGAAAACCCATCTCCAATGCTTCTTCTTTTTTCCCCCATCAAATTTTGATTTACTTTATTGGTTCTCAATTTGCTAAAAAAAATAACTCTCCCTTCATGAGATTTAATGAAATAATTTGAGATAATTTTTTAACACTTTTGATGAAAAAAAACAAAAATAACTAAATGGGTATTCAACTAAGTCACAGTAGCATCAAAATATTCATTCGTCTCTCACTTTCCACAATTCCCAAACAATTGCTAAAGGTAATACATCCCAAACCACTCTAATTTTCTTTCTAATAGGAAAAACAAGCCAGCACAAGAGTAATTGTTACAAACATAATAGATTTCAATAAACAAATAAAAAATTACAGTCTCATATCAGTTACATGAGTACAAAATTCAATTACTCACACATCAAATTTCACACACTCAAGCCAAATTTCAAGTGTATATATATATATATATATATGAAATCAAAACAAATACCAAAGCAAACAAACATCAAAAACCTAAACCGATTCAATTCATATTTTGACATCCTTTTTATTAAGGCTAAAGCAATCGGAGCTGATAGATACTGTATAGACACATCGATTATCAATGCTAAATTTTATATTTAGTGTAAAAGAGATGAAAAATGAGACAAAATTTTATATAAATTAAAATTTTAAGGGAGCACAGTGAATTTCCTTGTGAATTATGGCAAACTTGTGAGTTTTCTTCTCATTTTGCAGCATTATTATTTTCTTCATCTCCTAATTCTCTTTTGTCTTGTTTGTCAAAAGCCGATTCAAGAACCTTAGCAAAACTCTTGGAGGAGGAGTTATGTTGTCTAAGGATGAAGCATGATGAGATCCTTCAAAGAATTAACAACATGCGGTACTGGTCAAGATCTATGTGAATGTGCATAAAAAAATAAATATCACAATGGTGAAGATCCTCCAAAGACCATTTTTATTAAAAAGAAAGTCACTATAATGAATCGTGATGAACACCACATTGGGTTATAACTAAATATCACAGTGGGTTGTGACCAACTTATTAAATTAAATACATTTTAAAATTCGTTAGGTTCTCAAGTCAACTATTACGTCAACTCGGGTGGTTTAGAGTCCTAATCTTAATAACTTAACAGTGAACCAATGCTGAACTAACACATGGAGAAAGAAAACTATTTTGCAAGAAATTTGGTGATGCATCTGGACACAAAACACATATTTATAAATTATATGTATATTAGCAGTAGGCCCTTCTACCTACTATTAAATAAAATAACGGCAGGCCCTTCTTAATCTGGTGGTTTTTTTTTTTAACAGATTTGACACACTGTTTTTGGTACTTTATTGTAAATAGAACTTAAGAATTTCATAACTTGTATATTCAAGAATATGTGAATATACAAGTACAACCATTTTCTCAGGCAAAAACAAGTTTACTTCCTAAAACAGTGTAATGCAGGATATGCAAATACAAATACGAAAACTTTAAGAGGCTAAGTTATGGTGGGGTGTGTATTGGGATGCTTTATGTCTGTAGAAAACCATTACAATGTTTTTTTTGTCATATCCTTTATGATTATGCCTCTAAACTTGTTCAATGTTTCAGACTTTCATTACTCATTTAACTAAAATGGGCATGGCTAGAGTATTATTTTCTACTTTGCTGGCGTTTAATTGTTTTTGTTCTTAACTGAACTCTTTTTTGATATGCTAAGTGAAGATTTTACAAGGTTTATTCACATCAAATGATACTTGAATCCATCTGTTTTCCTTTGATTTAATTGTTGTCACTCCAACTTCAAATGCATTTCTTTTTATCTACATTTAGAGTTCTACTAGATGTCTTTGTTTTTTTGGTCATTATGTTTCAAAAGGAGGCGTCATATTCTAATATTCAGATTCTATAAATCTTGTTCTAATATGTAAATACTGCATCGATTTTTGTTGTTGTCTTTATTATTTGTTTGTTTATCTCTGTAGCTTGAGGGAGAGGAAGTTCAAAGGATGGCTAAACGTGGTCTTGAACGTGAAAGAGGCCGCAAAGAAGCTACTGCTGATATGTCAAAAGACTTGTCAGAGGGGGAAAAAGGAGATACAGTCAGTGATTTGTCGGCTCATGGTGATAACACCAGGGGCCGATTACGTAGAATTAGCTCCGTTGAGACAATGGAGGCATGGGCTAGTCAACAAAAGGGGAAAAAGCTATACATTGTCATAATAAGGCATGGACGGAACTCTGGTCCTTCATTTTTCAAATATTGTAATGAAGAGCACTTTGAAAATGATCAATTGTTACTGCAATAACGCATATCAATTACAAAAATTGTTTATTTATTCATGTTTTTAACATGTAATTGATTTCTTTTGAGAACTAACTTGATGAGCTGAAAAACGATAAACCTTTTTTTTAATTTTATTTTATATTTTATTTTAAAGATATCAACATGTCCTGTAGTAATTCTGTGAGGCTATGATCTCTCTCACATGTGCCTGCTTTATTAACTTATTCTTAGTCATGGTACTCTTGCACCTTCATGGTCTAATTAGGGGTGATAATATGTTGCTTGTTCGTGATTCTCGACCTTGGCGACGGTGCAGATATTGGTAGAGGAGCTTTTAGATTCAATATCCTGATCAGTTAACTCTATTTGTGTTAGGTATAGTTGCTTTATACAGTTAAAGACTTCTTTTTTTTTTTTTTTGTATTTTTTCTTCTTTTCTTTTAGGTCAAGTATGTTGTGGAACTTACAAGGGCTTTGGGCTCAATGCCAGGAGTATATCGAGTTGATTTACTCACTAGACAAGTATCATCACCAGAAGTAGATTGGAGTTATGGTGAACCCACAGAAAAAGAGGCTAAGTTACATACAAAAGGAAAGTAAATAAATAAATAAATGGGAAGACAACAACTTTGAATACATCCATAGTTTTTTGAATTCAAGGACCGCTACTATGTCCTTAGCCTAATTTGTGTTGTGGGCTTCTATTTAAGGCTTAAATTTTCAAAAATTTCATTGTCACGCATGTTATTCTTATCATGAAATATACAAAATCTCTCTAAAAGTAGACTTTTCCATGAACATTCCTACCTTTTAAGGATATCAAAAAGTAAATCCAAGTGCATAAATGATTTTCACATAATGAGTCACGGATGTAGGACAAAGGATGAGTCCCACACACGGTTGACTTCACACGTGGAATCCATTTTTTGTTTCACGCTATGTCTCTTTATATGAAAATTTTATGTGTTCATAGAATAGCTAATGCCAAAATCCCAAATCAATGTGCTTTCTAATGATAAAAGGCAACAGATACCTTTCAAAGCGACTATATCAAATGTGAACAATATGTCTTTTATGAGAATGGAAACCTACAACGCTCAAAACTTGATAGTTATCCAAAACACCATCTATAAAAACAAAAGCAAAAATGTCAATAGTTGTCAATTGTGCCACGTTTTCTCTTACAAAGTCATAGTTGTCATACCAAGTAATCTGACTATGAAGATTCCTTGAACCAATACAACATTCTCATAAATCTTATAAATACCCAAAATTGGATAACTCTTACAACACTTCACCTTTCTTGGCTCAATGATTTTAGGTATTTTGCGTTCAATCTCTCTTGATATTGTGGTCATGTTGTCTATGTTCTTCAGGTTCTCTCACTACGGTCTAGGGTTTCATAGAATGGATATGTAGAAAGGGGGAGAGAAAAAAAGTTGCAGAGAGAGAGAGACATACCTTCAGGCAAAGTCGAGGGTAGGTTGTCTTCGCAGGGATGGTCTTCGAGGGATGGTCTTCGACGGCGAAGAGGAGTGTCTGCGTGCTGTCTCAAAAACAGAGGGGCTTTGGGAAAAAAACCAAAGAAATTTGAAAAAAAAGAGAACCGGTTGAAGAGGTTGTCAACATTCCTAATAAAATTATTCAGCGGCTCAGATTCATTTGTGAAAATCTAATGGCTTAAAATAAATGTGTATATGATGTGCACATCTTATTGAGGTGCACATCTTAACAACTCCCATTATGAAATAACTTGTTTTTCATTAAATTAGATTTCAGCAATTATTGATTTGTATAATTGTTTTTAATTGAATCACATGAGCAAAACTTAAAAACTTTAGGGATTACATAAAAATTGATAATTTAAAGGTGAAATATGAAAAAATAGGAATAATTTAAGACATGAATTGAAATTAATCTATATATATGGCTTATTCAAATTTATGATTATTCATATCTTGGTATTACAATAGTAATTTTTATTTTTTATTTTTTTATTTTTATGTAGGATATCCTAGGCCAGTTTACGCACACCAGACTAAATCCCTATCGCCCGAACAAGCCTTCCAAAACAGGGCTTACGCCCTGTGGTTCGTAGCCCCAAGATTTGCATTTGCTGGCTAAGGGATTCGAACCTGAGACTTGGGAAGGAGCAAATCTCCAGGTACCAATCGTCACCCACTAGGCCAACCACTATGTGGTTTATAATAGCAAAGTTGCACACACAGAGATAGTGAAAATCACAAAATTAGAACCATGTTAAGTTACATGGATGGACTCAAAAAAAAAAATGTGAAATTTGTCATTGCCCAAAGCAACAAAGAGAGCCAATATCATGGAAGCAATTGAAATGCATTGACAGAACTTGGCGAGGATTAATGGCTTGTTATGGATTAACAATGCATTCAATGAGCTAGAGAAGGCAAACACAAGAAATGCTATGAATGCATGGAATGTAGATGGACGCCCCTTGAATATGAGCGTCCCGTCTATGTATTCACAGGGAAGGATGATGAAAACTATGACAATCGTGAAGGAAGATATGAGAATTGATTCCAAGACTCTAGTTCGGAGTGGTTGCACTTGCTCAGCTCTAAACCATTTTGTAGAGCTGTAGAAACAACTTTTGACATGTTGTCTTCAAAATTTCATAGTTTGTGTACTTGTTATTTCAGTATGGCCAAAGCCCTATTTATAGAGGAATTTAATAAGTATACTTATTATTCAATATGTCTTAAAAAATTTAATGACGTTTTTCATTAAACACTATTAAAAAAGTCGCTAATTGTTAATTTTCAGCAACAATTTAAAATTTGCGACAAAAAATGTCACTAATTATAAGTTTTAGTGACATTTTAAAAAAAAGATCACTAATTTTCAACTTTCAACGATAATTTAAAAATTCATCACAGAAAAATGTCACTAATTGTAAGTTTTAGCGATAATTTATAAAAACTGTGACAAAATAGTCAATAATTATCAATTTTTAACGACATGTGCAAAAAATGGTCACAAAACATTATTTTTAGTGACGATTTTACCTGAACTTATTTCCAATAGGCCTTGATGGGAGTTAAGTCCAACTATTAAGACCTATTGATAGTTTACCCCTATTTTTATATCATATACAATTTGGGACCACTTTTTTTTTTTTTTTTTAAATTTAAAAAAAGAAATGAAAAGTAAATGTATAGGCTCCACCGTTTAAATTATTTAATTTTTATTATATTTTATTTATCATCTCAATCTCATATTTCAACAATTACTTTTGATACTGTGTTTTTGAAAAGGTTGAGTTTCTCTCAATCTTAAATTTGAATTTGATCGTTATGTTGAGATTCATGGAACTTGTCACGATTTTATTTCGATAATATGAACTGTTTATTTTGTATGGTTCATCCATAAAAAAAATTAAGTCAATATGGTAATTATATTCTTTTCACTTTATAGCGTTTGTCTTTAAAAAATAGATGATAAATGTATTTTTGAATATAGACTATTCATTTTTTTTTAGACAAATGCAAGTAAATGAAAATGTTAGGAGTCTCAGATTAATTGAATTTATTTATTAATTTTTTTTATAAATGATAAACAAAAATGACTTTACAAAATAAATAATTTAAATTATCAAAATAAAATTCGCATTGTGCTTCAGGAACCCAACATAACAATTAAATTCAGTTTCAAATTTGAAATAAATTCAACCTTAAAAAAATTTCAAAATTGGTGAACTTGTTTATTTCTATGTGCCGAACGAGTTATTTACATTAGAGCCGATTTGGCCTTTTTGTTTTGGGTAATGCTATAGTGTGCAACTTACACCTTACACCTTTTTGTGTTCACTTACACCTTACACTTACACCTTTTGTGTAAGTGGCACATGTTGTGCAACTTATACATTTCATTTATACCTTCCACTTACACTTACACCTTACACTTACACCTTTTGTGTGAGTGGCACATGGTGTGCAACCCACTTACACCTTTTGTGGGTTGCACACCTAAGAAAACTCCTTTTGTTTTTTCCTCCTTGGCTTTTACGCCGAACGTGCTGTTTATTTTGTTGACAATTTGGTCCACTTTTAATTTTGTTTTTAAATTTTTATTGATAAAAGTGAAATAATTACTTTAATAAAGAAAAATAGAAGTACAGGCGCCACCCTTTAAACTATTCAAATGTTATTATGACATGGTTTGACAAGTGAATTTGGATAGATTTGAGACTATTTGAATCACAAAAAATAAAATAGATTATTTTAGTTATAATAAATAAAATATCACATTTAATCAATAATTATTACACTTTTTTCTCATAAAAAAATTAAAAAAGTCAAAAAATCCTTCCTAAACCAAGTTTTTTAACGCAAGTTAAAATAGTCAAAAAAGCCAAAAAGTCAATCTACTTTCCAAACGAAACCTATATTTTATTTATCATATGATTGCATTTTTCAATGAATACTTTTGTCTTTAAAATTTCATAATAGGTGAAATAGTTTATTTCTATGTACAGAACGAGTTATTTATATTGGACACAATTTTAACCTTTTTTTAATTGATAGAAATAAAAAAAGTTGAATTAATAAAGAAAATAAGAGTATAGGGCTCCATTGCCTAAACTATTAAATTTTTATTAAATTTTATTTATCATCTTATGTGTATTATATAACAAAGATAAATAATAGAATCTATTAAACCAATATAGTAAGCAAATATTATCATACTATACGTATGATAAATTTATTAAGGATTTATTAAGGTGGCACTTTTTTACTACAACTTACAATTTATAAGTCGGTAATAAAAATAGGTTAAATGTTATTAATTAAATTAAATTGACACAATATAAAAAATAAAATAAAATAATTAATATAATTAAAATTATAAAAATCAAATTGACACAAAAAGCCTATATGCTTGATCAAAAGTGTTTTCTCGATGTAGATTATACTTGCAAATGATGTAATGTGTTGTGCCAACTTAATTGAAATAAAGTCAATTTTACTATGATACTTCTTCCACTTTTTTTTTTCCTTTATAAATGTATGTTGCTCAGTTTTTCTTCTAGATTTATCAATAAAAATGGGTCTTTTTTTGCAGATTATAATATATGTATATATATATATACATATGTCATTATGAACTCTAAGTAGAAAATAAAAAATAAATACAAAAGGTGGTAGTTGCTTGTAAAAGGATGAAATACAGCTCAACATTCTAGACTACTACGCGGCCTACAAAGCTTTTCACTGTTAAATTAAAATGACTTCGTGTCTGGCATAAGTGAAAAGACATGGCATGAGACATAATTTTCATGAAAGTTTAACTATTTTGATTTGTTTTTATTTAAATATAATTTTTTAATATGAAAACTCATGCTTTTTGCTAAAAAAATGGACAAAATATTGGTGAGCAAGCACTAGATTATTATTATTATTTTTTTGATCTGGAAAAAAATGTGTTCATTGGTGGTATTATTGCAATTCTTAGGTATCAGTGTATAGGCGAGACTTACTCCAACTGAAAGAAAGGAACCCACCATCGAAATAAGAAAAGAATACACCAACTCTCAACACAAGAGGTAGACTCATGATTAGAGTACAATGCAGTTAGCTTTACAATCGGAGTGAGCACTTAGCAGACTAGTTACGCAACTTTGTACAGTTAAATTTGACATAAATATTTTGGACACCCTCGGAAGCTAGCTAGTGTCTAGATTCTCTAGGCAGACCCCAATGTAAAATCTCAAACTGCTTACCAAATGATCACGAAAATAAAAAAATAAGCAAGCAATAGATTAGCTTAGGGGTGTAAAAAAAATCTGTGGAACCAGCCAATTGATTTAATTCGGTCTAAACTAAATCAGTGGAACCAGCTAATTGGTTATCGTTATGGTTCTGAAAATAACGGAATCGTTCAAATAGGTCCAATTTATAGCGATCCCGGGTTTTAACCCTTGTTGTACAGTGATCTGGACTTGTGTCCGTAGATGTTAGTAGTTGTTTAAACCTTGTTTACGTCCTTTCATACTTTGTTTCTGAGTTATAGGATGTGTTGGGCAGGTTTGTTACAGGTTGGTTGTGTTTGGGAACCAAGTGTTGCTGTCCAGAATTTTGGACCTTCGCTCGAGCGAGGAGTTGGTCGCTCGAGCGAGCTTCTGTCTTTTGTTCTTCGCTCGAGCCAGGGTTTGGTCGCTCAAGCGAGAGTGGTTTTTTTGTGTCTGGTGGGTCGAGCCAGGGTGGCTTCGCTCGAGCGAGCGTTGCGTCTGGTACTAGGACCTGAACACTGGAATTCTTGGCTCGAGCGAGCTTTTCTTCACTCGAGCGATCTGGTTCGTCCTTCGCTCGAGCGAGCTGTTCGTCGCTCGAGCGAGCTTCTGGGTTGTTGGCTCGAGCAAGGCTGTCTTGGCTCGAGCGAGTGTTTCATGTGTCTGGTCGCTCGAGCGAGAAGGCCATCGCTCGAGCGAGCCTGTTTATATCAGCGAGACAGCAGCGGATTCCAAATCACTTTTTCAAAACTTTTTGATTTCCAAACCCTAAATCCGAGAGCCTCTCTCTCTAGAATTACTCTCTCTCTAAGATTTGATCTACCTAGAGTGATTTCCTACCCTAGGTCCTTTGTTAAAAAGATAGAGGGTGTTGAGATCTTTGTCTTAATCGGAAGAAGTTGGGTTTTGGAGCACTTTGAGTTTTGGTCTTCATCTCCGCTTGGGCTCTAACTTCGAGGTAGGGATAACCTACTCCATCTTATGAATTTTGTCTTTGAATTTTGGCATTTTGATATGTTGGGGGTTGTTGGGTAATTTTGAGAAAGTTTGGGTCTTTTGTGTATCTTTACAAAAGTTGGGGTTTTATTTAAAATAAACCTATATGCAAGATTTGGCATAGAGAAACGAGATTAATGTTGGAACATTGATAGAAATGGAACCTTAGGGTTGTTTTGTGAATTATGGTAATTTACCCTAATTGGTTTAATTAATTAGTGCATGTAATTAATCAAAGAAAATGAGGAATTGGGTTGAGAATGTTGAAATTGGGAATGTATGGGACTAAAGGGTGTAGTTGAATCATTCATTACTCACCTAGTTGAAATGTTGATATATTATCCATTTGTGCATTTATTTCCTGCTTAGAGATAATTGCTTTGTACTACCGGTGGAGGGTAGTATTGATTGTTGTAGACAATGCATGATGATTAGGCAAACTAAAACTAATCAATTGGATGTGTCATCGAGTATGACGGTTGGTAGAATACATTAAATTTATGTATTGATTGATTGTGCATATGACTAATGTGTTTATATGCATTATGTGTAGACGGTGGATGGAATACATTAACTTTATGTGTTGATTGATTGCGTATATGATTCTGTGTTTATATGCATTGCTTGTGTATGGGAGGAGATGGGGGATGTACTCCACGGTTTAGGGGAAGATGGGGGATGTACCTCTAAACCGGTTAATGGTTATGGGGAGATGGGGGATGAACCCGGGGATGCAGCTCATATGCTCTCCCATTGTAGATATGATACAACTCATATGCTTATCGATTGAAGTGTTGATACAGCTCATATGCTTATCAATTGAAGTGTTGTTTGTTTGATTTGATATAGCACTAACATGTATATCATCATCGTTTTGTGAAGTACCGAAGTGTCTGGATTGATTTGATATAGCACTAAAATGTATATCGTTATCAGTTGTGAAGTATAGAAAATGTTTCTATGTTAAGTCGATACAACACCAACATGTGTATCATAAATAAAGTATGGAAGTGGTTTAGCCCATTAAATATAAAACATAATATACATTATTAAAAGAAAACATTATATTATATCATTCATCAGAGTATTACGAAATAAAACATCAAAATAAATGCCCTACGGGCTTACATCTTGCCAAGCCAACACTTGGACACAATTCCATGAGTTCTAACTCAAAACAAATAAAGCCCTAGGCTTGAATGTTTACATAGTTCAAATAAAACAAATAAAACATATAAAGCAAGTCTTCAAGTCCAAATCCTCACAAGCTAAGTCTTTGGAGGTAGTGAACCACCTGAACCTGAAAATGAAGTTCCCATATAGGGTGAGCCACAGCCCAGTAGAAAAATACTAAACCAAGCATAAGAATTAACTAAAGTAGTAGCACCCGATACATGGTTAACACAAGGTAATCAATTTAAAATTTTATGACACGAATGTCTACACTGTCTATGACACATGGTCTATGACACGTTACACCTTCCATTTATACAGACATGGCTCAGAACCTGGCCAAACAACTCAACAAGGATAACAGGTCAGGTTGAACCTTTCTTATAACAAAATAAACACACATGCTGGTGTTATAACAATCTCAATCAAATCCACTTCCATACTTCCCTACTGATACACATGGTGGTGATGTATCATATCCACAACTAATAGAAATATTTCTATTATCAATAAGCACCCACATATGTGGTGCTACTGGAGTCCATCCCCTATCTCCTCCCAACAAATCTGGTTTAGAGGTCCATCCCCTATCTTCCCCTAAACCGTGGAGTTCATCCCCTATCTCCTCCAAAACCAAATGCATATGCAACAAAATCAATACTCGACATACACAACACATAATCAATACACGAATATTCTGTATTAATTCAACAGTCAAATAAATGACTCAATTTCAGTTATACCTAAGCCGCATGCAAGGTCTACAACAATCAATGGCTATCCTCCACCGATAGCCCAAAACAATTATTTCTAAACAAGAAATAAATATAACAACACAATGAAATTTCATCATTCTCTTAGGTAAGCATCTAAACTACCCAATTACATAGTTAAATCACTAAGTTCCCCAATCTCATGAATTAAACCCAATATCACCATTTTCCCTTAAATTAATTATATAAATTAATCTATGACAAACCCTAAGGTTTCTCCCAAAATTCCCAAACTACCCCCACATACCAAAATACCACCACTTAGGATTAAAACGTATAAATGGAGTAGGAAATCCCTACCTCGAAGAAATAACTCAAAAAGAGGGAAGATGAAGACGATGCCCAAACTTCAAAGTGCTCCAAACCAACAATTTCTCAGATTAAATGAAAGCCCTCACTCTCCTCTATCTTATTTGTGAAGGAACTAGGGTAGAAATCCACTCTAGATAGATCAATCCTAGGAGAGAAGGTGAGTTGGGAGAGAGAACTTCAGAACCTAGGGTTTCATAAAACCGAAGAGGCCGAAAATATGATCTCAAACACGCTGCGTATTTATACAAAATAGGCTCGCTCGGCGAAGACCCCGCCGCCGGCGACCCGGACCTGAAAATCCTCGCTCGAGCCAAGAAAGGCTCGCTCGAGCGAAGAACAAAACAGTTCGCTCGAGCGAAGATAAGCTCGCTTGAGCTAGCGAACACTGCTCTCAGGTCAAGTACTGGACGCAATCCTCGCTCGAGCCAAGAAATGCTCGCTCGAGCGACGGACCAAAAACAAAAGCCTCGCTCGAGCGACCAAGCAGAAAACTGGACATCAACACTTGGTTTCTAAACCCAACCAACCTGTAATCAACCTGCCCAACAAATCCCATAACTCACAACTGAAGAAATAAAGGACAACATCAACAACAATATGACAACGGAATCCACGGAACATAAGTCCGGATACCATAATCAAATGGGAAAAGACCGGGGTCGCTATAGCGCCGTACATGCGGGTTGTGCGGGACAGCAGCTCAAAAATGAGATTTTTGGCCCATTTATTACATTTTCTTTTCCTCTCTTCTTCTCCCCTCTTCCATGTCCGAAACCCTAGCTTCCAAAACCTTGATTTCCTCCACTTTTCTCAACAAATCTACCATGGATCTTGCATCAAGGATGGAGAACAAGAAAGGGTCAACATTTTCAACAGATTGAAATTCGAATTTGTGGAGGATTCTTCTCAAAGCTTGCTTTTCTTGCTTGAATCTTGAGGTAGGAGTCCTTATTCCCGTTCAATATTTGCATTCATGGATGGATTTATGGTATTTTGAGTATATAAATACAAAATCTATAGTTTTGAACATATTATGTCCAACTTGAGATTGGGAGATTTCGGGTTTATAATGTTGGAGATGTAATTGCTGGGTTAAGGTGATGGATTATGAACTTTAGACTTGTAATCAACGAGGAAATTGGAACAAAAAAATAATGGGTTAAGAAATTTGGATTTTTCTTGAAATTTCTAGGTTTTTCTTGAAACCCTAGGTTGATTAATGATGATAACTAATGAATTGGCCCAAATTGAAAGTAGAGTCATGAAATTGAGGTATTGAATTATATGTATTCAAGTTTAATTGGAATTTTGAAATGTTTGAAAATTATGTTTAAAATTTGCGAATGAACTATGTTATGAACATTGTGATTCATGCTGTAATGTGAAGAGAAAATCGGGGAAATAATCTATTAATGATACGGATGATATGAACTCGGTTTTGGAATGTTGAAATGGAATTCAAAGATTTATTTTGAAATATGTTAAATTACAAATGGTGTTGATGAACTAAGTGATATTGACTTTGTTGGATTATGTTGTGTTGACTCATAGTGAATTGAATGGTGTTGTACTATGATGAATTATGTTTGAATTACGTGAATTGTGTAGGGTCAGCTACAGGGGCGGATCAAGCACCTAAACACTGTGAGTAGTAGTACAGAAATGTACATCTTATTATCGTTGATAATTATTGTCACTAACACACTGTTCTTTGTAAGTGTTATCAACGTTTATGACAAGTGAAAATCAATATGAATTTCTATGAATATGGAAAGATTTGCGTACGTCGGTATGACTTTGGAACCCTTTTGTTCTGTCAATAACAAGTATTAACCCTCTGATATTTATCAGCATGTTACGTTCTTCTTAAAGAATAAATGGAGCTTATGTTCATTCTTGAACAATGATATCTGTATGAGTCCAAGATTATCTTGTTGTGTTACGTATGGACCCGAGGTCGGTTAGAATCTACGACATGAAAACAAAGGTTTAATATCATTATGTAACCCACGTTAGAATGTAAACTGTTCCGTCTTTGCTAAGTGTATTACGATGACATGATATAACAAGAAATGCTCTATGTTCTAATATGTTACGTTTTGAATTAATGAACAGTTGTCCATAAATGTAAAGTATTCATGACATCCGTAACACACGGCCCTTACCCGGGGGTAATAATATCGTGGTTCAAATAATTAAGTTACAAGTTTAAGTATGTTCAAGTTTAAGTATGTTACAAGTTTAAAGTATGTTACAAGCTTAAATATGTTATAAGATTAAGTATGATACAAGTTTACGTATGTTACCAGTTTATGTATGTACATGTTCAAGTATGCTACAAGTTCACAATGTTGGGGGATTCCTTTATGGAATGAACAAAAAAATACTTATTATTGATTTGCTAGCACTATTACAGTGCCAAGTATAAGCAAGTATGAATTCTGATTTCTATTTATGATTCAAGCATAATGCATATGTATGAATTTATTTCCGGGGTATGACATTACATGTATGGTTTGGTCTGTAAGACCTAATGATTATTGGTATGGAACAAAGTGCTACTTGGAACTAAGTGCTACATTGTGAGCCACCGCTAGAGTCCATGTGAGACACCTCTTGAGTCCATACATATGTGAAAGTTATGAGGCTGAAAGCCATTCTGTGAAAGTTATGAGGCTTATAGCCATCCGTATAAGTTGTTATGAAATGAAACAAAGTGCTACACGGAACTAAGTGCTACATTGTGAGTTACCTCTAGAGTCCGTATGAGACACCTCTTGGGTTCATATATACATGTCCAAGGGCTTCATGCCAACTTTTCAAGGGCTTCATGCCAAACTTTTCAAGGGCTTCATGCCAATCTTTCAAGGGCTTAATGCCAACATGTTTCAAGGGCTTTAATGCCAATATGTTTCAAGGGCTTTATGCCATTCTGATAAGGGCTTTATGCCATTCTGACAAGGGCTTCATGCCATGTATACAAGGGCTATATGCCATTATGTTTAAAAGCTTAATGTTAATGTGTTCAAGGGCTTAAAACCATTATGACTCACGATTGGGGCCTAAGGCCATTTGAAATGAAAACAGGAACAGATCAACTACATGATCTTCGCATTTATTTATGCGTTGTTATGTATTATGTTTAAATTGTGCATTTATGTATCATGCTATTCACTGAGCTTGGCTCACCCTATGTTATGTCTGTTTCTGTAGGTAACCAACCAAGTGGTCAGTCCTAAGCCATGACGCTTGTCCTCTTTGGTCAACCTTTCCATGTCCAAGCCTAAGAGAAGCTGCTCTTATTTTCATGAAGTTTTGACGAACTTTGGTTTTGCACTCTAGTTGTTGGCCTAAAGTTGACATGTGTGCAACACTTCGTTCTCTAATGTTTTTGATATATGCCCAATTACAGGGCTGGGCCTGTATATATGTATGTATATAACCGATGTTCAGGTGTATGCTTTAGATTTTATTTGTCTCTTAAAAGTTTATGATCCTGGTATGATAGTAGTAGCTCAATGGAGTTTGTTTCTATTGTCAAATTTTGATATTTAATGCTTCCGTTCAGGCCCCATATGATATATATATATATATATATATAATAGGTTAAGTGTCCGTTACTGAAGTGGTCATGCCCAAACTTCTAGGGGCGAGTTTGGGGCGTGACAATATTATTATGTTGGTAAAATATTAATTTTCCTTTTAATATGTTTATATATTGTATAACCAAAATTGCAATTGTAAATTTTAGTTTCATACACAAGTATGAATTTATAATTTTTTTTTTTGGCTCATCAATCCTAAACCAACTTAGCTCGAGCTCGGTTTGTTAAATTTTTATTGAACTTGAGTTCAAACTTGTTAAAATCTTAAACAAGCCCAAACATACTAAAACTCGTCTCGGCTTGGCTCAATTCGGCTCAGCTCGACTCGGCTCGTTTGCAGTCATAGTGTAACAACCCCAATCTATGTTTAACTATTAAACCATGATTAAGGATGCTAATAAGTAATTAAGACGAAATTCTGACTTAATTGCATATGTATTACATTATTTGTGTTTTTATCTGTCTATCGTAGAAATATCTGTTTATATTTTGGTTATGTTCTGTGAATTGAAGGCCTTATCGATATTTGATCATGAAATTGACTTAGTATACGTGTTATTTGGCATTTTTAGAAATTTATGGTAGGTTTAATTAAAATTCGGATCGGAACGATTAAATTAGAATAATTTAATGTCCAAACGATTAGTTGATCAACAAATTAATTAAGCCAATAGCCAAGCCTATATAAGGTTCCCATGTGTGCCTTCACTTATTCTTTTTCCTCATCTCAACACATTTGAGCTCACATACACAAGAAAAACGTGGGAGATAGAGAGATAGAAAAAAATTGAGATCAAAAGCTAGGAAAAAAGGAGAATTGCGAAGAATTGTTGAAGACTTGCAAAGAATTTAGGAGCTGAAGCTTCTTCACTTGTGCAATCTAGACTCTAGGTAATAATTCAACCCGTAGATTGTATATTATGGATTCTTAAACCATGAATTCAAGAGAATTGAGAGGATTACACGAAAACTAAGCTAGAATTAAAGAAATGAACTCAAATCATGCATGCATGCATGCATTCTTCATAGCATTTTGAAGTTGTTTTTCCAAGAATTTCCTCATGCATGTTACTAACACCTTAGTTTTGAGAAATCATCATGTTTCATGTCATTTTGTGTCATTAAAACTTGTTTTGGAAGTCTTGAAGTCAAGGCAAAATCTACATGTTATGTTTTCTAAGAATTGGGTTTTGTTTTACACGATTGGCAAGCCTTTGGGTTTTGATTTTGTGAAATGATTTAGAATTTCCAATATTTTCCAAGTTCACATATGATTCCTCAAGTTTTTGACCCAAAAGGATGAGTTCTGAAGCATTTGATTTGAGTTTGGAAGCTTGGAGGTGAATCTGGAAATTCCAGAATTCGACCTCCCCGCTCGAGCGATAGATCCTGCGCTCGAGCGATCACTCTGTGATCTTACACTTTCGCTCGAGCGACTAGAAGTTCGCTCGAGCGTGAAATGCAAACTCTCAAAAGTTTCATGCTTTTGCAGATTGCTCAAGCAATAAGAGTTGCGCTCGAGCGAGGACCTAAGTCTCATGCTCAAGTGATCGTCGAGCGTGAAAATCACACAACCAGTACTTTTTCAAAGTTTGCAGACCGCTTGAGCGAGGGATGTTACGCTCGAGCGACCTCTTACATGTTTACATGTCCGCTCAAGTGAAGAAAGTTGCGCTCGAGCGGGATCCCTGTTTTCAGCAAGTTTTGTTAAGGGTTCCTAAGTGTATTTTGGCATCTACATTGCATCCTAGGCATTCCTAGGCCATGATTAAGACTCAATGAGTGGTTAAGACTTAGAAACACACTAAGAATGAAACGATAGATGTTAATTGCCAACCGAGTGTGTGTTTCATTATATGTTTGTAGGTTACGTGCCACAAGTTATCTGAATTGTCTGATCCACAAGTGAAGCCATCTGTGAGTAATAATGTTGTAAAGCTATGTTTACGTTTAAATACTTTCTTATATGATATGATATGCCAAGAAATGCTCTGATTTATGAAATGTTATGTTCTATCCAATGAAAGATTGTCCAATTTTTGACAAGTATTCATGGCATCTTTAGCACAAGGCCCTTGCTCGAGGGTAACAATACCATGCTTTATAAGCAAGGCCCTTGCCCGGGGGTAACAATACCATGGCTCAAGTTTATTACAAGTTCTTGGTACCGGAGGTTCCTTATGGAACTAGCAAGCATGATAACGCTAATGGATGTACCATGTATGATTAATCATGAATTCTGTTTTTATATGAAGTCAAGCAAGAATATGAATTTTGGTTTTTGGATTGGTTATGGACATCATTCATTTAAATCCTTTACTCTGTTATTATTCACTGGGCTTCTGGTCACTATTTATATTATATATATATGTGAGCATGCGCATGACCAGGCCTAAGCTGCCGCCTGGAGTTTTGGTGTCAGCCAGCCATCGTACCTTCCGTGGAGGTTCCCTTTGAGATCCATTTAAGTTTTTGTATCTTGGGGACTTTTGTACTCTCTAATGTTTATATCATGTCTATACATGTTTTGGAAGTTCTATATATATGGCTTTGGTAATGTAAGACTAATGTAATTATGACGTCACTTATATATGTTAGTTGCTTTAAATATTTCTATCTCATGTACGTTATCACAGCTCTATGGACGATGTATATTTTCTATATTTGCTTTCGTAGTCCCTTATTATATGTCATTATGTTAAGAGGCCTTTGGTAACCCAATGATTATTGGCCGGTTACGACGCTAAACTTATAGGGGCGGATTTGGGTCGTGACACATAGTTATAGTTTATTGCTACATGAAAATAATTTAAAATAGGGTAAATTACCATTATAGTCCCTAAAGTTTAACACTTTTTTCTTTTAAGTTCTTAAAATTTTAATTTTGTCAATTAAGTCCTTAAAGTATTAAATTCGACTTAATTTAGTCCTACAATTAATATAAAAATAAAACATACACCCAAAGGTTATACAAAATTGCTATAAGGTCCAAATTCTAATTTATTGTTAATTTAATTAACATCCGTGTGTATTTTAGAATTAGTATCAGAGTCTGATTTATTAGTTTTGCTAATATTAATATAAAAGTATTAAATACACTAAAGAAGTCGAATATGATAATTTAAATAATAGGAGTACACTACAATTAATTATCAAACAAAATAATACTATTCGGGTTATTAAAAGAACTTAGCCAAAATCTTACAGAAAATCAATTAGAAATTATATATGAAGTTGGACATCTATTATTAAATAACGGTAAGCAATTAGCTATTGTAAAAAATAAACAATAAAACAATATATACAAATAATTATCCTTATCCTTAAAAGGAACTTTTCAAGAGAACTTTTTGAATTAATACTAGCATAAAAACTAAAAATGGATCCAAATAATTAATATAATTTAGAAGAATTATAAATAATGACGGAATAAAAAAAGACAACGAAATTAAATATAAAATAATATTAAAAATAGCTAAAAAAATTAAATAAAATAAATAATTACGTATTAGTATAAATAAATAATATTATAATAGAAATAGAGAAAGACATACAGCTCAATATTCTAGACTATTACACGGCCTACCAAGCTTTTCACTATTAAATTATAATGACATTGTGTCTGGCATAAGTGAAAGATGTCACATGAGACCTAATTTTCATGAAAGTTTAATTATTTTGATTTGTTCTTATTTAAATATGATTTTTCAATATAAAAACTTATGTTTTTGGCCAAAAAATCAACAAAATATTGGTGAACAGATGGTAGATTTATTTATTTATTTATTAGAAAAAAGAGTGTTCATTGGTTGTATCATTGTAACTTATAAGTGCCGATGTGTAGACCAAACTTATCCCAATTGAAAGAAATGAACTCACCATCGAGGTAAGAAAAGAATACACCAACTCCTAACACAAAAGATAGGATCATGATCAAAATACAATGCAGTCAGCTTTATGATCGGAGTGAGGAGACAGTAGACTACTTACGCAACGTTGTACAGTTAATTTTTACAAAAATATTTTGGACACCCTCGGAAGTTAGCTAATGTCTAGATTCTCGAGGCAGACCCCAATGTAAAATCTCAAGCTGCTTATCAAATGATCACGAAAATAAAAAAAATAAGCAAACAATAGATTAGCTTAAGGATGTAAAAAAAAGTCGGTGGAATCCGTCAATTGATCTAATTTAGTTTAAATTGTAGCACTTGCACCCTTTTTAAAACTTTTAGGAAGTGTATTTGAATCATTATTATGTTTTGGAAACCTTTGGTGTTGTTATGGGTTGGTTTTGGAGGAGTATAATCCAAATTAAACTTGTTGGGTTTGGTTGTTAGTGCTTATTCTTGTCAAAAGTTCCTTGGAGACTTAGAAATTCCATTCTAGGGTCGACACCAGCCTCCCTAGGGTTGACCCTTACCTGTTGGTGAAGTTCTGGAGGAGTTGCTGGAAAATAGGGTAGACACCAGACTGGGAGAGGGTCGACCCTCTTCTGTCTGTGTGTTGGTTGCTGGAACATAGGGTAGACACCAAACTAGGAGAGGGTCAACCCTCTTCTGTCTGTGTGTTGGTTGCTGGAACATAGGGTAGACACCAGTCTGGGGTAGGGTCGACACCAGCAGTGCAGTCAAGCTTAGTTTCCCAGATTTTCCTCTTTGGTGTCGACACCACGGTTGCAGGGGTCGACCCCTGCAGATTTTTTTCAAATTTTGGTCCGACTTTTGGCCCTACTTTTTAGGGGTTTTGACTTGATATTTTGGGTTGACTTTGGGGCTTATTTCTAATTTTACCTAGTTCTATAAATAGGCCCTCACTTGACCCTTTTCTTTATTTTCTTTCTCTCTTTTCCCCTCTAAACCGTCGGTCTCTCTTTCTCTCTCTCCAAAACCACTTTTTGCTCAAAAGTCTTTAGATCTACTCTCTTGGAAGCATCTTCTTGCCTTGCTCCTTTGAGAAAGATTGTAGATCTCGTCAAGAGCTTCGTTTTGATCCAAGTAGAAGTTGGTTTCGACAACTTTGGGGTTTCAACCTTTTTGCTCATCTTCTCTTCCAAGCTTGAGGTAGGGATATTCTTGAGTTATATATACATGTTTTGCAAGTTAAATGTTGATTTTGTGTTTCTATTAAATTTGTTTTGAGAGTTTTGGTTTTGGTTCAAAGATGATGAGATTTCTCAAATGAGGGTTTAAATGTTGAAATGTTTCTAAGTTGATCCTTGTGACTTCTTATTTATTGTTTAAAAGGGATGATTTTGATGAGGCTTCTATCATGAAGTGAATAAGTGTTAAGTTTTTGACAAAAACCCTAGAAATTGGAGATTTTACAAAATAATGAAAATGTCTTTGAAAGTATTTATTTTCTTGTGTTAAGAGGATGTATTAGAGTAAGTTCCACCAAATGTTATCACAATAGCAACATACTTGACACATGGGATATGAGATGGTATTTTAACATTGTTACTAACACTTGAACTTGTAATGATGTAAGATAATAATTGTTGAGCACCATGGTAGTGAAATTGAAATCTTGAAGGATGATGTTTGAAAATTTCATATAATCTTGTAATGTTGTAAGATGGTGAGTTGTTGAGTGCCATTGATGATGTGAAATGCCTAATTATAATGTAAAGGGGAAATGAAATGAAAGATGACATGTTGTCCATGTTGAAAGGTTTGGTCATGATGGGTTGGTGTTGAGAACTTGTGATGATGTGTTGAAGACACATGATTATTTGTGCAATGAGAAACGTATTCGTAAAAGTGGAAATGTATTTGTTTATTAATGTTGTTAAGACATTTTGGAAATACAGAAAAGTTAGGAGATATTAATTATTGCATCTCATTTCCTTTTGAGTCTATATTATCAATGTGCATGAAGTGGATTATTACCAATGTTGTATTCTCATCATGTTTACTTGAGAAAGATTATATTACCATGAGAACTAATGGAAATGTGTATGGGGTAAATACGTTGGTAAGTCCGGATAGGGGGTGTAGATGAATTTGATAAGTTGGCTTGAGTGTCCAGGGTGAAAGACCCGAAAGCCGCGTGGATAGGTGTCGAGCCTTCCGGTTACCACCGGTAAAAATGACAGTTTGGTAGTACTCGCAGAGTCTACTTGCAGACACCAGCCTAGGGATTACCAGTGTCGTATTTACCGCCCCCATTGAATTAATATTGGATGTTTGAAATTGATGAAACTACAAGCTAATATTGAGAACATGGTGATTTTGATAAAGTGCATTGAAAATGAATATTTTCCTCATTTATCAACTTTGGCATGGCATTGCACTCACGTTTATTTTATGTTGAGGAAAATGCATAACTGTATATACTTTGTGAGAATTCTCTACTGAACTTTATGCTCACCCCTATAGGATTTGGTGCAGGTAAGAGAGGTAGTGATCCCGCCGAGTTGATGGCGTGGACGTGATTGTGAAGAGTATTTTGCTCTTATATTTTGTGTAAATTTTGGTAAAGCCAAGGGCTAATGTGTATGGGTCCGAGAGACCATTTTGTGTAACCGGGCAATTGCCTTGGGACTTGTAAGCCCTTGAGGGCCTTATTCGTTTTGATTTGATGATTTACATGTTATAGGCTCATGTACTAGTTTATCAATGAATGTATAGCTGCACATGAGATTATTTTTTTTGTAAAACAATTGATCTTATGTAAAGGGTTATGGTTAATATCCTATTTTGGAAGTGAGTTGCTGTAACAGTTATGTGGGTAGTCGATGTCGAATTATTTCGGGGCGTTATATAAATTGTCAGACTAGTTTGGTTTTTATTAGTTTTGATTATGGTTCTAGTTCTGAAAATAACAAAATCGTTCAAATCAGTCCGATTCTCAATTCCAAGGCTTTGGTTATGGTTCTGAACCAAACCAAATCGTGACATATATGTTTATTATTTTTTAATATTTTTATATGTAAAAATTAAAATATAAAAAGTCTCTTATAAGATTTGAACCCTTCATTGTGAAATTGATAAATGCTAACCAACTTAACAAAATTAATTATCATTAATTTGTTTACTAATTTAAATAATATATCATATTTATTGTTATATCAAATTTCCAGAACCACAAAACCGAATTGAATGAAATTGATTTTTATAATTCGGTTCTGATCCGGTTCTACAGTTTAACAGTTTGGTTATACTTCTAATTTTTGTAGAACCGGTTCTTATGATTCGATTCCTAATTTAGTTTAAAATCGGATCAATCCGATCTACATCTACCCATAAATTAGTTGCACAACTTTTAACAATTAATTTAGAAAAAAATAGTTTAGACACAGCAGCTTTGTACTGTCACAGCCCAAACCCGCTCCTAAAAGTTCGGGCACGACCCACACAGAAACGGACACTTAACCTGATATACATATCATATGGGGCCTGAACGGAAGCATTTAATATTATAAAATAACTCAGAAAAGCATCCATTGGGCTAAATCTAACATGCCAGGATCACATCTGTGAGAGCCATTTATTTTTACACATACCCATTCACATACATGACCGCATAATCGAACATTGGTATAGAAAGGGGTCATATACATACATTTTGACCTTAGGTAAATAATTAAAGTGCAAGTCAAAATCTTAACAAAACTTGACATAAATGCATAGACTTGGTCTGGGAGCCTAGGCATACTGAGGTTGACAACTGAAGGGTGAGCATCAAGAGTTAAGACGGACTCCCAAAGTGATTACCTACAGAACAGACATAACACAAAGTGAGCGAAGCTCAGTGAATAATAGCACATAAACAATTCAATGCTCAACTTGAATTAAAATACATATCAATGCGTACATAAATAATAAGGCACAAGGTTAATTGATTCTGTATTAATTCTTGAACGGTCTAAGACCCAGTTTTGAAACATATTGACTTGTAACATAATATCTTGGAACATAATGGCTTTAAGCCCTTGAACAAAGTGGCGATAGCCCTTGAGCATATTAGCATTAAACTTTTAAACATGTTGGCATATAGCCCTTGTACATATGGCATGAAGCCCTTGAACATGTTGGCATTGAGCCCTTGAAAAGTTGGCATACAGCCCTTGAACATACATGTATGAACCCAAGAGGTGTCTCACACGGATTCTAGAGGTAACTCGCATTGCAGCACTTAGTTCCGTGTAGCACTTTGTTTCACATCATAATAACTTATACGGAATGGCCATAGGCCTCATAACTTTCGCAGAATGGCTTTCAGCCTCATAACTTTCACATATGTATGGACTCAAGGGGTGGCTCGTACGAATTCTATAGGTAACTCGCATTGCAGCACTTAGTTCCGTACAGCACTTTGTTCCATACCAGAAATACAGAATGGCCTCAGGCCTAATAGATCATACAAAATGGCCTCAGGCCCATATTGGCTTTGAGCCTAATTGGTGTATGTATGGACTCAAGAGGTGTCTCACATGGGCTCTAGAGGTGGCTCACAATGTAGCACTTAGTTCCAAGTAGCACTTTGTTCCATACAGGAATTAGTAGATCTTACAGACCAACCCGTACATATCATGTCATACTATAACGGAAATAAGTCATACCTATTCCTTATGCTTGAATCATAAACAGAAATTAAAAGTCATACTTGTAACATATTTGAACTTGTAACATACATGAACTTGTAACGTACTTGAACCACGGTATTATTACCCCCGGGTAAGGGCCTTGTGCTAAAGATGCCTTAAATACCTTTATATAGGTGGACCATCATTCGGTGATTCAAAACGTCACGTATCAGAAAATAAGGTATTTCTTGTCATATCGTGTTATTATCGTATGCTTAACAAAGATAGAATCATTCACATTCTCATGAAGGTCACACAATAATGTTAAACTTGGCACTTATGTCATAGATTCTGAATAACTTCCAATTCATATGTAATATAACAAAATAACTTCAAATTCAAAAGGTTGCACATAGCTTTTCAATTATTCTGACGTTTCGAAGGTGGCCACACGTGATAACCTATAACTAATTGGCCTGTGGCCTATGAATAACAAAACTGTCTACTCTTACATTTACCCAGAGTCCCCCCCTTCAAGAATGAACATAAATTCTCTTTATTCGTTGAAAAATGACGTAGTTCACTTGATCTATTAATCAGCAGCATACACTTTTGTTTAATCGCTCATATATATTAACATAGTTGACTTGTAATTAACTAGATACTAATGGTATTCTTTACATCATTTACGCACGTTAGCATGGTTAACTTAGTTTAATAGGACATTCCCGATAATTATTAACGAGAGGTAAGCTCATTTTACAACTTGAATGATTTTAGAGATACATGAATGCCACTGTTCCATAGTACTTACACATTTCCTTTGTTCGTCTTGACTCATTATATCTATCTTGCAAAGAACAGAGGTTAGTATTCTTCATCAATAGTAAATAGAATATACTATGCAATAATGCCTCTAAACTTCCCAATCATTATATTGTTAACATCATTACTTGCAAGGAGCATAATGTCAACAATAAGAATCATTTACGACAATTGAACGTACGACTACCATGCTACTACTCACAGTGCTATATTGGAGTGTTTGGCCCTTCCGAGGTATGACCTTAACTTAAAATTGTTATAACCCCTTTAATTTCTCCATCCTCTTCCTTGATGGGCTCCCTCTCAAACCCTCCCCCTCTCTAACTCTCTCTCTCTCAGGAAATATTGAAAGAAGGCTCCAAGTCAAGGAGCTAGCATATGCATACATATATATATAACATAAAAGAAAAGTTGAATAAGACGAAAATGAATCAATTTAAGCATCCCAAATTGAAATTCCATAGAAACATTTAATATTACCTAAAAATTATGCTGATCACATAGATAAAATTAATTTCAGATAATTAAGTCCCTAAAGCTTTCAATTTCTGCTTTAAACATTCTACATGTAACAGATACCTTTCTTGTTCAACAGATAGACATCCTTAAACATGGAATTCATTTACTTAACCGTAATTCCGCATGGAATTTCACAATAAGCATACAAATATGCAGAATAAGGGAACTGAAAGTATACCAGAATTATAGACGAGGGTCGGGTTATTACATGTACTGTTAATTTTGAAAACAAAAGTGGACCGAAAGCTCAAGCTTTTCGGCCTGATAAAACGGAGGTTGTAGTTAGGGCGGTAAATGGACAAAGTTATTTGTGAACCGATTTAAGCACGGTTCAATTAAGGCTTATTCAAACTCAATTCGTTAAATTTTTATTGCGTTCGAATTTGACCTCGTTAAAAATTTTAATAAATAAGTCTAAACATACTAAGACTCAACTCGTTAGCTTAGCTCGTTAGTTGGTTCATTTAATATTTATTTAAGTAATAAAATAAATATATTATTTATATATTAAACAATGTAAAAATATTCTATTTATATATTTAAAAAATATAAATGTAAATTATAACTAACTATAGATAATAAATTTATATAATAGTAGTGGAAGATATTATTATTTTGGTAAAATATTAATTTTTCTTTTAATATATTTATATATTGTATGTATAATTGTGTAATCAAAGTTTCAATTGTAACTTTAGCTTCATATATAAACACGAATTTATAATTTTTTTGGCTCGTCAGGCCTAAGCCAACTTAGGTGATCTCAGTTCATTAAATTTTTATTAAACTCAAGTTTGAACTCATTAAAATCTTAAACAAACCTAAACATATTAAAACTTGGCTCAGTTCAACTCGTTTATAGCCCTAGTTGTAGTCAAATGAAAATAATTTAAAATAGGATAAATTACAATTATAGTCCCTAAAATTTAACAATTTTTTCGTTTAAGTCCTTAAAATTTTAATTTTGTCAATTAAGTCCTTAAAGTATTAAATTCGAATTAATTTAGTCTTGAAAATAATATAAAAATAAAACATACACTCAAAGGTTATACAAAATTGTTATAAGGTTTGAATTCAAATTTATTGTTAATTTAATTAACATCCGTGTGTATTTTAGAATTAATATCAGAGTTTTATTTCTTAGTTTTGCTAATATTAATATAAGAGTATTAAATACACTAAAGAAGTCAAGTATTATAATTTAAATAATAGCATTGCATTACAAATAATTATCGAACAAAATAATAATATTTAGGTTATTAAAAGAACTAAACGAAAATTTTAAAGAAAATCAACTAGAAATTATATATGAAATTCAACATCTATTATTAAATAACAGTAAGCAATTGGCTATTGTAAAAAATAAACAATAAAATAGTACAAATAATTATCCTTATGCTTAAAAGGGAACTTTCCAAGGGAACCTTTCGAATTAATACTAGCATAAAAACTAAAAAATGGATCTAAACAATTATAATTTAGAAGAATTATAAATAATGACAGAATAATAAAAAGACAATGAAATTAAATATAAAATAATATTGAAAATAGTCAAAAAAATTAAATAAAATGCATAATTGCGTATTAGAAGAAATAAATAATATTATAATAGAAATAGAGAAAGACATATATGAGCAATTAAGATTAATCAGTTTAGGAGAAATATACCAATTCTAAAAACACATACGCAGAGGATAATTAAGTTGACAAAAAATTAAAATATGAGCCTTATAACAATTTTGTATAACCTTTGGGCTTATGTTTTATATTTATATTATCTCTACTTAATTGACAAAATTGAAACTTTAAAGACTTAAATGAAAAAGGTGTTAAACTTTAGGGACTATATTTGTAATTTATCCTTTAAAATAATTGTATTTTTTAGTGTAAATTATAGTCACCTCCCTTGAGATTTCTTACAGTCTCCTATACTTTTTCTGAAATTACCCTCACTTTCCTTGAGGTTTACTTTTGATGTGCAGGGTTATCCCATTATGTTAGTTGACCATTAGTTTAACTAAAAATTTTTCTTTTGGGTAGAAGTTAGTGATTAGTTATTAGATTAGCACATAGGAGATTTTAGTTTTGTTTGTATAATATTTGAAGTAATTATTTGTAAATTAAGAATAAAAGAAATCAATTAATCATTTTTTAGGTAAACAAATTAGTATGAATTATTGAAGCCAAATGAGAAATACTAGAACTTCTATGTATGTAATGCAATAAATTATATATATATATAGCTAAACCATGAGAGTATTTAGAAATAAATTATTTAATACTACTCAAATAAATACATGTAGTGTTCCAATTTGATTTTTATTAATTTATATAGTAAGACTTATCAATTTTATTTTAGTTTTTTTAAGATAACTGAACTCTAAGATGCCAAGTATTGACTGAAAATTACCAAATAACTTCTTCTATATTTATGTAATTATTTTTTAATTTGATTAATTATCATTTTTGTGATAATTAAACCCACAAATATCATAACTTACATATGGTAACATTACCCTATATCTATATAGTTAAACCATATGAGTATTTAGAAATAAATTATTTAATACTATTCAAATAAATACATACGATTTTCCAATTTGATAGATAAATTATTTATATAGTGGTAATCAAAGCCATGTGAGTATTTAGAAATAAATTATTTAATACTATTCAAATAAATATATGAGGGTGTGTATTATAGTATTACCTTATATATTTATTGTAACACCCTCAAAATAATTCTATAAAGATAACTCATATACGGATTAAATATGAGAAACAACATACTTTCACACATCAGAGTTTACTGTTTAACAAAAGTTAAATGTCATGTAGGCTTACATCTTTCTAAGTCATTGTTTAGTTACACAAATTGAGTCTCACTCATTACATCTTAAGCCCTCGGCTTTACAAATAACAAACATACACACATAAGGCATAAATTTGAAGCCCTTACTTCCCAAAAGTCCACACATGCTATTGCCTTGGAGGAAATATTTCACCTACACTTGAAAATGATATTCCTGTATAGGGTGAGCCAACAGCCCAGTAGAAATAATCTAACACAATATATAAGGTTTAGCAAAGGTATAAATACCACATATATAAACAATACCGATACGGAAGTATTCACAAGGCCTACATATTCATATGCCGCTAAGATCAATCTTATTCCATTTTCCTTCAATTCATTTCCAATTCATATTCGCTACTCAATTCATGAGTTAAATTCTTTATCTTTCAACAGCAAATATGAGATTACAACTCAATAGTTTTTCCATTTATGCAAAACACACATAAACACTTCAAACTTGCCATTTTACGGATATTTCGTCCAAAGGAATCGGCATCCATTTATATATAAAATTTCAGGTCTTTCACCCAAGACGCTCCGGCCAACTTGCTTTAAATGGAGTCCATCCCCTTTTTCCTCCCAAACAAATATACATACACAATGTATTTATAAACAAATCACATATAGAGTTCATCCCCTATCTCCTCCCAATAAACATATATATACAATGTATTTATAAATATAATCACATATGGAGTATATCCCTTATCTCCTCCCAATAAACATACATATACAATGTATTTATAAATATAATCACATATGGAGTACATCTCATATCGCCTCCCAATAAACACACATTACGATGTATTTATAATACGGTCATATTCAATGATAACCAATAATAGATTAGCATTAAATTGCCTAATCCTCATACAATTTCTACAATAATCATGACTATTCTCCACCGATAGCCCAATACATTTATCTCTAGACATATATTAAATCTCAAGATAAATAATTATTTAAAACTTCCAAAGGTGTGAGATAATACATATCCAATTTCACCACCTACATCAATAACCATCCAATTAACATATTCAATGTTAATTCCAATTATTTATATAAAATAATCATTTTATCAAGTTAGGGAAAAAATTTCCATTTTTCCAATATTGACCCAAGCACCCAAAATCAACTATTTTGGTACACCAAGATCTTATATTCAAACCTCATACTCATTTATCTCTCATACATCAAAACCCCTCTTTTCATTTCACACCCAAATCTTAGATTTGTCCAAATCACAACCAAATCTCATTATCTATACACAATAGCAAAATAACTAAGCTAAAAATCATATTAGAGTGTAGAAAATCCCTACCTCAAGCCAAGAAGAGAAAGCAAGCCAAAAATCCAAATTTTCGATTTTGCCAGATTTTGATATCCACCAATCAAAATGTTGTTCTCACCAAGCTCTTCACTTTGATCTTAAGAATTATGGTCTAAAACCTTGGGTTCAAAATTGAGTTGAGTTTGATGCCACCTTCTTCCCCCACCTTCTTAACCAGCATTAGCAATCTCATTGAGGTTTCTTTTCATTCTTGCCATTTCAAAATTTCGTGGGTTAAACCCACTCATCCTCATTCATGCCAAAATTTCTCCCAACTTCAATTCAGGCTTGAGGTCACTTCATGTGGGACATCCAAACCCATCCATTGTTCACTTCATAGTGGATAAGAGCAGGGACATCAAGTACTACAACTTTGTAAATTAGGCCACAAAACCACTTTAGAACCGGTTATCATGTAAAATTGTAGATAAGAGCAACAACGGTTAGGTACTGGTTCTCCACTTTTTTTTTCTTCCTTTTTAAAGAGGTTATTCTGTTGAACTGCTCGCCACATTAATTGACTAAGACTCATCTGGAAGTGGATACTCTTATCATAGATTTGTGTTCCTTATGCACAACTCAACCTTCTAAAGCATGATCTTCAGGGCCAATAGAAGAGTCCCCATAGACGTCACAGACGACTCTGCCATGGATTTCACCAGTCCAAGCTCGAATGCCGCCACACATCATGAGGAAGAGGATTGTAGAGAGATGAAGTGACAGTGTCACTTGGACTGTGACTCCATTGCTGAGTTTCAGTATCTTCTTCATCACACTTTTGTGATGAGCTCTCTCTCAGCTCTCAGAAACCAACAACGCTGAAGCTTGACATCGGTATTGGTGTGCTCTTTAATCTGAGTATGAAAGCTGCTCTACATTTCCATGATCTCGGATCCTACAATGATTTGAGCTTGAAGCTCAATCTCCATCTGTTGCAGCTCCTCTCGTTGGCTCGCAACACTATGAAGCCGCTGCTGCAATATATATTATTGTCCAAACTTCCATCAATGGTAATCGAACAGAAGTCAACATCAGCTGGCTCTTTTCCCTGCTGTACCTCATATGTAGTTCTCTCATCAGATTGCCCTAACTTTGAATGCTCCAAATCCTTGCTACCAGCCATTCGAACCACATGCTCGGAAACAACGTGCTACTCTTTGCGGAAAGACTGAGAATTCGTGAGATATGCAGCAAGAAGAGAGCTTCGTTCTGGTCATCTCTGCCACAGAGAGAGAGAGAGAGAGAGAGAGAGAGAGAGAGAGAGAGTGGCTATGTTTGGTTTTGATAATGCAGTTCGTTCCCGGTAGATGGACTGGACCGATCCAAGCTCCTCAAGCCCACGTCCGAGTGGCCAAGCCCACTAGATGACCTGCAAGTAAGTTCAATGGGGAACGGGGTAGTCCCCCAGCGAACTCCGACGGGCAAGTTAGCAGGTAGGGAGAAGAGATAAAGTGTGTAGAGAGAGAGGGATTGGAGATAAAAAGCTTAACCTTCTTCTTGTCTTCAACATTTGCTTATATCCTTTGGTAATCATTTCGCTGTCCCTTCCGACGTGCCCACATCGCCCAAAGCCTGTGTTGTAGCTTACCTTGTTTAGAGTAAGAGGGGCGCTGTTCCGACGGGGAGGTGTTGTCATAATAAATGATGTGATGGGCTGCATTAATGGTGATGTGTTGTAGCAATAACTTTGTAGGTCTTTGTCTGCTGATGTGGCCTGTCTTACACCTGCCATATGTCCGAATGTCATTGGCCCTTCACGCCCAGTTGGCCTCCAGCTGTCCTGGATTTTACCAACCGGATTATGCAATGGGCTCCAAATGGTGGGCTTGGGGTTGTTCACTGTAGGCTGTGGCCTTTGTGGGCCTATCCGTGTCAGTAGTCCCTCATTCCCGAGTACAGCTTCAGTCCAACGAAGGGAATACTTATGCGGAAGGTGAGTCCAACCGGGATGATCGAGCGAGGGATGGTTCGATCGTGAAAATGAGACAGAGCGAGAGGCTGACCGTGGAGAGGGTCGATCGCGCGAAGGCCGAGCAGGAAGGAAGACCGCGAGGAAGGCTGACCGCGTGAAAGCTGAGCGAAAACGAAAACCGCGAGGGGGACTGACCGCGTGAAGGCCAAGCGGACGAGCCGACCAGGAGGAGGGCTGACCATGTGAAGGCCGAGCGGATGAGCCGACCGTGTGAAGGCTGACCGGGTGAGCTGACCGTGAAGAGGGCTGACCATGCGAAGGTCGAGCGGATGAGCCGACTGTGTAAAGGCCGACCGTGTGAGCTGACCGTGAGGAGGGCTGACCATGTGAAGGCCGAGCGGAAGGGCGTAGGGCTCAAGAGGTGGCGTGTGAAATGATGATTTGAAGTGGAAAAGGCAGGGGAAGGGGGGAGGCAGTGCATCGTGGCCTTACACGTGGCAATATCGTTGGGGGGGAGGTTAAGCGTTGGAGTAGAAATGAAACGATAGGTCATTATGGGGTTGAAAAGACAGTTTTGGCAGATGATTTGAAAAGTTTTCAAACTGGCGAAAATTAATTGGAATCTTTGGAATACGGGCAAATCGTAGGCTTTTGGCATCATTCGATTCACCTACTTGTTTACAAAGAACCAAAACATTCCAAGTCTTACTTCATTTGTTGCTCACGATACACCTTTGCAACACTTTTGCAATTTTCTTGCACCTGCAGTGGAAGCGATTCACAAACATACCCTAGAAATGGCACAAGAAGGAGCTGTGAATGTGAGGGTGGACCCACTTGGAGATGATGATGCAGAGGAGCTAGCGGCGCAGTATAGGTCAGAAAGGGTGGGGGAGTCAATGGTGCGATCCCATGGTTCCACCATGGTAGCAGCGCCAAAGCCAATCAGCCAGGTGGAACCAGATCACTGGCACACGAAGGCTGACAAATCCACGATTACGGCGGCGGAGTTGGAGGCTATCCGCGAAAAGTACCAGATCCCTGCGAAGGTGGAGTTATTGCTGCCTTCATCAACGGAGAGGCCGTCTGACGCCAGGCCAGGAGAGTTTTCCCTCTATGAGGAAGCTCTAAAGGGTGGACTGAGGTTGCCACTGCCGCAAATAGTGGTGGATGTGCTCAACTATCTGGAGGTAGCACCAGGGCAACTAATGCCCAATGCATGGAAGATCTTGCTGGCCTGCGCAAGTGCATGGCCGAAGGCGAATGGAGGGAAGGCCATGACGGTGGACGAGTTCTTTGGCTACTACAAGGCTTCAGGGCAGCAGGAGACTTGGGTCACCCTACAGGTAGCGGCAGGGAAGGGTTTGGTGGTGGGGTTGCCAACGTCGATCAAAGGTTGGAGACCACGGTGGTTCTATGTGTCCACCTCTAGAGGGGCTGGTGTTTGTACGATGTGGAAGGTGCCAACAAGATCTGTGGAGCCAAAGTTAGGGGTGGCGGCAGAGGAGAGGGTGAAGAGGGTAAAGGAGTGGAGGGAGAGGGAAAACGCCAAGTGGGACGAGCTTGTTCAGCTGTCCGCACTGTTTGAGGCAGGGTTAGGTCCACAGCCGATCGGTGGAGATCTCGACCGAGCGGAGTTGGAAGCAAGGAGAAAAGCTCAAGAGGCAGAGGATCAGGCCATCCTTGTGAAAGCCCAAAAATTCAAAGAGTCTCAAGTCGACCGACCACCCAAACCAGTTGCGAGGGAGAGGATCCGACCTCGTCCCAAACCCCTCAGAGAAAAAGACTTAGGTGAGTTTGTACCACGACCGTCCCCAAGGGACCCTTTAAAGGAGAGGTCGTTGAAGGAGATGGAGGCGTTAGGCGTGGGGATTAAGAAGAAGAGATTGAGGCAGAGTGAGGAAGAGCCTACCCAAAATAGAAGGAAGGAAGGGAGGGCAAAGGAGGCCAGTTTGGCCAAGGAGTGAGAGGTTGCTGGGATGGAGGAGACTCCAGGAAGAGTAATCGCCCCAGAGGTGGTAGTTGTTGCCTCAGAAGTGAGAGAGGTTGTGCCAGTGGGGGCAGCAATCGATGTAGGGGTCGGTGGGGTCGCCCTTAAATTTAGGAGAGAGGAACAGCCTCAGGGAGGACCTGCCCCCTAAAGAGTAGGAGTTAGCCTGACCACAGCGATCTATCACGCTCGGGCGGTGGCTGGGCTGCTGGAGAGAGAAGAAGGCCCAGCCAAAGTTGGGGTAGACCGCTTGGTGAGCATTGCGGAAGAGGCAGCCTTGTGGTCGGCATCAAGATTTAACGAAGCTGACCTGTTGAGGGGGTTATGCTCTACCCAAATGGAGGTAACCACCCTGGCAGGGGCTCTGCTGAGGAAAGCGAGGGCTTCCAAACTCAAGGCTGATGAGGCTAAGGCTCAGCTGGCCAAGTTAAAGAAGGAAAGTGCAAGCTGGGAAACTTCTCACATTGATCTGCAAGCTGCCAAGGTGGAGCCGGAGAATACACGCCGTCAGGTTGTGTCGCTCGAGTTCCAACTTGCTGGCAAGCAGAAGAAGTTGGAGGAGGCCCAGAGAGCCTGCGCTGTCGCGGTCGAGCGACATGAAGAGGCCATGCTAAATAATGAAGAGCTGGTCAGGCAGAAATATGAGGTAGACGTCAAAGTTCATGAGCTGCAGAAGGAGTTGGAGGCCGAGCGTGCCAAGGCAGAGGAGGAGAAGGAGAAGCTTCAGAAGGAGTTGGAAGCAGAGAAAGCGAAGGCGATGGCAGAGAAGGAGGGCCTGAAGAAGGAGGTAGAGGAGGAAAAGTCGAAGGTTGCGTCTGAAAGGGCGACCCTTCAGAAAGAGCTGGACCAAGAGAGGGCGAAGGCAGCTTCTGAGAGGGCAGCTTATCTCGATCTGTGTGTTGCAGCTGTGGAGCAATTCAAAGGGTCTGCCGAATTTCAGAGGGCAGTGGATGCCGCTGTCGCCAGCTATCTGGTTGGGCAAGAAGCTAGGAGGGCGGGCCCATCGAGGACGACTGCTGGAGGCAGAACTGAAGCGGAAGTTGTTGAGAGCTTCCAGCAGTCAGATTTTTATAAGCACGAAATGGCTGAGTTCTGGGACAGTGGCTGGAAGATGTTCAAACGCAGAGCTGAAGAACTGTTCCCAGACTTAGACCTCAGCAGTGTGACAATTACAGAATATGATGTGGCCTAGACCCCCCTGGACGAAGGCGTTGAAGAGGAAGATTTTGTATCCAGTGGAGAGGAATGACTGGGGAAGATGAAGAAGAGTCCCTCTTTTTTTTTTTGAATTGATGTAATGAACTTGTGTACACATTTGTGAATGAATAAAACTTTATTTATGTTTTCAGTCGGTTGCCTGTGCTTGTATGTAAATTAGCGTGAAATTTGACTTGTATAAAAATTCAATGCAAAGTAAAGTAAAGAACGCCTTAATGCAGAGTAAAATTGGACTTGTATAAAAATTCAATGCAAAGTAAAGTAGAGAACTCCTTAATGCGCAATGCAGACTGAAATGGGACTTGTATAAAAACTCCATGGATGTGAGTGGTTTATTGGAGTTACGCTAGATGGTGGAGGAAATAATCTGATTAGTAAATGAAACACGTGAGAACATCTTTGGTATTTGACTAAGTAAAGAGTGGTATAAAAACTTTGGCCTGGAATTGTAACTAAGCGTCAAAGTGTGACTGAGTGTCCTACTAATGCCATAATTAGGAAATTTCATTGGCGATAGGATTATCTCAGTTTGGACCTGGAATTAAAGTTGCAAGTAACTCACTCTGGACCAGCAATGGTGGCATTCAGTCTGGTTGAGACCTCTAATGCTTGGTCTAGGTGGGGATCGGGCTGGCTGAGTGCATCGAGCTGAGTCTGGCTGGGATTTTTGTGCTCAGTCTGGCTGAGGCTTTGAGTGCTCGGTCTGGACGAGGCTTTTAGTACTCAGTTTAGCTGAGGCTGTTAGTGCTCAGTCTGGCTGAGGCTTTGAGTGCTCGGTCTGGATGGGGCTTTTAGTGCTCAGTCGGCTGAGGCTTTTAGTGCTCAGTCTGGCTGAGGCTTTTTGTGCTCAGTTTGGCTGAGGCTTTAAGTGCGTGGTCTGGACGAGGCTTTTAGTTATTGGAACCAAAACGTCATTGAGACACCATATAGATGACTGAGATATATAAATGTCAAAAAGTTACATTGCACAAAAAGGATGACAAGAATGTTCAAGCGTGTGACTTTCCGAAAAGAAAATACAATAACTGAGCAACACAAAAGTAGTAGTTTATTGAAAGTAACGTTTCAAATGTTCGGCGTTCCAGGGGTGCGGGAGATCTCGACCTTCCAGATCCTGAAGCCAGTAAGTGCCTGGACGTGGTCTGGCTTTCACAATATAAGGCCCCTCCCATTTGGCTGCCAATTTACCCTCAGTCGGATTCTTGGTGACAAGGGTTGCTTCTCTCAAGACTAGGTCCCCAACAGCAAACTCCCTTGGTCGGACTTTGCGGTTGTAATGTGTTCTCATTTTCTGTTGGTAAGAGGCCAATCTGACAGCAGCGGTCTCCCTGAGTTCTTCAATTAAGTCTAGGTCTGCCTGACGGAGTTCTTCGGTGAGTGCTGGATTTGGATGTAAAACCCTGGGGGTAGGCAGACCGATTTCCACCGGAATAACCGCCTCGGTGCCATATGTTAGACGAAAAGGGGTTTCCCCAGTGGGAGTCCGAGCGGTGGTGCGGTAAGCCCATAACACATTTGGTAGTTCCTCAGCCCAAAGTCCCTTAGCAGCTTCAAGCTTAGTCTTGATGATCTTCAAGAGAGAACGGTTGGTAACCTCAACTTGGCCGTTGGCTTGGGGATGACTGGGGGAAGAGAAACATGGTTGAATCTGGAGGTCGGCACAGAACTTCATGTACTTGACGTTGTCAAATTGTTTGCCGTTGTCAGAGACAATGGCCTAAGGGACGTCGAATCTGCAAACAATCGATTGCCAGATGAATTTGGTTGTGTTCTGCTCGGTGATGGTCGCGAGGGGTTCTGCCTCTACCCACTTGGTGAAGTAATCAATGGCGACAATCGCGAACTTGGTCTGGCGAACGGGTAGGGGCTGCAGAGTGTGATCAGCTCAGTGGGAGGAGCATGTGGAATGTTGGAAAAGCGCTGACACTTGTCGCATTTAAGCACAAAATCAGTGGCATCTTGATTGAGAGTCGGCCAGAAATAACCAGTACGGAGTATTTTGTGGGCTAAAGACCTGCTGCCCGAATGATTGCCACAAATTCCCTCATGGATTTCTTGCATTACATAAGTTGCTTGGGCCGAGTTGAGGCATCGCAGATATGGTCGTGAAAAGCCACGTTTGTACAAGATGCCACTGACTAGAACGTAGTTGGACGACCGAGCCCTGACCTTGGCGGCCTGCTGTTGGTCATCTGGGAGTTCTCCTGTTGTCAAAAATAGGATGATGTCGGATGCCCAGGGAATGGGTTCATTTTGGAGGAACTGCACTTCTTGCAGGTCGGGCGAGATGGCCGGGTGGGCTAGGTATTCGAGGCAAACTCCATGGCTGAGGTCAAGCTGGTCTGCAGAGGCCAGCTGAGCCATCTCGTCAGCCTTGGAGTTTTCCGCCCGAGGTATGTGTTTGATGTAGAAGGTATTGAAGAGGCGAACAAGAGGGAGTGGTTGTGGCCTGTCCCTTAATTGCTGTGCGAGGGCGGTAGGAGATATCAAAGCCGTGAGTTCTCGACCACTTTGCATAAGTCGGCCGTAAAGTTCTAGTTCTTTGCATGACCTTCTTCAGGGGTTGGTCGGTGAGGACCACTATGGAATGGGCTTGGAAGTAAGGACGAAGTCGTCTGGAGGCGGTGACGAAGGCTAGGGACAACTTTTCTAGCAATGGGTAATTTTGCTCCGCTCCCCTGAGAGCTTGACTGATGTAGTAGACCGGCCGTTGGACTGAGCCGTCTTCCTTGATAAGAGCTGCGCTGACTGCGGTGCTTGACACTGCTAGATAGAGGAAGAGGGGCTCGCCCGTAAAAGGAGGGGAGGGTTGGCCATGCATCGCTTTAACTGCTAAAAAGCCTCTTCGGATTCGGTTGTCCATTCAAAAGTCTGTCGAAAGACTTTGAAGAATGGTAAGCACTTATCTGTTGCGCGGGAAATGAAGTGGTTGAGGGCCGCCACTCGGCCGATGAGTCTTTAAACTTCTTTGACCGTTCTGGGTGACTGCATTTCAATCAAGGCCTTGATCTTCTCGGGGTTAGCTTCAATGCCGCGCTAACTGACCATAAAACCCAAAAACTTT
Organism: Camellia lanceoleosa; assembly: GCA_025200525.1. Lineage (NCBI taxonomy): Eukaryota > Viridiplantae > Streptophyta > Magnoliopsida > Ericales > Theaceae > Camellia > Camellia lanceoleosa. Next base: position 51,999,820 of record CM045762.1, on the reverse strand, counting down.
CCAGATCCTACGCCGAAGGCACATTTCTCTGGGTTAAGCTTCATTTGGTACTTGCGGAGGGTGGCGAAGGTTTCTCGGAGGTCAATCAGATGATCAATGGAGAGTTTGCTCTTGACCAGCATGTCGTCGACGTATACTTCCATGTTCCGACCTATCTGGTGTTGGAAAATGGCATTAACTAGCCGTTGGTAGGTGGCCCCAGCATTCTTTAGTCCGAACGGCATCATGCGGTAGTGGTAGGTACCTCGATCGGTAATGAAGGAGGTATGTTCTTGGTCGGACGGGTGCATCAAGATTTGGTTGTATCCAAAAAAAGCATCCATGAAGCTGAGCATCTGATGACCGGCTGTGGCGTTGACTAGCAGATCGATGCGGGGAAGAGGGTAGCTATCCTTGGGGCAAGCTCGGTTCAGGTCGGAGTAATCGACACAGAGTCGCCATTTGCCGTTGTTTTTATGGACTAGGACCACATTTGACAACCATTTAGGGTAGTCTATGTTTGTGATGAATTGGGCCTCAAGGAGCTTGTCGACCTCTGCTGCAATAAGAGTATTGCGCTCTGGATGGAAGATGTGCTGCTTCTGACGGTAGGGTCGGAAATGAGGTTCGATGCTGAGGCGATGGGTTATAAAGGATGGGTCAATACCCGGCATGTCTGAATGGGTCCAGGCGAATACATCTTTGTGCTCGGTCAGGAGGGCAGTAAGGTCGGCCTTGGCTTGGGGGGATAGCTGACTGCCGAGCTTGGCAGTTTTCATTGGGTTGGTAGGGTTGATGGGAACCTCAACGAGCTCCTCAGCAGGTTCTCCTCTGACCAGCTCATCTTTGTCTTGGACGTCAAGTCCTTCAATAATCATGGCCTCCTTTAGCTTAGCTTCCTTGAGTGAGGCGACATAGCATTCTCTGGCCATGGTTTGTTATCCCCTCACTATTCCGACCCCGAGATCAGTGGGAAACTTGATGGCCAGGTGGTAGGTGGAGGTGATCGCTTGAAAAGCGTTTAAGGCAGTGCGACCAAGGATGATGTTGTAGGCAGAGGGGCAATTGACAACAAGGAAGGTAAGCAACTTCGTGGTCTACTATGGATATTCGCCAATGGTGATGGGGAGATCAATGGAGCCGATGGAGGTCACCCGGTCACCAGTGAAACCAACCAAAGGGGTTTGGAGGGGAGACAGACTTTCCTCCCCGATCTTGAGCTGGCGGAAGCAGTTGAGGAATATGATGTCTGAAGAGCTTCCATTGTCGATGAGAACTCGTGTGACCTTATAGTTGGAGAGGATGGCAGAAATGACGAGAGGATCATCATGAGGATAGCGGATGCCTGTACAGTCGGCGTCCGTGAAGGTGATGGGCTCTGTCCACTGCTTGGGCTGTTTGGAGGCTCGGTCTACCGTGGTGACTGCCTTGTCTGAGCCCTACCTTATTTTTCTGAGTTCTGCCTTCTGAGCCGAGCGAGATGGTCCCCCGCAAGCAAGTCCACCTAAAATGACTCTAATTTCACCAACGGGTGGAGGTGGATTATCTTGTGGCCAAGGTTGTTACGGAAGTCGATCATGGTCTTGATTCGGTTGAGCTGGCTGCCGGGGTGGGGTGCGCCGGCGATTGTCTCTGTGGGGTTCGGTTCTTTGCCTCTGCTGAGGGTGGGTGTCCGTGAACTGGCTTAGACGTCCCTGACGTATTAAGGTCTCCACCTGATCTTTGAGGTTGATGCAGTCATCAGTGTTATGGCCATGGTCCTGGTGGAAACGGCAATATTTGGACTGGTCTTTCCGGTTGGAAGGGTTTCGTGGAGGTGGAGTCCATTTGAGGGGATAGTCCCGTTGGATCTAGTAGAGGACTTGTTCCATGGGAGAATTAAGGGGTGTGTACCGCTCGAACCGACCGGGCGGTCGGGTAGGTGCCGGCCGGTCAGCGCGGGGAAGGCGGTCGTTATAGTGGGGTGTTGGGCTATTATACTGGGTGTTTCTAGGGTCTGGGTCTTTTCTCTTTTCTCAGGGAGTCGGGTTTTTAGCTGTTGGATCCCGCCGAGCGGCTAGTGAATCTTCGGCATTCATGTATTTTTGGGCTTTGGAGAGTAGGGCTGCCATGGAGGTCGGGAGGTTTTTAGAGAGGGAGAAAAGGAAATCGGATGACTGCAAACTGGCCATGAAAGCCGTGAGGATGACCTTGTCATCGTTTTCTGCCACTTGCAAGGCTTCGGTGTTGAAGCGAGTGGCAAAGCTGCGCAGTGATTCCCCCTCTGTTTGACGAATGTTGAGGAGTTAGGTGGCCGGGCATTGTTGGTGCTGGGCTCCAATAAAATGGCTCAGGAAATAATCACTGAGATGCTGAAAAGTGGAGACAGAGTCTGGTGGCAACTGGCTGAACCACGGTCGAGTTGACCCCTTCAGTGTCACGGGAAAAGCTCGACACATGATCTCGTCAGGGAAGGCATGGAGGATCATGAGGGTGCGGTAGGTCTCCAGATGGTCGACTGGGTCCGTCGTTTCGTCGAAGAAGTCGATGGTGGGCATTTTGAACTTGGCGGGCAGAGGCTTGTCTCGGATGGAGGCAACAAATGGTGAGTTTGGCGTAATGGAGGGCATATGCTGGATGTTCTGCATAACCCCTTGGAGCTGGAGTTTCATGGCGCGGAGTTCAGCGTCCCAAAGGGGAATGTTGTCGCCACCAGAGGGAGAGAGGTGTTGGACGCTGCTGGCTTCTCCCTCGGGGGCCGGTGCTACGACCGGTGGAGGTGAGGGTGGGGTTGGTGGATTTATATGTGGGTGAGGAGGTTGCAAACCTCCCAAGTTAGGTGGATTGGGTTGTAGGACAGTATGGCTCGGAGTTCGTTCTGGATTGGGTGGAATATCTGGAGGTGGTGGTGGAGGAATGGAGAGGTTTCTTTGGAGTAAAGCATTTATCAGGGACTGATTTTGCTCGACCATACGGTTAATGTTGTTGGTAAGCTCGATGAAATACTGAGGTGGGTTGTTCGGATTGAGAGGGTCGCTTTGATGGTTGGCAGCGTTATGGTGAGAAGCCATAGATCTAGTCGTGACCATGCACCTTGTTGGGTAGGAGAGAAAGGTTTATGGGACAGGGCCTCTGGCGACAATGAGCACAATTGACGCACGGACAGGACACTTCCCACAGACGGCGCCAACTGATAATGCAGTTCGTTCCCGGTGGATGGACTGGACCGATCCAAGCTCCTCAAGCCCACGTCCGAGTGGCCAAGCCCACTAGATGACCTGCAAGTAAGTTCAATGGGGAACGGGGTAGTCCCCTAGCTAACCCTCCGACGCGCAAGTTAGCAAGTAGGGAGAAGAGATAAAGTGTGTAGAGAGAGAGGGATTGGAGATAAAAAGCTTAACCTTCTTCTTGTCTTCAACATTTGCTTATATCCTTTGGTAATCATTTCGATGTCCCTTCTGACGTGCCCACATCGCCGAAAGCCTGTGCTGTAGCTTACCTTGTTCAGGGTAAGGGGGGCGCTGTTCCGACGGGGAGGTGTTGTCGTAATAAATGCTGTGATGGGCTGCATTAATGGTGATGTGTTGTAGCAATAACTTTGCAGGTCTTTGTCTGCTGATGTGGCCTGTCTTACACCTGCCATATGTCCGAATGTCATTGTCTCTTCACGCCCAATTGGCCTCCAACTGTCCTGGATTTTACCAACTAGGTTATGCAATGGGCTCTAAATGGTGGGCTTGGGGTTGTTCACTGTGGGCTGTGGCGTTTGTGGGCCTATCCGTGTCAGGTTTGGTTTTGAGAGAGTAGTTTTTAAAAATTGTTTTGGGGAGAGAGTTTAGAATTTTTTTGGTTTGTTTGGTTGTGTATTTTAAAAGTAGTTTTGGAGTTTGGAAGTTTGGAATGATTTGATATTTTGTTATAATTGAGTAGATGTGTGTGAGAGAAAAAGTAATTGAGAATGAGAGAGGAGAGAGAAAAAATGATTGATTGATATGTAAGAGAGAAAGTGATTGTAGAAATTATTTTGGAAAAATTACAAACCAAACAAATTTTTTAGAAATTTTTTTCCAAAATCACTCTATAAAGCCAAACCAAATATACCCAGTGTATTATTTTCTCTTCAATCCTCTTCTTCCACCACCGAAACATCATCATGCATATATTCCCTTCTTTTATTTATTTATTTGAGTCATCACATTTATAGTCAAACCATGTGAGTATTTATAAATAAATTATTAAATATTACTTAAATAAATACATTTGGTATTTCAATTTAATTATTATTAATTTAGATAGTGAGACTCATCAATTTAAATTTTTTTTTTTTAAGACAACTAAACTGTATAATATCAAGCATTGATTAAAAATTATAAAATAACTTCTCTTATATGTACGTAATTAATTTTTTTTTAATTTGTTTAATCATCACTTTTATCACAACAATAGGTTATTCTATAATATACACCATTTTATGTGTACTATATACAAGTTATAACATTTGTGATATTGAGATTCCTGACAATTACACTGATCTCCCCTCATTTTTTCTAAAATTACACTGACCTCCTCTGTGACTAATCCTCTCATTAACGCCGTTACTCATAGGGAAGGCAGGCATAACGATTCTAATTTAGACCAGACCCATTTCCTACTTTTGAATTCGGTAATCCATATCCTTAACTATTGTTCATTTCATTTTCATCTTATTGCTAGTTGAGTTTGGTTTTTTGGGAGTTATTGTTGTGTTTGAAATAAGTTAGGAGTTAATTTTTTCAAAAGAATTGTTGTCCAGATTTTTGCTTGTTCGCTCGAGCGGTCTTTTACAGTCTACAAAACTTCCGGAAGTAGAGTATCTTCGCTCGAACAGTATTTCTTACGCTCGAGTGGTCTTTTACAAGTTTAAACTTTTAGGAGGGGGTCATTGTGCACTCGAGCCGTGTTTTTGGTCGCTTGAGCGGTGTCGCTCTGTGTCTGACGCTCGAATGGTGTTTTGGTTGCTTGAGCAGTCTGCGTGTATATTAGTTCGGAAAGAGGGATTTATGAATCATTTTTCACGTACTCTCTCTCTCTCTCTCTCTCTCTCTCTCTCTCTCTCTCTCTAAAACATTCCAAAACCTTAGTTCTTCATTCACTCTCTCTAGTTCTTGCCTTGAAATCCCAAATACTCTATCATCTGTTTATTTCTTCACCCTATTCCTTTAGAGAAAAAGGTTGAGCTCGTCTTAAGGTTCATTCTAATCGGAGAAAATCTTATTTTCAACTCCACCAAGCTTCAACCTTTGCTCTCTCTTGTCTTCTAATCTTGAGGTAGAGATTTCTTCAACCTTTGATATGATTTTTACCTTAGTTATTTGTCCATTGAAACAATCTAGTGACTTGGGAACTTTGGGTTAAACCTAGGGTTTGATTTTTGAAATGTAAAAGAGAGGTTTTCAAATAGGTTCTTGAGAATGGTTGTGGGGAAGTGTTTATGGTTGAGATATGTTAAAATGATGGATTTCTTTACTTAAAATTGATTTTGAAAGTAAAGGGGGAGGGGGGGGGGGGAGGGGGTTTGTTCAAAAATCATGGATATTTTGTTTGTGAAAGAAAATGGAAAATGATGTTGGATTTTGTAAGAATTGAATGAATGTGTATGTTGATGGTGATGGCGAAGTTGGATATGTAATATCACTTCTATTTTGAAAATAATGATATTATATATTTTGTTAAAAATTATTTGTTGAACATAAATATCTGTTTTGGGCTATCGATAGATGATAACTTTGATTGTTGTAGAAATTATATGAGGATTAGGTGAATTGAAGCTAATTACTCATACATCTTGCATTACGCATTGTTCCATATTTCAACATTGAAAATATATTATTTTGAGAAAAATGGGTAAATACCTTGGTGAATCTGGTTAGGGGGCGTGGTTGTGGTTATTATGTTGGCCTGTGTGCCCTTGGTGAAAGTTAAGAAACCTGTACGGTTAGATGCTGATCCTTCGGTCTAGTACCGGTAAAATGGCTTTAGTAGTGTTCTTGTATAGCCTACTAGCAAACACATACCTAGAGATTCCCAGTGTTTTGTATCCACAGCCCTATTTTTTGATATAAAAGGTTATTTTCATGAATTGATTTATAGTCTGGCATTGCATTGTTTTGAGATGAAAATGTAAAACGATTGACAAATGACATGCATATGCATTCACCTTATGACTTCGTTAAGATTCATATATTGTGTTAAAGTATCTTTATTGGGCTTTAACTCACCCTATGTGGAAAACAACTTTAAGGTGCTGATGATATGCCTCTACCAAGGACTTAACTTGGGAGGACTTGGAGCCAAGGGTTTCATTTTGTTTAATTGATGTAATTATTTTTGTACAAGCATTGGGTTTTAATTGTATTGAGTTGAACTCATTTTGTTGTACACAAGCATTGACTTGCAAATATGTAACCATTATGGCATATAATTACTTGGGTTTTCTTTTATTTCAATTCATGTACATATGTCATATGCTATAGATTTAAGATTTAGGATTTATAAATGTATACACTCATATGTCATCTGTTGTATGATCAATGATTATAAATGGAATATAAAATATGATACTATTAATTAATTGTAAGAAATATTATGAGATGGCTTATTGTTATAATTTCGGGGCATTACAGTGTAATTTTAGAAAAAGTAAGAAAGACTAATGTAATTATCAAAAATCTCAAGGGAGGTTATTGTAATTTATCCTATGAATTAAAACCTAAAAAACAAATTCAATATGATTATGTCAAAACTTATAAAAATTATTGTATTTTTTTCAAACTTGAAGAAGAGTTAATGTAATTTATTTCAAATAAATAAATAAAATTATGGACACCCCTCCCTTGATAGTGCGAAGGTTACCAGGAGGGAACCATGGTAAAACATTTTTTTTTCAAAAATAACGGCAATTGGATGATAGATTTAGCCACATACTCATCTTCGCATGATTAATTTCAGCAAAAATGTTGGGAACATATTTGAAACTTTTCAGTTGAGTATAAATTTTAAAAAATAATTATCAACAAAAGTTAAAAACTTAATCATTCATATTTTGGGAGATATTATATTTTAAAAAATGAATCGTTTGAATTATTCAAGTGAAACTCATGATGATCCACACGAACCTAAATAACGCTATCTTACTTCCTTTCTACTAATTGTTCCTTAAAAATTCATTTATCCGCAATGGTACATTTTATCCCAATTTTATTCTTCTCATACAATAATTTTGTAAATAATGACAATTTTTTTTTCAAAATTTTTTGAACCTTTATGTTTTCCTAAACTTTGATATTACCAGTTTCAATATAGGCTTTATCCCAAAGTCGATACCATTTCTCTTAGGACACTAGTCGAGAAAACCTTCTAGCTTAAGCATGCTTGAACTATGATTTAACGTGATTCCAAGCACTAACACGTAGTCAATCACCAGGCCAGTCAAATTTTCATTTGTTCCAATAATATTAGGATTATTTATGGATTAAAATTTAAATACATGATAATATGCATACCAATTTCTTATTCCTTTAAACTCATCATCAATAATTGTGGGGATATATTTTCTGAGTACCAACACGTAGCAAGGCGACGTCGGCGTGTCAGCCTAGGTGCCACGTGTCTTGGTTGTGATGCCGAGGTCATCTCGGCTAGGCCGAGGTTACCTCCGAAGATATCGGAATCCGAGATAAACGGATAGGGGACAAGAGTCCTAGAATGAAGAAAAGACTTCAAGATGGATAAGGATAGTGTTCTTGGAAAGTCTTTCCTTATCTCTTGTAGAGTCCAAGGTAAGTCCTGAATGGGAGTCCATAGAAGTCAGGCTTTTAGTGGAACTAGGATTGAGTTAACTATAAAAGAGAGGCACCCCCGTGGGTCTAAGGTACGCAATTTATGCTTTGAGCAGTGAGTTTAGCACTTGATTATCTTTGAAAGATATACTGACTTGATCGTCGGAGTGCCCCCGGGTGGACGAACCACCGCTGGAGCCTTTTCTTTCTATTGCAGGTCACCAAGGTGCCATCTATTCTGCCGGTGTTCTACAGTTGAATTACTAAGCGGGCAGTGTGATCGGAAAATCACTCACACAATTTAGCGCTGTCTATGGGAAAGAAAGACGAATAGATGGCCAGTAACGGACAGAAAGAAAAGATTAGGGACGACGTTCTTACTGGGAGTGGTAGACCTATTGACCTTGACGTCGAAGGAGACAACCACAACGAAGAAACTCGTGACCAGAATCACGGAGAGAAAAACGTCGGCCAGACTGGCGATGCACCAAAGAATGCAGACCAAGGCAGGTACTATAACGAAGATAACCTCCAGGTATGGAAAGACAGATGCCTGCGGAGGGATGAAGAAGTAAAAGAGATGGCAAACAAATTGGCTGACCTGCAATCGGTCATCAATTTTATGATGCAAAACAATGTCATGCAGCCACCCTTCCCACTGCATGACACACCGATTCCAGCAATCATCACCCAGAAGGGGGGACAGATCCCTATAGCCCCTCAGCACACCAGGAGCGGAAGACACTCTCCCCAACCCTCCAGGGAGGTCAGACAAGGAGAGTCAAGAAGGGAAGAATCACAGAAAACACATCGCACAGAGGAGGTAAACCCCAAAGAACATCGGCATGTTCAGGGGCAGGCATTATGCTTCGACACAACTCATGGGGAAAGATCGAAAAGGGCCCACCATGAAGCCGAGAGCAGTGTGCCGAAAAGACAGAAGTCAAGAGATAGCCGAGCTCCTGGGCAGAGCAAAGAAGACTTGAGAGACTATCTCAAGAGGAAGCAACAGAACGCAGATGCCGAGGTCACCTCCTCTGACAAGCCGAAGACACTATTCTCGATGGAATTGGACAAGTTTGAGGCACCAAAGAGATTCAGTATGCCGAGATTTCAGATATACGATGGTAAGTTAGACCCTAACTTCCATGTTGGATTATACTTGAACTCAATGGCATTGTATAGTGGGAACGAGCCGTTGCTCTGCAAAGTGTTCCCCTCATCCTTCGGGGAGATTGCATCAGATTGGTTTCACAAACTACCAAAGGGAAGCGTGAAGACTTGGGAAGGCTTGGCCGAGATGTTTGTGGCTAGGTTCGTGACAAACAAGTTGCAGCCATTGAGGGTAGACGCATTGATGGCTCTGAAAATCAGCAAGGATGAAGGCCTTAGGGCCTATGCAAAAAGGTACTACGAGGTATTCAATCGAATACCCGAATGCAACTAAGAGGTGGCGGTCGTGTCTTTCAAGAACGGCCTGAAAGATGATTGTCCACTACGAAAGTCTTTGGCAAAGACATTGCCAAAAAGCATGTAAGAGCTCATGGCAAGAATCGAGAAATATGCCAGAGCCAAGGAGGATACATCAGGAAACAAGGAGACGAAGCAAGAGAAAGGAAACGGCTCGCTAAAGCGAGGTCGAGGTAACAATGGATCGAACAAGCAAGAGACGGAATTGAGGGCTAAACAGGCAGTGACGACTGTGTTCCGAATCCCAGTCCACAAAGTCCTGGATCAAATATGGAACCAACCTTATTTTAGAGCGCTAGCAAGGGCACCAAGGGAATTTATGGGAAGAAACGTCGGTAGGCATTGTGCTTACCATAATGAAGAAGGGCACCCAACTCAGGGTTGTAGAGCCCTAAAAGCACACTTAAAAGACCTGGTGAGGCAAGGCCATCTGAGGGACCTTGTCGATGAGGCCAGGACAAGGGAAGAACATGCAAGATTGCCTCAAGCACCAGCAGCTTCGCCTCTCCCAGCACAGCAACCACAGACAGGAGGACCTAGGGTGGTTAATGTAATCCACTCGAAGGTGAACAAAAATGACATACGAGGGGAGACCCAGAAGGTAAAACAGCTGCAGCACGTGAACCAGGTCGGACAGAAAAGACCTCGATATGAAGAGTGCCAGGGACCGATGATAGCCTTTACTGAAGCCGACCTAGAGATGGTTCAGCATCCGCATAATGATGCCTTGGTAGTATCCCTCCAGGTTGGAGAGTGCCAAGTGAAATGCATCTTGATTGATCAAGGCAGCTCTTGCGACATCAAGTATGTTAGATGTTACAAGGAGCTGGGCCTTCACCCTGATGACTTGGAGCAATCCAATGGCCCGATGGTCGGCTTCAATGGAATGCTGACGTAGCCACTAGGCGCAACAAGCTTGGAAGTACAAGCTGGCACTAAGAAGATCAAGTCAGAATTCATTGTGATTGACACGCCCTCGCCATACAACATCATCTTGGGAAGGCTATGGTTGCATGCAATGGGGGCAGTTCCCTCAACGTTGCATCAACTACTGCAGTTCCCAACAAAGCATGGGATTGAAGAAGTCAAGGGAGATCAACTGCAGGCAAAGAATTGCTCCATGGCAGCAATGAAATCAACCTGCAACATTCGAGAACCAGAGAAGGCAGAGATTGAAGACGAGGACGTGGAGGTCCTAGATGATGTCGGTAAGGAGCCAGCCGAGAAGAGTGAAGAAGCACCGAAGAAAATCCTTGTCTAGGAGGGTTATGAAGAACGCTTCTTTCTTCTCGGCTCAGGCTTAGCCGAAGAAGAGGAAAGAGAGCTGGAAGCTTTTTTGAGAACAAACATTGAGGTGTTCGCTTGGACACCTTATGAAATGCCTGGCATTGATCCCGAGGTCACATGCCACAAACTGAACGTTGATAGGTCGGCCAAACCTATAATACAACGAGCCAGAAGACCGACGTTGATACACGTCGAAGCAGTGGAGGAGGAAGTAGACAGACTTCTGGAGGCCAGGGCCATCAGAGAAGTCAATTATCCGACATGGCTATCAAACACTGTGGTAGTAAAGAAAAAGAGTGGTAAATGGAGGGTCTGCGTAGATTTTACAAGCTTGAACAAAGCTTGTCCCAAAGACAGCTTTCCTCTACCCAAGATTGACCAGTTGGTGGACGCCACATCTGGACATGGAAGGATGGGCTTCCTGGATGCTTATAGGGGGTACCACCAGATAGCCATGTACCCCCAGATGAGGAGAAAACTGTGTTTATCACCCGAAAAGGCCTGTACTATTACAGAGTAATGCCTTTTGGATTGAAAAATGCAGGAGCAACTTACCAAAGGTTGGTAACCAAGATGTTCAAACACCTGATTGACCAAACAGTAGAAGTCTACATCGATGACATGGTCGTGAAGACCAAGGAACCTAAGGGTCATCTTGCCGACCTAAAAGATGTCTTTGAGATACTCAAAACATATCGGCTCCGACTCAATGCATCGAAGTGCGCATTTGGAGTTGGATCAGGTAAGTTCTTGGGGTACCTGGTGACCAGAAGGGGCATTGAGGCCAACCCAGATCAGACCAAGGCCATTCTAGAGTTACAGAGCCCGACATCGGCAAAACAGGTACAAATGCTTACTGGAAGGGCCGCAGCCCTAAATAGGTTCATAAGCCGAAGCTCAGACAAATGTAAACCTTTCTTCAACCTGGTAAAGAAGGCCACAGACTTTCTATGGACTGAGGAATGTGAAGCCGCTTTGGCCGACCTAAAGAAATATCTGACCACAGCTTCAGTTCTCTCAATCCCTGAACCAGGGGAAGAGCTGTTTTTGTACTTAGCAGTTTCAGAACATGCAGTAAGTGCAGTGATAATCCGAGAAGAAAAATAGGAGCAAAAGGCTATTTACTATGTAAGCAAAACCTTGGCCGATGTAGAAACAAGGTATCTACCATTAGAGAAACTAATGCTGGCCTTAGTAATGGCTTCAAAAAAGCTGAACCATTACTTTTAGGCCCACAAGATTATGGTCCTAACAGAGCACCCACCGAAGTCCTTGTTACAACAAGGAGACTTAACTAGAAGAATAGCAAGATGGGCAGTGGCCTTGGGCTAGTATGACCTAGAGTTCAGGCTGAGAACAGCAATTAAGGGCCAAGTTTTGGCTGACTTCGTGGCCGAGTTCACGCCAGAATCCATCGAACATCGGGCTCCGTTGAGCCAAGATGAACGATGTCCAAGCAAGTAAGGAGAAGCCCAGCCAAAGGCAAAAGAACAAAAGAAGGAAAAACTCAAACCCTGCAGCATTTACATCGGTGACTCCTTTCGACTGTTTGTTGATGGAAGCTCAAACCGACAGGGAGCAGGGGCAGGAGTAGTATTGATATCTCCAGATGGAGAGATATAGGAACAGTCCATTCGATTGGGGTTCAAGGCCTTGAACAATGAGGCAGAATATGAAGCATTGATTGCAGGACTGAAGCTGGCAGTAGTAGCAGAGGCAGATGAGGTAATAGTTTTTTGTGACTCACAACTTATAGTGAATCAGACAACAGGAGAGTTTGCAGCCCGATATGAAAGAATATCGGCATACGCAAAGAAAGTCATCAGGCTAGCAGCCTTGTTTCATAACTGCTGACTTCTTCAGGTTAGCCGAGATAATAACAGCCACGCCGACGCATTGGCCAACCTGGCAAGTTCAATGCAAATTGGAAAAACAAGGACAATAATGATTGACTATTTGTCGGGCTCGAGCATAGAACCACCGATCACAGAGCAAGAAGCAATGTGTGTGGACATGGGACCAAGCTGGATGGATGCAATTGTTGCATTCCTGAAAGAAGGAAAGCTGCCCGAAGACCATAAGGAGGCACACAAGGTCAGATTGAAGTCGGCAAGATTCAGTCTGACAGCAAACGAACATCTCTACAGAAGGTCCTTTACCAGACCCCTTTTAAGGTGCGTACACCCTTTGCAGGTTGAAGATTTTTTGTATGAAATTCATGAAGGAATTTGTGGAAGCCACGCTGGAGGCAGATCACTAGCTCATAGGGCCATTACCCAGGGGTATTGGCGGCCCTACATGCAAAAAGATGCAGAAGCCTACGTGAAGAAGTGTGAACAATGCCAAAGGTTTGCACCTTTGATACACCAGCCAGCTGCTGACTTGAACCCTGTATCTAGTCCATGGCCTTTTGCCCAATGGGGTATGGATCTCGTTGGGCAATTGCCCCAAGCAACTGGGCAAAGGAAGTACTTGCTGGTAGCAACAGATTACTTCACGAAGCGGATAGAAGCAGAACCTCTTGCCAAAATCCGAGATGTGGATGTCAAGAACTTTATATGGAGAAACATCATCACCAGATTTGGGATTCCAAGAGCAATAGTTGCTGACAACGAAACGCAGTTTGACAGTAAACTCATCAAGAACTTCTGTGCGAAATTCAAGATAAAGAATTATTTTTCAACCCCAAGCTTTCCCCAAAGCAATGGGCAAGCAGAAGCATCCAACAAAGTAATCTTGGATGGGATAAAGAAGAGGCTGCAGGCAGCAAAAGGAAAATGGGTAGACGAGCTGCCCAATGTACTCTGGGCATATCGAACTACGCCGAGAAGATCAATAGGGGAATCGCCCTTTGCCATGGATTACGGCACAGAAGCAGTCATTCCACTGGAGGTTGGCATCCCAGGGATCAGAACCCAGGGAGTAGAAAGTGGAATTAATGATATACTTTTACCCCGAGATCTAGATCTCTTAGAAGAAAGAAGGGAGAAAGCTGTAATTCAGCGCGCAGCATACCAGCAGCAGCTTACCAGAGCTTATAATAAGAAGGTCAATTCAAAGAGATTTTCAAATCAGTGACCTAGTCCTGAGAAAAGTCGTCGGCAAAAAGAAGGATCTCAGAGAGGGCAAGCTTGGCCCAAACTGGGAAGGACCCTACAGAATCACTTCAGTATTGGGCAATGAAGCATATCGGCTTGAAGATAATGAGGGCAAAGCATTGCCAAGACCCTAGAACACTTGTAATTTGAAATTTTTCTATCATTAGATGTTCTTTGTTATTTTTTGCCGACGTCATCAATAAAATCTTAGCAGAATTTTTCGACACTTTTGAACTGATAAAAGATGCATAATGTTATTTCTGAATAATGAGAACCCAAGTGGAACTCAGGTTCACATTGGGGGCATAGAGAAGGCAAAGACGTTTACCACTTGTTGAAATTTGTAGCAATTTACAAGTTGGTTAAACCGAGATCATTGTTTATCTTCACTTGTTGAAATTTGTAGCAATTTACAAGTTGAAGTTAGACCGAGATTATTGTTTATCTTCACTTGTTGAAATTTGTAGCAATTTACAAGTTGAAGTTAGACCGAGATCATTGTTTACCACTTGTTAAAATTTGTAGCAATTTACAAGTTGGTTAAACCGAGATCACTGTTTATCTTCACTTGTTGAAATTTGTAGCAATTTACAAGTTGAAGTTAGACCGAGATTATTGTTTATCTTCACTTGTTGAAATTTATAGCAATTTACAAGTTGAAGTTAGACCGAGATCATTGTTTACCAGTTGTTGAAATTTGTAGCAATTTACAAGTAGGTTAAACTGAGATCATTATTTATCTTCACTTGTTGAAATTTGTAGTAATTTACAAGTTGAAGTTAGACTAAGATTATTGTTTATCTTCACTTGTTGAAATTTGTAGCAATTTACAAGTTGAAGTTAGATAGAGATTATTGTTTATCTTCACTTGTTGAAATTTGTAGCAATTTATAAGTTGAAGTTAGACCGAGATTATTATTTATCTTCACTTGTTGAAATTTGTAGCAATTTACAAGTTGAAGTTAGACCGAGATCACTGTTTAACACTTGTTGAAATTTGTAACAATTTACAAGTTAAAGTTAAACCAAGATCGTTGTTCAAACACTTGTTGAAACTTGAAAAAAGTTTACAAGTTGAAGACTAAGGATAAATACTTGTTGAAATTTGAGAAAAATTTACAAGTTAAAACCAAGGTTATGGTGAGCTGAATCAATTTTGTACTTACCAAGGTAAATCATCGGTTTGTATAACCGAGGTATATCACACCGAGAAGATTGCTCAAAGAAGGAAGAGTATATACATGCAGAATATTCTAAGTATAGAATCATGAAAAACGATAAAGAAAAAACAAAAGTACAAGCATTTAGAGAAGGAAAGTTTAGTTAGCATTCAAAGAAGAAGGAGGCACATCGACCATATAAAGAGTTTGCATTGTTTCTAAAAACAAAGAAGTACAAAGTGCAAAAGAAACAAAAGAAAAGATATGAAAGTTAAGATTCTTCAACATCGGCAACTGGCTGGGTCTAGACCTCAGAAGACTGTTGAGAAGCCACCTTGGCTGCTTTCTCCGCCGCAATCTCAGCATTAATCTCTTGCAAAGTTTTATCAATACTCTTGTCGGCAAGGGTGACATCGGCTGATGCATTATCAGGAACAGCTTCCTTGGAGATCTCATCACCATCGTCATCTTGAGTCAAGTCCAGGACTTGCTTAATCAACGAAGGAGACTTGACCCCATCAGCATCTTTGGGCCTCCTCACCAAGGCCTCATCCTCATTCTCATCCTCAGACTCAAAGTCAGACTTAGATTCGACATCAGATTGAGGAGGTGGAGGGAATGGAATAGGAATGTCATCGGCATTTCTCAGAGGCGAATCATCAGGGACATTAAGTTTTTTAAGAAGAGACATCCAACCAAGAGTGAAACCCTTGTTGCATGCCTACTTCACTTGTATTTCATAGGCATCTGTGACATCGGCCATGCCTTGAGTGTACGCATTCTCATCGGCTGCTTTAATTTCGGCTTCTTTGGTGGCCAGGGCCTCCTGAAGCTCCTTTTGGGCTTGAGCCATTTTCTACTCGGCCTATTTCTTTTGAGAGTCAGCAACCTTTCTGATAGCCTCGGCAGATTCAGCCTTTTCTTCGGCATCAGTTTGGGCTTTGATGGCAGCCTCGGCCTGGTCCTCTAACTTCTTCATTTTTGACTGAAGACTTTTGTTGGCTTTTTGAAGGGCAGAAAACTCCCTCTTCATGCCGACCAACTTCTCCCAATTTTCAAAGGCTTGAATGGAGAGAGAATAGGCATGCTGAATGGCCTGAACGAACACAAGGCAAAAGTTATTGCAAAATTTTGCAAGTATGAAAAAGAGAAAGAAAGACAAGTTATCAAGTGAAGACACTTGCTTGAACAGAACGTTGAAGCATCAGAGCATAGTTCTCATATTCACTCATCTTGGCATTCTGGTCGAGATCACCGGGAAGAAATAGAGCAGTACTTAGGACGACGCCGACATTTATGTCATCGGCACTATCGCTAGCCATAACAGGCTTATCTTCTAAAGTGATTTCAGGGGCACAGGGGACATCATGCTTTTTAGACCCCGAGGTCGTCGCAGAAGATGACCTTTGCCTTTTTGATTTGGTGGACTCAGATGGTTGCGTTTCAGCAGACCTCTTTGCAGGGACAGAAGCAGTCTTCTCACTCTCTACCAATTTGGAAATTGGCAGGGTGTCCTCAGTCTCAACCTGAGTCGCCTTTGCCTTTGGCTGAGCCTTTTTGACTTACTTTGGCTTGGGTGGAAGCTGGGCTTGTGTTGGCTGAGCGTCAACATCAGAAGGGAGGTTGGCCAGAAGATCCTTAGCAATTGGTTTTGGGCGGCCCATCTCGGCTGTAAGCACAAGTCGGTGACGACGCTTTCGTTGGGCTATCGGGACCAGGTAGGGAGCCGAGGTTGATGGCTGATCAGTTGGATCAGATGTTGATCCTTGATCTGTTCGAGATGTGGATGCAGTCAGTGGAGTTGTGGCAGAAGGTGGAGAAAGGCTTTTCTTCTTCTTTTTCTTAGGGACGTCGGGAAGAGTTGACTTGTACGTCGAGATGAAATTAAGTACCAGTGGGGCCTTCCGTTTATGGATTGGCAAGTCCAAAAGTTTCTTTAAATCCTTGCTGGGAATGAAGGATTGGCGAAAATTTTTTGGTGGCTTACGAACAGCTGCAAGAAGAACAGACATCAGAAATAGATAAAGTATTTGAGACTTTGAAAGAAAACAGGTAAATCTGAATGCAGGGCTCTTACCATTGCCCTCTACAAAAACTGAACGTGGAAGAGGGAAGAGATGGAGGTCCTCGTCTAGACCGAACTCCCAATTCCCCGAAGTGATGAAATAGTCATCCCCAGCTCCCTTGTTGGAGTCTGGGAGGTCGGCTACGATTTTGAACTCTGTGGACCTCGGCTTAAGGTAATAAATGTAGCCTTTTTCTTTTAAGTTAAGGCCGCACATGGTATAACAAAATTGAATATCGGCTAAGGTGATCCTAGCGTTTTCCTGTCTAGCTAAGGCTATGATACCATTGATCACTCGATAAGAATTGATGGCCAGTTGCATGGGGTTCAACTTATAATAGTGGAGAATCTCGCGAAAAAGGATGTTGAGTGGAAACCAGAGTCCGCACTCAGTGAAAGCTACAATGGGAAAGGGCATCGAATCATCTATGGGCATGATGGAGTCATCATCTCCAGCCAGCCTCAGATGGACATCGGCAGGAATGGAGAACTCTTGCCTAAAATACTCAAGTTTGGTTGAGATGTCTACCCTATGTCTTCACATACCCATGATATCGGCCTAAATTAGAAGGGTTGAATTTCAGAAAGAAGATGTTTTTAGAGGGTTGATGGGACCTCGGCAAAAACCTAGGAAAGTGCTGGTTTTAGTTTTTTCCTAATTGTGGGTTCTACACAACAAATCCCAAACCTAGATCTATGGAAGCAAGGGTTGAAGGCATGGATCTGGAAAACAGAAAAGCAAGGATGTGCTTTAGAATCAAGAACAGAGATGAACTATCAAGAACATTGTAAATACAAGGGGTACAAGGTCAAGAACAGTGACAAAAGCACAAGAAAGTGGTGAAACAGTGCAAGTGTTCAAGACATAGGCAAGGGCAAAATCGTGGAATAAACACATTCAGATATATGGTTCGCAAGATGAATGTTTGAACAAAACAGTAATGGCAACAAGTAATGAAGAATTGAAAACGAAAGGAACAGTGGCTTACCAGAAAAAATAGAGTCGATAAGAAGGTCGCCGAAGTCAGACAGGAGTAGCAGAATGGCACAAGCTTCACTGGAAGAGAGAAATAGAGGCAGTTACAGAGCTTGAAGTCTGGAGCAATGGCAGATTCAAGAGAAGAGAGCTAGAGAGAGAAAAAGCAAGTGAATCAAAATGAAACGTGAAAAGGCGAAAAGAGGGAAAAACATGTTTTGTCAAAAACTTGAAACGGCGGCAAAACAGAGCAATTAATGCACCTTGAGCAACGAATACGTCAGACGGCGCCTGTAGGCGCAAGACAGTTTTACAGGCGCGTCGCAGGCACGAGCCAATAAGGATACGGCGCGTGAATAAAACGGTTGAATAATGATGTATGACAGCTCATACACATGAAGGAGTTCATTTGAGTTCTTATTCTCTAAAGAAGACATGTCGGCCTGAAATGAATGGTCTCGGCTGAGGAGTTCTTGAGCCGATGTACAGAAAGAAAGTACTAATATAGGTTCCATCACCTCAGAATGCCGAGGTAATAGAACCTAGGGGGCAGTTGTGGGGATATATTTTCTGAGTACCAACACGTGGCAAGGTGACGCCGATGTGTCAACCTAGGTGCCACGTGTCTTGGTTGTGATGCCGAGGTCATCTCGGTTAGGCCGAGGTTACCTCCGAAGATAACGGAATCCGAGATAAGGGATAGGGGACAAGAGTCCTAGAATGAAGAAAAGCCTTCAAGATGGATAAGGATAGTATTCTTGGAGAGTCTATCCTTATCTCTTGTAGAGTCCAAGGTAAGTCTTGAATGGGAGTCCATAGAAGTCAGGCTTCTAGTGGGACTAGGATTGAGTTAACTACAAAAGAAAGGCACTCCCGTGGGTCTAAGGTACGCAATTTATGCTTTGAGCAGTGAGTTGATCGTCGGAGAGCCCCCGGGTGGACGAACCACTGCCGGAGCCTTTTCTTTCTGTTGCTGGTCAACAAGGTGCCATCTATTCTGCCGGTGTTCTACAGCTGAATTACTAAGCGGGCGGTGTGATCGAAAAATCACCCACACAATAATATTTGGATAGCTTCTTGATTTGGACAACAATATTTAGACTGCTTCTGGACAATGAAATTGGAACAACATGATAATATTTATACTAATGGTAATTGAAATTTATAGTTTTTGCATTAATTCCCACACTCAAAATGATGAAATATGATAATCTTCACGCTAATAATATTCGGACCGTTCCTTGGACAATAGTACTTGAACCAGGTTTCAAAGACATCATTGTTGGAGTCATTGTTGGACCTGACTGATGAGTAATCACAACAAACAATATTAAACAATGTCACGACAACTAAAAATGAGAAATATGATAATATTCATAACCATAACATTGGACTTTATTTCTAGACTAAAAAGGAAACATGATATTCACAAGGCCAATAGTATTTGATGAACTTTTTATTTTGAATTGGACTATTTTAACGTGGTAGTGGTGGCATTTGGTGTGGCTTATTTTGGTCAATTTATAATTTTGTGTATTGAAAAAGTTATTTTGGACTAATTGATTAAATTTATTTCAAATAACTTCTGATTCTAATAATTTATTTTAATTTCAAAAAACTTATTTTGAGAAGCTCTCCATCCCTGCTTATTATCAACTTTTGCTGTGGGCATATTAATTTACCATTATACTCTCTCTTCTTCTTTTTTTCGAAAATAAAAAAATACCCAAATGGACTACAAGTACTTTTTTATTTTTATTTTATTTTATTTTTTTATGGAAAATGTGAACTAGTTGTGAATAATAAAAAATAAAAGTTAATTCAATTTACAACTAACAAAGGTTAATTCAATTTACATTTAACATGGGTAAAAATGATATTTACACATCAAAAAGTTATTTTACAGCTTATTTACCATATACTACTCAGTAACTTAAATCTATAATCTAGCAATTATACCAAACAAATTAACAATTTCTGATTAATACTATAATCTATAATCCGTTAAGTTATAATATATAACCCATTTTAACAGTTGCACCAAACGCCCCTGGTATACACAATATTACAATTTTCATAATATAATGTTTTTTTGGGAGATTTACTTGAAAATCATATTTCAAGTATTTGTGTCCCAATTAGTCCATAAGATATTCTTGTATTTCAATAAATCTTATTATTTGAACATTTGATCTACCAAATCCTAATTCTCATATTTAAAGTATTTTATGAACATTTCTACCCTTAAACATATTTTTTGAACGGTTAGCAATTTGGTGATGTGAACATTCATATTTTATAATGTGAATATTCACATTGACGTGTGAATGTTCACACTAATGTTTACATTGACAGTATGAACATTCACATTGACATGTTAACATTCACATTGATAATGTGAACATTGTGATTGTAGTGTTGTGCTTGTTTGTTTTTTTGCTTGTTTTGTTCTACTCTGTATGTTGGTTACTCACTAACTTGGAGTTTGGAGTTCGTGCTAGCAGATGATTTGGTGTGCATCTTGGTGCCAACCTGGTTGGGATTTTGATGTTTTACTATGATGCTTTTTGCACCCTCCCCTTTATTGATGTTTTGTACGATACTTTATATGTTTTTCATCAATAAAGCTTCCTTTTTGTTGATAATATATATAGATATATATATATTGATGGTATGAATATTCAAACTATAAATGTGAATATTATTAAGGGTATTATGATAACTATGTCACTCATACGACTTATTAAAATATAAGAAAATAATGTGAATTAAATAGAATATAAATAGGTAAAAAAGGGATTTATGAAAAAGTGCTCTTATGTTTTTTCCTTTGAAAATTGATATCCCACTTAAAGTTAAAGGTGAGAGATTAAGGTACCGATCGGCATGGTAGGGTGCGTAAAACATTTTCACTTGTAACAGTTAAGTCCCGAACCAACCTTTGTTTCTCAGATCAAACCTATAGCATTAGTAAATAATTTAATCAGTAATATTACTAACTACTACTTCTTCTTCTTCTTCTTCTTCTTTTTTAATGAGTAATATTACTAACTCACCATCTTCTTTTTTTTTTTTTAATGAGTAATATTACTAACTCACCATTATCAACTAAAAAATTATCTAAAATTTTCATCTTGTCATTTAGATTTATTCTACATGAATCTCATACTATACGAATTTAATCTCAACCCCACAACACTCATTTGGGATAAATTCAGGGTAGTGTTTTTTTTTTTTTTTTTGGGGGGGGGGGGGGAGGTGGGTGTTCATAGCATTTTTCTTAGTAAATCCCAAACAATTTTTGAAACTGGTAAGTTTCCAACACCGAAGTTTGAACTAATTCCAATTGGATTAGGTTGGGATATCATAACACACACTACATGTAAATATACTTTTGAAGACTAAAAATGCCGACTAAAAAAACTTTAATCGCCAAAGATACACTTTTTAGTTACTAAAAAAAATTTGATCAGCAAAGGGACATACTTTAACTATTAAAAAAATTTAATCAGTATTTATACTAGTCAAAAGTATATTTTCCTGTAGTGATACTTAATTCATGTTAGGTGGTGATCCTTTATATTTTTAGATTATATTCTGCAACCAGTTAGTCTAATACCACCTTCAAATGGGAGTGATAATACTTACCCAATTGGATAAAGCGAAGAATTTGACCTTGGGCTACACCTTGATTTTTGCATCTATCTATCTCACCAAACAAGACCCAAAACGAGAACTGAAATGATTTATTCACTGAAGTCATTGTGACTTGAATCGCTTGAATTTGTACCAGTCGGATGACTAACCGAACAACTGGCTTCACCCTTGTCTATTGCGATTGTCACTCTGTCATTTGGACAGAATTTTCAAGGCCAGAGAAAAGGATCTCTTCACTTAGGGGAAGGATCAACTTTGAATTTGAAGAAATGAGCAGTGTTTCGGGCTGCTGTTGCAGCAATATCCTTATCAATGGCCAGCAAAGCTAGTTGTGGTCAACTTTTACTTAATGAGGCAGAGGCATCCCTCAAATTAGGGCATGTTCTTGGGTTGAAATGTAAAGGTAATGAGGAAGAAGTCATTAGCAAGTTGATGGAGCTTGAGTCAAATGATAAGGAAAAAATGGTGAAAAGGGGTGGTCAAGCCGACTGATTTAGATGACCCGCTGCTTTGGTGAAAAAATGGTCTCTAATGAAGGTGGTTTCTTGGAATGTAAGAGGGCTTGGTAAGCCTATTAAAAGAAGGAAAGTCAAAAAATTATTTGTTGAGAGAAAGGTAGATATGGCACTACTTCAAGAAACTAAGAAGACATCAATTGATGAAGAGTTTGTTAAATCATGTTGGCTAGGGGAGAAGAAGGAGTTCATGGCAGTAGATTCAGATGGAGCAGCTGGTGGCTTGCTTTGCATTTGGAACCCAGATGTTTTTCTACTTGTGGATTGCTGCTGTAATAGGAACTTCATCCTTTTGTCAGGTACTCTTTATGGTAGTTTTGATTGTGTCATTGTTAATGTTTATGGCCCAAATGATGTTACCAGCAAAAGTAGGGTATGGGGTATTTTGAATAGGCTGAAGTCAGGGGGTGAAAAACCTTGGTGTTTGGGGGGTGACTTTAATGAAGTTATAAGTTTATCTGAAAGAAAGGGTTGTTCTAGAAGGGACAGAGGTATGTGTGATTTCAATGAATTAATTGAAAATCTGGAAGTGTGTGATATACCAATGTTGGGAAGGAAATTTACCTGGTGTAACTCTCTTCATGGAGAAAAATGGAGCAGGCTAGACAGGTTTTTACTTAGTCCAGAATGGTTGCAAAAGTTCAATTTCAAATTATGGGGTTTACCAAGAAGGCTATCTGATCATTGCCCTATCCGGCTCATGGAAGATGAGAGGGATTGGGGTCCAAAGCCTTTCAGATTCCTGAATGCCTGGACCCTTCATCCTCACTTCAAATCCTTTGTGGACAAAATTTGGAAGGAAACTCATGTAGATGGCTGGGCTGGTTTCCAGTGTTTAAGGAAACTTAAATCCCTTAGAATTGCACTGAAACAATGGAATCAGGAAGTTTTTGGTAATGTGGATTATAAACTCAAGCTCTTGGAGGAGGAATTACATTATCTTGACCTGTCAGCTGAGGAAAGGCCTCTTTATGAAGCAGAGGTGAGTAGAAGAAGAGAGGCTAAAGAGGAAGCTTGGAAGCTAAGTTCAATGGTAGAATGGGTATGGTTGCAGAAATCTAGAGTTAACTGGGGTTTGAAAGGTGATAAAAACACAAAATTCTTTCATGTGATGGCTACTTCTAGAAATAATAGAAATGCTTTGTGCTCGCTTTCTGTTAATGGGAGGGCTGAGGTATTGCTTCATTACATAAATCTTTTTTCTGAATCCTGGTTCAGTAGACCAAGTTTATCTGGCCAATTTAAATCCATTGGAGGAGATGAGGTTAGAGCTGCTCTTGAAGCGGAGTTTCTAGAATTAGAAGTGTTAGCAGCAGTTAAAACCTGTGATGGAAACAACGCTCCAAGGCCTGATGGGTTCAACTTGATGCTGTTTTAGAAGTGCTAGCAGTCAATAAAAGGGGACGTCATGCAGTTTATGAGGGAGTTTCATCAAAACGCCAAACTGGTGCATGGAATTAATAGCTCTTTTGTGGTGTTGATTCCTAAAAATGATAATCCTTCTTGCCTCAGTGAATACAGGCCTATTAGTCTCATTGGTTCGCTTTACAAAGTGCTTGCAAAAGTTTTATCAAATAGAATCAAACTTATAGTGCCAAGGATTATTAGTGAATCTCAATCAGCTTTTATAGGAGGTAGAAGTATCTTGGATGGAGTGCTGATTGCCAATGAAATTGTAGATGGTTGGAAGAAGAATCAGAGGAAAGGTATTGTTTTGAAGCTGGATTTTGAGAAAGCTTATGACTCAGTTAATTGGGAGTTTCTCTTCTCTATGCTTACTAGTTTTGGGTTTGGCTCTAAATGGATTAAGTGGATGCAAGAATGTGTCTCATCAGTTAAGATCTCCATTTTGGTTAATGGATCACCGACATCCGAATTTAGTCCTCAAAGGGGGCTTAGGCAAGGTGATCCATTATCACCTTTTCTTTTAATATCGTGGCATAGGGCTTGAACATTTTGATGAACAGAGCTAGGCTGATGGGCTTGATTAAAGGTGCAGTGATTGGTTCAAATGATCTCAGCATTACTCATTTGTAGTTTGCGGATGACACAATCATTTTCTGTGAAGCAGTTACGGAGGAGGGTCTTACTGTTAAAAGGATTTTGAGGTGTTTTGAAATAGTGTCTGGGCTGAAGATGAATTATTCTAAGAGTGTGTTGTGTGGAATTGGGCTTACTGATGAGATATCTAAAGAATATGCTTCCTTGTTGAATTGTTTTCATCAAAGTTTGCCTTTAAATTATTTGGGTATGCCCTTGGGGGCTAATCCAAGGAGAAGACGGACTTGGAAACCAATAATTGATAAAGTTAATCAGAAGTTGGCTTCTTGGAAAAGGAGGTTTTTATCTTTTGCTGTTAGGTTGACTATGATAAAGTCTGTGTTATCATCCTTACCAACATATTATCTATCTTTGTTCAAGATGTCTGAAGGGGTTGCTAAGGAGATTGATAAAATCCAGTCCAGATTTTTATGGGTAGGTGATGCTCTAAGAAGAAAAATTCATCTAGTAAAATGGGGGGACGTAACTCAAAGCAAAAGTACTGGGGGTTTAGGTATAAGAAAAGTGAGGCTTATGAATGCTTGTCTTCCCTTGAAGTGGTGGTGGAGATTTGGATCTGAAACTGATGCTCTCTGGAAACAAGTCATCTGCAGCAAATATGGTGAGGTTGGAGGGGGTTGGTGGCCACTACCTGTTGAGGGTCCAAGGGTATCTCTCGTCTGGAGAGATATCCAGGGGATTGCTGCTCATTGGCCTCAGCTGGTGGAATTCTTCAAAAATAATATCTCCCTTATTGTTGGTGATTTAAGGAACATCAAGTTCTGGCTTCATAATTGGGTTGGTAACGTTTGTCTCAAAGATGAATTTCCAAGACTATATTCTGTGTCCCTTGACAAAGACGAATCTGTGGAAATGGTAAGCAGTAGGAGAAATGGAAATGAAGAGTGGAAGCTGGTTTTCAGGAGAGCCTTGCTTCAGTGGGAACTAGAAGATTTGAGGAGACTGAAAATAATGCTTCTTAATGCTCTAGCTACTCAGGATGGGATGGTGGACAGGTTGAAATGGAATGCAGAAAATTCTGGGGTTTTTACTGTGTCTTCTGCCTATAAGTGGAGTGCAACATATGTTGAAGCTAGTAGTATCTTAGTTGGGTGTATATGGAAGAATCTGGCTCCACCTAAGGTGCAGTTCTTTGGGTGGTTAGCATGGAAAGAGAGAATTAAGACAGCCAGCTATCTTCAAAGACTAGGTGTCCTTACGGCTGCTTTAGACATTAACTGTATTTTCTGCAGGGATGAAGTAGAAGATATAAACCATGTGCTGCTGCCTTGCCCATTTATTTGGAGGATTTGGTCAAATATTATCAGTTGGTGGGGTGTATATTGGGCAATGCCTGGATCTGTGCCTGGATTGCTGCAGTGGTGGATTGGATTAAAACTAAAAGAAAAGGAGTTACCCATCTGGAAAGCTATACCATTGGCGGTGTTTTGGTCTATTTGGAAGCAGAGGAATGAAAGCATTTTTAAGGGCACGCCGGTGAATTTTGAAGGGCTATGTGATTCAATCAAGGTCAGAGTTGCTTTATGGGTCAGAACTTCTAACCCCTCTTTTAGTTACTCAATTAATGATATTATGTATAATCTAAAGCAGGTTGGATTATGCCTGATGGGTTGATTTGGTCTGATTTTGATTTTCATGGGGCTTTTGTGTTATTGCCTGCTGCTGTATGGTGTGCCCTCATCCATCTTTGCTCTGCTGAGTATTCTGCAACCCAAGTTCCATCATATGTTGTTATTCTGCTCTCAAGTGTCTTGGGCTGAATCTGATCTGTTCTGTATGTGTCCTGCATCTGGGCTGAATCTGCTATGTTCTGTTTGTGTCATGCTTCCTAGCAGCTGCTACAGTTATGGAGTCTAGCATACAGTTTCAGGATGCATAGTCTTGGTGTTTGTTTGAAGGTGTGGGTATGCTGTGCCCAACTGCACTTTTGGCTCCATCAGGTGTTTTCTCAAGTTGTGGAGACCAGACAGTGTTGGTGTTGTTTTACAGGTGTTTATAGCTGCATGTTTTGCTTGAGGGTGGGAGCTTCTATCTTGGATGGAATTTATGCTAGCAATAGGAGCTCAAGGCCTTCAAAATGAGGTTTTGGCTGCCAAATTCTGTGCTGCTAGTTTTTTGGCTATAAATTTCTAGGCTTCACTGTTGTTAGTTGTCTGCTAAAAGTTCTCAAGATTGAAGTGCTGCTGGATGTGCAAATGTTAGTTGTCAGCTAATGTTAGTTGTCTGCTAATGTCATGCTGATCTGCTGATGTATGCTTTTAAGTTCTGGGCTGCTCATGTTAAGTTTTGATCTGCTGATGTATGCTGTTAAGTTCTATGCTGTTAGCTGTCTGCTTTTGTTTATGCTGATCTGCTGATGTATTGGTCTGCTCAGCTCTGTGTTGATTTTGGGTCTGTCGCTCTGCATTGGTTTGCTCAGCTCAAGGAAGTAGATCGGTAGCTGCTTGGTGCTTCTGGGCTGAATTGTTTGGGTTTCTCTTTCCTTGTTTTCTGCTGGTGTATCATCTGATGGCCTTGGGGCTGTGGTTGTTTTTTCTCTCTTTTCTTGTTGGTTTCTCACCAACTTTCGATGGTGCTAGCAAATGATTGGATATCCTCCTTGGTGCCAACCTAGTTGGGATTGGGGGGCGTACTTTGATGCTCTTTGCACCTCCTTTCTTTATTGATGTTTTTCTTCATATGTAATGTATGCTTTCTCATCAATAAAGTGTTTTTTTTTTGCTGATCAAAAAAATAAAAAATAAAAATAAGTTCGAATAATTTAGACAAAATCAAATTCGTTGAATGTGGCATTGCTCAAATGAGAAACGCCTACTAAACCCAAAACGGGAGGAGTTCAATCTTGGGCGTCACAATATTTTGGTAATTAAATGTATTCTAACTTCATTAAGGGGTTTTATGATATCAATAATTTAGGGGGTCAGTTCGTATGATATTTTTGAAATTATATCTCACCTCCTGAAGTTTCTAATTTAATAACAAATGGCCCTTTTATTAATAAATCATCAAATCAATTAATAATTTTTAATGATGTCAAAAATTTATTTCACTTAATAATTCAAATAATTTTATTATTGTATAGGAGAGTAGTTAAGAATATCATTTTTTCAGTTAATTATATAAATAAAAATTTCTAACTTATTTGTAATTTTTCAAATTATAGAAGACAATATATATGTTAATTAAACTTCAGAGGGTATAGTGTAATTTACCATTGGGTTTTTGTTCCGGTGTATTTTAAGCTTATAAAAAAGGTAAATAATGCTCACTACTCATAATGTTTTAAAAGACATAATAAAATTTATAAATTTGGCATAATTACATTAATTTTTTTTATAAAGTTAAAACAATTAAAATTGGTAAAAAATTATATAAGTTGTTATGTGAATTAGAATATTAAAAAAATTCAACATAATTATATTAAACTTATAAAATTTAATATATATATTTTAAATTTCAAGAAAGTTCAATATAAAAAAAAAGGTGTACACAGCAGCCAACTCTAGTTTGAATGAATATCAGTGGGGAAATTTAAAAAAAAAAAAAAACAAAATACTCATGATTTTATACTTGTAACAAAATAAATTCTGAATTTTTAATTTTATTAATTTAAATTTTAATCTTTTAATTTGTTTTCAATTGAAATTATTTTTAAGTAAAACTGATGAAAAAAATGATATTTTAATCATTAAACTTAATGAATTTTTTTGAAAAACATTTTATGTATAATCACATTAAATTTAATGATTAAAATATTATTTTTAATCATTTTTACTTATCAAAAATAGACAGATAATTTGAATTAAAAATAAATCAAAAAATTTAAATTTAAATTGATAAAATTAAAATAAAAAATAAATTTTTTTTTTTATTAAAATAGTCAAACTCAAAAGTTTTATTTGTTACTTGCCCAAAATCATTTAACTAGGGGTGTAATTTTGGCCCAGCCCGGCCCATTCGGGATCGGACTGGGTCGGGCCCATGTCAGGCCTTGCGGGCTTTCACCAAAAAATCGGGCTGGACCGAGCCAGCCCATGAGCCAGAAAACTAGGCCCAAGACCTAGCCCAGGCCCAGGGGTATTCGGGCTTTGGGCAGGCCAGTGGGCCGGGCTCATGGGCTCAAGCTTTGGGTGGGCCGAAACAAATTTTTTTTTATTTTTTCTACCAAAATTTTATTATTTTCCATTAAAAATAACACTAGGCCTCGGGCCGGGCTTTTGGGCGGGCCAATTGGCTGAGCTTCAAAACCATGGCCCAGGCCCAAGGCCTCGGGCTGGGCTTTGGCTCGGGCCTTAACAGGTCGGGCCTACCTTAGGCTGCGGGCGGGCATTGGGCCGCCCGCGGGCCACGGGCCAAAATTACACCCCTACATTTAACTAGTTTTCCTACCTAGTCTGCCTGTTGGTGGTTGAATAATATAGCGAATTTGGAGACTTACATCCATTTCAGTTATGAGTGAGTTGGCTCACCTAACTCACCTAAATTGGTGAATTAGGTTAATGAAAAGTATTTCTAACAAACGACCTAAATACATTTTCTTTAGGGTTTTTTTTAGATAGTCACATTTCATTTATGATTAATTGGTGAAAATATAATTTTTATGGAGTCAAGTGTTATTTAGTTTAAGATTTAATCTTTTTAAGTGATAGGGATACACGTTAAGAAGTCATCGAAAAAGTTTTTCATCGTTGGCAACTGGCGGACGGTGGCCAGTAACGATAGTTGGTGGTAGTAAATTTGACAAATATGACATTGAATAGATAGATGACACGTGTATATATAGATGGCATTTGAACAATAATTGGATATTTGAACAAATATGACATGTACCTATAGTTGACATTTGAATAGATAGACAGAAATGTAAACTTTGAATAGATAGGCCTGGTGGTCAAGACTTGGAGCCTGGAGGTGTGCTCCCTTCTGGGTCTTATAGGATCAAAACCCCTCAGGTGCAAATAATTTCTTGAGGCAATTCATACCCAGACTTTAATTGGGGCTCCCACTAAAGGACGGAGGGATTGGTCCCCTAGTTAACATCAAGCTATCAAAAAAAAATAAAAAAACTTTAAACAACTGTGTCATTTTGTACAAATAATATTATTTTAAACAAAAAAAGATTTAAATTAAACTCAAAATTTTCAAAAATAAACCTCTAACGTTATTGCCCTTATATATATATATATATATATTTATATTTATATTCTCATGAGTTAAAATTAAAAAATACCACTTCAAGAAAAATACATATAAAGCCCATCCCACTGTAAAGGGTGTACTTTATTTTCTCTATATTTTGGGAGGATGAAACCTTGCCTAAACGTAAAATATGAAACCTTGCCTAAACAGAAAATATATATATATTTTTTCCTTGCATCTCTTCTCAAAAATAAAAATATTATTATTTTTTTTCTTTAAATAAAGACTCAAATATAATATCTAATTAATAAAGAGGAAGGGTAGAAAACATTATTGAAGAAAATAGTTAAAAGATGACTCCGAAAAATGTAAGGATTAATTATGCCAAGACCCTCTTAACTAGAGACCTCATTCCACAAAGAGTGTTACACAATCACCAGATCAAATGTCATGATTTTTCACTCTATTCAATTAGGTAAATTCTATTATATATATAAAATTCATACATAAAAATTTACAAAAATAATGTGACAATATCATTATTGTAAATAAATTCATCTTCAATAATATTTTATTTTGAAATAAAAGATCCATAATGAATCATATTTGCGTACAATAGGTAAAATAAAAATTTAAATTTCAAGCAACAGTAATTGACAATTATTATTTTTTAAATTAATTGTCAAGTGGTTATGGAATTGTGGATGATTTATATGAAATGAATAAAGATAATTTAGAAAAAAACAAAAGTCCACATGGCAAATAGAAAAATGATTTCAAGACAACAACTCAAATTTTTACCGTATTGTAGACGTCCCCGAACGTCCCGGGAGGGAATCCCGTTTTGTTCATTGGACTTACTACAGTTCGGACTCAATGTCACGGTCCTGTATCTAATCTCGCAGAGTGCAATGCAAGACCGATGAATCATCAAAGAGTTCAAATCCGGCAAATCGTTTTGAAAAATTGATTTTTGTAAAGAAGTGCCAAACATGGACTACTTTGCCAGATACAGAGTCGCCACCCAAATATTTTGTTTCGGGGGAATTTAGGAAACCCTGACTCGTTGCCTAAGGCTACGTGTCCGTTATCACTAAAGTTGCCTTGGCTTGGGAACTTGGGTACGATTGGGGAAGGCCATTTCATGAGCACCCCCGCTCACCCGATCAAAGATCGGCCACTACTAAACATGATATCGAGTTTTTGAAAACACATGTGTTCATATTCTAGTTTATTAGCTTAGAATTACTATGTGATGCGCGTAGCATACAAGTATAGACTGAATCGCCTTAGTTGGAACAAAACATCTCATGTTTGTTTATTTGAAAAATGGTTTGATGGTGCTACTCGCAAGTAGGCTAAGACGTGGTTTTGCCACCCTCGGGTGGGCTTAGAAAACATGATTTTGCCACTCTCAAGTGGGCTTAAAACGCGCAAGCAATGCAATGTTCCAATTCAAAAAACCCAACATTCACCCACAGGCATTCAGGCAATTATATCACATAAGCAGGTAGCCTCATGGTAAGCATGCTGTCATGGCAGTCACTCACACAGATGCAAGGATGCTAAAGCATAAATACTTACCGAGTACTCTGAGCCAAAGAAAGAAGCTAATTAGAAATTATGCATGAATCCTAACTATGCTGAAATGCCTAATGCAGCACATGCGAGAATGCAACTAAGATAGGCTCGGCTATTCTAAGAAGTCATATGAAATGCAACAATTGATACACGTATTCAGATTGGAATTGAAATACAATGCAGTTAGTATGATGCGTCGAGCCCGGTGTATGCAAGATAGATGAATGTATGCAAACATGCGAGCATAAGTATGCTAATTGAAACATGCCCTAAACTAACCATCATAAGATGGTAAATAAAAAGGAGAAAGACGTGGGGTTGGAAGACATACATCACACGTACGCACACTTATTACAACATTGCCCTCGTCGGAGGGTCCGAATAAATATTACACAACCGACTAGCTAATCTAAGCTAATTAAACTAATTATTACACAACCCTAATTAATTAACAAATTAACTAAGAAAGAAAATAAATTAGCATGTGATGCCACATGAAATGGACTGCCTCAGCTCTGACTTGAATGATAGGGATGCATGCATGCTCAAGTTGCCTTGTCGGGAAATCCATCGCGATGCCCCGATTTGCCTCTGTTTGTAACTGGTCTCAGAACACTGTACAAAGCTCCGGAAGGTTGTTGACCAGTTTTTGCTGCTGGTTTTCGGTTTGCTGCAACAGAGAGCAAGAAAGGGGCATGGCAAGTATTTTCAACATATGTGTGCACGACCACTCTCCCCGTCATTGCATAAGCTCAAGGGAGTGTAGTCCTCGATCCTCGTGCCACCAATCACGCATCTCGATGAATGATGGTCGAGGAGTCGAATTGCACGACTCTATATGAAATGAATGCACATATAAACATAACAAGGGCTAAACTCCATCATGGGTAATCTGGAGTGTCGACGACCGAGAATCGAGGCACGTTTCATCACTTTGAGTACGAAACGTCCCTCGTTTCCTGTGTTTGGACTAAACCCTACTCCAAACACAATGCAACACACATGGCATGCATGAATGCAAATCTAACATGCAACCTAAATGAAATGCAACTACATGATGCAAACATGCAAGTGATGATATGCAAACATGCTACTAGCATACACAATGCTATGAAATAATCAATGGCATACTCAATGCACATGAAAACTATATGGCATACGCAATGCGCACATATGAAGATGGACATACACAAAGACATGAACAAGGCATACACAATGCGATAATCAATCATGCGACAACATGGACATGGCATACACAATGCAAGATGGACTTAAACTAAAATGAATGGGCCTCAGCCACACTCAAATCAGTGGCCAAACATGATGAAATTAAGGCAAGAACACTCATGCAAACATGCCCAATGCAAAGGACCGAACCTAAGGCATCAAGGGCAACCCTACCAAAGCATAGCAAGGGATGAAATATGGCATACAAACACATATTTTCCAGCTCTGAAATGACATGCAAAATGGTCCCGAATCATGCAAACACCTCACACAATGCATGCTAGATGGCCCAAATACCGAAACTAGTGAAGTGGATTACACTATAGGTATGCAAAACAATGCTCAAATGATGAAACCAACCCCAAATAGTCCCTATGCAGACCAAAATCAGTGGCAAAATGTGTTAGGATGGTGGCTCGGAATGCATTCAAATGAAGCTTATGCAATGGCTCGCAAACATGGCATAAATGTACAACTCTAAAGAGCACTTAAAACATGGAAAATGTGGAAGTATGGCATAAGTGTAAGCTCTGAAATGACATGCTCAATGTCCCCAAAACATGCAAACACCACCATTTAAGCATGCAAGAAGCTTCAAAACTCAAAGCTAGGCATGGATATTGAACTACAAGCATGCATAACAAGCATCATTTGACCATGAGGCCCAAAAACAGAGCTAAGACAGTCCAAAACATGCACAAAATCAGTTTAAGGCATGGCCAAAAAGTGCTAGAATGGAGGACCAAAACAACATGCAATGTGAACTAGTAAGCATGGTTTACACTACAAGCCTATGAAGCATGTGAAGGACTACCAAACCAGCCAAAAACAGAAATATGGCATGCCAAAATATGACCAAAAACCCACTGAAACTTAGTCAACACAAGCTAGAATGAGGTGCTCCTTTGAAAGGCCATGAAGAGGGTTATTCTACACATGCAAGATGGACACCCAAAATGAAAAAATGGGCTATGGATAGAGCCTATGCAGGCCCCAAAACCCACCAAAAATGGCCTGAAACATGGCTTGGAAGCATGCAAATAAGGGCTCCTTTGTAAGGCCAAATATGCTAGTAAACAAGGCAAGGGGTGAGAGGGTCATCCCTCTTTGATTTTGGTGCTCAAAATAGTATGCTAGCCACTAAAAATCCACTGGATTTCAGTGGCTAAAAGGGCCAAACAAAGCTCAATACAAAGGCCTAAGTGCATGGCTCAAAATAAGGCAAAAACAAGCATGCAAGGGGGTAGATGACCCCCAGCAAAAAAATGATCTTAAACAAACATGTTAAGGACCTCAAAATAAGACTTTTTTCAGTTTACACCAAAGCCCAAATATGCTTGCAAGTATGGCTAAAAGATGAAGCAAAATGAAGACCAAAAGAGGGAAAAAGTGGGTTACCCTTGTAGCCAAGAACTCCAGCAGCTTCTGGACCAAAAATGCAACCCCTTAGCCTCTGAAAACAAGCTCCAAGATGCTTAGATGGATGATGGAGAGGTTAGGTTATGAGGTGTAGTGCAATGGAGCCAAGAACCTTACACTTTCAAGGCCAAAAGGGAGAGATATAGAGAGGGATGTGTGTATGCTTTACAACCAATTTTTGAACCCTTGCATTGGAAGGGGAGGCCTCCCTTTATAGAGAAGAGAGGCTAAAGCTTCTCCAAGAAGCTTCAAACCAAGATAAAACATCATGTATGGAGGATACAGCAAATGCCTCCCAGTTGGCACAGCTGGAACCAACTCAGGGAGACAAAAAAAGTGGGAGTTGGCCGACCAGTTCAAGTGGTCGGTCGACCACTTGCCCTGGTCGGCCGACCAGGGTCAAAAGGTTCAATGAAATTTAGGTGGTTGGCAGCCTCTAGGGATGGTCTGCATACTCAAAGCAAGCAAGTGGTATGGTGGGAGACCAGTAAATGTGGCTCAAAAACCAATGAGACCAGCCTTCTATCAAGAAAATCGGCCGACGAAGAGAAAGGTGGTCTCCCACCATAGTACCACCTTCCAAACAATGAAACTAGGATCCATGCCAAAAATGAACCAAGACGGATACAAAACGAGGGTTCGGGGGCCAAAACGCTCAGCCGGGTGCCCTGAAAACTGACTGTTAATCATCGAAAGTGGCGTGTGACCACGAAGGTGGTCTCCCGGGCCACAGTGTCCCTCTAGAGAGAGGAAACAAGGTGTGTGCCAAGAATCGGAGCAAACGGAGAAAGTTAAGTGGTCCCAAACCGATACGCACGGTCGACGGCTCTGAAAATCGAAAACTGGTCTCCGAACGGGAACAGTGGTCTACGACCACGAAAAGTAGCCTACGGTCACTGAGAGATGGTCTACCAAACCTCTCCCTCCCTTCGGGAAGAGACAACAGAACCTGATTCGCAAACCGAGGCAAAGCACAAAAGAGTCCCGAGGTCTGGAGGCAAGGCTCTCAGCCGAGACTCTGTAACCTCCGAACGAGCACAACATGTGCAATCACCAAGCGCTCAATTGATGATGTCTGAATCTTAATGTCGGTCAAAAATGGGATGTCTACACTTATATAATAGAATAATAGGATATATTTTTATTTTTGAGACAAAATACGACAATTATCATAACATGAATGGTGTAAAAGAATATTCTAAAACTACCAAATAATTTCTCTTTTGTCACTGCTTTTATTTATTTATTAAATTAGAGGAAACGTGCTATCTTTTTTCTTTTTTATTTTTTATCGGCGAAAGTCAGTTGTTAGTTATTAGATTATTATTTATGAGAGTTAGAGTCTTCAGTGACTGAGTCAGGAAATTAAATCAGGAGGGGCACTTATTAATTATAGCTTTATTTATATTTTTTTTCATAACCAACAATAAGAAGATAATAATAATTTTTGACTTTTTATATAATATGAATTGGGTATGGGTTGGGTTTGAAGTGATGTGGTAGAGAGGTGATGTGACTTAAATAAGATGATGTGACTTAAATAGGATAGTGACTTTTTTACTTTTTTAGTATATGCCAAACAAATCGTTATAAAAGTATCTCACATAAAATTTTACAATTAACTTCAAGTAAAATTGAAAAAAAAGTATTGCGTGTAACTAGTGTATCGTGGATAATGCAAAAAAGTCATATATTTAAGTCGTAAAATTAATTATATAATGGTAAGATAAATCAAATTTTTACAAAATTTGAGTAAAAATTTCATATAATAGTGATATCACGTCATTATTGACATATGATATCACAAACCAATAATAAAGTAACATATGAACAGTAAACTCCACATGCAAATATAACTAACACTCTAATAATTTTTACATATATATAGTGAGATTAATTACATTTGCATATTAATAATGATCGATATTACATTTATATTGAGATTTTTTTACAAAATTTTCATACATAAAAATATAATTTGCCGTAGTCACTTCATTTTCAATAAAACAATTACTATTGTTTTCATAAATTTAAAAATACCCTTGATATTTTATTCTTATTTTAAATTTTATTTATATACATATGTAAAAAAAAAATGAAAAATCCAAGGGCGGCATGTGACCCCCCTAGTCCCCATATCTAAAAGGGTCACGTGTTTGACCTCTTAATTTAACTCTCCTTAGAGAAATATGAACTCATGATCTCTCTCCTTAGGGACTAAATTTTTAGAAAAGTCATTGAACCAACTAGACTAGGCTTAGTTTGTTGAAGGACTGTGCTATCTACCACAAATTTTGTATGGGAAGTTTTCTCAGAAATCAAATATTGCATAAATTACAATAAATCTCCTTAAAGTGTGATTCATTCACACTTTGTTTTCTTACTTTCAAAACTCAACAATTAATCATCTTGAAATATTACCTTATTACAATTAATCTCTTCTGTTACAGTTCTATTAGGGATTTACATAAAATTAAGTCATGTGTAAACCATATGAAATACTTACTAAATTTTTAGAACAATAATGTTCTTATCTAGTGAGCCCGTTTGTATTTTGCCACTAAAATAAAGAAGGTGAATGAGATCACCAGATAAGTGCATAATTGTCCTAAGAAATTAATAAGTATGTCATGTACCTCACTAATGATATGATTTCTTTTAAATTTCTAACAAAATCTTAATGGAAAGTGTTGAGTGCAACAAGATAATATTTTAAACTATTGAGTTTTGAAATACGAGAGAACAAAATGCAAATAAATTATAGCTTAAGGAAATTTAATTTAATTTACCTAAAATATTTAAAATAGATTTAAGATTTGTAAGATGTAGAACGCACTCAAAATGATTGTAGTTACAATTTTTATTTACCCAGACTTGTAAAAGAATGGTCTCTCCCTTTCCTCAACCTATCTCTTTCTTTCTTTTTCGTACCCCTCAATTCATTCAAGTTATTATTTCACAACTAAAGAAAAAGAACAAGAATGAAAAGAAAAACTAAAAGAAAAAGAAGAAAATGAAGTCCAGAAAGAATTTTTGCATCTCCTTACAAGAACACAACGTGAAGAAATTGAAATGATTTGAATTAAGGGACTTGCACAGTTAATCACCAGATCTCTGTACTCTGTTCAATAAATTTTATTAATAAATGATTTTCATGATAAAGAAGCATTTTATAATAGAAGAAGAAGAAGAAGAAGAAGAAGAAGAAGAAGAATTATTTATTCAAAGAACTCCACATACAACTCTTAGGCTATGTGTGTTTTGAAAATTTGTTATAGAATTAAGAGTTTGACGGGATTATGAAACTCCTTGAAAGAGGAAATTGAAATCTAATCCAATAAGATTTGAGGTGAAAAAACTATTTTGTTCCTCAATTTACAAAACAACAGATACCTTCTATATAATAAAGATTTTTAAGTAATTCCATAAATTTAATATCAATTAACTTAATAATACCACACTAATAATCACTCACTCAAACAAACTAGCCACAAGGATGTATATATACATTACGTATAATTATGACAACATATCACCAACAAATGACAAACGTTTCTAATTTGGCAAGGCAATGTTTGCAAACTCTTAATCCAAAAATTTGAATAAAAAAAATAAAAAATAAAAAAAACCTCATAAACAAGATGGTAGAAGTAGAAGTTGCAAAGGGAAGGGAAGGACGAGCCACCATGGTTGCAGATATAAACCCTTACGTATTGTATTAATTGATATCTAACTATATTTTCAACTTCTATTTTGGGCGAGGTGTTCCTAAAAAAATAATTGCAAATAAATAAACAAACAAACAAAAATAAAAAAATTGATAATCCTTATATTTTGTTTCTTATATTATTTTGGCCTCCGCAATTTTAATTAGTTGATTTTGATCATTAATTTTTAAATCTTGTATCAATTTAGTCCAATTGATAATAAAAATAATTTTATCTTAAAAACACGACACTTGTCAATCATGAACGCATTTTTCATAAAACCACTAACTGATGTTATCAGTTAGACTTAATTGAAATAAATTAATTGACACAAAATTATAAATTCAGATCAAATTCAAGTTAATTGAAAAAATGTCAAAAGTATAGCAAAAAGAAGAAAGTAAACTCTCACCTCTTAAATTCTTCCCAATCCCATACATGGCTTTGGAAAACTGAGAGTGAAGAGGGACCAAACCAACAAAGACACAGCCGATGTCATACAAAGGATTGAAACAAGCTCACAAAATCTGGCAAGAAATGAGGCGGCAGCGGTGTCATGAATTAACAAAGCGGTGAGGGCGCCGGTGAAGGCATACAACAAATGCATGAAAACCGGAAGAGGGGATGCCGTTGAATATCACGGTGGGAACAGGGTTGCCATTTTTGTATTGGTAAGGAATGACTAAGAGAATTGTGGCGAATAAGAAAGAAGTTATCATGATTGTTTCCAAAAACCTTGTTCTGATCACTTGTGTTGATGATCCCGATTTTGAGCCATTTGAGATCACAGCATCCATATCTGAAATCATTTCTCTTTATTTATATATTGAGCTTGAGTCGGAAACTGGACATATTATTTATAGCAACTCGCAATATGTCTCACACCTACTGTGCGGTTTATGAGATCAACTTTCTTCCATACTTTTATTTCTTCCTATTCTTTTCTACCTTTGTGGGCTCCAATCCAAATCTACGTCAATGACAGAAATGAAATAATTATGAAAGAAAAAATCTTTTTTTTTTTTTTTTTTTTGCCTTTTAGTAGAGCTTTGGAATCTTAGTTCCACCCCTTGATTTGAATGTGGTATTTAGTCAAAGCTTTCAAAAATTAATTCCACATCCACTGTTGAAAACACGTCTACTGGGTCATCCTTCTAGACGTTTCCTCGGACGTCTGGCCAGTCGTCTGGCCGATTGACTGGAACAGTATTCATGTTTTTTTTTTGGCACCTGTTATTTTTATATTTTAAATAAAAAATATTTTCAAATTTCAATTTTTTTTTTTATGAGTTTTGAATAGAATTTTGGGCTGTGTGTTTGGTTATGAGTTGTAAGTTTTTAAATCAAATATCATATATCACATCAAAAATTTCAAACTCTTTTTAAAATTCATAACCAAACAAATTTTTCACACTAAAATCATAATTTCAAAACTCACAAACTCAAAATACAACTCTATTATCAAATCATAATTCTGAAACTCTACCAAATGCTACCGAAATGATTATGGTTTGAATGTGACATTTTATCTTATTGATTTTTGATTTATTTTGTCTTTTTATAACTAAAATAGCCATAAAAACTTCTCAACTCTTACATGCCGAATGAGCACCTAGAATAATACTTCTATAGTTTATGTATATAATTATAAAATATGTGATGGAATGTTCCCATAATTTTATGAGAATTACTTATTAATTTTTTACTTCATCAAGATTTTACAATGTATAATATAATGATCTCCAACTGTTTTTTGACTTAGTTAATAGCATTAATTTTATCGAATGGATTTTATTTGTACAAGATAGCTTTTATTTGTTTTTTTTTTTTTTAAATAAAATAAAAAGGTTGGTATATTTTTAATTTAGAATAAATTACACTAAACTCTCATTAAGTTTGAAAAAAATATAATAAACTTACAAATTTGACCGAATTATAATAACCTCTCATTATGTATATTTTTCCACTATTTGTTTAATTTTTTCATCTGTTTAAATTGTGATATATATACACAAACAAAAATGCTTTATACCCCCACTGGGGGTCGACCCCCAGTGAGGTGGAGGCCCGTGATTGGGCGAAAAAAAACTTTTTTTTTTTTTTAGTTGTCAGCCAATGGGGGCGTGCCACCTCACTGGGATGCGACCCCCACTGGGGGTATTTAGCAGGGCTCTATACACAAATATATATAAAGACGAGAGAATGATTGATGTGTTTAAATTTTTTAATCTGTTCATTTTTTTACATACATACATATATGTGTATATATATATAGAGAGAGAGAGAGAGAGAGAGAGTAAGAGAGAAGAGGGAGTGATCTGTTCAAATTGTTTTCCAACAAAGAAGATGAAGATCATGACATGATGGAGATGGAGATGGAGATCTCTCCACCACCACCACATCCACCACATCCATGGCTTCACCATCCACCCTCCCAATCTCCCGCAACCAATCAGACACCACCTTCTCTACCCCAGCTCAATTTCAGCCACCCATCGACACCCCAACCTTCCACTCCTTCATCTTCTGTCTTTCCACCTTCGTCTGCCACGACCTCTCCCAACGTTGTCCTTGGTCGGAGCTCGTCGACTCTCTTCCTCCGACACTGCCTCTCGCATTCACAAAAACTTGTCTTACTTCTGCAATCGCCTTCGTCTTAGCTCTCTCTCTCTCTCTCTCTCTCTCTCTCTCATCGTCTTCGTCTACTTCCTCACTACTTGACTCTTCCTCTACATTTTCCACCCCTTCGATCAACCCTTCGTCCTCTTTGGTGCACTTTTTCCGATTACAAATTCCTGGCGAATCATCTCATCGATTGAACAGAAGGATGATAGTCGAGGCAACGAAGACGAATTCTCGATGATCAGAGACTATAGATCTATGACAATGGCGGTGACAACAACAACAGCAACGGCGACGATGAAGATGATAGTGGATCTGAGTTCATAGATGCCACTGCCATGAGACAGAGAGAGAGAGAGAGAGAGAGAGAGAGAGAGAGAAATTTCGGTATGTGTATGGTGAACTGGTAGAGAGAGAAAGAGGAGGTGACGTAGAATACAAAGTGATTTTGAACCTGGAAAATGTTTGGGAATCAATAAAGGAGACCTATGTATTTATTATGAGAGAAGTTAGGGATTATGAAAAAAAATTCATGAAAATAATTACGAAAGATTTATAATTTTTGGATTATCTTGATTAGTGTGTGATATTTTATTCTAAGTGTAATCTAAGGGTCACAAAGCTTCATAATTATTTTGATGAAAGATTTTTCATGATACTTAGCATTGTTGATTTGTTATTGATGTGTTTAAATTTTTTTTAGAAAATGTATTTGATAGTAATATGAATGATTCAAATCCTTTTGGAAGTTATGGGGGTTATGTTTTGTTGGAATCTCTATAATTACTGTTTGAACAAATAGAGACGTGGTTCCCAACAAATAAAAAAGCTCGTGGATTTTTAGGTAAAAGAAATATGAGTATTCTGGTTATTTCACCTAAACATATTTTCATTGACAAAATATTTTAACGTTTGAATTTTCGAACAAACAAAATTGAAATTTTGATTTATGGCCGAGTGCCTATAAATTTTTTTTTTTTTGGAACGGCTAAACAAAATCTTTATTGATGAAACATACAATGATTGAGATATTACATCAATAAAGAGGAGCTTGGAGCTAAGAGGAAGCTCCAAGCGCCAGTTGGTGAGGCACCAACAAAGAAAAGCAGAAGAAAAGATAAAGACAAACTGGTAGCATAAACCAGAAAAAATAGGAAGCAACAACAAGCTGGTAGTGGACAAATTGGTAGTAGCTCAGTTGCCTTCCCAAACACATAACTTTCAGATGCACACAACAGAGTCACCACCATGCCAAGCTGAAATAGAAGACTAGTGACAACTGCTGATATGGCACAACAAAACACCATTCCAGCCCCAAAACACACCAAACAGCAGCCAAGTCATTTGGATTGCTCACAACATAACTGGTAGCACACAGCAGATATGGCATAGAAACAAATTAGCAGATCTGACTCCAATGCCGCAAGACACCGCAGAAATAAACTGATGCACACATAACTCTCATATGCACACAACAGAGTCACCCACACCATGCCAAGCTGAAATAGAAGACTGATGACACTGTTGATATGGCAAAACAAAACACCATTCCAGCCCCAAAACACACCAACACCAGATAAGGCAAGGCAGATTACCACAAATTAGTAGAACTGAGGCAGCTCACAAATTGGTAGGTGAGGGAGCACAAATTAGCAGATTACCACAAATTAAAGGCAGATAAGGCAGCACACAAAAAAGTAGGACTGACTCCAATGCACCAAGACACTGCAGAAATAAACTGGTGCACACATAACCATCAGATGCACACAACAGAGACACCCACACCATGCCAAGCTGAAATAGAAGACTGGTGACACTGCTGATATGGCAAAAACAAACTCCAATCCAGCCCCAAAGTAGACAGAACACCAACACCAGATAAGGCAAGGCAAATTGCCACAGTAGACAGAGCAAAGCAGCAGACAGGCATATTAGCACACAGTGTAACGCCCTCAAAAATAAACCCATGAAATATACACAAGGCATGCGTTATTAAAAGAAAACAACATATTATCTCAATCATCAGAGTCTTAAGAAATAAAAACATCATAATATTTGCCTAAAGGCTTACATCTTGCCAAGTCAATGCTTGGACACAAAACATGAGTTCTAACTCAAAACAAATAAAGCCCTAGGCTTGAATTACATATAACTCAAATAAAGCAAATAAAGTAAAGCAAGTCCTCGAGAGTCCAAATCCTCACAAGCTAAGTCCTTGGAGGTAGTGAACCACCTGAACCTGAAAATAAAGTTCCCATATAGGGTGAGCCACAGCCCAGTAGAGAAATACTAAACCAAGCATAAGAATTAACTAAAGCAATAGTACCCAATACATGATTAATACAAAATATTCAATTTACAATATTATGACACAAATGTCTATGTTGTCTATGACACATGGTCTATGACACCTTTTACTTTCCATTTACACAGACATGGCTCAGAACCTGGCCAAACAACTCAACAAGGATAACAAATCAGGTTAAACCTTTCTTATAACATAATAAACACACATGCTGGATCAAATCCACTTCTATTCTTCTCAACTGACACACATGGTGGTGATGTATCATATCAACAACGAATAGAAATATTTCTATTATCAATAAGCACGCACATATGTGATGCTCTTTGGAGTCCATCCTATCTCCTCCCAACAAATCCGGTTTAGAGGTCCATCCCCTATCTTCCCCTAAACCGTGGAGTTCATCCCCTATCTCCTCCAAAACCAAATGCATATGCAACATAATCAATACTTGCCATATACAACACATAATCAATACACGAATGTTCTGTA
Organism: Camellia lanceoleosa; assembly: GCA_025200525.1. Classification (NCBI taxonomy): domain Eukaryota; kingdom Viridiplantae; phylum Streptophyta; class Magnoliopsida; order Ericales; family Theaceae; genus Camellia; species Camellia lanceoleosa. The sequence goes on along the minus strand of CM045762.1, from coordinate 51,957,264 downwards.
TTAACTCAACAGTCAAATAAATGACTCAATTTATTATACCTAAGCCGCATGCAAGGTCTACAACAATCAATGGCTATCCTCCACCGATAGCCCAAAACAATTATTTCTAAACAAGAAATAAATATAACAACACAAATAATCTCAATTTCACAGATGAGTGATTAAATATCCAACTACGTCAATTTATCTCATAATCCCCCAATTTCATGAATTAAACCCAATATTACAATCTTCCCTTAAATTAATTATATAAATTAATCTATGACAAACCCTAAGGTTTCTCCCAAAATTACCAAACCACCCCCACATGCCAAAATACCACCACTTAGGATTAAAACGTATAAATGGAGTAGGAAATCCCTACCTCGAAGAAATAACTCAAAAGAAGAAGATGAAGATGATGCCCAAAACTCCAAAGTGCTCCAAACCCACAATTTCTCAGATTAAAATGTAGTCCTCACTCTCCTCTACCTTTTTAATGAAGGAACAAGGGTAGATACACACTCTAAATAGATCAATTCTAAGAGAGAAGATGAGTTGGGAGAGAGAGAACTCGTAACCTAGGGTTTTACAAACTGAAAGAAATTTGAAAAAGCTTGTTTTAAAACACGCTGCTGCGTATTTAAACTTGACAGGTCCGCTCGAGCGCACAACACACCGCTCGAGCGTAAAGAACAAAACAAGGTCCGCTCGAGCGCAATGATAACCGCTCGAGCGTAGATCTCTCACCTGCAGAAGTTTTGCAGGGACCAAAAAAATTGCTGGAAGAGCGTAAACCCCGCTCGAGCGTAGGAATGTCCGCTCGAGCGGAAAGGCTAAAAACTGGGCAACCAACAGCTAGACCAAGGCTCAACCCAATTGTTCGAAACACGCCTAACACATCCTAAAACTCGACCAAATAGAATTAAAGGATGACAACAACAACAATATGACAACGGAATCCACGGAATATAAGTCCGGATATAATAATCAAATGGGAAAAGACCGGGTCGCTATAACCTCCCCCCCTTAAAGAATTTCGTCCCCGAAATTAAGCATAAGTTGTATTTCAATTCCCAATGATATTATAAAACAATAAACAACACTTGACCCAATACCGGTCACTTCATCTCTTATCAAGAGGCATCTCATAATATGTATAACCCAACATATATTTTAACCTGCATCAATATAATGGATTATCCCTTTCAATGTTAACAATTTCCATATCATATTCAATTCCATGATATAAACAACACATTCAACATATAAATGTTATATTCTACTCCCATTATGAGGCAAGTTTCAAAATGTTAACATTAAATCAAAACATTCTCAATGTTTTCCAACTTAAGACATATATAAAATTCTCAAGTTCCGCAATATTATATAATCTAAGTACAGGATTACAACTCAATAAACAAATCCGGATATTTCTCACGGACTTCCAACTCACGTTCCCATGTGGCCTCCTCCACTCTGTGATGCTTCCACAAAACTCTCACTAAAGGGATGGTTTTGCCTCGCAAAACTTGATCCCGCCTATCCAAAACCCGTACCGGTCTCTCCTCATACGAGACATCCTTATCAACCACTAAATCAGTCCAATCCAACACATGTGATGGATCTGGCTCATATTTCCGAAGCATACTCACATGAAACACGTCATGAACTCCGGATAACTGCGGTGGCAAAGCTAAACGATAAGCAGCCTCACCAATTCTCTCAAGGATCTCAAAAGGACCAATAAACCGAGGGGATAACTTCCCACTCTTCCCAAACCTCATCAAACCTCGTTTGGGTGATATCTTCAGAAAGACATGATCACCCACCTCAAATACCAAAGGTCTCCTCCTACGGTCAACATAAGATTTCTGACGACTCTGTGCTGTAACTAGCCTCTTACGGATAAGCTCAACTTTCTCCGTCGTTTCCCTCACCAACTCCGGACCCAACAAAGGTGCATCACCCACCTCGGCCCAACAAACAGGAGATCTACGATTGGCCCATACAAGGCCTCAAGCGGTGCCATACCGATACTAGATCGAAAAGCTGTTGTTGTAGGCAAACTCCACTAATGGTAAGTGCCTCTCCCACGACCCACTAAAGTCGAGAACACAACCCCAAGCATATCCTCAAGGATCTGAATAATGCCTTCGGATGCCGTCGGTCACGAGGATGATAAGCCGTGCTAAAGGTCAACTTAGTGCCTAAAGCACTCTGTAAACTCTGCCACAACCTAGCAGTAAAACGAGGATCTCTATCTGAGACGATCGTCACTGGGACCCCGTGCAACCTCACTATGTCCCGGATATATAAGTCGGCAAGATGGTCTACCGAATCTCTAACGCGCATAGGAATGAAGTGCGCCGACTTCGTCAACCGGTCTACAACCACCCAAATAGCATCACTACCCCGCTGAGTCTTCGGAAGACCCACAACAAAGTCCATAGTGACATGCTCCCACTTCCACTCGGCAATAGGCAAGGGTTGCAACAAACCCGCTGGCCTCTGATGTTCGGCCTTCACTTGCTGACAAGTAAGGCACCTAGATCTGTTGCCACATCTCTCTTCATACCCCGCCACCAAAACTGGCGACCCAAATCCTGATACATCTTAGTACCTCCCGGATGTACCGCAAGGCGCGAATGATGAAACTCTCGGAGTACCTCCTCTCGGCAAGACTCCGGCACAAACAGACGGTCTCGGTATCTCACACTCAGGTCGGGATACACCGTCAAACCCTTCTCAACCTTCCCAATGGAAATCTTTTCTCGGAGAGATTCTACCTCAAGATCACCCCTCTGAGCCTCTAACACTCGAGTCACAAGTGTAGGCTGTGCAACAACAGAAAACAAGGCCGCAGCCTCTACGGATTCGCCCAGATGCAAATCAAACTCCCCAACTGCACCTAACATTTCCCACTCCCAGATGGCTATACCAGCTAAGTCACCAACAGATTTTCTACTAAGGGCATCGGCCACAACATTGGCCTTCCCCGGATGATAGTGCAACTCGAAGTCATAATCCTCAATGAACTCCATCCACCTCCTCTGCCTCAAATTCAGGTCTTTTACGTGTAAACAGATATTTGGACTCTTATGATCGGAGAATACCTCAAATTTCTCACCATACAGATAATGCCTCGAAATCTTCAAGGCAAATATTACAACTGCTAACTCTAAGTCGTGCGTAGGGTAATTCTTCTCATGAATTTTCAACTGACGAGAGCCATAGGCAACCACTTTCCCTTCTTGCATTAACACACAACCCAGACCCTCTCGTGAGGCGTCACAATAAATCTGATAACCCAACCCTCTCTCCGAATAATCAAGACCGGAGCGGTGGTCAATCTAATTTTCAACTCCTGATACGAATTTTCACAAGTCTCACTCCAAACAAATTTAACTTCCTTCGAGTCAATCTAGTCAATGGTGAAGCTAACACGAGAAATCTTTCACAAATCGGCGGTAATACCACTAATCCCGAAGCTGCGGATCTCAAACACACTCTTAGGTTGTGCCCAATCTTGCACTGCCTCAGTCTTGGATGTATCAACTGACACCCCTTCCTCAGAAACTACATGGCCTAAGAACTTCACCTCTTTTAGCCAGAACTCACACTTCCCGAACTTAGCATAAAGCTTATGGGCTCTAAGTAACTCTAGCACCACTCTCAAGTGTGCCTCGTGCTCCTCCTCTGAAGGTGAATAAATCAGAATGTCGTCCACGAAGACGACCACAAAACGATCCAAGAATTCCCAGAAGATCCGGTTCATCAAATCCATACACACTGCCGGTGCATTAGTGAGCCCAAACGGCATCACCAGAAATTCATAATGACCATACCGCGTACGGAATGTCGTCTTAGGAATATCCTCCTCCCTGACTCTCAACTGATGATAACCCGATCTCAAATCTATCTTAGAGAAACAACGGGAACCCTTCAACTGGTCAAACAAATCATCAATACGGGGCATAGGATACTTATTCTTAACCGTAGCCCGATTCAATTTCCTGTAATCAATACACAATCTCAAGGCACCACCTTTCTTCTTAGCAAAGAGGGCCGGTGCTCTACGGCGAAACACTAGGACGGATATAGCCCTTATCTAACAACTCACAGTTGAACCTTCAACTCAACTAACTTTCGGGGCAAAAGCGGTAAGGTGCCATAGAAATCGGCGCCGTGCCGGGCACTAAATCAATAGAGAACTCAATCTCTCGATGAGGTGGCAAGCTAACAAGATCCTCGGGAAAAACGTCCGAATACTCACAAACCACCCTCGGCAATACAATCTGGGTCTCATCACCCTCACTAGTCGAAAGACTAGCAAGTAGACCACTAAGCCCACTCCGCCCTCGCGGATCATAACCCGGTGGCAAAACACTACCAACCCGGTCCCCCAGAAAACGAAAACACTCCCCATTCACGGTACAACAAGTGACCCTCTGACGGTAGCAATCAATAACTGCCCGATATGACGACAACCAATCCATACCCAAAATAACATCAAAGCCCTTCATGGGCATAACTACAAAAGAGAAAGGGATTCTATGATCATCGACCTCTATATCACAACCCCTAACACCTTGTTTCAAAATCAACTCACCCCCAAGAGGTGACACTACACAAATAGGAGATGCTAACTGAGCTAACTCCAACTCCAAAATGGATGCAAATGCAGCAGACACGAAAGAATGAGATGCACCCGTATCGATCAAAACACTAGCAACTGAATTGCAAAACAAGAAGGTACCTCTCACAACAGATGGAGCCGGTACAGGATCCTGTGATAACGCATACACACGCCTGCAGACCTCTCGATCAACTTGCTCACCCCCCAAAGCAGAAGACTGCTGCACAGACTGGGACGAAGAAGCCCCCTGATTGGCTTTCGAGGCTCGAACAGACGTGCCACCCAACTGTGGGCAAAACCTCTTCATGTGCCCCGGCTGACCGCACTGAAAACAAGAGAGCGGCTGGCCTCTACCCTGACTCTGGCTCTGAGATCGAGCCGAAGAAGATGCTGCTCTCTGAACTCCTCCTCTCTGAGGACAAACTGGAGACTTGTGACCCAGCTGGCCACACTTGAAACAGGTAACGTCTCCCTGACTACCTTTCCCAGAACTAGCACTCGGCACTGGAAAAGTGGATCTAGAAAAACTACTCTGAGGCTGCTGAGGAGTGAAACCTCTCTGCCTCCTGCCGTCACCCTGGCCATCCTGACTCCTCTTGGAGCCTTTCTGCCTTTCCCCCTCTTCCTGCATCATAATCTCGGTATGGGCTGCTGCATCAACCAATCGCCCAAAATCCCTAATCATAGATCCGACAACTCTCAGCATGAGGCCACGCCTCAACTTCTTCTCAAACTCAATGCAACGGCGTTCCTCAGTCGCCACCAACTCAGGTGCAAACCTGGACAAACTAGTGAATGCAGCCTCAAACTCGGCCACTGACAAACTGTTCTGCTCAAGATGGCAAAACTGATCTCTCAACTTCTCCTGAACAGCTGGAGACAGGTACTTCTCCTGAAACGCATCAACAAAAGCCTTCCAAGTAGCTCCAATACGACCCTTGGTGAATTTCCACCACTGACCCGCATCCCCTTTCAGCTGGAAAGATGCCAAGGTCACCTTCAATCCCTCGTCTTCGATGCCTAGCATCTCAAACATTTTCGTTATGCATTCGAGCCATTAAATGCGCCTTAAGTGGCTCGCTAGGATCACCTAAAAATTCGTCCGGGTGAGACCGGAAGAATTCCCTCTTCAGAAAAGAAGGTCCTGTATCTGCCACAACAACCTGAGCCTGATTCTGAGCCCTAAGAATGCCCACTGACTCCCTAAAAGCTCCAGCTATCTCTTGGGCCAAAGCGCCCATAACCTGCTGTCCTACTGGCTCGGCCACATTGGCCTGGCCAACACCCTCCTGAACTGCCGGAATTTCATCCGGTATAGGCACTTCCTGCCTGGTCTGCCTACCACGCCTACCACGACCTCGTCCTCGTCCTGACATCCTAATAAAGGAAACAAAGACGTTAGCACTCTAAACAATATGCCAAAACTATGACACTCGCGTCCTAATACATTGGACAACAATAAATCACACCACGTAAGCACATAATCACATAAGCACCTACGAATTTCATTCCTGGATAATGATAGTCTCGAGGCGTCCCTAAAGTTCCGGTTGGAAACAACATTGATCAAGTGCCTTTCCAACAAGACTTTCAGAGACTCAAGGGTCTAATCAGCATCCTAGAAACTACATTCCATACCCACATAGTCACATAAGCATGTTATCATATAAGCATGTAATCATTACACTAAGTCTCTATCAAACGAGGCGAACCCATTGTGATACTAATCACTTCCCACGTACCCAAAGTATTCGAACCCGGTACGCTCTGATACCAAGTTGTAACGCCCTCAAAAATAAACCCATGAAATATACACAAGGCATGCGTTATTAAAAGAAAACAACATATTATCTCAATCATCAGAGTCTTAAGAAATAAAAACATCATAATATTTGCCTAAAGGCTTACATCTTGCCAAGTCAATGCTTGGACACAAAACATGAGTTCTAACTCAAAACAAATAAAGCCCTAGGCTTGAATTACATATAACTCAAATAAAGCAAATAAAGTAAAGCAAGTCCTCGAGAGTCCAAATCCTCACAAGCTAAGTCCTTGGAGGTAGTGAACCACCTGAACCTGAAAATAAAGTTCCCATATAGGGTGAGCCACAGCCCAGTAGAGAAATACTAAACCAAGCATAAGAATTAACTAAAGCAGTAGTACCCAATACATGGTTAATACAAAATATTCAATTTACAATATTATGACACAAATGTCTACGTTGTCTATGACACATGGTCTATGACACCTTTTACTTTCCATTTACACAGACATGGCTCAGAACCTGGCCAAACAACTCAACAAGGATAACAAATCAGGTTAAACCTTTCTTATAACATAATAAACACACATCTTTGGTGTTATCAAATCCACTTCCATTCTTCTCAACTGACACACATGGTGGTGATGTATCATATCAACAACGAATAGAAATATTTCTATTATCAATAAGCACGCACATATGTGATGCTATTGGAGTCCATCCCCTATCTCCTCCCAACAAATCCGGTTTAGAGGTCCATCCCCTATCTTCCCCTAAACCGTGGAGTTCATCCCCTATCTCCTCCAAAACCAAATGCATATGCAACATAATCAATACTTGCCATATACAACACATAATCAATACACGAATGTTCTGTATTAACTCAACTGTCAAATAAATGACTCAATTTCAGTTATACCTAAGCCGCATGCAAGGTTTACAACAATCAATGGCTATCCTCCACCGATAGCCCAAAAAAATTATTTCTAAACAAGAAATAAATATAACAACACAAATAATCTCAATTTCACAGATGAGTGATTAAATATCCAACTACGTCAATTTATCTCATAATCCCCCAATTTCATGAATTAAACCCAATATTACAATCTTCCCTTAAATTAATTATATAAATTAATCTATGACAAACCCTAAGGTTTCTCCCAAAATTACCAAACCACCCCCACATACCAAAATACCACCACTTAGGATTAAAACGTATAAATGGAGTAGGAAATCCCTACCTCGAAGAAATAACTCAAAAGAAGAAGATGAAGATGATGCCCAAAACTCCAAAGTGCTCCAAACCCACAATTTCTCAGATTAAAATGTAGTCCTCACTCTCCTCTACCTTTTTAATGAAGGAACAAGGGTAGATACACACTCTAAATAGATCAATTCTAAGAGAGAAGATGAGTTGGGAGAGGGAGGACTCGTAACCTAGGGTTTTATAAACTGAAAGGGGCTGAAAAACTGTTTTTAAAACACGCTGCGTATTTAAACTTGACAGTCCGCTCGAAGCACAACACACCGCTCGAGCGTAAAGAACAAAACAAGGTCCGCTCGAGCGCAATGATAACCGCTCGAGCGTAGATCTCTCACCTGCAGAAGTTTTGCAGGGACCAAAAAAATTGCTGGAAGAGTGTAAACCCCGCTCGAGCGGAAAGGCTAAAAACTGGGCAACCAACAGCTAGACCAAGGCTCAACCCAATTGTTCGAAACACGCCTAACACATCCTAAAACTCGACCAAATAGAATTAAAGGATGACAACAACAACAATATGACAACGGAATCCACGGAATATAAGTCCGGATATAATAATCAAATGGGAAAAGACCGGGTCGCTATACACAGACAGAACAACTTTGCAACACTAAAGAATCCAGAGCACTAAGCTCCACCCCTGATCTGTCTCCAATTGTAAACAAGATCATCAACTGAAAATGGGAATTCCTTTGTGGTAGCTTTGAGCCAAATGGCAAATCTGAATTTTATAAGGTCTAGTAGTCCTGTAGAAGAGGGTTGTGTATTAGAAAATACACAATCATTTCTGAGTTTCCAAATAGACCATAGTACAATTAAAGGAGTTGCTCTCCAGATTAATCTGTCAGCATTACAGAATTTCCAACTCATCCACCAATGAAGCAGGCCATCTACAGACGAAGGAATACACCAATGGAGACCCCATTCCTCAACAACTGCTGACCAGATTGACCAAGAGAAAGAGCAATGCAGTAGTACATGGAAAGCAGATTCCATCTTAGAGTTGCAAAAGTGGCAGAGGGGTGAAGCATTATCGACAAGAGAACCAATCTTGAGAAGAAATTCAGAACATTTGATTCTAGATTTCCAGGCTAGCCAGGTCAAGAAAGAAACTCTGGGGGGCAATAATGCATTCCAAACAAATTTGCTAACTGTGAGATGAGGGCCGAAGAGAGATGAGTGGTGAGAATAAAGAGCAGAAACAGAGAAGCTATGCCCAGAATCAGAGCACCAAACTATACAGTCTTCACAATCCAAACACAGAGATGGAGCAGAAGATAAGAGAGCATTCAGTCCACCTTTTCAGCCAATTCCCAAGAATAAAGCTCTCTCCTATGTGGGAGATTCCAAACAGATGGACTTGACCTCCTTGCGAAATAATGATTGAGAGAACCGTCCTTATCAGATGACACATTAAAAAGAAGAGGAAAAGAAGATTTCAAACAAAGACCACCACACCATCTATCAAACCAAAATCTGATTCGGATACCATTCCCAACCTTGATACCACAATTGCCCACAAAGAAATTAAAGATAGGCGTATTGGAGGCCCCAATAGAGAGAGTGTCTCTCCAGACTCGAGAATGTTTGAATGAGGGACTCAAAGGAGGAAGCCAACAGGAGATGTTGATTTTATATTTGCTGCACACAATTGACCTCCAGAGAGCATTGGTTTGAATTCCAAACTTCCACCACCACTTGAGAAGGAGACATACATTAACATCTCTGACCCTTCTAATGCCTAGACCCCCTTGATCAATTCTCTTTGTAACCTCCTCCCATTGCACTAAATGAACTTTCCTTTTAAGGTCACTACTACCCCATAAAAAAGCAGGCTCTATTCTTTCTATTTCTTTAGCCACCCCTTCAGGCATTTTAAACAGGGAAAGGAAGTAGACAGGTAAGCTAGATAGAGTGGACTTGATCAAAGTTAATCTACCAGCAAAGGACAACAGTTTTCTCTTCCAACCTGACAGTCTAGCCTTGATTTTTTCAATTACAGGCTTCCAAGTAGACTTCCTTCCAAGATTTGCTCCTAGAGGCAGCCCCAGAAATTTTAATGGAAGACTCTGCACCTTACAATTCAGAAGAGAAGCAAAGGTGTTTAAACAACCTTCATCCACACCCACACCACACACAACACTCTTATGGTAGTTAATTTTGAGACCGGATAATACTTCAAAGCATCTCAGAACCCTTTTGATGGATACCAGTTGATCACTATCAACTTCACAGAAAAGAATTGAGTCATCGGCAAATTGCAAATGTGAGCTAAGAACATTATTGGACCCAACAACTACCCCTTTAAGAATGCCAAGGTTGAGAGCTCTGATTATAAGAATGTTAAGACCTTCCGCTACAATGTTGAATAGAAAAGGTGAGAGCGGGTCTCCCTGTCTAAGGCCCCTATGGGGTGAGAATTCCTCAGTTGGTGACCCATTCACTAGGATGGAAATTCTAGCTGAAGAGACACATGTCCTCATCCAAATAACTTGCTTGTTTCATATAAATTTTTTATTACGAAATATTATTCTCGCAATGCTTAGCTCATGTAAAAAATTGTTTGCCTTTTTATTTTTTTATTTTATTTTATTTTTTTTAATTTGATGTAACAAATTATCTTTGATTAGTTATGTACCATTTTTTTTTCACACCACAACCCTCCTTAACCAAAATTTTTGATTTCGTCCCTACCTACAAGAGAGTTAGATGAAGTATGGAGGGGAGACGATCCTCTTAAATTTGCTACCACACCTACATAAGGCTATTCATTTAAATTATCTATTTTTTGAAAAATTATTTGGTGGTCTTAGAATAAATCTATATGGTGCCTCAACTTGATATATATTACTAAATAACTTGATAAGTGTTAAGTGGTGTGGAGCAATATTTGAAGATCATCAAATAATCACTTGTACTTTTATTTAGTTTTTAATGTGAGACAAGCCACAAAGGCTAAAAGAAGCTTTCTTAAGAAAAAATGGCAAATTACATTAAAGTGTGTTTTGGAAAGATAGTTAAAAGTTGGTTTTTTAAATTTTTTTTTTTTTGACTTTTTCACTATTTCATGTGAGAGGTGATGTGACCAAAAATGAGTTAAAAGCTGACTTTTGACTTTTTTAGTGTGTTGCCAAAACACCCCTTAACATCTTAGCACTTTACACTTTATCTTGCTTCATATTTTTAACTTTTAATTGTGACAATTAACCTTTTAGACTTCCAGTCAAATTCCAATTGAGTCTAATGGTTAACCATCATTAAAGGATCAAATCGGAAACGCCCCACCTACTGTTGTGTTTGATTGGAGGATTTGAGAAGGAATTTGAAAAACGAAAGGAAAAATATAGGTAAAATGTGAATAAAATATACATATATTTCACCAAATTTTACACATGTTTTCCCTTTTCTTTTCAAATCCCTTTTCTTTTCAAATCCCTTTTCAAATTTCTCAACCAAACACAACATAACGATCAAATGATATTGTTGGAAGGGTAAAAACATAAATTCTCATCACTTTTCCACCCAAACCACACATTTACTGTCATGCACTATAGAAAGCTTATATACATATGCCAGGGAATTTCAATTCAATGCAATATTTTAACAAAAATTATAAAAAATGAAAAATTTTATACATATTAATAATTAACAATATAATTTTTTTCATAATTTTATAATAATTTTTTGGTAGACTTACTAATACGTAATTTCCCCCATATATATTCTCTGCATTTGTCGCAGAGAAAATAGACTTAAGTTAATGGAATTCCAACAGCAAAAGAAAATTGTATTCATAACATTCATATTCCTGAATAAATTGATCTTGTTAACATTCATATTCCAAAGTAAATTGACTTTGGTGACATGTCTAACAAATATTATAGAAAAACAAATGAAAGAAGAAATGCCCGTGAACGTAAGTTTATAGTCAAACCACATATATTTTCATGTTTTTGTGTGATTTCTTATTTTACTTTCTAACTTTCGTTTGTTTTGTCATAACATTAACAAACTTTGGTTAAAATATGATTTTTTTTTTTTTGTCAGATGAGAAAGTATAAGACTTAATATATTATACAATCGACAATAAATCGTCTAATAAAGTGCATCAGTATAAAATAGATCTCAAAAGGAATAAAGAGAATCTCCACGTAGGAAAAAACAAAAAACTTTACGTAGAGAGGAGAACACCTCCATGAAAGGAGGACACCTCTACATAGAGAGATATTATTGCAACAAAAAAATAAATAAAACAAAAGCGATCACCACCAAACAAACAATATTAATCACCTTTACAATTCATTCATCATCGTAACCGATAGCTTTGGTAGCTTAATTTCCAATCTACGCTAGAAAATAAAACATTCTAGATCTGAGGTGATTACGTAGCATATAACAACGCGTTTAACAGTATCAGATCTTGGTCATGAATCAAATCTGAGACTAGATCTAAAAGCTTTCTTGGTAGCAAGATGATGATGAAGACAAGAAGAGCGGTAGTGGCTAACATGGTGATAGAAACTGCAGGAGAAGAAACGGAGGGGAGAGGAAAGTTAAAGGCACCACCCTCTCCCCCTAAAGAGCAGAGAAAGATAAAGTCTTTAGAATTTCTTAGAGAGAGATAGCAAGAATAGGGTTTCTTAGAGAGAGAGAGGGGGAGAGAAAGGATTTTTTCTTCTTTTTTATTTTATTTTATTTTATTTTTTTTTAAGAAGGGGTAAAGAAAAAACATTAAATATGAATGTTATGAATTACATTTTTTTACTTGGCATAATGTATCATTTTGTTATGAAATGTGAATATTATTAAATGTTTGATTAACTCACTTGAACAAAGTGTTGAATACCATGAAATTCATGAACTTATTATTATTATTATTATTATTATTATTATTATTATTGTTATTATTTGATTGGAATTCCATTAGATTAATTACATAGCCAGATAATTATCGACCACAAAACATTTCACATGCAACTAGAAAAGGTCATGTGCCCTGTTTTCTTCTCACCAAATGCAGGATATATATATATATATATATGTATGGAAACATATCTGTGTATTATATAAGGAAAATGATAGTTTTTAACCCACAAGTCTTATAAGAGTTTTAATATCTCAATTTTAATTTTCTAATTTTATGATTTAAAAAAAAAATCTCTCGCCCAACATTCAATTTTAGACTTTTTTAAATTTAAAACCCTAAACCTTACCACTGCATCTTATTTTCAATTGACACATCCCCATACTGCTGCACATTATTATTTTTATTTACCTCCACACCTTGACAACTCCACAGCCACAATCTTCACAATATTCAATTCAACATGTAAGTAATGGTTTCTTTTTCCTTTTTTTTTTCATTTATTTTTTTTTTATTATGAGCAAAAATGTGATTGTGATTTTTTACACTCCGTTTTAATTACACGGTGATTGTATTTTTAAACTAATTGTGTTTTTTTACACTCCATTTTGATCACATGGTGAGAAAAAAAATTGTCACACCCTGAAAATTTACACAATAAAGATTTACCAACTCCCATTGTTAAATGTAAGCATAAGTAAGTTTTCAATATTAATATCTATAAATCTCCAACATTTGTATTTATTGATCAATAAGAGATTTACAAAAGGTATTCTACATGAAAATATACATTCAACATTCCTAGTATATGAATCTATAGAATGTGACATAACAAGTCAAGTACAAATAAATGCCTTCAATGGCTACAAATTCTAAGGATTAAGTCTGGTTACACAAAAGTAGTTTTCAAACTCATACATATAAAACCCTAGGCTTATCAAAAATAATTACAAAAAAAAAAAAAAGAAAAAAAAAGCCTTGTGCTCTCAAAACGTATCCCACACCTCTAACTCGGCAAGACCACCATATCTTTTCATGCACAAAATCCCATAGGGGTGAGCACAAAGCCCAGTAGAAAAATCTCAACAAAGTATATATATTTTATACAATCTCATAGGATGAATGCATATGCCATGGAATGTTCAAAAACATAAATCTTTATCGTTTGAAACTTTTGTGCACAATGTAATCTTGAGAATTTAACAATTCAATAATTTTAATGTAATTCAGGGGGAGTAAATACGACTAAGGTAATCCCTAAGTTGATGTCTGCAAGTAGGCGTAACAAGCACTATCAATTCTCACTTTATCGATAGTTAACCAGAAGGCACGTGGTACCTCCTTTGCACGTGTTTTCAGTCTTTCACCATGGACACTCTAGCCAACTTAACCACTACCAACTACACCCCTACTCGGACTTACCAATGTATTTACTGCCAAAAAAATCAATATGATCTTATTTCACAAAACAATACTTTTTTCCAAGTCAATATTCAAATCCAATTGTATCAATGACAAAATGGAATGACCATGCAAATGCCTAATGAAATAATAACGTTCCATTTAAATATCTCAACAATGCCAATTCGAAATGTGATAATAATTAAATCAAGTGCCAATGCAATATATTTCTTTATCAATGTGTTGAAATTTGTCAATTTCTCCATTCATCCACACAATCCTCCATTGTGATCAAATTTCCACATCTCTTATCAATATAATATCATAGTATATTTTCCCAAGAGACGATATAACAATAACAATATTCATGAATTCTCCACATGTTAAACATCATTTTTAGCATTTGTTCTTCTACAATAACAACAATAAGCTCAAGCTTTTCAAATTCTACAATCCCTCATTTTCTAATGAAATCACTTCATTTGATACAACTATAGAATTTCCTCCATCATTTACCCCCCATGGTAAATTACCAAGTATAATTTTCCAACCTCACAACTTTTTCCCCAAATCCCCAAACTCTAGGGTTTCCATCAAAACAAGGTTTTTGTTCTATTTTTGAAAAGATTTTTCTAAAACAACACCCACACCTTAGAACATACTCTTATTCTCAAGAGTTTTGGGGGGAAAAATAGATGAAATCAACTCCTAAAATCATCTAGGGTTGAACAATCCAAAATCATAACTCAAAAACATGATGAAGTACTCAAACCATGAATAAACTTGCAAAAATGTATATATAACTCAAAGATTATCCCTACCTCAAGCTTTGGAGAGGAAGATGATGAAACCCTAGAAATCAAAGTCAACAAAAACATGATCGAATCGGTTATAAACGTAACCCTCGTCATCCTCTTCAATTTGGTGTAAGAAGCCCCTAAAACTCTTGAAGATTTGAGCTAAATCTTAGAGAGAAGTTAGATTTTTTGGTGTGTTTTTAGAGAGAAGAAAGAGAATAGTTGTATATATATAGAGAGAGAGAAAAGAAAATCTAAGCCAAAAACACTTTTGGCATCAGTTTTGAGGAAAAGAGGACAAAAATCGAGACAGACATATCGAAATCCGCCCGAGTGGTTTCAATTCTGTACGCGCGAAAATTTTAGTCTCATAAGCGGATTGCTCCAGAGAGCTGCCCAGAAAACCCATAAAATCTGCTCTAGCGGGACCCAAAATCCGTTCGAGCGATTTTGTGCCCAGAAAATGCTAAAATGTTTTGGAAAACTTCGTGAGGATCCGCTAGGGCAGATTTCAATTCTGCATGAGTGGTTTTGCCCGAAAAACTCAGAATGTGATTTTGCAAACCAAGGCAAGTTCCAATGCCCAAAACTCAAAGTTTTCAACTTAGAAAAGTTAAGACAGGTTAAGTAGGAGTAGAAAAGAAATCTCAATAACTTGATACAGTAAACAAAATACCAAAAGAGATGCATACTACCCTACTACACGATACAAATCAAGCCCAAGACCCTGGACATCACAACCTCCCCCCTTAGGAAATTTCGCCCTCCAAAATTTGGTTACACCTCTCACCAACACGTCCAAAGAACAAGAACCAAACAACAACAAGGCTTTGAGTGGTAACAATCACACTAATGACAAAATGAATCCACAATAGCAACAATTCAATTATAACACGGAGATCCCAATCTTAACAACATTTTTCTATCATTATCAAAATCTTTCCATGGGCCAAGGCCACAATCCAACAGCCATAAATATGATAATCATAAGCACGAGTTCAACAACAATTGTAACAATCCTACAATAGTTCTCATGCTCAAAAGACAACAACAATCATAACAACAAGTGGTTTATAGTTTCAACATTTATTCTCAAACACATGAGAAACTTTCTCGGTTGTCTTCCTTTTTCGAATGAGAGAAACTTTCTTGGTTGTCCCCTTAACAATCTCCGGGCTGAACAACAGTGCATCACCCACCTCGGCCCAACAAATTGGTGATTTACAAGGTCGGACATACAAGGCCTCAAACGGTGCCATCTCGATACTAGCCTGATAACTATTGTTATAGGCAAACTCAATCAACGGTAGGTGCCTCTTCTGAGACCTTTTGAAATCAAAGACTCAAACTCTAAGTATGTCCTTCAAAATCTGAATAGTACACTCTGACTGCCCATCGGTCGGAGGATGGTAAGCGGTACTAAAGGTCAACTTAGTTCCCAACGTCTCTTGAAGGCTTTGCCACAACCGGGCAGTAAAACAATGATCTTTATCTGAGACAATGGTCACAAGGACCCCATGAAGTCGAGCTATCTCTCTAATGTACAACTCTACCAAATGCTCAACTGAGTCGCCAGTGTGCATCGAAATGAAGTGTGTAGACTTAGTTAACCTATCAACAATCACCCAAATGACATCATTGCCCTGTTGTGTTCTAGGAAGCCCAACTACAAAATCCATTGTAACATGATCCGATTTTCACTTGGCTCTTGGTAAGGGTTGTAGCAAACTCGTTAGCTTTTGGTGCTCGGCCTTCACTTATTGACAAGTAAGGCATTTCGAAACAAATAAAGTGACATCCCGTTTCATACCCCTCCACTAAAACTGGCAACTAAGATCATGATACATTTTTGTGCCTCCTAAATGTACTACAAGGTGTGAGTGATAAAATTCTCGGAGAACCTCCTGTCTATAAGATTCTAGCACAAACAAATGATCTAGATATCTCACACTCAAATCCGAGTGTATATTCAAGCCCTTATCTTCCTTCTTGTTAGAGATCCTATCACAGATTGTCTCCCACCTCATGTTCACTCTATTGTGGCTCTATGACTCTACTAATCAAGGTAGGTTAAGCAATCAAAGTGAACAAGGTAGCACCCTTGCTGAACTCACTCAAATGCAAATCAAACTCACCGATATCGCCTAGCATATCCCATTCTCGAATGGCCACAATTGCCAAACTACTCATAGATTTTCGAATCAAGGTATCGGCTATCACATTGGCCTTCCCCGGATGGTAGTGCAACTCGAAGTCTAATCTTCCATAAATTCCATCCATCTCTGTTGCAGTAAATTCAAGTCATTTTGGGAAAACAAATATTTTAGGCTCTTATGGTCGGAGAAAACATCAAACTTCTCACCATACAAATAATGCCTCCAAATCTTCAAAGCAAAAATTATCGTCACTAACTCTAAATCATGGGTGGGGTAGTTCTTCTCATGAGTTTCAATTGTCGTGAACCATAAGCCACAATCTTCCCTTCTTGCATCAAGACACAACGAAGTCCATCCCGGGATGCATCACAATAAACGGTATAACCTAAACCTCTCTCTAAAATTATCAAAACTGGTGTGGTGGTCAATCTAGTCTTAAGTTCTTAGAATGACTTCTCACATGTCTCGTTCCATACAAATTTCACACCCTTCCTTGTCAACTTGGTCAACGGTGTAGCTAGTCTAGAGAAGTCCCTTACAAAACGATAATAATACCTGGTTAACCCTCGAAAACTCCAGATTTGAAAAACATTTTTAGGTTGTTCCAATATTGCATGACATCTATCTTAGAGGAGTCTATATTTACTCCTTCGCTCGACACAACATGCCCCAAAAACTTCACTTCAGTCAACCACAACTGCATTTCTCAAATTTAGCATACAACTGGTGCACCCTAAGCAAGTCAAGCACTATCTACAAGTGTTCCTTGTGTTCCTCCTCCTCGGTTGAATAAATCAAGATGTCGTCCACAAAGATGACCACGAAATGGTCTAAGAATTCACGAAAGATTTGGTTCATTAAGTCTATAAAGGAAGCAGGAGCGTTGGCTAAACCAAACGGCATTATAAGGAATTCATAGTGGCAATAATGCATGTGAAAGGCCATTTTTTGGATATCTTCTTCCTGAACTCTCAACTGATGGTACCGCCCCTAAGTTAGCCAAACAAATCATTTATTCTGGGTAGAGGATACTTGTTCTTAATGGTAACTTGATTCAACTTGAGGTAATCAATACATAATCGCAATGACCCATTCTTCTTCTTCGCAAAGAGAGCTGGCGCTCCCCAAGGCGATGTACGAGGGCGAATGAAGCCCTTGTCTAAAAGTTCTTGGAGTTGAATCTTCAACTCATGCAATTCGGCGGGTGCAAATCTATATGGTGCCGTAGATATCAGTGTCGTGCTAGGCACTAAGTCAGTGGAGAACTTGATCTCTCGATAGGGTGGCAAACTAATAAGATCCTTGGGAAAAACATCTGGGTATTCATAAACTACTCTTGAGAATTTTATTCGGGTGCTATCACTGTCACTATCCAAGAGAGTTGCAAGAAGATAACTAAGCTCGCCCCTACCACGAGAGTCATAAACTGGCGATAACACTCTATCAACTCGGTCCCCCAAAAAATAAAAATAGTTACCACTTGAGGTGCACACCGTAACCCTCTGACGATAACAGTCAATAACAACTCGATACAAAGACAACCAATCCATGGCCAAGATGACATCAAAACTCGATATATCTAGCAACACAAATGCAAAAGAAAGTCGGCGCTCGGCAAACTCTATCTCACAACCACGACACCCCCGATCCAAGTCAACCTTACCCCCAACTAGTGACTCTACCCTGAATGGAGACGCTAGCGGAGCCACCTCTAACCTCAATGCAGAAGCAAAAGCAGAAGATATAAATGAATGCGACACATCCGTATTTATCATTACATTAGCCAAAGAATTGCACACAATAAAAATACCTCACATAATAGAGGATCCTAGCAACTTCTCTGGTGCTATAACAACATATACATGGCCTTGTGGCCTTTGATCAACCTGCTCATCTCTCGGAGTATATGCCTGTTGTACGGACTAAGCCGAAGCAGCTCCCTGATTGGCTCATGTGGTCTGAACTGAATGAGATTGTTGATGGCAAGCTCTCCTCAAGTGCCTCGACTAACCGCACTGAAAGCAAGTAGGTCTTTGCCCCCTACTCTGGGACTGACTCTGAGATCTGTTAAGTGGTAGTGGTCGTAACATCTACTGCCCTCTTTCCTTCTGTGGACAGGAATTAGCCTTGTGACCCGGTTGGCCACACTTGAAACAGGTAAAACTCCCTTGAGCATTCCTCTCTGTGCCAGCACTTGGCAATGGAAAGGTAGATCTAGACTGTTGTGATTGGGGCTGGAATGAAGAAGTGCCCCTGTTCTTCTTGCTGGGCCTAAAGTCCTTGTGCAACTCTTGGCCCTTAGGCCTCAAACCTCGAAGTCTCTCCTCTTCGGCCTGTATGGTAATCTCTACATGTGTTGCCACCTCCACAAGATGGTTATAGTTCCAAATCATATTTCTGGCAACCTTGAACAAAATCTTTGTTCTCAATCTCTTCTCAAGCTTTATGCAATGGCGCTCCTCCGTTGCTACTAACTTCGGTGCAAACCGAGACAAACTAGTGAAGGTCGGTTCAAACTCAGCCGCAGATAGGTTAAGTTGCTTGAGGTTCTGAAAGTCTTGCCTCAATCTCTCCCTAGCAATGGGAGGTAGGTACTTGTCTTGGAAAGCAATGACAAAAGCTTCCCATGTCGATTCCACTCTATCCTTGGCGTACTTCCACCATTGGCCCGCATCCCCTTTGAGGTAGTAACTCGCTAGAGTCACCCTTAGCTCACTATCTTCAATGTGAAGCATCTCAAATGTCTTCACCGTTTGCTTGAGCCACTCATCCACTTTCTTGGGCTCGAGGCCACAGTGAAACTCATTCGGCTTGGCCTGCAAAAACTCTTGAATAAGGAAAGTTGCCATTGACTCCATGACATTCTCTCGTGCTTGATTCTCCACCCTCAACATGTTTATAGACTCTCTCAAAGCCCCGTCATCTCTCGAGCTAAGGCAGCCATTGCGGCTTGACCCGCTTGTTCCGGGACTCCCGCTTGTCCTATTTGCTCAGCCACATTTGTGATGACCCAGACTTGCTAATCATGATTTTAATTAATTAATTATGTGTTAATTCTAATTGAACTAAGTGCCTAATAATTTAATTTGTGCATATCTGTCCAAATTGGAAAAAGTACCTATTAAGGTTACAACTTTGAAATTAAAATCAACAATCTTATTGGGTGCACAAATTGAAATTGAGTCCATAGATGGACTCATGGGAATTTTTGGAGCCATTTGGGAAGTTTCATTGAAAATTGATTCAGTTTACTGAAATTGTCTGTGATAGAATTGAGCCTTAATTGGAACTATTAATTATGTTCCTATATGTTAATTAGGTGATTAAGTGGTATTGATTATTATGAGATTTACTAACTTGTGTTGTTTGAACAGATAGGTTAGAATGAAAATTAAACCTATCTAATTCGCTAATTTTAACAAGTTTGAATAAAAAAAAGGGATAGGAATTAGAGCTTAATTCACCTTAGTATCATGTAATTTGGTGTAATTAAGAGTATAAGATGATGAGATTAATTTAATTTGAGTGAAGTTGATTTTAATTAATTTCTTAGCCTAATTAATTTAAGCCTTATGTGAGTATAATTAAAGAATTAGTGGAATAGTGTTTTGACTCATCAATTGAATATAGAAGAGAGGACTAGAGTTAGAAGTAGTGGGTCTTGTTTTGATAGTCACCCACGTAGAGAGAGAGAGAGAGAGAGAGAGGGCGACTTTGAGAGTTACAACTCAAGAAGATGAATTAGGATGAATTCATGGTTAATTGGGAGTTTATGGTGGTAATTGACCAATTTGAACATACAAGATAAGCTAGAAAAGAATTGAAGGAAATTGGCCTTAGATTCAACATGCATGGCATGAATTCATAACACCTTGGTTTATATACGTGTGTTCTCGCATAATTTTCATGAATCCTTTATTTATTTATTTATTTTTACAATTCTTGCTGTTTCTGTTGTCTATATGTAAACACAGGAAGATGGGTCTCATGGATTTCATTTTTCATTTTCAGATATTATGGCTCGACTTTTTCTTGCCCCGCATTTAGGAAAGGTTTGAAAGAAAGGCCTCACAGTTCAGACTCCCGCGGTTCTGAATCTAATCTCACAAGTGCAATGTGAAACTAATGAACACCAAAGAGTCCAAATCCGACAAATCATTTTGGAAAATTGATTTTAAATCAAATAATGCCAAAATTGGACTGTTTTACCAGATACAGAGTCGCTACCTAAATATTTTATTTTTTTTTTGGAGAAATTTAGGAAACCTTGACTCGTGCCGAAGGCAACATGTCCGTCATCACCAAAGTTGCCTCGGCTCGGGAACTTGGGTACAAGGGGGAAGGTCATGAATTGAGCACCCCCACTTACCCGATCAAAGATCGGCCTCTACTAATCATGATATGATTTTTTATAAACATTATATGTTCTTATTCTGGTTATTAAACTAGCTTTACTATGTGATGCGCACAAGGAAGTATAGACTAGTTTGCAAGACTTGGAACAATTCAACTCTTGTTTGTTTGCGAAAATGGTTTGAATTTGCCACCTCAAATGGGCTTAAAACATGATTTCCCACTCAACAAAGTGGGCTTAAAACGCACATTCATTGAATTGTTCAAATTCAAACAACAAGCCTTCATCCACAGGCATTCATACAGTTTAGCATTTAAGCACATAGCCTCATGGCAAGTATGCTAATTATGGCAATATGGCAATTACACTCATGCAAGTATGCTAAAGCGTAAAAACTCACCTAGTAATCCGAGCCAAAACAGAAACTAGTTAGAAAATAATACGTGATTCCTAACTATGTTAAGTGTCTAATGCAATGCATGCAATAATGCAATTAATAGGCTCGGCTACTAATATGGCATATGAATCGATTTGAACAACATGCGATTAAACACATATTCAAATAAGCTATTGAAATGACAATGCAGTTTGAATGATGTGTCGGGCCTTGGTGCATGCAAGACAAATGAATGGATGCAAGCATGCAATATGCTAATTGAAATATGTCCCTAATCTAACCATCAAAAGCGATTCAATAAAAGGGAGAAATATGGCAATTACACTCATGCAAGTATGCTAAAGCGTAAAAACTCACCTAGTAATCTGAGCCAAAACAGAAACTAGTTAGAAAATAATACGTGATTCCTAACTATGTTAAGTGTCTAATGCAATGCATGCAATAATGCAATTAATAGGCTCGGTTACTAATATGGCATATGAATCGATTTGAACAACATGCGATTAAACACATATTCAAATAAGATATTGAAATGACAATGCAGTTTGAATGATGTGTCGGGCCTTGGTGCATGCAAGACAAATGAATGGATGCAAGCATGCAATATGCTAATTGAAATATGTCCCTAATCTAACCATCAAAAGCGATTCAATAAAAAGGAGAAAGATGTGGGGTTGGAAAACATACACACAGGCACGCAAACTTATTACAACATTATGCCCTCGCGAAGGAGGGTCCGAATGAGTAAGCTAACCAACTAGATACGCTAATTAAGCTAACTAATTACAACACTTGAAATGAATTAACTAACTATTCTAAGCTAATTAAATATTAAAAATCAAATTAATTAGCTAAACACTTAACTAACTAATTACAAAGCAATTAAGCTAATTAATTACAACATGAAGTAATTAACTAACTACTCTACTTAAATAGTTACAGCATGTATTTTATCTATTGCTAATTAATCTAATTAGCTAATGTCGGGAAGCGAGGGAGGCCCATGCATGCTCAGTTTCCACTCGAAAAAGCCATCGCCTTGCCACTGAATGCCTCTGTTTGCACATTTGAGCACTAATGATGCCACCAACTTCCAGAACACCTCTGCTCCGCCTTATCAACACACTGTGCAAATTTCATTGGTGGCCGGTCGGCTACTGCTGTACTGAACTTCCTCTTGTTGTAATAGAGAGCAAACAGAGGCAAAACAATGTATTCTCAAGGATTGTTTGTACTATTACCCTCCTTATCATCAAACAAGCTCAAAGGAGTGTAACTCTTGGCCCTCAAACCATCAATCAAGCAATTTCCATGCATGATGGCTAAGGAACCAAGTTTGTACAAGTTCAATAAATGCACAAACAAGACCAAAAGGAGCATCACCCTATCATACATGATCAAGGGCAATGGAGACCAAGGAAAGTGGCACATTTCATCACTTTTGAGTATGAAATGTCCCATTTTCCTTGTGTTCGAATTAACGTCTGATTTGAACACATGCAATGCAACACGAAAGATGCTTATCTTGCCTCTCTTACTTGTCCATTTTTGTTTACTCATTTTAATTAGCAAACTATTCCTTAATCCAATTGTCCATTGGTGAATGTCCTCTAAAGGAAAGATGGCTCAAACCACAAGTAGCTTTGGGCATGAAAGAGGTATTACACTGTTGGTAATGAACCCCATAAGGGATTAAACCATTAGGTGTAACACCTCAATTTCACACTTAGGCAAACAAGGGGTTTAAAACCATTTTTAGAGCAATAAAAAGAGTGAAGAATTGAGGGAGATTGCAGATATTAAAGTGCTGAAATTAAGTGTGAAACAACACTAAAACATGGTATCAACTCAAAACAATGGTGATTAAAGCCATAAAACACCTAGCTAGTGAAGGAAATTACACTAAAACTATGCCATAGAAGGATCAAATGAATTAACCAGCCAAAAATAGAGGCAAAACAGCCCTAAATATAGTCTTAAACATGCTGGACTTAAGCCATAAAAAGCTAAAACAATAAACTAATACATGAGGCTAACTAGGCATGCAAGCAAGACACAAGGAGGGGAGGTTAACCCGTCCAATTTTGGACTTCAAAATGAGATTTTTTCCATTGAAAAACTTTTGAAATTCAATGGTTAAAAGGCCCAAAAAAGTTGGTTTGAAAGTAATGAATAATAGCACAAAAGCTTAACAAGCAAAGGAGTAAGGATGGTGGACCATCCCCTAACTCAAAATAACCTCAAACCAACACTTTTAAACCATAAAACAGAGTTTTTGATAGTTCAGAATCAGCCCAAAAATAGTTGAAAAAAGATGGGAAAATAAGGATACAAAACAAGCTTAAATAAGGTAAGTTCTATACCTTTGAAGCAAAACACAAATTAGGCACAAATTCAAGCTCAAACCTCCTTCTAGACCTCAAACAAGACTCCAAGGAACCTCAGCTCAAAGATGGTCAAGTTTGATTAAGGGTTGGTATGCAAAAGTATAGAGAAACTAGGCAACCAAGCACAAAATATCAAGAGAGAGAGAGAGAGAGAGAAAACTATAGAGAGAGAGATATTTTTTTGGTCTAAAATTGCTAACCCTCAAAAATGGGAGAGGAACCCCCCTATATATAGAAAAACAAGTTTTGAGCTTAGGAACATCCTACCATACACGTGTATGGAGATGCAGCTCAGTGTGCAACAACTGGCACAGCTGTCAATAAATATCTAGAAAAAAAGACTAGTGACCGTTGGCCACCACTGGTAGTCGACAAGCATAAGCCAAGGTTGACAACCTATGGGGCTGGCCGACAAGTCACCCACTCTTCCAGACTTGTAACAACAAGCTTTTGGTCCAAAACAGTGCACAAAATAGATAAGGTTTCAAGGCTCAAAGGCAAGGTACTCCATCGAGGACTTCGAGCACTCAAAACGAACACAAACAAGCACAATCATCGAGTGCACAAGTGATGACGTCCGAGTCATGAGGATGGTAAAAACCGGGGTGTCTACAGTTGCTCCTTTTTGACAGAACTCGGAAGTCATGAAATGACGAGAGTGAATGTCAAAGCCCAGAGGCGACCCATTTTTGACAAGGTCGAAGACTTGGACAAACAAACAAGCAAGATAAAAACGATTGTGCCCGCTTGTTGCCTACGTATTCCTTTGCAAGGAATCAAACCAGCGTAGTTCTGGGGCAAGATGTAAATGATATGCACGATGCAGGAACATAACTTATCATTATGCAATGAGGCTGTAACGAAATATTTGAATGCAAATGCAATGCAAGCAAACCGAAACAAGGTACATCAATCTCAATCATAAGAAGGAGTAAGCAAACACGCCACGCATGGGAATTACGGACCGAACCACATTTCATGCAGAAAAGATGTAAGAAAATTATGCAAGCTTAACTATGCGACGCGTAGAAAAATGAAGAATGACCGTCGAGTACACCTAAGGTCTCAAACAAGATCCTAATGCGTTGCATTCAGAAGGAGACAAAGAAGGCGTAAACACCGGGACACACCCGAGTTTGTCAAACCAAAAAGGAGTGGTGTAAACACCGGGGCACACTTGAATGTTTTTAACCAAAAGGAGTGGTGTAAACACTGGGACACACTCGAATGCTTTTAACCAAAAAGGGTGGTGTAAACATCGGGACACACTCGAATGCTTTTAATCAAAAGGAGTGATGTAAACATCGGGACACACCCAAATGCTTTTAACCAAAAGGAGTGGTGTAAACACCAGGGCACACCCGAATGCTTTTAACCAAAAGGAGTGGTGTAAACACTGAGGCACACCCTAATGCTTTTAACCAAAGAAGTAATCCCAACGCATCTCTCGCGCGAGGGGAAAAAGGTGAATACATCCAGACACGCCTCACATGAGAGGAGAAAGTGAATAAATGCAAAGGGTGCAAATGATGAAGTGCGATATATGCATAAGTTAGGGGGAGTGCAATAGATGCACAAAGTGAAAAAGTGCAATAGATGCACGCATTAGAGAAAACGTTCTTTTACCGAGACATGAATGATCCCATCTGGAACTTCTCTGAATGAACCGTACATACAATATCGTTCCTGCATAAGAAAGAAACTTAACAGGCACCATATAGTAAGAAAGCCAATTCTGCGTGAGACAAATAACCAAGATACAATGTTAGAGGCATGTTTTATAAACAACATGCGAGAAACAAAACAGGACCATATTCTATGCGACAAGAATCGGAGCATGTTCTATGCCACATTGGAATGCATATTCAATGCAACAGTATATGATGCATGTTCTATGCACGATCAATAGCCCAAAATGCATATTCGATGCAAGATCAACAACATGTTCTATGCGTGAAAAATTGAAAGCATGTTCTATGCAGCAGAATGCACATTCAATGCAACAGTATATGTGAAATGCATGTTCCATGCAACGACAAAGAGCGATGCACGTTCTATGCAATGACAAAAGCGTGTTTGATAAAACCAACTCAATCGCAACTTCCGATTTACCTCTCGAAAGAGTTGCAATACGTTTTAAAAGAATACATGTCGTTTGTGTTGACTAGCACTAAACATCATGCACTGAAGACACGGCTTGGGGCTTTCGCAGAGGCAATTGGAACTTAAAAGTGAACTTTCCTTGCACTTATTGAGAAATGAAGACATAAAACAACATCAAAATTCAAAGGAGGAGCACTGGGCACTTGTTGGCCACTAGGGGAGGGCATCAGCCACCCCCAAGCACTGTCGGCCACCAATGTGGCTTGTTGGCCACCACTGGTGGCTGGTCGGCCACCGATGGCAGATTGGGGCCATTTTGGTCTTTTCTCCTCGGGCCTTTAAGTAAACACACCTAAACTTCATTTCCACACTTCTCCATTGCTGAAAATCCATCCTATCCCTCTCTAGACACTTTTCCTCTCTAGATCTATGCTTTGTACGCGTTTTCCAACACCCCACGGACGTTTGATTCACTAAATCCTCTTGATTTCCTTCGTTTTGAACCAATTGAAATTTGATTTCGGTGTCTTTTTCTTCATTTTCACCACTTGAGGCTTGTTTCCCTCGAGTTTCTCTTGGGTTTGGTGCCTTTTCTGGGGCTTTGACTTTTTCTTCCCTTTTCTTTCTCCTAGGGTTGACTTTTGTTGACTTTTGGCATTTTTCACCCATTTTGCTCATTTTCGCCCACTTTCTCACCTCCTTTCCAGATGGCGGATGACATACCACATGACGGAGCTTCTCCGGGGATGGAGGTGGATCTCGAGCCTATACTCCTACCACCCAGAGTTCGACCCTTTGACCTGGAGACATATCATCTTGAGACGCATGTGTTACCACCTAACAGTATTTGTCATTTCGGAGTGTTCGTGCTAGGTATGCCAGAGGACCTCTTGCTATGAAAGCCGAAGTCCGATTTATCCTACAGCGCCACCGAGGTATACACTATATTCTTACATTTTCCTCAATGTACTTTGTATTTCTTGCTTAAAATCAGACTCTTGCACTGTATTTCTTACACTACCTTTCATTTGGTTGTCCTAAACACATTCTTGCACTGTATTTCTTACACTGCTTTCTGCCCATTCCAATTACAGGAGGACTCACACTCTATCAGAGGATACAGAGCCACATCCGCGAGGGATGGTACATGGAGCTCCCCGCTAGCATCCGCCAGATTATCGATGAGGGCAGCTTCGACTTGTTCTGCATGGAGCTATCACGCCTCATAACGAGTAGACCCTTACTTGGCACATTAGTAGAAAGGTGGTGGGATACCACCAATTCTTTCCACTTCTCTACTGCGGGGGAGATGACGATGAGTCCCTATGACTTATCTATGCTAACTGGCATAGAGGTAGGGGGTTGTTCGATCCCTTATGATATAGACATGGACGAGTAGGAGGCCGCATGCCTCTCTTCCAGTCGGGGATGGTGCGATACACTTGGTTTTTAGAGCATTTGAGAGTGACAGAGCCAGAGACCCTAGAGGAGATCGAACAGTACGCCTAAGGCTTCTTGATGTTCTTTTTTGGCACCACCAGTCGGCGAACACCGTAGGGCTATATATCTTGAATGCCTTGTTGGACTTGTCTCAGGTCTGACTTACGATTGGGGTGGCGTTGGCCTTGCTACCTTGTATGGCTACATGAGCTCGACATCCCGCACGAGTGGGAACAGAGTCGGCGGCTACTGGAGAGCCTGGGGGTATGCTTTACTTTTATGCTTTGCATTTCCTATTGTGCTTTTTACTTTGCACTTTTGTAGACTATACGCACACAATCTGCTCTCTACTTTACACTTGTACTTTCTGTACACTATACTACACATTATGCTTTCTGCATTCTCTGTATTCTACATGGACATTCTGCCTTCTGCATTGCTTGTGTTTATATGTTATACACTCACTGCAACCTTTTTGCTTCTTTCAGCTGTGGGTATATGCATACTTCCCGACCCTTACCCTAGAGCCGGAGGTAGAGATGCGTCCTGTTGTACCATACTCTCATTAGTACGACATCAGGTGCTTGAGGAGGACCAAAGAGACCTTTCCATTCTTCCGCCGATACTTCGATACCGTGACCGTGGCAGAGGTAACTCAAAACTCATAGTTATTGCTACTTTACTTCAGCTCTGATTCACATTGCATATCTACTAGCAACTAACAACATGTGTATTCTCTGTTTGCAGATCTCTTGGCAACCTTGGGCAACGATGCCTGAGGGAGTTAGGGACCAGTTTGTCGGTGCTCAAGGGGTTTCCCGCTTCCGACTTGTGCTCGAGGGCCTGGTATGTCGAGCTTGGTTCCTAGGCGATTGTTTCATACTCTAGACTTTGGATTTGCCGCAGCAGGTAGTTGCCATGGCGCCTCCGCCATCTATGCGAGCTATAGAGAGTCTCCCCTCCCAGGAGGTGATTGACTTTACTTGGGGCGTGGACGCCGACTACTTTCTCGGAGAGGGGGACTATGCGACATTTATCTAGACGCATCTCATGCCTCCCTTGACGGGTACTCGTGCTCGTGCAAGGAGAGTAGCAGATGCCCCTTCGATGAGCAGGGCTCGAGCGTCGAGAGGTAGGGCCAGAGGGGTGCCCTCTGCTAGACAAGGTGTAGACACCCCATTTTTTGACCGACCTTAAGACTTGGGCACTACTGATGGTTTACTTGGTGATGAAAGATATGTAGGGCAAAGGTTCGATTTCTTCGGCAAGAGGAAAGTCAAATCCTAACCTCACACCCCATTTTGGACCAAAGCTATTCTGAATGGTTTTTAGACCTTAAAACCCTCTCTTTCAAAACATTTTTGAAAAGAAGTTTCTACGATGTTCTAAGGCTCGCATTTTGTCAAATGTTGCGCTTTTCGATAAACCAAGCAAGGACAAAGTGGAATGAATGAAAGAGGGTTGAAATCTTTCAAAACACCTTGTTTAGGGGTTTGGAGTTGAAGAAAAGAGGAGAAGAGGGAAGAAACCTAGTTGAGGAAGAAGTTGGGTATGAATCGCTAAGAGAGAGTCGAGCGGTCCTCGCTAAATCAGGCTTATCTGTCTATACGCTTGGATTTAAGCTATAAGGCCACCACCGTTGGAAAGAAGACTTCCGGGGCTTCATTTTACACTGAAGAATCTTCTAAAGCTGAGCGGCTTTACCAAAACAATCATAACCTTTTGCATAGTTGGAATTTTGATGCAAGGCTTCCACCATTGGAAACATTACATCTGGGGCTTCAATTGGGGTACAAGAATGAACTGAAAATGAGTTCATATGAAGGAGTTATGCCTGTTTGAAGTTGGACCTATAGGGCAAAATTTCCTATCGGTTACAAATGTGCCGATCGGCCAAAAAAGTAGCAGATTGGCCATCACAAGTAGCAGATCAGCACCAAAGATGGCCGATCGGCCAAGAATGACCCAAACTCATTTTTTTTGAAGATATTTTGTCCTCCAGCTGTTTCCAACTTGTGCCACCTATCCCAAATCAGATATTTCGACCCAATCTTGATATTTTGCTGTATATGAAGCCTTATATCTCATATTCAAGGGGGTAGAACTTCTTGAACAAGTTTGAGAGCTTCTCTCACTAAAAGCTCTTCTCTCTTTACAATTTCCAGAGCTAAATCTCTGCCTCTCTCTCTAGTTTGCTCTCTCTTTTACCCTTTTGTGCATAGAAGTGCATAGAAGTAGAGAAATACTTCTAGTTTGCCTAGGCATCCTTCATCAGGGTTGCATATCTATGGGCCGAGGTCCCTTGGGGCTTATTTTTGGGCTGATAGAAGGTCATTTGAGCCAAGAAAGAGGCCATTTTGCTGCTGTGCTCCAAAGGTAATCACTCACCTCTTTTAGCTTGTTTTGCATACTAGCTTTGCCATAGTTTTCAACTACTTTGGGGCTATTTTTTGGGGTGGTGTTGAACTACAAAAACCTCTATTTTTCTGTTGTTTTTCAGTTGTAAAATTCTTGGTTTGTGCCTTGGTTGGCTACGGGTTGTCCCCCATTTTGCTCCTTGGCTTGTAAGGTCTTTTGAGCTAACTTTCAAACATTTCAAGAAAATTCTTTTTGGCCTTAGAACCACTAAAATCTAGAGGATTTTCAGTGGTAAAAACCCTATTTTGAGGGCCCAAATAGGAGAGGGTGGTCCCCTCTCCTCTTGTCTTGCTTGCTAGTGTTGATGGTCAACCAAATGAGCATGTGTTTTTACTTCTTTATGGCTTTGTTTAGGCTCATTTTTGTGACTTATCAG
Source organism: Camellia lanceoleosa (assembly GCA_025200525.1). Lineage (NCBI taxonomy): Eukaryota > Viridiplantae > Streptophyta > Magnoliopsida > Ericales > Theaceae > Camellia > Camellia lanceoleosa. The sequence goes on along the minus strand of CM045762.1, from coordinate 51,926,927 downwards.
ACCTTCCATAACTCTGTTTTTGGCTGTCTTGGTCACCTCTTGCATGTTTATTGCACTTGTAGTGTAAATCCTCTTTGCTAGCCTTGTTAGCCTTACAAAGTAGCATGCTTTTGTGGTTTGAATTAGCTTAGTTCAAGCATGTGTTTGGTGTTATTTTGACATGTTATAATTCTGATTTTGATTGGTGGATTCACCTCTTGCATGCTTTATACACTTGTAGTGTAATCCATGCTTACTAGTCTAACATGCTTGATGCTTTGGCCAATCATGCTAGCTTATTTTGGCTATACTCCATACATGTTTTAGCATTATTTTGACATTCTTGAGGATTGTTTTGGGCTGCCTCGGTCATATGACTCATGTTTTGTATAGCTATAGTGCAAATGCCTTGACTAGTCTTGAGTTTTGAGGCCCCTACCATGCTATACTTGTTATATTTGCATGCCTTGGCATCATTTGGCATGGAATTTTAGAGCTTATATCTTTGCCATATTCTCATGATTATCACTCTTTAATTGTCTTTAAGGAGTTGGTTCTTTATGCTTTAAGTATGAGCCTATATGCATGCCATCTTGCCTAAGCTTTTGGGCCACCATATCAATGCATTTTTGGTGTTATTTTGCCATAATATAACTCTGATTTTGCTGGTAAAGCCAACCCATGCTTGGTTTTGATAGGTGTAGTGTAACCTTCCTTATTGGCCTTACATACTCCATGCTTCCTGACCTTTATGCTAGCTTGTTTTGGCTCTAGTCCATGCATGTTTTGGCCTTGATTTGACATGCTCTAGGACTATTTTGAGGTTTCTTGTCCATATGGTTCATGTTTTGCATAGTTATGGTACAAGTGCCTATGCTAGTTTCAAGCTTTGAGCCTTCTAGCATGTCATGCTTATGTTGTTTGAATGATTTGGCATAATTTCTTACTTGATTTCAGAGCTTATAGTGTTGTCATACTTCCACATTTGTCACTCCTTGAACACTTCTGAGAGTTGTGCTCTTGTGCCTAGTTGATGGGCCATTGCATGAGCATGCATTTTCTAGCCTTTCATGCCATCTTTTAAGAGTGTTATGGCCATTGATTTGGGCATGATTGAGATCCATCCACTTTTGGTTTAAGTCCATTGAGCATGTTGTTTCAATGTTGATATATTGTATTATGTTTGCATGCTTGAGTTGCATGACATTTGCATGCTTATGACATTCTTACTTGCATGTTGTTGCATGTTGATTAGATAAAGTGTTGTTGCATTGCTTGGTGCATTGCATGTTGTTGCATGCTAGTTGCATTGCATGACATTGTTGCATGTTGTTGCATGCCATGTTGTTTGCATGCTTGTCATTTGCATTGTGTTTGGCATACCTTGCATTGCATTACATTGTGTTTGGATAGGGCATTAGTCCAAACACGAGGAACGATGGACATTTCATACTTGAAGGGATGAAATGTGCCTCAATCCTTGGTCGCCGACCCTCTTGATCAAGCATGATAGAGGTTAAGGCATTTATGTGTTTTTGTGCATTCATTTGACATTGATTTGTGCAACTCAGCCTCTTTGGCCATCATGCATTGAGATGCGTGATTGATGGCTCGAGAGCCGAACACTACACACCTTTGAGCCTTAGACATGATAAGGGGTGTAGTTGCACACACATTTTCTTGCAAATATATTGCCATGTCTCTGTTTGTGCTTTGTTGCAGTAAAATGAGAGTTTGCAGGAAGAATTGGCCGATCAGCTATCTAGTGTGCCGATCGGCTATCAAAGTTGGCCGATAGCCTCGAATTTGGCCGATGTCCATTTTGCTTTGGCCGATGACCTCTCAGCATGTCCATGAGGTGGATCAGAAGTGCTTTGGAGGTTGGCACAGTTTTCAGAGGTCTAAAACAGTGCAAACAGAGGCAACGTGATGCATGGTAACGGATTTCTGAGCGAGGCGATCGGGCATACATCTTTGAACTCTTAGAACTGAGCTGAGGCTTTGTAATTTGTAATCAGCTTTATCTGATCAGTTAGCTTTTGAATTTGTAGTTAAACTAGTTAATTTGTTAATTAGTTAACGTGTTGTAATAATTAGCTTAGTTTTAGCTAGTTATTAAATTTGATTATGTAATAATTAGTCTAATTGGATTATTAGATTAGTTAGAGTAGCTTAGCATAGCTAGCTTAGTGTACTCATTCAGACCCTCCGTCGAGACGGCGAATTTTGTAATAAGTGTGCGTGCGTGTGTGAATGTCTTCCAACCCCACCTTTTTCTCCCTTCTGCTTATCAGTTTTTGATGGTTAGTTTAGGGCATATTTCGATTAGCATACTTATGTTTGCATGCGTGCATCATTCATCTGTCTTGCATACACCGGGCTCAGCGCATCATACAAAGTGCATTATATTTCAATACCAATTTGAATACATGTTATCTAGTTGCATTCACATGACATCTTAGAATAGCCGAGCCTATCTTAGTTGCATTTTTCATGTGTTGCATTAGGCATTCTTGACATAGCTAGGGTCATGCATTGATTTCTAACATAGTTTTTGTTTTGGCTCGGAGTACTAGGTAAGCTTTTATGCTTTAGCATCCTTGCATGAGTGTGAGTGTTGCCATGATAGCATGCTTGCCATGAGGCTAGTTGTTTAACTGATATAACTGCATGAATGCCTGTGGGTGAATGTTGGATTGCTTGAATTGGAACAATTCATCGAAATGTAAGTTTTAAGCCCACTTGAAGTGGCAAATCACCATGTTTTCTAAGCCCACTTGAGGGTGGTAAAATTCGCGTCTTAGCATACTTGTGGGTAGCACCTTGAAACCATTTTCGAAACACAAACATGAGATATTTTGTTCCAATTTAGGCGATCTAGTCTATACCTGTATGCTGTGCGCATCACGTAGTAAAGCTAGATAATAAACCGGAATAAGAACGCATGTGTTTTCAAAAACAACATGTCATGTTAGTAAAGGCCGATCTTTGATCGGGCGAGCGGGGGTGCTCATTGCATGACCTTCCCCTCTCGTACCCATGTTCCCGAGCCAAGGCAACTTTGGTGATGATGGACACGTGGCCTTAGGCACGAGTTAGGGTTTCCTAAATTTCTCTAAAATAAAATATTTAGGTGGCGACTCTGTATCTGGCAAAGCAGTCCATGTTTGGCACTTCTTTATTAAAATCTATTTTTCAAAGCGATTTGCTGGATTTGGACTCTTTGGTGATTTATCGGTCTCACATTGCAGTTTGTGAGATTAGATTCAGAAATGTGACACGAGTCCGAACTGTAGTAGCTTAAGAACAAAACGATTCGCGCCCTCACACGCGGAGCTGGGACGTTCGGGCGGTCTACACAGGGCTTCAGTTGGCCAGAGCTTCTGATCGAGTTGACATGCTGGCGGTACACCGCACATGCTTACCAGATTCTGATTGAGCCTCCAGTAGCTGGTCATAGATATGTCAGAGCTCCTGACTCACCTCCGGTATGTATCACAGTTTTTCATTTTTCCATTCTCTCTTAGATATCCATTCCTTCCGGACACTGATCATTCCCAAATGCATTTGCAAGCACCTCCAGGATACATTAAGGATCTACTACAGCTATTAGCCTTATTTGAGGGCATGATCTTGAGGAGGAAGGCACTGCTCGGCTTCCACGACATTCAGGTAATTTCTTCAATTTTCTTACATTATAGTCATCACATTTCTACCGACACATTGAAACTGACATTTCAACTGAAAATTTTTCCACGCTGCACTGATACACTGCATTTGAAATACTACATTTTCATACTGTATTCATACTCTGTACCCGACTTCTGCACGTACTCATTCTACACACCATACTTGCATCTGATACACACACTGTGGCTGACATTCTGCACACCATACTTGATTGATGGAAATTGCACATTGTATTGGCATAACCATCTTCATCAGGTAATGAACTGACTAACAACAAAGTAAGGAAAACAATATACAACTCGATAAATAATCAACATACAACTTGATAAACAACACACAATATACAACAACTCAATAAGCAAAGCAAATACAACTCGATAAGCAAAACAAGACAAATACAACTCGATAAACAAATCAAGATGAATATAACTCAATGAACATGCTCAAGCCGAAAGGGACTCAAAACAAGACCTTGGAATGCGCAAAAAGCAAAACAAAACATAGGTTCTCCACACTCTCAACACGCAGGTGGACCACAGGACAAACACGAAGGTTACCAGCCATGAACAGAGGCTGTCGGCCACCAGTGGTGTCTATCGACCACCAGTGGTGGTCGGTCGGCTACAAAAGTGGCCTGTTGAGCATCACCACTGGCTGGTCAGCCATAAATCTAAGAGACCACCAAATTGTTGCCACCTGTCTTTCACTCAGTGCCTTATCCTCTACAAAAGTTGGGACTTCGTAGTTTCTTCATTCCAGCTATGTTTTTGCCACAAATGGAGCCATTGCTTACCGAAAAACTCTCAAATTGGATTGCCACTTTAGATGGCTCGGAAAAAGTGAATTTCCGGGGTTTCGGGATAAATGCACTATTCTCGCTAAGTCGTTCTCCACTGTGTTTTTTGTTCCTACATGTCGCAGCTAGATCTTGGAACCCGATTATGCATGTGTTTAGCTTCGGGGGGCAAGAGATGTGCCCTACAATTGAAGAATTCCAAGTTTTGATGGAATCCCGGCGTGACAAGGAAATCTTGCCCCAGTCCCGTTTTGGTCCTGCCCAAGCTTTGGGAAGGATGTGCAGACTCACTATGCACGAGGCTCGATCTCTAGCCCATAATGAAGAACTAGACATTCCCAGTTTAATTTATCGATTTTTCGACACTGGTGATCACGACGATCGTCTTTGGTAGGGTTTTTAGCAACATGCCCTTTGTTTGTGCATGTTAGCTCATTTTCTCCTTGCCCCGGGTTTCGGTGGGTCTAGCATTCGCTTGATTGGAGTAACCCAAGGTTTAAAAGAGGGCAAAAGTTGCATTAGCTTAGCACTGGCCAAGACTTTGATGGGCTTAGACACCTTCCATCAGTGGGAGATGACCAAATTCACCGGAAGTCCACTGCTTCTGCAGGTAATGTTTCCCACCCTTTCTCATATGTGTTTCTCATATCACTCAGCATTCATGCTCTGCTTTTCTCTCAAAACCCTTTCTCACTTTTTCTCTCAGTCCACATCTCTCTATTCTTTAATCTCTCTTTTTTTTTTTCATCCCTCCCCATATATGGCTCATGGACAAGCTGAAGGTGGTGGATTCTTGCCCTGCATGTTTAGCACGAGGCCATTTCTTTCGCCAATGGCTAGTTGATTTCCCGAACAAAGGGTGGTGGTGCCATTGGATGTGCAATAGGTCTATTGCTGACATTGCTTGGCGTTGGCCTTGGTTTGATCTGCCCGAGATGAGCTACAACATGGCTCGGCAAACCGACATTGAACTGATTGGCTTGACACACTATGTGTTCTACTTTCCATTCTGGTTCAGGCGTCAGTTTGGACACGACCAGACTTGCCTAGAAGAGGAGGTAGAGTACCCGGCTTGATACCCAATCCGAGGTTCACAATTAGTTCGACATCCCACTGCATGGAGGACAAGGGAACTTCTAGCTCCTGCCTCTAGTTTCAATTGCACACTTTCTGGCGAGTGCCTAACTTTGCTTGAAGATAAGGCGCAAGCTGGGCCTACTTTAGTGTCTGAAGCTTCTACGAGCTGAGGGAGGGGACGCAAGAACACCTGACTCATCTATGCCCCAAGTTCATTGCCTTGATCTAACTTTTTAAGTTTTCTTTTTGAATGTAATAAAAGCAACTTTGATGTGTATCGAGAGTTAGAGAACTTTGTATTGAAATCAATGAAATTGAAGTTGTGGGTACTGAAAATTTTCCTTTTGGTCCAAAAATGGTCTAAGTTGTAAAAAGATTAATTTGAACAAAATCAACATTTCTCAAAACTTTTCAAAACCGTTTTCGATAAGGATCACAACTTGACACGCACAGAATTTGTCCTCGAGATGTACAACCCCGAATCTGAAGACAACAAATTGCCCCTTGTCTGAATAACACTACTTAGCGCTGTAGTAAGCTCTTCTCTCAGTGTAAGTATCACAACCGATCTTTCAAATAACGAACAGACAGCGATGCCTTGATTAAACACATGGACACAGTTGATTTGGAGGTATTTACGGCCGGACATCAGAATGATGTTGCCTACGTATCCCAAAGATGGGAATCAGGCCTTATGTAGTTCGGTTTGTGTTCACTCAAGTATTAATGGTCTCCTTTTGTGCTCTCACTTTTGCCAAGGCCGCCTTTTCTCGGTTTTTAACCTTGCGAGCTTAGTTTTTATTTTATTCTTTTTTCAATCTCTAACTTTTGCTTAGGTCGCCCTTTTAGGTTTTCGGCCTAGCGAGCCTTTCAAGGGTAATATTTCTTCAACTTGTCCATGTTGATCGGTTGGGAAAATTCTAGGCCATTTAGGTTGATAAGAATAATAGCTCTACCCGACCAGATAGCTTTTGATAATGTAAGGACTAGTCCAATTGGGTCTGAACTTGCCCCTAGGGTCATGGATGGGAGCTCAGTTGTCCTTCAACACCAAATCTCCTTCCTTAAGATTCTGAGACTTAACTTTCTTGTTAAAATCCTTAGCAATCCTACATTGATATCCTTGAACATGGTACAGTGCTTTCAGCCTTCTCTCATCGAACAACATTAGTTCTTCGAACCTACTCTACTGCCAATCTGCTTCTGCTATTTGACACTCAGCCATAACCCGCAGCGACGGAACCTCTATTTCAATTGGCAAAACAACTTCTATCCCATAAACAAGAGAGTACGGAGTTGCCCCAGTAGATGTTCGAATTGAAGTTCTGTAGCCCCAGAGAGCAAACGACAATTTGTCTGGCTAGTCCCTGTAGGTCTCAACCATTTTCTGCAAAATGTTCTTGATGTTCTTGTTGGCTGCCTCAATAACTCCATTGGTTTGCGGCTGATATATGGATGATTTATGAAAAGCCACGTTGTATTTCTCTAACAAGTCGATCACTTCTCTTTTGAAATGGGAGCCATTATCTAAAATGATCTCATTTGGGACTCCATAACGGCAAATGATGTTGTTATGGATGAACTTAGCCACATGCGCTGCTTTCAACACTGCATAAGACTGAGCTTCCACCTACTTCGTGAAATAATCAATTGTCACTAGAATGTACTCATGTCCATTTGACCCTTTCAGTGTAACTACCCAATGATGTCAACTCTCCAGACTGAGAAAGGCCATGGTGAAGTCATGTTATACAGTTTCGTCGGCGGGATATTCATGCGATTTGCTTGAATTTGGCATTTGTGGCATCGCCGAACAAAACCAATACAATCCTCCTCCATGGTAGACCAATAGTAACCTTGCCTGAGAATTTTTCGGACTAGCATTACTCCGCTCATGTGCACTCCACACTCTCCCCTATGGATGGCCTCCATTAGGCGTTTCGACTCTTCTGCGTGAACACACAGCTTGTGCATTCCCAGATGACCCCTCTTATACAACTTAGCCCCGTAGATGATAAATTGAATGGCCATCTACCGTATTGCCCTCTTATCTTTAGCATTGACCCCTGGTAGATAAACCTCATTTTCCAAGAAGTTCCAGATATCATAATACCATGGGTTTTGATCTTGCACTTCATTTATTGCGGTAATGAACCTGTAGGCCGGCGTATATCTTTGTTCAATAATGATCGGACGCATCTGGACTCCAAACGGGATGTTTATCATGGAAGATATAGTTGATAAGGTGTCAGCGAGCCTGTTGTTCTCTCTTAATAGATGTGTAAAGGTCAGCTTCTCAAACCTAGGAATCAAAACATCCAAGGTTTGGTGGTAGATCTTCATTTTTTCTTCTTTGACTTTCCAGTCTCCTTTTGCTTGAGGCACAACTAGGTTCGAGTCTCCAATGGCGTCCAACCTTTTTGCCCCTAGTTCCAGGGCAGCTCCCAAGCTAGCGATACATGCTTCGTATTCTGCTTCGTTGTTAGATACTTTGAACTGGAGTTTGAAGGCTAAGGGTATATGGGAATTGTAGGGTGCTATCAGCAACACCCCTATCCCATAACCATACTGGTTAGACGCTCCATCAAAGTACGTTGTCTAGGTTTCTTCCTCAACCTGCAGAATGGCTTTATCTTGGAATAGGTATTCTACCTCTTCATCCCCTTCCACTAGGTGATCTGCCAGGAACTCAGCTACCTCTCTCTTCTTGACAGACTTGCGAGTAACATATTTTAAATCAAATTTGGAGAGGAGAAACAACCAACGGGCTAGCCTACCCGTAAGTGCTGGTTTCTCGAAAAGATATTTGATGGGATCTAATCTCGAAACCAGAATTACAGAGTGAGCTAACAAGTAGTGCCTCAACTTCTTGATAGTCTAGCATTTTCTTACTCAAGTAATAGATGGCTTTCTCCACTCTATCATCAGATTCCTGAGCAAGCATGCATCCCATCATTGTGTCCGTTACTGATAGATACAGAATCAAGGGCTTCTCTAGCTCTGGCGGCAACAACACAGACAGATTCTAAAGGTACTGCTTGATTTGCTCAAAAGCAAATTGACATCGATCATCCCATTGGAATTTCTTTCCTTTCTTTAGGAGACTAAATAGTGATTCACAAGTCAAGGTTAATTTTGAAATAAACTGTCTTATGAATTGCACTTTACCCAGAAAGCCTTGCACCTCCTTTTCAGTCCTTGGTGGTGGCATTTCTAGGATGGCCTTGATTTCGGAAGGATCTACCTCGATGCCCCTCTGTGTAATCAAGAATCCCAGTATTTTCCCTACTGTTACACCAAAAGTGCACTTCTATGGATTCAGCCTCAACCGATATTCTCTGATCCGTTGAAAGAATTTCTTTAAGGTAGTGTAATGGCCCTTTTTTTTTCCTTGGACTTGACAATCATGTCATCCATATACACCTCGACCTTTTTGTGGATCATATCATGTAGAATTGTGGTTACAGCCCATTGATAGGTAGCCCCAACAGTCTTCAACCCAAACGGCATCACCCTATAGCAGTAGTTCCCCACGGTGTAGTGAAGGCAGTTTTCTCTTTATCTTCGAGTGCCATTAAAATTTGGTTATATCCAGAAAATCCTTCCATGAAGGAGAACAATGCATGGCTTGCGGTGAAGTTCACCAATTCATCGATGTACAGTAGAGGAAAGTCGTCCTTCAAACTGGCTTCGTTCAGGTCTCTAAAGTCCACACGCACTCGAATCCTGCCATCTTTCTTCAGTACCAGAACAATGTTGGCCAACCAAGTCGGATACTTAGATACTAGTAAAAACCCTACGTCTATCTGCTTGGTGACCTCTTCTTTAATCTTCAAAGCCCAATTTGGGCATATTCTCTGTAGTTTCTATTTGATGGGTCGGGCCTTGGGGTCAAGAAGGATCCGACTTTGGTTAGAAGCATTTGGGACGTGTGTCCGACGCTTATAACTCTCTTGTTGGTTAGAAGCGCTTGGACCATGTGCCCGCCGCTTATACCACCCTTCCAGTTAGAAGTGTTTGGAATGTGTTTTGATGCTTATACCACTCTGTTTTGGTTTGAAACATTAGAACGTGCTCTGATGTTTATACCACCCTCTGGTGTTTGCACCGCTCTCTTTTCCCTCTCGCACGTGGCGCATTAGGATGTTTTGGTTAAATGCATTTGGATGGATTCCGATGCTTATACCGCTCTTTGTTTGGTTGCATAATGGTTGGATGTGTTTCACTTGTTATCACTGCTTCTTTCCTCGCTTGTGCCATGTGTAGGATCGTGTTTGCTGCCTTAGGTGCGCCCCACGGTTTTGGTTCTTTGCCACCCCCTTCTATTTTGGACCTCAAAACCAAGTTTTTATCCCTGAAATTCCCTTGGAATTCAGTGGTTTAAAGGGCGAAAAAAGTTGTTTCAAAAAGCTTTGAAAGATGGCACAAAAGGCTTCATGAGCCGAAGAGCAAAAAAGATGAGATAACCCCCTAACTCAACAAGACTTAAACCACCATTTGTGACCTTAAAAATAGAATTTTTTATGGTTGAAAAACCTAGTCAAAACAGTGTAAAAATTTGGCTAAGCAATCAACTAAAACAAAGCTTAAATGTGGTAAGCCTTATACCTTTGAAGCACAACAACAAAACAACCATAATTTTGAGCTTAAACCACCCTTAGGAGCTCAAACCAAGCCTCAAAGAACCTCAGCTCCAAGGTGAAGTGTTTGGTCAAGGGTCTTAGTGCAAATGTGTAGAGAATTCTCATTTTCAAGCACAAAATAGGGAGAGAGAGGGAGAGGATTCTAGAGAGAGAGGAATTTTTTTTGTCTTCAAAATTTCCAACCTTAAGCATGCAAGAGGAAGGCTTCTATGTATAGAAGATACAATATCCTCTCAAAAAGATCCAACCATCCACGTGTAAGCAAATGCTCTAATCTATGCAAACAGCTGGCACAAAATATTAGAAAATATTTACTGACACACTGGCGGCCGGCCAGCCATCAGTGATGGCCGGAAGGCTAAAATCCATGGCTGGCAGTGCCTTATCATGGCCGACAGTGCATCAAGAACAACATGTTGGAAGGACCAAAACATTGTCCAAAAATGAGATAAGATTGATACAGGGTTTGGAAAGCTCAAACCCGTGGCGTTCTGCCACGGATTTCGAGCACTCGACAAGCAATCAAACTCGTCACTAGATGTACCTGCAAGAACATCCAAGTCTTGAGGATGGTCAAAAATGGGGTGTCTACAGTTACCCCTTTTTGACAGAACTCAGAGTCACGAAGATGACGTGAGTGAATGTTAAAGCCCAGAGACGACCCATTTTGACATGGCCGTAAGACTTAGACAAACATTCAAGATAACAATATATAGATGCGCCCACAAGCTGGGGCAAAATGCATATGATATGCACGATACAAGAATATAACTTATGATCTTGCAATGAGGGTTGTAGTGAAACATCTAGATGCAAATGTTGTGTAAAGAAATGCTACAACAAACTCATACATAAGCAAGTTAACACGAAGCAAATCACATTTCATGCAGAAAGGATGTAAGAAAATTATGCAATCTTAACTGCGCCTCACGCATGTTTAGATAGCCTAACATGTGAGCATATTTTTCTACCTTTTTGTGACTTAATCTCAGCATGTTTTAGCTACTGATTTGGCCTACTTTAACTCTGTTTTAAGCTTTCTTGGTCATATGAGCCTTGTCTTGTATGGTTGTAGTGTAAACGGCTTCACTAGCTTAGTGTTTTAAGGAATATAACATGTTTTGCTTGAGTGGCTTGCATGTTATAGCATCATTTTGCATGTGATTTCAGTGTATATAGCTCTGTCACACTCTCACTTATTTCACTCTTTCATTGCTTTTGAGAGTTGTGCCTTAAGTCTTATTTGTAGCCTAACATGCGAGCATGTTTTTCTAGTCTTTTATGCTTCAATTTTAGGATGTTTTAGCCACTAATTTGGCATGATTTAACTCTATTTTGAGCTGGTTTGGTCAATTAAGCTTTGTATTGTATGCCTCTAGTGTAGTGCTCTTCACTAGTTCAGAGTGTTTGGCTTTTAAACATGTTGTGCATGAATTGCTTGCATGTTGTAGTATCATTTTTCATGCCATTTCAGCACTGAAATATCTATAACCTCCCTCATTTCTTCACTTTTCATTTGCTTTAAGGGTTGGTTAACCTTGAGGTTGTGTTTAAGCTTGAGATAGAGCTTGTGCTCAATGGTTTTAACCCTCTTTTGAGGGTTCCTCCTAACCAAAGGCATGATCTCTCTCATGTCTTAAACCATCCTTTGGTTGGTCCCTCTCTCATTAGAGGACACTCATCTTGGACTTAACCGGTTAAAGAATGACTTGGTAATGCTAAAATGAGTAAACAAAATCGAATAAGTAGAACATGACCAAGATAAGCATGTTGTGTTTGCATTGCATGTGTTCAATCGGACGTTATATTGACCACAAGGTAGATTGGTCCATTTCATACTCAAAGTGATGAAATGAGCCAATCTCCTTTGTCCCCATCACCCTTGATCATGCATGATAGGGTGGTGGTCCTTTGAGTCTTGTTTTGTGCATTTATTGAAAGTGTATAACTTGGATTTTTTGCCATCATGCATTGAAAATACTTGATTGGTGGTTTTGGATCCAAGAGTGCCGCTACTTTGATGTTTTAAGATGATAAGAAGAGGGTACAATACAAACATATCATTGGAAAACCCTCCCTTTACCTCTGCTTTTGCTCTGTTGCAGTGTAGTGATTCAGCACACCGGTGGCTGACAGTGGCTCATTGATGGCCGACAGTGGTTCATCCTTGGTTGGCAGAGGCACACTTTTGGCCGGCAGATGGCCGGCAGGCCACTGGTGCACTCCTCAGCATTGGTTTGGTAAGGTGGAGCAGAAAGTTCTTTGAGTAACCCTGCAAACAGAGCCTCTCAAGAGCAAACTGGTGGGCTTTTCGGGACAAAAACCGAGTGCATGCATCTTCTACTTCCTGGAGCAGAGTAGTAGCAGCGTAGTTTAATATGTTAATTACTTAGTTAATTTGCATTGATTGTTGTAATAATTAAGCAGCTTAGCTTAGCTATTTCTTTATTTTGATTTGTAATAATTAGTCTAATTAGTTTAATTAGATTAGTTAGCTTTAGCTTAGCTTAGTGTAGCTTAGCTTATTCATTTCAACCCTTCTTCGTGAGGGCATAATGTTGTAATAAGCGTGCGTGTGTGTGTGCATGTCTTCCAACCCCGCGTCTTTCTCCCTTTTATTTAACCGCTTTCAATGGTTAGATTAGGAGCAGATTTTCAATTAGCATACCTTATGCTCGCTTGTTTGCATCATTTATTTGTCTTGCTTGCACCAAGGCTTGGCACATCATTCAAACTGCATTGTTATTTCAATACTTATTTGAATACGTGTTTCAAAGCATGTTATCAAATTGTATCATATGCCATGATTAGATAGCCGAGCTTATTTAATTGCATTATTGCATGTGTTGCATTAAGCATTGTTAACATAGTTAAGATCATGCATATTTTTAACTAGCTTTTGTTTTGGCTTGGAGTACCCGGTAAGCTTTTACGCTTTAGCATATTGCATGAGTGTAATTGCCATATTGCCATGTTTCGCATGCTTGCCATGAGGCTATGTGCTTAATTCCTGAACTACATGAATGCTTGTAGATGAAGGCTTGGTTGCTTGAATTGGAACAATTCAACGAATGTATGTCTTAAGCCCACTTTGCGAAGTGGCAAATCATGTTTTAAGCCCACTTGAGGGTGGAAACTTCAAACCATTTTTGAAAGAAAACATGAATTGAGTTGTTCCAAGTCTTGCGACTTAGTCTATACTTGCTTGTGTGTGTCACATAGTAAAGTTAGCTAATAATCGGAATAAGAACACATGAGGTTTATAAAATAACATATCATGCTTAGTAGAGGCCGATCTTTGATCGGGCGAGCGGGGGTGCTCATTTCAAGACCTTCCCCTCTCGTACCCAAGTTCCCGAGCCGAGGTAACTTTGGTGATGACGGACACGTGGCGTTTGGCACGAGTCAGGGTTTCCTAAATTTTTCGAAAATAAAATATTTAGGTGGCGACTCTATAATCTGGCAAAGCAGTCTAGTTTTGGCATTATTTGATTCAAAATCGATTTTCCAAAATGATTTGCCGGATTGGACTCTTTGGTGTTTATCAGTCTCACATTGCACTTTGTGAGATTAGATTCAGAACCATCATAGGAGTCCTAACTGTAGGACCAATTCGAGCTCTCCGAAAGGGGGTGTGAAGGAGGTCGAGTCCACAGTTTCTGGCGTACCACATTGCAAGAAGAGCCAACTTTACAAACGGAGCGAAAAGAGAAGACATGCATAAGAGAATGGAGAACCGAGCTCAAATCAAGGCGAAGCCAGTTCGAGTGTTAGGGCAAGGATGACTATTGATCAAATTCACCACAAGTGTTGTAACGTTATCCTTGAGAGGCTCGTTAGGCCGAAAACCTGAAAAGGCGACTTAGGCAAAAGTTAGAGCATGAAAAATGAGAAATCAAATAAATAGAGCTCACAAGGTTGAAAACCCCGAAGGAGCGACTTTGGCAAAAGTTAGAGCGCAAAAGGAGAGTGTCAACACTCGAGTGAACCTCAGCCATAAACTACGTTGACCTGATTCCCATTCTTGGGATACGTAGGCAACGTTATCTTGAAGTTTGGTCTCAACCATATCTATCTCATTCATCTCGACCCAATCATCATCTTGCCTAATTCACGTCGTCAACTTCGCATCAATCCATGAGCTACATCGACTGCTACACATATCACATACTTGTGTTGGGTAAGAAAGAACTAACTTGAATCAACAAGTGGAGAAATGTTCAATGCTCGAACATATTAGTGGAATCTTTATCTTGAGAAGAAAAGGAATCGAAACTCAAGTTTTGCAAAATTGATTTCTAAAGGGAACATAAGTAAAACTAGGGGTACTATGAATGATCAGTTACCTTGAGTCTTTTCTGTTTTTGGGTCAGTTGTGAGTTCTGTTGTGTCGTGCCTGGTGTTTGTCTTAGTCTGCACTCTGTATCGAGTCACCATAGCATGTATGTCACTCAAAAACACTTTTCATCGAGTTACCCTAGCAAGTTTGTCGCTCAAGTTCAACAGAGAGGCATGGTCAAAATTCCATACCCGAATGTTCGCTCAAAGTTGTAAAACAAGTCCATGTGTGGAATTCATAAACAAACTAAGAGTGCCCATACAAGAGGCATCGCGTTCATGATCATTGCAAAGTGTATATAAGGAACCCGTCATTGCTTTGGAGGGGACTAGAGTAAGTTCTCGACATGTTGGGACAGAAGAGAAGCATGAGTTTGATTGGTTGGCAGCCATTCCATGATCTGATGATCCCGATTACATGTGTTTGCATAATGTTGAAAATAATGGCTAGTGACTAGATACTAGGGGCAATTTCAGTACATCTGATTGGGCTATCCATCGAACAAGCGGCATGAACCCAACCAGTGGCCAATGACTGGGCACTAGGGGTAATTTTCAGTGCATTTGATTAGGTCATCAATTGAACAAGGGGCATGAACCCAACCTTTCTCTCCATCTGTTTAGAGCCATTTGTTGGGCACTTTTCCCTGGATTAGGGTAGCTCACACCCATGATGAGTCTAATATGTTTTAGCTTTTGAAAGTTGTCTCCAACCATTTCAAGACTCTTTTGGGATTTCCATCTTCCCTCTGATTAATACTAGTATATATGTTTTGGATTATGCATGCATACTCATACACTTTGATTGATTTGAAGCATGTGATTGGTTGCTCTTGCTCTTGACTTTGTTTAATACTTAACAGAGTTTCATTGAGTTACCTTCCGCAGTGTTTTTCAATTACATTTCAATAAGTTGTGGCAAGATGCCCTACACTCATTTCATAAGGTGCATGATGCACTACTCTATGTACTGCTCATTTCCCTCTGCACACCATACGTATTCACCGTGTATCACACTGTTTTGTGTAGCATTCAACTTGAGTTCGCACTATCTTGTGCACCCTCACATCTCACTGTTTTGTGCAGTAACCATGCATCACACTATCTTGTGCACCCTTACATTGCACTGTTTTGTGCGCCCTGTATCGCACTATTTTGTGCACCTTCCACAACACTGTTTTTATGCATTCACCTTACATCGCACTATCTTGTGCACCCTACATCGCACTGTCTTGTGCACCCACCACGCACTGTCTTGTGCACTTGCATCGCACTCTCATATGCACCCGTATCGCATTGTTTTGTGCATTTGTCACACCCCAAACCCGCCCCTAAAAGTTTGGGCATGACCTATTTAAAACAGACTTGAAACCTGATATACATAACATATGGGGCCTGAACGGAAGCACGAAATATGAAAATAATTAAACAAATAAACTCCATTGAGCTACTTCTACATGCCAGGATCTCATTCATCACATGCATTATAGTGGCTAGATAAATCCCAAACTATAACCCGGAGCATATACATGCACATTTATAGTTCCAGCCCTATGATTGGGTGTATACAACAAAATAAACATGAAAGTTAGATACATCACTCTTAAATGGACACCCCTAAATAGCCAACATCTTATACGGGGCTTGGACATATGAAGGTTGACAAAAGAAAGCGGCGTCTTGGCTAGGACTGACCACTTGATTAGTGACCTACAGAAACAGACATAACAGAGAGTGAGCCGGGCTCAGTGAATAGTAATACATAAATAAAATGATGCATAACTTGAAACATAATATATATCAACGCATATATAGAAATGCAGAGTTTACATAATTAGTTTGATTCTGTGCTAATTTTATAACGGCCTTAGGCTCAGTCTTAAAACATAATAGCTTGAGACATAATAGCTTGAATCATATCGGCTTTAAGCCCTTGAATATCATAGCATTAAACTTTTAAACATGTTGGCATATAGCCCTTGAAACATATGGCATAAAGCCCTTGAACATGTGGCATAAAGCCCTTGAACATGTGGCACAAAGCCCTTGTAACTTGTAATGGCATAAAAGCCTCATAACTTGTAATGGCATAAAAGCCTCATAACTTGTAATGGCATAAAAGCCTTATAACTTGTAATGGCATAAAGCCCTTGTAACTTGTAATGGCATAAAGCCCTTGAAAATGGCATGAAGCCCTTGTAAACATGTTGGCATTAAAGCCCTTGAAAATGGCATGAAGCCCTTGAAAACATGTTGGCATTAAAGCCCTTGAAAATGGCATGAAGCATACTTAAACTTATAACATATACATGAAACATGAAACATACCAGAAACATCCTTGAACTTGTAATATACCTGAAACCATACTTGACCATACTTGAAATATACTTGAATTTA
Organism: Camellia lanceoleosa; assembly: GCA_025200525.1. Taxonomy (NCBI): domain Eukaryota; kingdom Viridiplantae; phylum Streptophyta; class Magnoliopsida; order Ericales; family Theaceae; genus Camellia; species Camellia lanceoleosa. The sequence goes on along the minus strand of CM045762.1, from coordinate 51,910,007 downwards.
CAATATACGTGAACTTGTAACAGGCGTATACTTGTAACATATTTGGACTTGTAACATACATAGACTTATAGCATACTTGGACTCGTAGCATACATGAACTTATAACATATTAAACTTGTATATACTTGAACTTATAAACTTACTTAAACTTGCGCATACTTGAATTTGTCACATATATTAACTTGTAACATTCTTGACTTATAACATACGTAATCTTGTAACAGACTTGAGCTTAGAACATACGTAAACTTGTAAACATTCATTAAGTCATAACGTAACATATCAGAAAACAGGGCCTTTCTTGTCATATTATGCCATTATTGTGCGCCTAACATAATAGAATAATTCATATTCTTATGTAGTCACATAAGGATGTTAAACCTTTGCATTCATGTGTAACACAACCAAATAACTTCAAATTCATATGGATTCACATAGTTTTCCAATTATTATGATTCTTCGAAGATGAACATCAGTTCCACTTATCCTTTAAGAAATCACATAGGATGCTTATAAATAATGAAGGGTTAATATTTGTCATTAACAGAACAAAGGATTCCAAAATCATACCGACGTACGCGAATCTTTCAGTGTTCATGTCAGTTCATATTGAATTCCAATTGTCATAAATGTTCGTACAACACTTACAAAGAACAGAGCATTAGTACCAAGAATTATCAACAATAGATAAAAAATACATTTTTGTACTACTACTCACCGTGATTAGATGCTTGGTCCGCTTCTGTAACTGACCCTACACAATTCATAATACACATAGAAATCGGGTCACATATAATTATTCCGTTCTTAACTTGTTTAATTCTCTTTATCCCATTTGCCCATCACTTTGCAATTCAGCATAAATCAAATTAAATCCTTGAATCTCATTTTAACATTCCACACCCGAGTTCATGTCATCCATATCCTTATTAAATTATTTCCTTAATTTTTTCTTTACATTATAGCATGAATTCCAACATTTATAACAAAGTTCATTCGCAAATTTTAAACATAATTTCCAAACATTTCCAAATTCCAATTGTTAGAAATTGGGCGCCCATGTGGCATGGCCCTTTGAGCTTTTTGAGCCTGAACCTCTTGAACCTTATCCATGTAAGTTTGAATTTTAATTCAAACTTATTTGGATAACCACTCAAGATATATATATGTCTATCATATAATTGATATGATAAGATAGATATTTGGTTATATATCAGATATTGAATCAGATATTGAATGATACGTATATCAGATACGTTATGGGATTTTTACCTATAACCTTTTTTTTCCCAGACTCTCCTCTCTCTCTGACTCTCTCCCCAAAACAATGATCAAGTCTTTTGCACTGTGAATTGTGTGGGTGATATTCATTCTGTAATATCACTCCACTGTTGGGTTGATTAATCATTCAGGAAGCACGTGATTTACCCACGAGGTTCTATCATCTAAAGGTATGATCTAAATATTTTTCATCCGCTGCGTATTTACTACTTTTTGTTTTACATTGGTATCAGAGCCTTAAATATGGATTTTTTCGTACTTTCTTTTATCATGTGTATATTTATATATATATATGTACACATCGATACTCATGAATATTTATAAAAGAGAGAGAGATCCAAAATATTTAATTTTTTTATGATCATTAATGTCATTTTTAAGACCATAAATGATTTTATTGTGAAAAATGGAGTCCGACAGTACAAAAATCGGACCAGAAAACACCCGGGAAGGCGGCGCGTGTGACTCACGCGCTGTGTGTGACGCCACATGCCACCATACCACGCTACCACCACGCTTCCACGCTGGCGTGCAAGCGCGCCGCGTCTTGGCAAAGCGCGCCACTTGCCACGCGCTATCGCGCCATGCGCCAAGGCCACGCGTTGAGCCGCCACTGCGCGCCATGACTGCGATGAGTGGCGAGCCGAGCCGAGCCGTTTTTCCGCGCTGGCTTGGCTCTAAGGCTCTATTTGTTTGTTTTTAATTCTGAATCGCGTTAAATGGCCATAATTTATTCGTTATAGCTTTGTTTTAAGCATAGTTGGTGCCGTTAGACTCAGAATTAAATTTTGTATCTTCTGTAAAATTTTGAAAATTTTACAAAAATAAAAAATATTTTTTCTGTATTAATAATTCATTTTTTATGCTTTAAAATGATTCTGGTATTGCATAAATAATTTTATGGGGTTGAAATTTTTATTGTGGACTTCTGAAATGTTTTACTATTTACTGGTATTATTGTTTCAGTTTATCAGTTTCTGGATTTTTTATTTCTAATTTTATGTGTGTTTATTAGTTATTTGAAATTCCAGAAAAATACCAGAAAAATACTAGAAAATTCCAGAAGTGATATACTTTCTGTTATGACATAATTTGAATATTAAATACAGCATGTTGTTGTTTTTTGCCTAGAATTTCTAAATTGTTGTAATAAGAATAGCATGATTAATTATTTTTTATTTTAATTCCGTTATTAAATGTAACATAGCATGTATTGATTGTGAATCTACATTATGATGCTGTTGTATGGAATTAGAATTTTTTATCATGCTTTTAGACATGTCATAATCAGTGGGAGGTTATTTGGTTGAGAGAAATCTTTGTAGATTAACTCCCGAAAACCAATATTTTGCGCATAAATTAAATTAAATTTTGGATAATTGTCACCTGTGGCGCAAGAGATGATTACGAGCTTAGCGAATTTTCGATCTTGCGACTTGTGTAATATTGTCACTATTTAATTTAGATTTTTGCGGCAAAATTATATTATGCTAATCAAATTAATCCTAATGCGAATTTCTCTCTAAATTAATTCAGCTTATGGAAGTTAATTTGGTTGACCTAGACTTAGTAGAGATGTTCAAATGTGAACAAACTAATCCCATTCTTTAGATGAGCAAAAGTCTTGGAGACTTTAGGTGAAACCTTAATTGGCCAAAGTAAGGAAACATGACTCAAAGTCGCCGTGGTTTTGTTGCCTTGTTTGGCACAATAAAACTAATGTGTGCGCTATGGTTAGCGGCATGCTACGTAGTTTTGGTTGGCGAGTTTTGGAGTTATGAAATTAGTAAGCCCTCAATAGATCTGTATATGATCTTGACTATTGAGTCACATGGATTGACTTTGTAATTTGACTTGTAAATAATGTTACATCATGGGATGAAGTAACATTCAAGAGTCACGTCATCCAAGAAATGCGAGCTTAAATAAATTAGTCATTAAGTGTAAAACGAGTGGCCAGTATGAGCAGTGTTTTGCTCTCTACGCAATTATTGGGAGTGGATGGAGCAAAATTTCATGCACTATTATAGTGTGCATTGAAATATCACATGAAGTTAAAAGATTAGCGCTTAGAAGCTGCAAAATCTATTAACACTAAGTGAAAAGATTAGCGCTTAGTGGCTGCAAAATCTATAAGCATTGCCAACTTGTCTAAATCAGACACTTCATCGCTTTCCACACTTAGGTGTGAGACATGAGGAGGGCTTCTTTGTATGATTCCTTAGCTAGGCTAACGTTTTTGAATAACATTTACCACTAAGCTTAAACGCTAAAAGATAGTAATGAAAAGGTCAAGGCCGACAAGGTTGTTATGACTCTAAGAATTTGATGCATCGCCAGAGAGCATTGTGTTGAATTAGACTCTTTAGCCTAATTCGCTTAAGTTACTTCAAGAGCTGTCAAAGATTGATAGCTTATTCTCTCCTTCTTGTGGATAGTAGAATTAATTGCAAGTAACTATGAAGCGAGAAATAGATATGGCAAGAGGAGTATCGTCATTTTTCAACTAGATGCATTAAAGTGTACGGAGAATAAAATTGACTTGAAGGTGCAGGGGATTAGCACTTACTAGTTAAATTTGCGATTTAGGCGCACTTGAAATCTCCATGACATCCTTTTATGATCTAGTAAATATGAGTTAGTTGTGAGTCATTACCTAGTTGGGCCTAAACCTTTAAAACTTGTTTTCGAGAACTCACACATAAAGATGATTGGAATTAGTTTATGACATTGGTCATGAACCGGTGGCTTATTATACTTAATCACATTAATGAGATGATGACACGATGGTTTGGGTAGGCCTTCTCGGCCCACCCGCTTATGACAACATGTTCTCATGTGAATGTGTAACTTTGTTCGCAATGGTTGCGCACAAGTAAGTAGGAAAGCCATAGAAGGTCATTTGTATTGGCGCATTTAGTCCACTATGATTTTTGTGACTAGATATGTGTAAGGGTATGATAGCTAAGCCTCAATCTCGACACATTTATAGATTACGACATCTTCGAGTCAAGACTATTTGATCTCCCATAAGTCAAAAGTTTTGAGATGATTTTTTGACATTGCACATATGAGGTTGAGATCAATTAGGTAACAGCTTTTGTGCTTTTAGTTTTGACCAAGGTGGCGAGTATCTATTTGAGTTATTTTAGAGAACTCTGTGAAGAGAAATGGATGCTTAGAAAATTGATTATTCCTAATACTCAACAACACAATGGTGTAGTAGAGATAAGGAATTAAATATTGTTAATGTTAGGTGGATAATGGCGCAAAATGTTTCCCAATTAGGAATTGCACTAGTTTGCTGCCTATATTCCTAACTAAATGCCCTCCATATCAGATTTTACACTCCATTTGAGTAATGGATTAGCGGAGAGCCATCTATGGGCGATCTGTAACCGTTAAGCAGCTTGTCTTTATTTTACTTCTCATAAGATTACGAAGTTAAGACCTAGGGTTCTATAGCGCATTATTGTATGCTGTCTTGTGAACACATAGGGTCACGTGGTGCATTATTGTATGCTGTCATGTGCACCCTCCGGGTCATGTGCATATAGGTAAGCAGCTTTGTGGGAGTGTAACTAAGTCACATAAAGTTTTCTTAGTAAAGGTGACGTGTATAGAGTTTTGGAACTCTATAAGATAGAGAATTCTAAGCATAGCGCTTTTATGTAGCCTAGTTGAGAATGGAAAGAAATTTCCAATATCCTAGGGGCAGTGGGAGTGATATGCCTACTAATGGATTAATCCATTAAGAGGAGAATACTCTACATTCTTAATTGCGTGGTAGCGAATGTGAAAATTTTCCATGTCATCACTGGGTGATTGAGAGGAAAACATTCATGATTGCTCCGCAAGATGATAAAGAGCCTAGGATAATGCCAAAGGCTCTAGTCTCCTGTTTTTAGAAAGTGGATTAATGTTGCGCAGTTTAAGACAAAGTCTTTGAGGATTAACCATTTCTATAATTTGGTTGACTTTCCATTATGACGCGAAACTGTTCTAAAGTTATGCGTAATTTGGATAGTCATTGTTGAGGCATAAGGCTCGCTAGACACTAAAAGTCGCACCATTGAGGAAAGTGTAGACCATGAGAAGACTTCTTCCTCCTGGGGAGTGAGGTTATTTTGACTTCCTCCTGGGGAGTGAGGTTATTTTGACTTCCTCCTAGGGAGTGAGGTTATTTTGACTTAGGCTATGATTGACATAAGTTCGAAACATTAATTTGTGGACATTGTGTCCCAACTTCTCGTTGGAGAATTGGATAAGTAGATCCGTAGGGATTTACCTTCTGTTTTTATGGTGAAAAGTTAGGAGCGCAAAAAGGTTGCTAGTTCCAATAAATCTTTTACAGCCTAAAACAGTTATCCAAATAGTGGTTCTTAGATTTCGTCAAGCCATGATAGGCAAACGATAATCGATGAAGACCACTGAGGCATGATCAATGGTCCAAAAGAAGTTTTTCCTTACTTAGTCATTATAAGCCAGGAATTTATAAAGTTGTCACCACCTAGGATGGGCAGTCCTCTATTTTAGATATGATGGACATGGGTGATGTAATTTATATGCTCGGATATACAATCCTTAGGGATTGTTTTGGGAGAATTCATGTTTTGTCTTCGATGACTTACATAAGGAATATCCTAAAACGATTCTAGATGCAAAATCGCAAACCCATTGACTTACCTATCGGTAAAAGCTAGAGCCTTAGCTATTGAGTGAATCCTCGGATTGTCTTTAAGATAAACAAATGACCTATATTCCTTGATCTTTTCTTTGTCGTGGGAGCCTAAAGTACGTTATGTGAGCGTATTCGGCATGATAAGTGTTATCTTTGGTAAATGGTCAACTGAGTTGTTTAGACATTGACCTTGCTTATTAGACTGTGGATAAAATGCTTTACTAGCAGTATATTAATTTGCTCTTTGTAAGATTCAATGCGCTAGTTGGGCGCATCTGCGCTAGTTGGGCGCATCAAGAATGAACGCAAATTGGTCACCAAAATATCTTTAGAGAGGATATTGCGCAAGAGGTAGTGATCTTAAATCACTTCATGTGAGGCGCACATAGAGGATTCCATTGTATATGCTTATCGCAAGAGGTGCTAATAAGGCTTATGTTTGGAATCTAGAATTGTGATTTTGAATCACTTCATGTGAGACGCACATGGTGGATTCCGTTGTATATACTTATCGCAAAAGGTGCTGATAAGGCTTATGTTTGGAATCTAGAATTGTGATTTTGAATCACTTCATGTGAGGCGCACATGGTGGATTCCGTTGTATATAATTATCGCAAAAGGTGCTGATAAGGCTTATGTTTGGAATCTAGAATTGCGCAAGCTGTGGTCATTTTTTTAAAATCGATCACTTATTTTGAGATGATGGGATGTTGACACTATTATGGTTTGTGTCATAATGATTAGCAGATGATGATGTCAGCAGGTAAGATTGGCTCACTCACACGAGCAATCGCCCTTGGCGCTTGGGAGCGAGCATGGTTGAGACTAGTGATTTATTTTTGTTTAGAGCCAAGAGAGGCTTAAATTATCCGCTATGCATGTCGCCTTGGTTACAACCAAGATGAGGTCGTGTTAAGGACCAAACATGGATGTTAGTACCCACTTTCCATGTTGTGCCTGTTATGATTAGCCAGATGCGAAATCTCATTTGGCGCCTAGAAGGCGAGTAAATAGAGAATTCGGGTTAGGCGCTAGAAAGCGACTAGACTAATATCTGTACGGTGTATCGAGTATGACGTCACTCTTTTGGAAGAGTTACTCCACCGTAGCATGTATTCATACTACATGTGCTTGGCGACCAAGTAATGAGGTGAGAGAATGGATCCTGCTTTCCTCACCGTGTGAGTCTTACGTGTCATTATTGATATGACTTTCATTTATGTACCCTTTTGTGACTTTTGACTATGTCATAAGGTAAGGGGTTGATGTTCTGCTACTTTGGTATGTTGCCTGCGGTCATGTATGATTCGGCCTTAAGGGACATCACTGGGAAAGCGGTCAATCCTAAACTAAATGGCATGAGTGCAAAGGGAAGATCATCTAGTATTACACCACCACTGTTGTATATTCATTGCTGGAAACTCACATCGCTCTGTATGAGAGGCGAATTGAGTGTGAATATATTGCAAGAATTGAGAGGGTCAAACATGCTCTTTTTGAGGGATTTGAGATAGCGACTAGACTAATATCTGTACGGTGTATCGAGTATGACGTCACTCTTTTGGAAGAGTTACTCCACCGTAGCATGTATTCATACTACATGTGCTTGGCGACCAAGTAATGAGGTGAGAGAATGGATCCCTGTTTCCTCACCGTGTGAGTCTTACGTGTCATTATTGATATGACTTTCATTTATGTACCCTTTTGTGACTTTTGACTATGTCATATGGTAAGGGGTTGATGTTCTGCTACTTTGGTATGTTGCCTGCGGTCATGTATGATTCGGCCTTAAGGGACATCACTGGGAAAGCGGTCAATCCTAAACTAAATGGCATGAGTGCAAAGGGAAGATCATCTAGTATTACACCACCACTGTTGTATATTCATTGCCGGCAACTCACATCGCTCTGTATGAGAGGCGAATTGAGTGTGAATATATTGCAAGAATTGAGAGGGTCAAACATGCTCTTTTTGTGGGATTAGAGATGTTTTTTGGACGGTGTAATTAGATGGGGTATATGAGACACTATTTTTGTTCCTTTTGGGTTGATGTCTCTATGCTGGCTCATTTTGAGTTTCTAGTATAGAGCTCCCACATGCAGGTGTTCTCAGCAGTCGCACGGTGCATTGGCTAGTATGAGATTGTTCATTTTTGGAGAGATTGAGATAGAGATGTGGCAGTGTCATGCCAACTCATGTGCGAGTGGGAGATGTTAGAAATTGGGCGCCCATATGGCATGGCCCTTTGAGCTTTTTGAGCCTGAACCTCTTGAACCTTATCCATGTAAGTTTGAATTTTAATTCAAACTTATTTGGATAACCACTCAAGATATATATATGTCTATCATATAATTGATATGATAAGATAGATATTTGGTTATATATCAGATATTGAATCAGATATTGAATGATACGTATATCAGATACGTTATGGGATTTTTACCTATAACCTTTTTTTTCCCAGAGTCTCCTCTCTCTCTGACTCTCTCCCAAAAACAACGATCAAATCTTTTGCACTGTGAATTGTGTGGGTGATATTCATTCTGTAATATCACTCCACTGTTGGGTTGATTAATCATTCAGGAAGCACGTGATTTACCCACGAGGTTCTATCATCTAAAGGTATGATCTAAATATTTTTCATCCGCTGCGTATTTACTACGTTTTGTTTTACACCAATTAAACTTGAACACATCTAATTCAATATCTCAATTTCATTACTTTACTTCCAATTTGGGCCAATTCATTGGTTATCATCAATAATCAACCTAGGGTTTAAAGGAAAAAGAGGATTTTTAACAAAAATCAAACTTCTTAAATCATCACTCCTAATTCCAATTTTCCAAATGATTTTACATCTAGGATTCTCAATCCATCACTTAAACCCATCAATTTAACTCCCAACATTACAAACCTTAAAACCCCCAATGTTCAAACCCAAAATTCTCAAAATCTCATAATTTCTTCTATTTACATAACATGAATGAAAATTGTACCATTATACAATGAAAATACCTCAAATCTATCTATGGATGTAAATATTGAAGAGTATTAAAACCCTTACCTCAAGAATCAAACAAAGGAGCAAGGATTGAGAAGAATCTTCCAAAATCTCGAAATTCCAATCAGTAGAACATAATAATCTTCATGCTTCTTCACTTTTTGATGGATGATCTTGATCAAAACTAAGAGAAATGGAAGGTTTTGGAGATTAAGGACCTAGGGTTTTCGGACCTAGGGGAGAGGGATGAAGAGGGGAAAAGAAAAATGTGAGAAATGATCCAAAAAATCTCCTTTCAAGCTGCTGTCCCGTAATTCCTGCTCGAGCGGAGGAATTCCCGCTCGAGCGTACCTGTTTTCAGCACAGACTTCGAAACTTTGAACAGGTATAACTCTCCCATCCGGACTCCGTTTTAGGTCGTTCTTGTGTCCAAATTGAAGCCCCGGAAATAAGCTTTCCAATGGTTCTAACCCCACATCCAAATTCAAAGTGTAGAAAAAGAAAAGAGTGACGGCTGGTCGCAGACAATTTATTCTAATTAAAGCTTTTGGTCCAATCTTACTTTACCATCATATTACCACCTCAACCAATACTCCAAAATAAAATAAGAAAGTTCCAAATACACAAATAAAAATGTCCAAAAACAAACCCATGTGCTTCAGAAATACAACTCAACCAGGAGACCCGCTCGAGCGCCCAACCTTGCGCTCGAGCGTGCAGACTAACAAAGCCGTCCGCTCGAGCGTAAACTCCCCCGCTCGAGCAGAGAATCACAACTCCCAGAATCTCCGGCCGTCTGCAGAATTGCTGGAAACCCCAAAAGTCCGCTCGAGCGTTAACTCCTCCGCTCGAGCGGAGGGAAAAATTCTGGGTCGTTACAGCATTCATCCTACCTCGCATTGTCTTGTGCATTTACCCTATATCGCACTATCTTGTGCATTTGCATTGCACTCCTTTATGCACCTTGCATCATACTATCTTCTGCATTTACCGTATATCGCACTGTCTTGTGCACCTGTATCGCACTATTTTGTGCATTCATCCTACATCGCACTGTTTTGTGCACCTTGCATCGCACTGTCTTGTGCATTTACCCAGTATCGCACTTTCTTGTGCACCTACATCGCACTATTTTGTGCATTCATCCTGCATTGCACTATCTTGGGCATTGACCTTGCATCACACTGTTTTGTGCACCCTCACTAGCACTATTTTGTGCACCTCACTCATACTGTCTTGTGCACTCACTAGGTCTAATAGACCTTAAATCCTCTAAAGGTGCAATTCTTTTGGTGTTTGTTGTGCTCGAACAACTTCCAGCGGTCTGGTATAGCCACCTGACTGTGTTTGTAGTGAGTTCCTCAGAGACCAACTGAGATTGTGGAAACTAGAGTTTGAATGGATGAGGCCTAGAATGCAAAGGTTCGAGATTTCCAAGACTAAAGTCTGGTTTAAATACCTAGGGGTGTATCCTCGGCTTGAAATCTATGTGGCAGCCCCATAGGTAGAGGTAGCTTGTATGCGCCTCAATTTTAGATACTGAACCAACCAAGTCCGTCACCCTGTTAGAGAATAGGAAAAGTTACGAACATAGCCCAGGAGAAAAGTAGTACCTATGGTTTGAAAGTGCAAGATAAAGGAAGAAGATAAAACCGAGAAGAAGTATAAGATCCCCAGCAGCATAAGGTGAGTCATCGCCGATTGCCCCTGTAGGGTACTTTCTAAGGCACCACTTCCTAGCTGCTACATCGCATCTATCATCTAGTACTTCTATTACATTGCATATGGCATCTATCGCATGCATCTACTACACTATCCATTGAATCCATTGTATTATACCATTTTATCGCATGCACCATTTCCATGTTAAGCTTAGTTTGGCATGAGCTCATACATTTTCCTTGTTGAAACATGGTTCTGTCATGTGTAAGTACCCATACCGCACTGAGGCCAGTATTGAGGGTGTCAACACCTTTTCTGTGTTAGATGTGGTCTATTTTGTATCCATGCCTTTTCTAGGTAACATGTGGTTTGACCTGTGCCCCCTATCCATTTTATTCACTGCATCCATTGCATCGTCCTTTGTCTTCTTGCATTCAACATTTAGGATCATTATCTTTTCCCAGCAGATCATTCCTCACTTATATCATACCACCCAATTACTTTTTCTCTTTTTACGAAAAACATAGTTTTGCATGTGCTCGCATCCCTTTCACGTTAAAACATGGTTCTGTTATGTGTAAGCATCCATGTTGCGTTGAGGCCAGTATTGAAGATGTAGTTACTTTGCCTATGTTAGGTGTCGTTTGACTGTGCCCACTTCTTTTCTATATAAAATGTAGTTTGATTTGCATCTCTATTCTTTTATGGTATTCGTGTGTTTTGTATTGTTTGTGTTTTAATGATTTCGTTACATTGTATATCATTTGCATGATTTCGTTACATTGTATATCATTTTCATGATTACATTGAGCTGTGTATCATTTTGCATTATGCCCCTAAACTACGCTGGTTTGATTCCTTGCAAAGGGATACGTAGGCAACCCTCGGGTTTAACCAACTGCATCTGCGTTTTGTTTGTTTGCCCAAGTCTTATGGCCTTGTCAGAATGGGTCATCTTTGGACTTTGACATTCACTCACGTCATTTCTTGACATCGAGCTCTATCAAAGAGTGACAACTGTAGACACCCCATTTTTGACCGCCCTTAAGTCTTGGGTGCCTCAGGTTGATCACTCGATGATGAAAGTTATGCTGTACAAATGTTCGATTTCTTTTGTAAGAAGAGCTTCTAAATCCCAACCTTATAACCTATTTTGACATAAACTATGTTAGACATTAAAACCCTCTTTTTCAATTTTTTTAATTTTTTTTATTTTTTAAGTTTCTACGATGTTCCAAGGCTCGTATTTCGTTTAAAATATTGCATTTTTCGGTAAACCGAGCAAGGATAAAGTGGAGATAAATAAAAAGGAGGTGAAATTTTTGAAAAATCTTTAAGACATCTTATTTATAGGTTTGGAGTCTAAGAAAATTGGAGGAGAGGCAGGAAAACTAGCTGGGGAAGAGGTTGAGCAGCAATCCGGTTAAGATAGGAATGAGCAGCCTTCACTAAAATATGCATATCTTTTTGTACACTTAGACTTTGGTTGTGAGCCCACCACCATTGGAAAGTGGACTTCTGAGGTTTCAATTTAGACTCAATAATCTCCTAAAGTCAAGTCTGGATGAGGGAGATATGGCCGTTTGAAGTTTGGCATCAATCCGTTAGGATAGAAATGAGAAGCATTCACTAAAATAGGAATATCTATTTATACACTTAGCATTTAGATGTGAGGCTACCACCATTGGAAAGTAGACTTTTGGTGCTTCAATTTAGACTCAAGAATGACTTGAAATCAAGTCCGGATGAAAGAGATATGCCCGTTTGAAGTTGGTCTTGGAAGTAGATTTTTGTGGCCGGCCGCCCACCAATAGTGGCATGCCAGCCACTTGTGTAAAACGCAGATATTTGTTGCCAGTTGTCCCCCCAAAGCTCCAATTATTCCTATAATGATATTTCTGATATGAGAGGCTGTTTTTCTATATATACTTGGCCAACCCTTGTGGTTTTAGGTTACAAAAAATTTCAAAAACTCCAAAACTTGCATAGCACTCTCTCTCTCTCTCTCCCTCTCTCTCTCTCTCTCTCTCTCTCTCTCTCTCTCTCTTGCAACCTACACACTCTCTCTCTATACTTCCTAAACCAAAAATTTAGCTCTTCTTGTTGAGGTTCTTGAGTTCAAATCTCAGCCCTTGAGAATGAGAACTTGTGGGTTTGTTAACAAAAGAGTTACCTTGCTTTAAGAGGTATAATTTTAAGCATCTCTACACTACTTGTCTGCCATATTTTCTTGCTGTTTTTGAACTATTTTTGGACTATTTTTATGGATTGAAGTTTGTGGTTTAGGGCCATTAAAGGTAGAGGGGTTTACTACCCTTCTTTGAACCTTACTTTCTAGGCCTTTACCCTTGTGTTTCCCAGGCCTTTACCCTTGTGTTTCCCATCATTTCATCAACTTTTTTTCAGCTTTTTACCACTGATTTTCAAAGGTTTTCAGAGGCTAAAAAAATGGTTTTTAAGTCCCAAAAATGGAGGGGCTAGCCACCCCTCCTTTGGCTTGTTTACTAGCTTACATTCTCCATTATTTTAGTTTACTCTTTTAGCTTTTTTTTTTCTTTTTTTTTAACATCAATTCCAGCACTGTTTAGCCTAATTTAGGACTGTTTTGAGGTGTTTATTTCGTTTAAGCTTTGTATAGTATGCTTATAGTGTAATAGTCCTCACAGGTTTGGTGTTTCAGGCATTAGACACCAACCTATTTGAGTTGATAGGCTTTATTTCTTACTTTCCATACTTGTGTTCACATTTAAGCATCTCTGCAATCTCTCTCATTTCTTGGCTTTTTGTTTCGGGAGTTGCTCTAAAAGGAGTGTTGTTTAATCTTAAATGGGTGATATTGTGCTTAATGGTTTAATCCCTCTAGGGGTTCATTACGAATGACATGAAGTCCCTTTGATGCCTAAAACAACATTTGGTTTGGAATTTCTCTCCATTAGTGGACTCAAAGCTCATTATTGGACTTAATTGACTAATGAATGGATTGTAATTAAAATGGAGTAATAAAATTGGGATTAAAATGACCAAGATAATAAAATAATTTGGTGTTCAATCGGAGGTTAATTGAAGACATGGTGACTTGAGTCATTTCATATTTGTCAGTGATGAAATGGTCAAAGTTTCCAAAGTCAACCACTTCCCTTGATCAAATCATGATAGAGAGGAGGTTTGCGAGTCTTTCATTATACATTTATTGAAATTGTATCTTTTGGTTCATAAGTCATCACGCAATGAATTTGCGCCGATTGATGGCTTGCAAATCAAGCTTACCACTCATTTGAGCTGTTTGATGATGAGTAGTGGTAGGGTGGACAAACATCCCCTGAGAATCCTTTACTTGTGCTTTGTTTGTTCTCTGTTGCTGTAGAAAAGAACCAACATTAGTGTCTGGCAGGCCACTTTTACTGGCCGGCCAGCCACTACTTCTGGGTTGCCGGCCATTTTTTCCAGCCAGACAGTGTCCTTTTTCCTGCAGAGCAGAGCAGAGGCTGAGGTGGAAAAACAGTGCAATTTTCTAACTGTGCAATAGAGGCATTTTGGCAACAAAATGGGGGACCTTTTCAGGTGGAAAATCCACTTGCAGGCATAAGTCCTTTCATTGATCCTTGACCTTGAGACCTGCTGAATGGTGGATTTGTAATTAATTAGTTAGTTTCAATTCCCTAATTTTGCTAGTGTAATAATTAGCTAGAATAGCTAGTTATGTGCTGTATTTAATTAATTAGCTAGAATAGTTAGTTAATTTGTAATGTTGTAATAATTAGGTAAGTAGTTAATTACTCAGTGCAGCTAATTTATTTTGGGGTATTGTAATAGTTAGTTAATTAGGTAATTAATTAGCTAGTTCATTTATTCGGACCCTCTTGCGCGATGGCCAAATTTGTAATAATGTATATGTCTTCCAACCTCATATTTTTCTCCCTTTTATTTACTTGGTTATAATGGGTAGTTTTGAACATCATGTTTCATTTAGCATATTCCATGATTTGCATCCACTTGTCTTGCATGCATCGAGGCTCGGTTCATCATTCTAACAATCATTGTAGTTTACATACTTCATTGAAAACGTGTTAAAACAGCACGCTATCAAATTGATTCACATGCCATAATTAGTAGGCGAGCCTATTAGTTGCATATTGCATGTGTTGCATTAGTCATGTTGCATTAATTAGGAGCATGCATGTTTTCTAACTCTTTTGTTTCTTTTTGCTTGCCTTGGAGTACTAGGTGAGCATTTATGTTCTTTAGCATATCGTATGAGTGTGATTGTAGCCATGTCTAGCATGCTTGCCATGAGGTTAAGTGTCTAATTGATATACTTTCATGAATGCTTGTGGATGAAGGCTAATTACTTGGATTGGAATAATTTAAGTAATGTACATATGCGATCACTTTTTCAAGTGATACATATTCGAAACAATTTTCAAAACAAGCATGAAATCAAATATTCCAATTTTTGCAAATTAGTCTATACTTGTGTGTGTATCACGTAGTAACAATAGTCTAATAATTGGAACAAGAGCATATAATGTAAATAAAATCCACATCATGATTAGTAGAGGCTGATCTTTGATTGGGCGAGTGGGGTGCTCAATTCATGACATTTCCCTCTCGTACCTAAGTTCCTGACTCGTGACAATCTTGGTGATGACAGACATGTGGCCTTTGGCACGAGTCATGAGTTTTCTAAATTTTCCAAAAATATTTAGCTGGCGACTCTGTATCTGGCAAAGCATTCCATTTTTGACATTTTGATTCAAAATCGATTTTCCAAAAGATTTTCTAAATTTGGACTCTTTTGTGTTTATCTATTTCACATTACACTTGTGAGGTCAAATTCAGAACTACGGGAGTCTGAACTGTAGGGCTATCGTATCTGAAAGGAGCATGAAAAGTCGAGTTACATGTATGTAGATGGCATTTTAATCACTGACAATTATACTAAGCATAATTATATGCTTGTTACTCAAATGCATCAAGTGTTTTCCATGAAAGAACTTGGCCCCATATCCTATTTTCTGGTACATTTGTTGCCTCCTGAACATCTTGCTATGTTCTTTCTCAATCTAAATATGCCTAGGACATACTTCATAAAGCTGGAATGCTAGATTATAAACTTTGGTTTTCTCCCATTGTTGTCAAGCCTGTTGTATCTCCTACTTTTGATGCTCTCCTTGCAAATCCAACTTTATATCGAAGTGTGAATAGTGCTTTGCAATACTTGACCATCACTAGGACTGACTTATCCTTTGCAGTAAATCAATTATGTCAACATATGCAGTAAATCAATAGTGCTTGGGGAATATCTGCCTGGTCGGATGCAATCGTGCTAAACTACTTTGCAAAAAGATAAATAAAGCATAATAAGGAAACAATGAACAGAAAAACGGACAGCATAACGGCTTAAATAAAGACAACACACAGTTGGCAAGACAAAACATAGTTGACACTTGTAAGCTGAATACACCGTTCCCAAACACTGTTTACTTTGCCCAAATTGCTGCCCCAAAACTGATACCCTCAGGTAAAACTGATTCTTCAAATACTGATGCCCATAGGCCTGATACCCAGACTTGCAAACTGATACATGCATTCCTGTAGAGGCACACTCTAAAAGCACATAGCAAACAAATGAGAGCCAAAAACACCCCTATGTTGGGGTAGGGTTTCCCTGTCCTATTTTGTCAAGAGCTAGGGTTTCACTACGCATACAGCGGTTTCAAAATAACCAATAATCGGGTAAGCAACCTGTCCTAGCTTGGAATAATCACTATGGATTCCGATATGCAGTAGATCGAATGGTCAAAAAGGTGCCCCAGTAAAACTGAGGTTTGTGTTCCTGTCATGGCAGAGCCAGCAATCGGTCAGCCTTATGGCACGCTTTTTCAAGCAAGCCTCTGGCAAACCGTTCAGGAATAGCATACGACAGACATGGTGTCCTAGGTGCACCAATGCAAATGCAATGCAAAGAGACACATAAGTGTAAACGAAACAAGATATCATGAGTTCGAGTCAAGTTCTCAAAACTTCCCCAGCAGAGTCACCAGAAACTGTAGACTGCCCGGAGAACTCTCTAGCTCCGCGCTGCGAGGAGCGCGAATTCCATTTTGTTCTCTAGCTACTACAAGTTCAGACTCGTGTCACAGTTCTGAATCTAATCTCACAAAGTGCAATATGAGACCGATAAATCACCAAAGAGTCCAAATCTGGCAAATCATTTTTGGAAAATTGATTTTTATAAACAAGTGCCAAACACGGACTGCTTTGCCAGATACAAAGTCGCCACCTAAATGTTTTATTTTTGGGAAATTTAGGAAACCCTGACTCGTGCCTAAGGCCACGTGTCCGTCATCACCAAAGTTGCCTCGGCTCGGATACTTGGGTACGAGAGGGGAAGGTCATGCAATAAGCACCCCCGCTCGCCCGATCAAAGATCGGCCTTTACTACCATGATATGTTGTTTTTGAAAACACATGTGTTCTTATTCCGGTTATTAACCTAGAATTAGTATGTGATGCGCACAGTATACAAGTATAGACTAGATCGCCTAAGTTGGAACAAAACATTGCATGTTTGTTTGTTTGAAAACGGTTTTGAAGTTTGCTACTCGTAAGTAGTCTAAGTCGAGGATTTTGATGAATTGTTCCAATTCAAACAATCTAACTTTCATCCACAGGCATTCATGCAGTTAATCAAATAAGCAGTTAGCCTCATGGCAAGCATGCTAAACATGGCAACATACACATCTCATGCAGTATGCTAAAGCGTAAACACTCACAGTGTACTCCGAACCAAAACAGAGAACTACTCAGAAATCATGCATGACCCTAGTTCATGTTAAGATGGTTAATGCAACACGTGCAAAAATGCAGCTAAAATAGGCTCGGCTATTCTAGAATGGCATGTGAAATGCAACTTCATATATGTATTCATCTTGGAATTGAAATACAATGCAGTTAGTATGATGCGCCGAACCCGGTACATGCAAAATAGATGAATGATGCACGCATGCAAACATAAGGATGCTAATCGAAATATGCCCTAAAACTAACCATCGTAAGCGGTTAAGTAAAAGGGAGAAAGAAATGGAGGTTGGAAGACATGCATCACAAACACGCACGCTTATTACAACAGTTGGCCCTCTCGACGGAGGGTCCGAATAAGAAGCTAACTAGCTAATCTAAGCTAATTAAACTAATTATTACTAAACAATGCTAATTAACTATTACAAAACGAATAAGCAGCTAAACGCATTAACTACTTAAGTACAGAACCAAAGCTTAAGCTAGCTAAGGAAAGTAGTAAAATAGGAGCCTCGAGGCGAGAAGTGTATGCATGCCCGGTCGCTTCGTTCGGAAATCCATCGGGATGCCCCGATTTGCCACTGCTTGCAATTGTTCTCAGAACATTGCAGAAAGCTCCCCAAAGCTTCAACTCCACCATGGGAACCTGTAGGAACATGGCCGACTAGTTGTTGATGTGGGAGACCACCTGCCGACCACTTTTCTTTGTTGTAGACCAGAAAAAGTGGTCAGCCAACTAGCCTTTCTGGTCAGCCGACCACTTGTTGTTGTACTTCTCTAGTTTGCTGCAACAGAGAGCAAGAAAGGGCATGGCAATGTATTTGCAAGGTATGTGTGCACAACCACCCTCCCTATCATTTCATAAGCTCAAGGAAGTGTGGTTCTCGACCCTCGGGCCACCAATCACGCATCTCGATGCATGATGGCCGAGAAGCGAAATTGCACAATTCAATATGAAATGAATGCACACATAAACACATAAGGCCTAAAACTCTATCATGTATGATCAAGAGGGTTGGCGACCGAGAATTGAGGCACGTTTCATCACTTCCAGTATGAAACGTCCATCGTTCCTCGTGTTTGGACTAACACCTAATCCAAACAAAATGCAACAACATGCAACATGGAAATGCAATGCAATTTAAGCATGCAAACATGCAATGCCTCTCAAGCATGCAAACATGCAACGCAAGGGACAAGTATGCAACAACATACAATGCAACATGGCATACTCAATGCAATGAATAACATGGCATACTCAATGCAATGTGATTATGGCATACACAATGCGAACAACAACATAGCATGCATAATGCAATGTAACATGGTATACACAATGCTCAATGGACTTAAACCGAATGTGGGCAGACCTCAGCCATGCCCAAAACAATGGCCATAATGCTGAAATAAAGGCATGAAGATTAAGACAAGCAAGCTCAATGCATTGGCCCATCAACTAGGCATAAGAGCACAACTCTCAAGAGTGCTCAAAGAGTGATAAGCATGGAAGTGTAACGACACTATAAGCTCTGAAATATGGTAAGAACTGATGCCAAATCATTCAAACAGCACAAGTATGGCATGCTAGGGTCCTTAAAGCATAAGGCTAGTAAAGAGGATTACAAAGGTGGCATGCAATACATGGCACAAATGCATGAACCAATCATGGACAGAGCTCAAATAGGTCTAAACAAAGACCAAAACATGCTGAGATGGGGGCCCAAAGGTCTAGGCAAGATGGCATACATGCTAGGCCCAAACAAGGTAATAATGCATAACACTCAAAGGCACTTAAAGAGTGAATGAAGTGGGAACATGGCAATGCTACATGCTCTAAAATGTCATATTAAAGGATGCCAAATCATGTACACAACAAAAATGAAGCATGCTATGGTACCCAAAGCTTGAAGCTAGCATAGGCATTTGCACTACAGCTATGCTAAACATGAAGCATATGGAAAAGGCAACCCAAAATAGTCTTAGAACATGTCAAAATGAATCTAAAACATGTATGGAAGGAAGCCAAAACAGGCTAGCATGAAGGGCATAAGGCACGGAATATGCAAGGCAAATAAGGTAGATTACACTACACCTACCAAGACCAAGCATGAAATGGCTTCGCCAACAAAAATCAGAGTTATATTATGGCAAAATAACCCCAAAAACACACCGAAATGATAGCTCGCAAGCTTAGGCATGAAAGCATACGCAATGGTTCATGTTTAAGGCATAAAGGACCAACCCTCCAACACATTGAATAAGTGACAAATGTGAGTGCATGAATATGAAACATGAACTGAAATCACATAAAAAATGATGCCAAATCATTCAAATTGGCCAAGCAATGCATGCTAGTGGACTTGATACACAAAGCTAACAAGCTAGAATGCATTATAGCTATACAAATCAAGGCATGCATAACTAAAACAACACAAATTAGAGCTTAAACATGCTAAAACATGGACAAAAGCTTCTTAGAGTTAAGCCAAAAACATGCTAGAATGATAGTCTAAAGCATGGTACACATTAGGCTAGTTCATGGAAATGCACTACAAGTGCATGGACCATGCATAGGGCCATTAAACCAAACCTTAATAGAAGTATATCATGGTAAAACAGCACCAAGAACATGCTGAAATGGACTAAAAACAAGCTAGAAAGACATGCTACTTCATGAAGCATACAAAGCTAGTTTGTGAGGATCACACTACAAGTGCATTATGCATGCAAGGGATGATCAAGACAACCAAAAACAGTGGCATGCCATCTCAAAATAACTCCAAATACATGCTAAGAACAAGCCAACACAAGCTTAATAAACATGCTCAAATATGAGGCTGTAGCACGTCCGGCGGAGGGACCTCGCTACTAGTTCGGACTCCCTTTTGTGTGTCGGTTCTAAATCTGAACCAAAGAGTCCGAATCCGGCAAATCGTTTGAGAAAACAGATTTTTGAAAAGTAGTGCCAAACATGGACTGCTTTGCCAGATTACAGAGTCGCCACCTAAATATTTTAATTGGGAAATTTAGGAAACCCTGACTCGGTGCCGAAGGCCACATGTCCGTCATCACCAAAGTGGTCTTGGCTCGGGAGCTTGGGTACGATCGGGGAAGGTCAGCTATGAGCACCCCCTTTCGCCCGGTCCGAAGACCGGCCTCTACTAACCGTGATATCCAATTTTGAAAACTTTATGCGTTCTTATTCCGGTTATTAGCCTAGAATTACTATGTTATGCGCACAGCAAACAAGTATAGACTAGATCGCCTAATTTGGGAATAAACATTGCATATCCGTTTTGTCTCGAAAAATGTGTTAGATTTTGCTACTCGCAAGTAGGCTAAAATACGGATTTCAATGAGTTGTCCCAACTCAAGCAATCCAACCTCCACCCACAGGCATTCAAACAGTTTATCATGTAAGCACTTAGCCGCATGGCAAACATATTGTCATGGTAAACATTCACACGCATGCGATATGCTAAAGCCATAAAAACTTACATCGTACTCCGTGCCAAAACAGTAAACTGGTTAGCAAACATGCATGACCTAGTTCATGTTAAGTGGCTAATGCGGCACAGGCAGAAATGCAATCTAGAGTAGGCTCGGCTAACCCTAAACATGGCATGTGAAATGCGCGAATAGCACGTATTCAATTTTGGAATTGAAAATACAATGCAGTTTGTATGATGTACCGAGCCCGATGCATGTAAACAAATGCATGTATGCACACATGCATTGCATAAGGTATGCTAAAATAGACGTGCCCTAATCTACCATTGTAAGCAGGTAAATAAAAGGGAGAAAGAAATGGGGATTGGAAGACATACACCCACTCACACACGCTTATTACAATTTTGCCCTCACTCGGAGGGACCAAATAATAATCTGAACAATAACTAATTAACTACACAAGCTAATTAATTATTACAAATCAACTAAATTAATTAAATAAAATAATGAATCTAATTAAACAGAAAAACGCCTCGGGATGCGCGAATGATGCATGCTAGATCCGACTTGCCCGAAAAGCCCACACCGCACCACTGCTGTCTCTGTTCTTACTGCCCTGCCTCTCCAAAAATTACCAAAGTCCCAGGAGGCCTTCCCTGTGTGCTGCTGAGTGCCACCGGCTGGAAGACATTCCCACCGGCTGCTTGTGGTGACCACCGGCTGCAATGGAAGTTATCGGCACAAAAAATGTGCCGGTCGACACTAAAGAGTGCCCGGTCGGCACTAAATTCTGCAGAGAGATGCTTTTGTGACAAAGAACGGCAGAAAGGCATGATATGGAATCTTGGGACAAATGTTTGCACCAACCATACTCCTTATCATATTTGTGACTCAAAGGAGTATAGCCTTTGGTTCTTGGACCACCAATCGCGCATTTCGATGCGTGATGGCCCAAGAGCCAAGTTGTGCACTTTCAATGGGATGAAATGCAATGCATACAATCAAATCAAGGGGCATCTACCTCCATCATGACTTGGTCAAGAGGTAGAGCATGCATGCTAATTGCAACCTAAGCATGCAATCTAAACATGTAACATGAACATGCAAACATATAATTCATGCTAGGCACACAACCTAAGCAAATAATCATGCAAGGCATGGAACCATTATGCTAATGACCATATGCAAGATATAATCTAAACATGCAAGTATGCAAGGCATGCAACATGTTAGGCAACTTAAACAATGAAGATTGCATGCCAAATGCAACATGATCGAAGCATACAACACATGCAAAGGGCCAAGCATGCAACCAACACAAGATAACATGCTACAACATGAAAATGATGGTCTTAGACTAGTTTGGACAGCCCCTAAACAAGCCCAAAACAGTGGCTAAATGTCATGGAAATGAAGGCCAAAATACATACAAACATGCATGCGCACATGGTCCAACACTTAGGCATATTAAAGCAACTTTTTAAGCACACTTAAAAGGCACAAACATGGATATATATCCAACATGTTAAACACTGAAAACATGCTAGAAAAGGTCCCAAATCAAACAAACCAAGCAAGTATGGCATACTACACACTCACACACCTAAGGCTAGCAAGCCAAAATGCAAGGTGACTATATAAGGCATGCCATGGATGGCCTAAAAAACCAAAAACAGATCTTATATGTGGCAAAACAAGAACATTTTCAGTTTATGACCACCCACAAAAACAAAAGCAAGATAGGCTAACAAAGCATGCAAACTTACGGTAAATAGAAGAGATTACAAAGCAAGTGCATGATAGAGTTACCAAACATGGTTGAGCCCTTCTTCAATGTTGAAGAAGGGCTCAAAATGAGCCTACTTACAGTTTATTACATGCTCAAAAACAGATTATACACCAGCCAAATATACTATGCAAGAATCATGGCATACAAGGGGGTAAAGAGATAGGTGCTATATGCAATCACCAAATGGCAAGGGGTACTCAATCAAACATGAAGAGGACCCCAAAATAAGACTATTTGAAGTTTGGGTCGGAGCCCAAAAGTGCTTGCAAGCAAGGCTTAGATATGAAGCAAGAAAAGGCTAGTTTGAGGGAAATAGACACTTACCCTTGAAGACCAATGAACCAGCAGGTTTTGATCCAAGTTTAGGTGCTCCTAAGCTCTGCAAATGACCTCCAAGTCGCTGGAAATGGAAGTGGTGGTGTTGTGCTATGGGTTGGTGAAGGAATGGTCCAAGAACAAGGTTGTTTGGAGGTGGATTGAGAGAGATATGGAGAGAGGGGGTGGGATCTATATGTATATATCAGATATACACATATATCTGCTGGTTTTTTGTTTCAAACCTCTAACCCTTGAGCAATGGAGAGGGGGCATGCTTATATAGGCAAGTATAAGCCAAGACTTAGAGGCTAAGCAAATGGAAAGGGTCAAAGGGGCCAAGGGGGGGTGCAAGGCTTCTAGGAGAAGCTAATACAGCTGGCCAAGCTTCTCCAAGAAGCTTGGCCAAAGGGTTCAAGCTTCTAGAAGCTTTAAGGGGTCAAAAGGCTCAAAAGGTTGCAAAAGGGGTAAGTGATAGCTACGGGTCTCAGATGGCCGAGAGCCCTTCAACAAAGTTGGAGAGGGGCTCAAAATAAGAAACTTTGTAGTTTACGACCAAGCCCAAAACAGCCCACAAGTACGCCTAAAATACCGTGCAAAACAGGCCTAAAAAGAGGTAAAGAGACAAGTGATAGATGGAGATGTCAAACAGTAAAAGGTCCTTAATCAAACATGAAAAGGACCTCAAAATATGACTATCTCAAGTTCGGGTCGGGGCCCAAAAATGCAAGATGAGGGTTCGGGAGCCGAAACACGCAGCCGGCCCCGAAGTGGGCCGTTAGGGCACCAAGAAGGGCATACGGCCACGAAGTGGGTATCAAAGGCCCCAGGGTTCCTTGTAATGATAAAACAGAGGTTCCCACCGAAAATGAACAAAAACCGATGCGAAATGAATGCTCGGGGCCTAAACCGCGCGGTTCAAGGTCCCGAAAATGGGCTGCAGGCACCGAAAGTGGCGTACGGCCACGAAGTCGGTATCAAAGGCCCCAGTGTCCCTCGGAATGATAAAACAGAGGCACTTGCCAAAAACCGGAGAAATCGGAGATGGTTGGGCGGTCCCGAACCGAGGCACACGGCCTGACGGCTCCGAAAACCGGGAACCGGGCTCCGAAATGGGAAAAATGGCCTGCGACCACAAAACGTAGCCTACGGCCACTGAGAGATGGTCTACGAGACCTCTCCCTCCCTTTGGGAAAAGAAAACAGAGAAAACAGAGCCTGGTTCGCAAACCGAGGCAAAGCACAAAGGGTCCGGAAGTCCGGAGGCAAGGTTCGTAACCGGGACTCCGCAACCTCAGAACGAGCACAATATGCAACATCACCAAGCGCTCAATCGGTGACGTCTGAGTCTTAAGGTCGGTCAAAAATGGGGTGTCTACAGTTGCCCCTCTTTGACAGAACTCGAAAGTCATAAGAATGACGGGAGTGAATGTCAAAGCCCAGAGACGACCCATTTTTGACAAGGCCGAAGACTTAGACAAAGCATACAAGCTACAGATGAAGATATGCGCCCGGAGGCAGGGGCAAAATGCAACTGACAATGCAAGAAGCCGAACATAACTTATGATCATGCAAAGAAACATAGGGACGTATCCCGGTGTTTCGGAAATGTATAAGCATTGGAACGTATTCCGGATGCTCTTAACCAAAGATGGAGACACATGGGGACGTATCCCGGTGTTTAGGGACGTATCCCAAAAGTTAGGGACGTATCCCAGTGTTTTAGGGATGTATCCCAAGGTTTAGGGACGTATCCCAAAGGTTAGGGACGTATCCCAAAGGTTAGGGACGTATCCCACAGATTAGGGACGTATCCCAAAGGTTAGGGACGTATCCCAAGGCTTAGGGACGTATCCCAAAGGTTAGGGACGTATCCCAGAGATTAGGGACGTATTCAAAGATTAGGGACGTATCCACAGATTAGGGACGTATCCCAAAGGTTAGGGACGTATCCCAGAGGTTAGGGACGTATCCCAGAGATTAGGGACGTATCCCAAGGATTAGGGACGTATCCCAAAGGTTAGGGACGTATCCCAGAGATTAGGGACGTATCCCAGGATTAGGGACGTATCCCAAAGGTTAGGGACGTATCCCAAGGGTTAGGGACGTATCCCAAGGATTAAAAAAGAAGGGGAAACATAGGGACATATCCCGGTGCTCTGCAAGGAATGAGAAACATAGGGACATATCCCGGTGTTCCGCAGGAATGAGAAACATAGGGACGTATCCCGGTGTTCCGTAAGGAAAGGAGAAATGTAGGGACGTATCCCGGTGTTTCGGAAAGGGAGAGAAACGTAGGGACGTATCCCGGTGTTTCGGAAAGGGAGAAGAAACGTAGGGACGTATCCCGGTGTTTCGAAAAGAGAAGAGACGTAGGGACGTATCCCGGTGTTTCAAAAAGAGAAGAGAAGCGTAGGGACGTATCCCGGTGTTCCGAAGACGAAGTGTGCATAATAATGCAAGATAGATGTGCATCACAATGCAATAACAATGCAATTTAGAGTAATCATAAGAATGCTATGAAAGTACAAACACATGTAAGTAAAGAACACGCAACAACGTGTACAATGTGTGTGATAGGAAAATTGAACATGTGAGTAAAACGATGCACGCATGCAAGCAATGTGTAATGAAATCTGAAAATACATACGTAAGTAAAGCAAGCGGTCAACGCGAGCAAGGCGTATGAAAAGGAACTTGAACACATGTAAGTAAAGCGATGCACGTATGCACGCAATGTGTATAAAAAGGAACTTGAACACATGTAAGTAAAGCGATGCACGTATGCACGCAATGTGTATAAAAAGGAACTTGAACACATGTAAGTAAAGCGATGCACGTATGCACGCAATGTGTATAAAAAGGAATTGAACACATGTAAGTAAAGCGATGCACGTATGCACGCAATGTGTATGAAAAGGAATTGAACACATGTAAGTAAAGCGATGCACGTATGCACGCAATGTGTATAAAAAGGAACTTGAACACATGTAAGTAAAGCGATGCACGTATGCACGCAATGTGTATAAAAAGGAATTGAACACATGTAAGTAAAGCGATGCACGTATGCACGCAATGTGTATAAAAAGGAATTGAACACATGTAAGTAAAGCGATGCACGTATGCACGCAATGTGTATAAAAAGGAATATAATGTGCATAACGATGCAGGTGTAACGGGTGCATAACAATGCAAGTGGAATGTGCGTGACGACGCATAGTTGAAACAAAATGCCGAATAAGGGAATACAAGCCTTAACGAGACCAGATTAAAACGTGACCTCCGATTTACCTTTCGGAGGGGTTTGCAACACATTCAGCTCAAAAACGGGCACACCCTGTTCATATTAGAGAGAGACATCATCTGTTGCTGCTTTTTAATCGCCATTCTGACTTGAAGCAGGCTTAAGCTTGGGGTCGAGATACACTCATACTTCGGAGTAGTGACAAGGCCTGAGGAGGTACATCCGGAGTACAATCACGGAATCCGCTGAAGGTGAAATACACTCAGGTGCTTCAATTTTCCTTCTTTTCTTTTGCTTTGCGGTCCGGAACCTATATAGCTTCAGATAGGCCCTGATTTCACTGTTCACACTTATCGGGGGTGGACCCTGCAGTTTTCGAAAGAACAAATTCCTTTTTTGCACAAATGTGGAGAATGGCACAGCACTCTGAGCACACAACAAATCATTTTTGAAATTGAGAAAATGAGTTCTCGACCGGGTATTGAGCCTACAACTGAACACAGCAAAGACGACCCAACAACGGAAAATAAAGGTAAACAACCTAAACACATCTATTGACACTTGAAACGACTCAAAACAAGAATCGAGACAAACAAAACACAACGAAAGACTCAAATGCGCACAGGGAGCCTGTTTCACCGGGTATTATTTCCCACCCTTTCTCATTTGTGATTCTCACATCACTCGGCATTCAATCTCTTGTTTTCCAAAAAAAAAGCCCTTTTCTCACTTTTTCTCTCATCGCGCACCTCTCTATTCTTCAATCTCTCATTTTTCAATCCCTCCCCTAGATGTTTGATGGATAAACAGAAAGTTGTGGGCTCGTGCCCCTAGCATTCTGCTAGATTCTTCTTCTTGTTCACAACAGTGAGTTTCTTCCACAGGGGGGGGCCGCGCTACAATTGGGTGTTTAGCGAATCTGCGACTGACATTGGTCGACGATGCTCTGCCGGGGAGTTTGGACATGGTTAGATTTGCCCAGATGATGGAGTGGAATACCTTGATCCATTCCAGTTCGTGCTTCGCACTTGGCTTGATACCTCGTTGCTTGGAGGATGAGGGAGCTTTCAGCCCTTTGTTGTGCCCTTTTCCGGCAAGTATGTTGACAATGGGGAAAAGACAGGAAGCCTGACTCAACTGTGCCCCTAGTTCATCATTTTGACCATTTTTATTTTGCTTTCTACTAAAACAATTTTGACCAACATGAAAGTTAGATTAACATGCTTATTCGATTTTTGATTTGACATCATGCAAGTCAGGTTGTAAGCACTGAAAATTTTCCTTTTTTGGGTCCAAGGAAATGGTCCAGTTTTGGAAAAATGGAATGATTTTTGAGAGAATAGTCAACCTCAAGAAAATTCTCAAAAACTATTTTTTAAAGCGGCCACCGCTCAACAAGCGAGGAACCAACTCTTTGAGATGCACAACCTCGGACCCATAGCAATGGAAAATTGCCCTTGTCCTGAAGGACACTATATGGCAACGGAAAGTTGCCTTGTTTGAAATGACAGCATTGAATGGCAACGAAAGTTGCCCCTTGTTTGAAATGACACCGATGCATTGAATGGCAACGGAAAGTTGCCCCTTGTCTAAATGGCACCGCAACAGTATTGAAATCAATCCTTCAGAGCGATGATCACAACCGAACTCGGATCTGAGAGAAGGCAAAGATGATCAAAACCATTTCATGGACACAATCGAATTTGAAGTGTTTCAGGGCTGGACTTCAAGATGAAGTTGCCTACGTATCCCAATCATGGGAATCAAGCCTTACGTAGTTCGGGGTTAAGGTACACTCGGGTATTTAACCTCTCCTTTTTATGCTCTAATTTTTGCCAAGGCGCCTATTGCAGGTTTTCGACCTTGCGAGCTTTGTTCTTCTTTCTTTTCAATTCTTTTTCATTTTTTCATTTTTTTCTTTTTCTTTTAGGCTCTAACTTTTGCCAAGGCGCCCGATGCGGGTTTTCGACCTTGCGAGCTTCTTTTTCTTTTTCTTTTTTCTTTTTTTGTATATATTTTTTTGTATGTATTTTTTGCTTGCTCTAACTTTTGCCTGGGTCGCCTTTCTGGGTTTTCGGCCCAGCGAGCCTCTCAAAGGGTAAAAGTGTAACAAGTCCATGCCAAATGGTTTTGAGATTGAAGCCCTCTGTATCCAGGAGAGTGGCCATTGCATCGATTGCGAAAGAACTCATCTTCGGCTCTTCGAGCACATCTGACATCTTTGCCCCTAGTTCGAAGGGTACTTCTGTTCTAGCTTTACAAGCTTCTCTTGAAAACACTTGAACTTCTTGATCTGACTCTCTTGCCCCTAGTTCGAGGGTTGCTTTGAATTTGGCCACGCATGCCTCACGTTGTAGTTAACCGTTGAACATTCTGAGTTTGAGTCCAAGGTTCGAAAATGAGGGGTCGAGTCTCGAGGCTGAGAGCGATCCTAGGCTGCACAATCTCAAGAGCGATTCCACACATGTCTTCGCAGGACCGCGCAAAACATTTTTTGAAAGTTTTTAAGAAAGCGACAAATCGCTCGCGCTGAAGACAGTGTAGGACCAATCTGGATCAAAGCTAGGGTCCTTCTCAGTACTCACACTAACAAGCATGATTTCATTCATTAAGGGCTTAGCACGCCTCTCTTTCTCTCAATTGATCAAAGTTTTGCAAATCCCGAGGAATTCCTTCCTCTTTGTTTTCACCGCAGTGTTCAAAAAGTTTTGAAAAACTTAGGTCAATGCAATGATTCAAGGCACAGAAAAGACACAGCTTCTAGTCAAATACTGTCATCTCATTCAGAACTTCGCACAACGGCACAAGGCGTAAGCAAACACAAGAGTGTGAAAATCATCTTTGTTCCATTCAAATCTGTCGGCAATGCGGCTCCTGGCGAATGCAGACTCAAAACAAAAGTGAAAAGACAAACATGAAACAAAATGGTGAGCCGAGGTGACACCCCTGAATCACCGACCTTTGTACAATAGGGTGACTCGATACAACAAGACAGACCCTTAATCAAAAAGACTGACTTAAGACAAAGAGACAGACTCAAAACAGAACTACAGAATTGACTCAACACCCAAGTCAGAAACTACAAAACTAGCATTCGCGAATGCTCAAGACAGTGTGTGCCATTCCCACATCTGAAGTAAACTGAGTGCTGCCCGCAGGTAGTTCATCCCCCGATCACATACTCGTACTATCCCCCAAGTTCACTGATCTAGTGATGATAGACTTTATTGAGCTGGTGCGACGATGACCTTGTTGTCAATCAAATTTTGTATCTCGTGGCGGAGACGAACACAACTGTCGGTGTCATGACCGGTTTGTTGATGGAAAGCACAGTACTTAGCCGGGTCGTGATTTGGAGGGAGAGGATCGGGTAGAGGCCGTTGCTCTAACGGTTTCAGATGTCCTTTCCTGAGTAGGACCCCCAGGGCCTTAGACAAAGACATATAGAGTGGAGTGAAGACCCTCTTGCCTCGGGGTAGATAGTCTGAAGTTCAGGGGTTTGAAGTGGGTGCACCAACAAAGGGGGTGGCTGCTCTTGGTGTGGTGGTGGCGACCATGCCCTCATCTGAAGTTCTAGCAGCTGCATCACCACTGGTGGTCACATTCGAATCAAGCGGTGAACGCCCTCTGAGGCTCCTTCTCCTGATCAATAAGGCCTTGTTTCATAGCATCTTCGATCTGTACTCCCATCTCATGTAAGTCTGAAAAGGTGGGGAAGGGAACTACTATCATCTTTTGCATCAACTTCGGCTGAAGATTGCGCACAATCATCCGAATTTGGTCCTTGTCTGTAGGCCTCAAGGTCATCATCGAAGCCTTGGCCCTCCATCTGGTTACAAATTCTGAAAAACTCTCCTTAGGCTCTTGCCTAGTTGTCTCGAGATCACGGGTCGTAATCTCAATCTGTGTGTTGTATGAGTACTGCGTGATGAAGGCCTCAGCCATCTCCTCCCAATTTCTCTTTGAATTCTCCAACTTGGCATACCATGCGGATGCAATACCCGGCCTTAGGTCCGACCAAACAAAGACAACAGAATCGTGAGAGAGGGCCAGATATCTGAAAACAATCTCGGGTGCACCATGGGGTCCCCGGACACATCAAATCGGTCAATTTGAGGCATCTTGAACCGATCTGGCAGCGTCTGGCTAACGTCAGATACCCATCCTCGATGTCGGGAATAGACCTGACTCCTTGGGATTTCCTAAACATTTTTTCCAACTTACTCAGCTTCAGCGCTGTGGGGTCCGCTTCGAACTCAAAGGGAGAGTCCGGTACATTGATAGGCGTGGGCGCCTTGGATAGTTGCGGTAGAACCGGGGGCGGAGCTGGCCCGACCAGAATGTCCGTATCTGCCTGGACATTTGGTGTCTCTCCGGGTGTTGGAGCTCCTGGTGGGGGAGGAGCTTGATGCGAAGCAGATGCCCCGGCTTGCTGCTCTAGCCTAGCAATTGTCTCTGTCTGTTGGGCTATGACCACAGCTTGTTGCTTGGCGAATTCTGCTTGATGAACAGCGTCTTGCTGCATGGCTTTCATACTATCCTGGAGTTGGCGCACCATCTCTTCCAAACTCGACATATTGCCCCGGTCTAACTGAGCAACCGGTATATCTGTTTCTGCAGTAGGATCGGAAATCTCAACCTGACTCCTCAAGGATCACTGATCTGGTAGCTGTTGTACTGGTGGTCTATGTCTGACTGGCCCTCTCTGGCCGTGATTACCCTTGAACTGAGTCTCTGACCTGACAAAGTCTACCAACACAAATCCAAGGTACCCAGGGGATAGTGGAGCCTTCTGAAGCTATAGTTCCAGGACTACCTAGCAAAAGAGAAAACAGACAGCATCTCAGCTCAACTTCACTGGAACGGATATGAGCAAAGCTGAACGACTGTATTCTATTACTGATCACTGTTCCCCGAAATCACTGCCCCAAATCTGAATCTGATACCCGCAGATATAACTGATTTTCAAAAACACTGATACTGGTGCCCTCAGGCCGGATACCCAGACTCGCAAACTGGTATATGCATTCCCTGTAGAGATACACTCTAAAAGCACATAGCAAGTAAATGAGAGCCAATACACCCCTATGTTGGGGTAGGGTTTCCCTGTCCTATTTTGTCAGGAGCTAGGGTTTCACTACGCACGCAGCGGTTTCAAACAACCTAATATCGGGTGAGCAACCTGTCCTAGTTTGGAATGGTCACTATGGATTTCGATATGCACTAGGTCGAATGGTCAAAAAGGGTGCCCCGGTAAAACCGGGGTTTGTGTTCCCATATCTTGGCAGAGCCCATAACCGTCACCTTATGGACATGCCTTGACAAGACAAGCCACCGGCAAACCGCTCAGGAATAGCAGATGGCCAACACGGTGTCCTAGGCGCACCAATGCACATGCAATGCAAAGAAACACATAAGTGTAGTCAAAACCAGATATCACGAGTTCGAGTCAAGTTCTCTACATTCCCCAATGAGTCGCCAGAAATCAGAGGAGGGACCTCGCTACTGATTCGGACTCCTTTGTGTGTCGGTTCTAAATCAACCAAAGAGTCCAAATCCGCAAATCGCGTTTGAGAAAAGCAGATTTTTGAAAAGTAGTGCCAAACATGGAATGCTTTGTCAGATACAGAGTCGCTATCTATATATTTTTAAATTGGGAAATTTAGAAACCACGACTCGGTCAAGGCCACATGTCCGTCATCACCAAAGTGGTCTTGGCTCGAGCTTGGGTACGATCGGGAAGGTCACTATGAGCACCCCTTTCGCCGGTCCAAGACCGCCTCTACTAACCGTGATATCCGATTTTGAAAACATTACATGCTCTTATTCCAATTATTAGCCTAGAATTACTATGTTATGCGCACGGCAAACAAGTATAGACTAGATTACCTAATTTGGAAATAAACATTGCATATCCGTTTTGTCTCGAAAAACATGTTAGATTTTGCTACTCGCAAGTAGGCTAAAATTCGGATTTCAACGAGTTGTTCCAACTCAGGCAATCCAACCTCCACCCACAGGCATTCAAACAGTTTATCATGTAAGCACTTAGCCGCATGGTAAGCATACTATCATGGTAAACATTCACACGCATGCGATATGCTAAAGCCATAAAAACTTACATCGTACTCCGTGCCAAAACAGTAAACTGGTTAGCAAACATGCATGACCTAGTTCATGTTAAGTGGCTAATGCGGCACAGG